>OZ004581.1:0-1200000 GCA_963924555.1 Crambe crambe
AGTACTCTTTCAAATCCTCCCAATCTTGAGTTCTTTGGGGCTCATCTTCAATCTTTGAGGCTCGTCTTCAAACTTGGTAAGTGTTTACAAGTAGTCAGGGGCTGAAGTTTCAAACGTGGGGTTCAAGTACTCTTTCCAGCACTCCTAATCTGAGTTCTGTGGGGCTCGTCTGCAATCTTTGAGGCTCGTCTTCAAACTTGGTGAGTGTGAGGGGCTCCTTACAAGAAGTCAGGGGCTGAAGTTTCAAACCTGGGGGTCAAGTACTCTTTCCAGCCCTCCCAATCTTTTAGTTCGATCTCTGAGGCTCGTCTTCAAACTTGGTGAGTGTGAGGGGCTCCTTACAACAAGTCAGGGGCTGAAGTTTCAAACCTGTGGGTCAAGTACTCTTTCCAGCCCTCCCAATCTTTTAGTTCTGTGAGGCTCGTCTTCAAACTTGGTGAGTGTGAGGGGCTCCTTGCAAGAAGTCAGGGGCTGAAGTTTCAAACCTTGGGGTCAAGTACTCTTTCAAGTCCTCCCAATCTTGAGTTCTTTGGGGCTCGTCTTCATCTTTGAGGCTCGTCTTCAAACTTGGTGAGTGTGAGGGGCTCCTTGGAAGAAGTCAGGGGGCTGAAGTTTCAAACGTGGGGGTCGAGTACTTTTTCCAGCCCTCCCAATCTGAGTTCTGTGGGGCTCGTTTTCAATCTTTAAGGCTCGTCTTCAAACTTGGTGAGTGTGAGGGGCTCCTTACAACAAGTCAGGGGCTGAAGTTTCAAACCTGGGGGTCAAGTACTCTTTCCAGCCCTCCCAATCTTTTAGTTCTCTGAGGCTCGTCTTCAAACTTGGTGAGTGTGAGGGGCTCCTTACAAGAAGTCAGTGGCTGAAGTATCAAACCTGGGGGTCAAGTACTCTTTCCAGCCCTCCCAATCTTTGGTGGCTCGTCTTCAAACTTGGTGAGTGTGAGGGGCTCCTTACAACAAGTCAGGGGCTGAAGTTTCAAACCTGTGGGTCAAGTGCTCTTTCCAGCCCTCCCAATCTTGAGTTCTTTGGGGCTCGTCTTCAATCTTTGAGGCTCGTCTTCAAACTTGGTGAGTGTGAGGGGCTCCTTACAACAAGTCAGGGGCTGAAGTTTCAAACCTTGGGGTCAAGTACTCTTTCCAGACCTCCCAATCTTGAGTTCATTGGGGCTCGTCTTCAGGCTCGTCTTCAAACTTGGTGAGCGTGAGGGGCTTTTTACAAGAAGTCAGGGGCTGAAGTTTCAAACCTGGAGCTAGGGCTAGGGCTAGGGCTAGGGCTAGGGCTAGGGCTAGGGCTAGGGCTAGGGCTAGGGTTATATAGGGTACAGCCCATTTACGACAAAATATTCAAACCTTCAAAATACTTATATACTTTGATGTATTCTGATTCTTTTCGAAACAATGAATGTAGGTCCGGTACTTTTTAAGTTAGTATTGTCAAATTGTGTCTCCGCTAACCACAAAGTGCCATGCCTACATTTAAATGTCGTAGTTTTACTATAGTGCTTTAATATTATGCGCGCGTTGAACTTTTATTCCTTCAATGAATTGATTAGTCCATTTGCTTCGATTTGGCACCAAAATTGTGAAATTTCGCTGTGCGAGAACGAAGTTTAAACATAATATATTCACTTACTAACAAGAAATCAACCCCTGACCACAGGAATACCACTACACTGACCACAGGAATATCACAACACTGACCACAGGAATATCACAACACTGACCACAGGAATATCACAACACTGACCACAGGAATATCACAACACTGACCACAAGACTGAACCCCAAACTTAGAGTATATTCAGTCATTAACAAGATATCAACCCCTGACCACAGGAATACCACTACACTGACCACAGGAATATCACAACACTGACCACAGGAATATCACAACACTGACCACAGGAATATCACAACACTGACCACAGGAATATCACAACACTGACCACAAGACTGAACCTCAAACTTAGAGTATATTCAGTCATTAACAAGAAATCGACCACAACACTGACCACATGAATACTACAACACTGATCACAAGACTCAAACTTAGAATATTAATTAGCCCCACCCCTTTTATTAAACTTACCACAATTAAACTTACCAGTCTCATATAACAGTATTTCAACCCCTGCTACAGTATTTCAAAACAATTACAACACCCCACCCCTTTCATTACCACAACCCCATTTATGAAATTCTAGATTCGCTGTATATTAATAACAAAAGGCCTGATTACTGCTATATTACGTCCTGATAGAGTTGTGTTTACTATGTTCTTAATACTTGTAATTCCTCTTACGTTCATAGCTCTCTGGAATGTTCTAGTGCCCATGGACCTCGGAAGTATATTGTTCTCTTTACCGAAGAAAACAAGAGCCAGCGTGCAGACGGCAAACAACTGTTTGTATGTCGTAAACTTGAACCTTCGCAAGAGATTGGACAGTAGCCGATTCACCAGTGCAGTGTACCTAAATCAGTAATAACACACTATATAAAGTGAGTAAACAACAACAACAACAACAACAACAACTCACTTCACAGCCTTTTTCGACAACTTGGGATCCATTGCAAAGTGTGTTAACAATGTGATCTCCACAGCCCTTAATAGAGGCATGCAGTCGTCTTCAGTAAGGCTGGCACTTCTGGCTCTAGCCACAATATTTAGAAGCGAGCACTTTGTTACAACATTGTATGAAGTAGCACTGAAGGTGACGGAACTCTGATGAAGTACAGCTCGGGGGACAAAAGAAAGTGTGGCCAGCACTTGTGCACTTAGTGCAGAAAGCAGACTACCTCCGCACAAGTCCTGGGCGGTTTTCAAAAAATCGCGAATACGGCTGGTTTGTGGCAATGCATTCACATCAAAGATCTTTCTAGCATATTGGGCAGACGTGATTAGAGAATGGACAGAGCATCCATTCCCTACAAGTTGTTTTGACGACGTTAACACGGACCTACGAACAACCACATTGTTACCGACTAACTCCTCTACAAGACATTTTACCAGTATCTCAGCACATTTCTTGGGCACAGTGCCACTACCATCACTAGCTCTGATGTCTTCAAGCAATGTCAGCATCCGGATTACTTGTCTGCGCCCATCAGCAGGGAAGTGCCTGAGCGGAACAAATACCCGATGAATGGCAGGATTTGAAAGGTGAAGGATACCACCAACAACCCTGGCGAACCTCTCGAGTGACAGGCGCCTCTCCCGCCACATCACTCCGCTTCCAATCGGGGTGATATCATACTCACGCAAGAGGTGGTAGGGCATATCTTTGGTAGACATGATGGGCAGAAGTGAGAGGAGTGTTTCACATAGGAGGACTGTACCCATCATGCCCGACCCGCCTGTCTCTAGTGCAGTCAAAAGTGGCCGATACAGCTCCACGACAAGTCCATGTACGGCACGGTACATGTCATCGCTCGGAACCTGAGTTAAAACACAAATCCGGACCACAATCATTACAGACAACAACAACACAATAGTACGCATACCTGGACCAGCAAAGACCATCTCGTGACAAGCTCTGCAAAGGCCCCAAGGTCTATCTTGCAGAGCGAGGAGAGCCGATGAGAGCTGACAACGATTTCACACCTGGCTCTAGCTCGAAAAAGATGCAAAATGATAGATTCCTTGAGAGAGAGGAAGTCAGCCTCCCTCTCAGTAGAATCACAGAGCTGTCTAAAGAGGGCATTGTTATGGACGTAGTCCTTGCCCAGTAGAAGAGTAAGAAGAAAGGGATGGTCCTGAAAAGGTACCTTTGAGAAGGGTTTAGTAAAGGGGGTATAGTACTGAACGTAAGTCAGTTTGATGTCACTTCTGCACGACAAAGGCCATGCCTTTGCAAACTCCCTGCTGTCAGGGGTTTTGACCGTGACATTGCCGACTTCCGAGAATCCAAAGAAGGGATATTTCTTGACATCCCTTCCGGAATACAGGCAGGTCTGCTTTCTCAAATCCCAGAAGAGGGATAAATGTTGCGACCTGTGCTGAAACGTGGCAGCGACATGCAAGCTGGATGCCACAATCTGTTCAGGCGCAGACACAATGGCAGATAGATCTATCTGGCTGGCAGCAGATATAGTCGTCATCTGCTGACCAAATTTCACATAGGCGAAGTAGAACCTGTAGGGAGTATCGCTAGGCTCATTTCTCAATACCGATTCTATACTGGTGGATAAAACCCCAACATCCTCGGGATAAATTCGGAAATAATCGGGCAAGACCTTTGTTCTCTTAATCTGTAGAGTCAAATTGTGCCTCCTCGTTCGAGTGGAAGGGCTGAGCCTATCGATCGCTGGTTATAATATGTCCAGAAGGAAGTGCTTGCAAATCTGATCCGGACTTGCCCTCACACTCTCAAGTTGCTCAAGGCTCCCCTCTTTATTCACAACCCCCACCACCTTGAGAGGAGCCCCGGCAATTTCAATCAGATTAAATCCTGGCATAAAACCAGCCATCTCCCTGTGTTCTGGATCATATATCGAGCTCTCAAATAGCCCAGCCTTGCCAAAGTAGTGGCTCACATCTGTCACCTTTGGTTTGGTGTAGATTCTCCCCTCCCCAAACGCACAGACCTTAAAGGCACTCAAACGCCTAGGATTAACCAAGATAAGTTTATACTAGAACATGCACTAACGTGTACTAAAATACCCAATGAAATAATGTCATAATTGCTATCCCAAACTTTTTAACTAACTGCCTGCAATAGGAGATGTGAATTATCGGGCAAATGCTTTGAAGTGACCTTAGCGACACCCACCATTATAATTACACACACTTGAGGTTGTCAGATGAGAGGGAATAAGATTACTTATAACTGAAATCGTATTGTTTAACACCTCAGAAAGCCAAGTCCCATTCCCTCTCTGCAAACATTCCAATTTACACACTACAAACAGCATTGCAATAGCTGCTAGAGTGACTGCACAGTATTGCTGACTATAGTGTATCATAGTGTATCTTAACCTAACCTTGCAACCAGGACAGTTCCATCCAAGTCAAACTCAGCTGCATCCACCTGATCTGTCTGTTTGACAAGAGGATCATGGTAAAGTGAAAACCTGCCCCTCTCGAGGAGAGGATGAGCAGCTCTAGCCAAGTGCCCGAGACAGATTCTACTCCTAGCTTGCATAGCTCCACAAGAGGACTGGTAGGGCTGTATTACTGAAAGGGGTGGGGCTGCAACGTATTACTGAAAGGGGTGGGGCTGGCTGCAAGATGATGCTCAGCTACTCGATCGCCCTGCCCCTTTAATACTCGCGCACGCTATATACTCCAGACTGTCTGTGAGTTTTCAACTGTGAGTTCATTTCATGCCTTGCATGTTGGGTCTGTTAGTACTTACTCTCTGCCAGCATGCATTGAGAGATCTACCAGAGCATTAATTGTTGGAGTGAGGTGAGTGTGTAGTGCTTGATGTTCTATATCCTCGTTGGTGCATCTAGTCAGTGGACATGGAGAGGAGGGAAGCCCTGATCTACGGCCTGCTGGAACGAGGAGGCCCCGATCTGCTCCTATCTGCCAGGGAGGTCTTCGCCACTACCGCCATAGAAGCGGGGTCATACGTGACCGAATTTGTCTACAAGACGGCGTATCCGGTGTAAGTGAACAAGTAAAATAGTGGCTACTATTATACACAAGTGCACCACAGAGACGAGTCCCTAGCCCGCCAGGTGGAGTATGGGCTTAATGGAGAGAGGGTGAGCACCCTTGTGACCCTCGACCCCAGAGAGGACACGAGGGTGTGCCTGGATGCCACCAGGGCATTCCACACACCGGGGCGCCTGATAATCGGCCCAGGCGCTCTCGGCGGTGGGAATGTCCTGGCATACGGGGCCATCCTCGAGGGCAGGCTCCGCTTGGGTTTCCTTGCCCTGCGGAGGATCTCCGCAGGCGAGGTAATCCGGTGCTCTGAGGTCTGTCTGACTTGTGTAACTCACGTGCAATCATTATGATTATTTCAATCACTGTCCAGAACTTCGCGCCTAACATTGGCAGCATTGGTAAGTTGTCGTTGTCCGTTTCCTTAGTATGTATTAGTCCTGACTTCCTAACAGTGGACTCAGACGAAGTTCCGGTACGTATAGGTTGCATGGGTTGCAATACCAACACAACCATTGAATTTTTAGAGCTTGCAGAGCAGCAGTGCAGCAGATTCTCTGGCCGATGTACTGGTAAAATGAACAACTCGTAACCTCAGTACTGTAATACAGTTGTTGGTAACCTCACAGATTACTACTACTCCAGATGGATCACGAGCGACACAATCTGTGGGATCAAAGTATCGTATTGACTTAATGTTCATGATATCTGTTGAACCTATAGGGAAGCTCTCGTGGTGGCGCTGATGATCCTCCCAGCCCTCTTCCTCCCTCTATCTATGACATACTGGTAAAATAAACTCCCTTATAGAGTATCTACTGATATATGGTAACCTCACAGACGCAGGAGGACACGGAAAGCGGCGAGGCTACCACACAACACGTGGGAACAAATTATCGATGCTCATGATGATCTGTGTTTACCCATAGAGAGGAGAACAGGAGAGGCCCGGCAGTCCACATCCTCGACAAGTGGTAAAATAGACCCATAACCTTAGTATTATACTGACATAGCTACCTGGTAACCTCACAGATTTCTGCAGACGAGGACCACAACGTTCTCGTTTTTACACAATCTGTGGGGGCAAAGTATTGTATTGAATTAATGCTCATGATATCTGTCGAACCTATAGATAGTTGGTGGTGTTGCTGGACAGGAGAGCAGCGAGCCAGTGCCGAAATCGAAAGTAAATAGGTACGCACTTGTGGCAGACTTTAATGCTTTTCATTTGTTGCAGTCTGGAGCGAAGAGAGGTTAGTAATTGTACAGTGATGCCTAGTGCTAAAAACTGATGAAAACTGTAGTGAGATTTGATACTCCGCCTGGTTCAAAGGTAAGCACCACTTATTGCACGAGTCTGTGTGTAAACACATGTTCGTTCCTATAGCAACAGCCAGAAAAGCCGCCCAAGGTATGCACGCGAGATTATCATAAGGTTATACCTGCCTTTTATATTAGAAAATCCAAAAACTTACCCCGCCACAGTGCTTGGTCCCTAGACGGGTACAGCCTGGATGGGGTGAAGACGCAGCAGTAAGTCCAACAACATTATAGTCATAATTATTGCATAATCGAGTGTATGGATCATTACAAGTCTGAGGACGAGCATATGGTGTCTATAAGAAGTCAAGTAAGTTATGAATTTACTAATAGTACTCTGCCTACCTCTGAGCTATTGTACCTGTAATGCTTCTGATATGTTTCCTCGCTCACAAAATAATACATTGCATTTATTAACAGAGTGCCCAGAGTAAAAAGACCCCTTTAGTAAGTCTGTTTACTTATTTAGGCTAATTATAGATTGCACCTAATTTCAATAGACCAAGAAAGCACCAATTGTGAAGGTATATTTTATTGCCACGATAAGTGTTTGAATAACAATTCTTCTTCAGTTAACCTTGGCAAAGAGAGCCAAGGTAAGAAGTAGGGATACTTGCTTTAACACATGTAATCTTCATTTGTATTTGCAGCCAAGAATAACCAATAAGCCCCCATTTGTTACACCTGTAAGTGCGTACACGGTTGCTTATTGTGTAAGTCCTTATCTTTATTAATTTTCAGTATGCTCCAAATAAACCTGCCAAGGTATATCTTATTGTAACACCATTTCTGGTTGACCAGCATCATTTCTCATTCAGACTATAGCCCTGCCACCACATATGAGAGCAAGCCCCATCAACCCCTGTTTTGCTATACCAATGGTAAGTGTCGCCAAACAAGTGAAAACAAAGCAGTAATAATTATGTGTTCCAAATAGACGGAGGACGACTATGCCCAGGTAAGTTATAAACACAGATTTGCATAATTAAATATAATCGTTGGCCACCATCAGTTTAGTCAGAGTGATGAAGAGGAAGAAGAGGATGAAGCAGGAGAGGAAGAAGAGCTGGAACAGGTAAAAACAGAATATAAAAATAACAGTTATATATAAACAAACATGGAGGGTGGTGAACTTGATCGATTCGACGAGGTAATAAATTAGTTATGTATAATATTGTGCTTTGTAAATTTTGCAATGTAGTATTTGTCAGTGTCGAGGGCACCCAGGACGGCAAAGAAAGTATGCGTAAATTCTTTTTAACTGTTTTATGTGATATCATTGAAACAGAGTACTACAATGCGACCAGTAAGTGTTCAGTGAAGAAAAAATCTTTAAAATGTTATCACGTCTGTACTCGTGTAGCCTCTTAGACAGGAAGCAGAAGTAAGTTTGAGTAAATTGTTGTCAATATTATTATTATGTCATTATGATGTAGCTTATGATTGACCAGGACCAGGAACAGGTTTAGTCCATTTAGTTTGCAGCAAATTATTATTTATTACTACTACTTTATAAAAAGGGGCCAAGTACATCTAAAGGAAAGGTAAAGATATTATACTATGTTTATACTATGTTTAATTAGGGGTCCATACCAAAAAAGATATTCAGAAAGAAGATGAGGGTAGGCTAAACTACATATATCACAGTTGTTGTCCAACTATAATACCACGCAATTAGATCGAAAGTGATGAATCTGATGATTCTGATGCGAAGGTGAGTAAAAAATAGTGTACTCATCATAATTAAACACCTTGATAACCAGCACGTTCAAGGTATTGGACCGAGTGAACAAGTAAGTGATCAAGGTATTAGGCCGAGTGAACAAGTAAGTGATAAAGGTATTGGGCCGAGTGAACAAGTAAGTGATGATTACGGATAAATGTATGTGTATTAAAACACATTATATCGTTCAGGGAAAGACACCAACTAAAAGAGAAGTTAGTTTAAATATTTAATATAATAATACAATAATACTTTCTATTTCAGTTCTGGACACAGGAACAGACGGTCAGAGTCAAGGAACACTTTAACAAATATATACAAAGTAAAGTAGTTCCATACACAAAATTTTGTGTGTGCCCAGGACTAAATAATAAGACACCACAACAAATTAGGGATAAAATACGAAATCTAATTAAACATTTATCATAATACAATTATATGAAAATAAATTTAATAATATTATAACCTCCACACACACTTACATCAGTTACCAATCATTCCCACACCCCACCTCCTGACACAGACCCCCCAAAACCAGCCCAAGGAAGTTAGCGTTACCACACCCGAACCCTTGCTCCCCACCAGCCCAGCCAACAAAAATCAAACCCACTCAAACAGCTAGGAGTGATCCAAATCAGCTCCCCTTCCAGCAGGGGGTTACCCAACCCGAACCCTGACTCCACACCGAGTTTCGGTTCCGTTCCAAAAAAACCAGCCAAGCCCAGCCTAGCCCAGCCCAGCCCAGCCCAGCCCAGCCAACAAAAATCAAACCCACTCAAACAGGAGTGATCCAAATCAGCTCACCTTCCAGCAGGGGGTTACCCGACCCGAACCCTGACTCCACACCGAGTTTCGGTTCCATTCCAAAAACCAGCCCAGCCCAGCCCAGCCCAGCCCAGCCAACAAAAATCAAACCCACTCAAACGGGAATGATCCAAATCAGCTTCCCTTCCAGCAGGGGGTTACCCGACCCGAACCCTGACTCCACACCGAGTTTCGGTTCCGTTCCAAAAACCAGCCCAGCCCAGCCCAGCCCAGCCCAGCCCAGCCAACAAAAATCAAACCCACTCAAACAGGAGTGATCCAAATCAGCTCCCCTTCCAGCAGGGGGCTACCCAACCCGAACCCTGACTCCACACCGAGTTTCGGTTCCATTCCAAAAACCAGCCCAGCCCAGCCCAGCCCAGCCCAGCCAACAAAAATCAAACCCACTCAAACAGGAGTGATCCAAATCAGCTCCCCTTCCAGCAGGGGGCTACCCAACCCGAACCCTGACTCCACACCGAGTTTCGGTTCCATTCCAAAAACTAGCCCAGCCCAGCCCAGCCCAGCCCAGCCAACAAAAATCAAACCCACTCAAACGGGAATGATCCAAATCAGCTCCCCTTCCAGCAGGGGGTTACCCGACCCGAACCCTGACTCCACACCGAGTTTCGGTTCCATTCCAAAAACCAGCCCAGCCCAGCCCAGCCCAGCCCAGCCAACAAAAATCAAACCCACTCAAACGGGAATGATCCAAATCAGCTCCCCTTCCAGCAGGGGGTTACCCGACCCGAACCCTGGGCTAGGGCTAGGGCTAGGGCTAGGGCTAGGGCTAGGGGCTAGGGCTAGGGCTAGGGCTAGGGCTAGGGCTAGGGCTAGGGCTAGGGCTAGGGCTAGGGGCTAGGGCTAGGGCTAGGGCTAGGGCTAGGGCTAGGGCTAGGGCTAGGGCTAGGGCTAGGGCTAGGGCTAGGGCTAGGGCTAGGGCTAGGGCTAGGGCTAGGGCTAGGGCTAGGGCTAGGGCTAGGGCTAGGGCTAGGGCTAGGGCTAGGGCTAGGGCTAGGGCTAGGGCTAGGGCTAGGGCTAGGGCTAGGGCTAGGGCTAGGGCTAGGGCTAGGGCTAGGGCTAGGGCTAGGGCTAGGGCTAGGGCTAGGGCTAGGGCTAGGGCTAGGGCTAGGGCTAGGGCTAGGGCTAGGGCTAGGGCTAGGGCTAGGGCTAGGGCTAGGGCTAGGGCTAGGGCTAGGGCTAGGGCTAGGGCTAGGGCTAGGGCTAGGGCTAGGGCTAGGGCTAGGGCTAGGGCTAGGGCTAGGGCTAGGGCTAGGGCTAGGGCTAGGGCTAGGGCTAGGGCTAGGGCTAGGGCTAGGGCTAGGGCTAGGGCTAGGGCTAGGGCTAGGGCTAGGGCTAGGGCTAGGGCTAGGGCTAGGGCTAGGGCTAGGGCTAGGGCTAGGGCTAGGGCTAGGGCTAGGGCTAGGGCTAGGGCTAGGGCTAGGGCTAGGGCTAGGGCTAGGGCTAGGGCTAGGGCTAGGGCTAGGGCTAGGGCTAGGGCTAGGGCTAGGGCTAGGGCTAGGGCTAGGGCTAGGGCTAGGGCTAGGGCTAGGGCTAGGGCTAGGGCTAGGGCTAGGGCTAGGGCTAGGGCTAGGGCTAGGGCTAGGGCTAGGGCTAGGGCTAGGGCTAGGGCTAGGGCTAGGGCTAGGGCTAGGGCTAGGGCTAGGGCTAGGGCTAGGGCTAGGGCTAGGGCTAGGGCTAGGGCTAGGGCTAGGGCTAGGGCTAGGGCTAGGGCTAGGGCTAGGGCTAGGGCTAGGGCTAGGGCTAGGGCTAGGGCTAGGGCTAGGGCTAGGGCTAGGGCTAGGGCTAGGGCTAGGGCTAGGGCTAGGGCTAGGGCTAGGGCTAGGGCTAGGGCTAGGGCTAGGGCTAGGGCTAGGGCTAGGGCTAGGGCTAGGGCTAGGGCTAGGGCTAGGGCTAGGGCTAGGGCTAGGGCTAGGGCTAGGGCTAGGGCTAGGGCTAGGGCTAGGGCTAGGGCTAGGGCTAGGGCTAGGGCTAGGGCTAGGGCTAGGGCTAGGGCTAGGGCTAGGGCTAGGGCTAGGGCTAGGGCTAGGGCTAGGGCTAGGGCTAGGGCTAGGGCTAGGGCTAGGGCTAGGGCTAGGGCTAGGGCTAGGGCTAGGGCTAGGGCTAGGGCTAGGGCTAGGGCTAGGGCTAGGGCTAGGGCTAGGGCTAGGGCTAGGGCTAGGGCTAGGGCTAGGGCTAGGGCTAGGGCTAGGGCTAGGGCTAGGGCTAGGGCTAGGGCTAGGGCTAGGGCTAGGGCTAGGGCTAGGGCTAGGGCTAGGGCTAGGGCTAGGGCTAGGGCTAGGGCTAGGGCTAGGGCTAGGGCTAGGGCTAGGGCTAGGGCTAGGGCTAGGGCTAGGGCTAGGGCTAGGGCTAGGGCTAGGGCTAGGGCTAGGGCTAGGGCTAGGGCTAGGGCTAGGGCTAGGGCTAGGGCTAGGGCTAGGGCTAGGGCTAGGGCTAGGGCTAGGGCTAGGGCTAGGGCTAGGGCTAGGGCTAGGGCTAGGGCTAGGGCTAGGGCTAGGGCTAGGGCTAGGGCTAGGGCTAGGGCTAGGGCTAGGGCTAGGGCTAGGGCTAGGGCTAGGGCTAGGGCTAGGGCTAGGGCTAGGGCTAGGGCTAGGGCTAGGGCTAGGGCTAGGGCTAGGGCTAGGGCTAGGGCTAGGGCTAGGGCTAGGGCTAGGGCTAGGGCTAGGGCTAGGGCTAGGGCTAGGGCTAGGGCTAGGGCTAGGGCTAGGGCTAGGGCTAGGGCTAGGGCTAGGGCTAGGGCTAGGGCTAGGGCTAGGGCTAGGGCTAGGGCTAGGGCTAGGGCTAGGGCTAGGGCTAGGGCTAGGGCTAGGGCTAGGGCTAGGGCTAGGGCTAGGGCTAGGGCTAGGGCTAGGGCTAGGGCTAGGGCTAGGGCTAGGGCTAGGGCTAGGGCTAGGGCTAGGGCTAGGGCTAGGGCTAGGGCTAGGGCTAGGGCTAGGGCTAGGGCTAGGGCTAGGGCTAGGGCTAGGGCTAGGGCTAGGGCTAGGGCTAGGGCTAGGGCTAGGGCTAGGGCTAGGGCTAGGGCTAGGGCTAGGGCTAGGGCTAGGGCTAGGGCTAGGGCTAGGGCTAGGGCTAGGGCTAGGGCTAGGGCTAGGGCTAGGGCTAGGGCTAGGGCTAGGGCTAGGGCTAGGGCTAGGGCTAGGGCTAGGGCTAGGGCTAGGGCTAGGGCTAGGGCTAGGGCTAGGGCTAGGGCTAGGGCTAGGGCTAGGGCTAGGGCTAGGGCTAGGGCTAGGGCTAGGGCTAGGGCTAGGGCTAGGGCTAGGGCTAGGGCTAGGGCTAGGGCTAGGGCTAGGGCTAGGGCTAGGGCTAGGGCTAGGGCTAGGGCTAGGGCTAGGGCTAGGGCTAGGGCTAGGGCTAGGGCTAGGGCTAGGGCTAGGGCTAGGGCTAGGGCTAGGGCTAGGGCTAGGGCTAGGGCTAGGGCTAGGGCTAGGGCTAGGGCTAGGGCTAGGGCTAGGGCTAGGGCTAGGGCTAGGGCTAGGGCTAGGGCTAGGGCTAGGGCTAGGGCTAGGGCTAGGGCTAGGGCTAGGGCTAGGGCTAGGGCTAGGGCTAGGGCTAGGGCTAGGGCTAGGGCTAGGGCTAGGGCTAGGGCTAGGGCTAGGGCTAGGGCTAGGGCTAGGGCTAGGGCTAGGGCTAGGGCTAGGGCTAGGGCTAGGGCTAGGGCTAGGGCTAGGGCTAGGGCTAGGGCTAGGGCTAGGGCTAGGGCTAGGGCTAGGGCTAGGGCTAGGGCTAGGGCTAGGGCTAGGGCTAGGGCTAGGGCTAGGGCTAGGGCTAGGGCTAGGGCTAGGGCTAGGGCTAGGGCTAGGGCTAGGGCTAGGGCTAGGGCTAGGGCTAGGGCTAGGGCTAGGGCTAGGGCTAGGGCTAGGGCTAGGGCTAGGGCTAGGGCTAGGGCTAGGGCTAGGGCTAGGGCTAGGGCTAGGGCTAGGGCTAGGGCTAGGGCTAGGGCTAGGGCTAGGGCTAGGGCTAGGGCTAGGGCTAGGGCTAGGGCTAGGGCTAGGGCTAGGGCTAGGGCTAGGGCTAGGGCTAGGGCTAGGGCTAGGGCTAGGGCTAGGGCTAGGGCTAGGGCTAGGGCTAGGGCTAGGGCTAGGGCTAGGGCTAGGGCTAGGGCTAGGGCTAGGGCTAGGGCTAGGGCTAGGGCTAGGGCTAGGGCTAGGGCTAGGGCTAGGGCTAGGGCTAGGGCTAGGGCTAGGGCTAGGGCTAGGGCTAGGGCTAGGGCTAGGGCTAGGGCTAGGGCTAGGGCTAGGGCTAGGGCTAGGGCTAGGGCTAGGGCTAGGGCTAGGGCTAGGGCTAGGGCTAGGGCTAGGGCTAGGGCTAGGGCTAGGGCTAGGGCTAGGGCTAGGGCTAGGGCTAGGGCTAGGGCTAGGGCTAGGGCTAGGGCTAGGGCTAGGGCTAGGGCTAGGGCTAGGGCTAGGGCTAGGGCTAGGGCTAGGGCTAGGGCTAGGGCTAGGGCTAGGGCTAGGGCTAGGGCTAGGGCTAGGGCTAGGGCTAGGGCTAGGGCTAGGGCTAGGGCTAGGGCTAGGGCTAGGGCTAGGGCTAGGGCTAGGGCTAGGGCTAGGGCTAGGGCTAGGGCTAGGGCTAGGGCTAGGGCTAGGGCTAGGGCTAGGGCTAGGGCTAGGGCTAGGGCTAGGGCTAGGGCTAGGGCTAGGGCTAGGGCTAGGGCTAGGGCTAGGGCTAGGGCTAGGGCTAGGGCTAGGGCTAGGGCTAGGGCTAGGGCTAGGGCTAGGGCTAGGGCTAGGGCTAGGGCTAGGGCTAGGGCTAGGGCTAGGGCTAGGGCTAGGGCTAGGGCTAGGGCTAGGGCTAGGGCTAGGGCTAGGGCTAGGGCTAGGGCTAGGGCTAGGGCTAGGGCTAGGGCTAGGGCTAGGGCTAGGGCTAGGGCTAGGGCTAGGGCTAGGGCTAGGGCTAGGGCTAGGGCTAGGGCTAGGGCTAGGGCTAGGGCTAGGGCTAGGGCTAGGGCTAGGGCTAGGGCTAGGGCTAGGGCTAGGGCTAGGGCTAGGGCTAGGGCTAGGGCTAGGGCTAGGGCTAGGGCTAGGGCTAGGGCTAGGGCTAGGGCTAGGGCTAGGGCTAGGGCTAGGGCTAGGGCTAGGGCTAGGGCTAGGGCTAGGGCTAGGGCTAGGGCTAGGGCTAGGGCTAGGGCTAGGGCTAGGGCTAGGGCTAGGGCTAGGGCTAGGGCTAGGGCTAGGGCTAGGGCTAGGGCTAGGGCTAGGGCTAGGGCTAGGGCTAGGGCTAGGGCTAGGGCTAGGGCTAGGGCTAGGGCTAGGGCTAGGGCTAGGGCTAGGGCTAGGGCTAGGGCTAGGGCTAGGGCTAGGGCTAGGGCTAGGGCTAGGGCTAGGGCTAGGGCTAGGGCTAGGGCTAGGGCTAGGGCTAGGGCTAGGGCTAGGGCTAGGGCTAGGGCTAGGGCTAGGGCTAGGGCTAGGGCTAGGGCTAGGGCTAGGGCTAGGGCTAGGGCTAGGGCTAGGGCTAGGGCTAGGGCTAGGGCTAGGGCTAGGGCTAGGGCTAGGGCTAGGGCTAGGGCTAGGGCTAGGGCTAGGGCTAGGGCTAGGGCTAGGGCTAGGGCTAGGGCTAGGGCTAGGGCTAGGGCTAGGGCTAGGGCTAGGGCTAGGGCTAGGGCTAGGGCTAGGGCTAGGGCTAGGGCTAGGGCTAGGGCTAGGGCTAGGGCTAGGGCTAGGGCTAGGGCTAGGGCTAGGGCTAGGGCTAGGGCTAGGGCTAGGGCTAGGGCTAGGGCTAGGGCTAGGGCTAGGGCTAGGGCTAGGGCTAGGGCTAGGGCTAGGGCTAGGGCTAGGGCTAGGGCTAGGGCTAGGGCTAGGGCTAGGGCTAGGGCTAGGGCTAGGGCTAGGGCTAGGGCTAGGGCTAGGGCTAGGGCTAGGGCTAGGGCTAGGGCTAGGGCTAGGGCTAGGGCTAGGGCTAGGGCTAGGGCTAGGGCTAGGGCTAGGGCTAGGGCTAGGGCTAGGGCTAGGGCTAGGGCTAGGGCTAGGGCTAGGGCTAGGGCTAGGGCTAGGGCTAGGGCTAGGGCTAGGGCTAGGGCTAGGGCTAGGGCTAGGGCTAGGGCTAGGGCTAGGGCTAGGGCTAGGGCTAGGGCTAGGGCTAGGGCTAGGGCTAGGGCTAGGGCTAGGGCTAGGGCTAGGGCTAGGGCTAGGGCTAGGGCTAGGGCTAGGGCTAGGGCTAGGGCTAGGGCTAGGGCTAGGGCTAGGGCTAGGGCTAGGGCTAGGGCTAGGGCTAGGGCTAGGGCTAGGGCTAGGGCTAGGGCTAGGGCTAGGGCTAGGGCTAGGGCTAGGGCTAGGGCTAGGGCTAGGGCTAGGGCTAGGGCTAGGGCTAGGGCTAGGGCTAGGGCTAGGGCTAGGGCTAGGGCTAGGGCTAGGGCTAGGGCTAGGGCTAGGGCTAGGGCTAGGGCTAGGGCTAGGGCTAGGGCTAGGGCTAGGGCTAGGGCTAGGGCTAGGGCTAGGGCTAGGGCTAGGGCTAGGGCTAGGGCTAGGGCTAGGGCTAGGGCTAGGGCTAGGGCTAGGGCTAGGGCTAGGGCTAGGGCTAGGGCTAGGGCTAGGGCTAGGGCTAGGGCTAGGGCTAGGGCTAGGGCTAGGGCTAGGGCTAGGGCTAGGGCTAGGGCTAGGGCTAGGGCTAGGGCTAGGGCTAGGGCTAGGGCTAGGGCTAGGGCTAGGGCTAGGGCTAGGGCTAGGGCTAGGGCTAGGGCTAGGGCTAGGGCTAGGGCTAGGGCTAGGGCTAGGGCTAGGGCTAGGGCTAGGGCTAGGGCTAGGGCTAGGGCTAGGGCTAGGGCTAGGGCTAGGGCTAGGGCTAGGGCTAGGGCTAGGGCTAGGGCTAGGGCTAGGGCTAGGGCTAGGGCTAGGGCTAGGGCTAGGGCTAGGGCTAGGGCTAGGGCTAGGGCTAGGGCTAGGGCTAGGGCTAGGGCTAGGGCTAGGGCTAGGGCTAGGGCTAGGGCTAGGGCTAGGGCTAGGGCTAGGGCTAGGGCTAGGGCTAGGGCTAGGGCTAGGGCTAGGGCTAGGGCTAGGGCTAGGGCTAGGGCTAGGGCTAGGGCTAGGGCTAGGGCTAGGGCTAGGGCTAGGGCTAGGGCTAGGGCTAGGGCTAGGGCTAGGGCTAGGGCTAGGGCTAGGGCTAGGGCTAGGGCTAGGGCTAGGGCTAGGGCTAGGGCTAGGGCTAGGGCTAGGGCTAGGGCTAGGGCTAGGGCTAGGGCTAGGGCTAGGGCTAGGGCTAGGGCTAGGGCTAGGGCTAGGGCTAGGGCTAGGGCTAGGGCTAGGGCTAGGGCTAGGGCTAGGGCTAGGGCTAGGGCTAGGGCTAGGGCTAGGGCTAGGGCTAGGGCTAGGGCTAGGGCTAGGGCTAGGGCTAGGGCTAGGGCTAGGGCTAGGGCTAGGGCTAGGGCTAGGGCTAGGGCTAGGGCTAGGGCTAGGGCTAGGGCTAGGGCTAGGGCTAGGGCTAGGGCTAGGGCTAGGGCTAGGGCTAGGGCTAGGGCTAGGGCTAGGGCTAGGGCTAGGGCTAGGGCTAGGGCTAGGGCTAGGGCTAGGGCTAGGGCTAGGGCTAGGGCTAGGGCTAGGGCTAGGGCTAGGGCTAGGGCTAGGGCTTAGGGCTAGGGCTAGGGCTAGGGCTAGGGCTAGGGCTAGGGCTAGGGCTAGGGCTAGGGCTAGGGCTAGGGCTAGGGCTAGGGCTAGGGCTAGGGCTAGGGCTAGGGCTATGGCTAGGGCTAGGGCTAGGGCTAGGGCTAGGGCTAGGGCTAGGGCTAGGGCTAGGGCTAGGGCTAGGGCTAGGGCTAGGGCTAGGGCTAGGGCTAGGGCTAGGGCTAGGGCTAGGGCTAGGGCTAGGGCTAGGGCTAGGGCTAGGGCTAGGGCTAGGGCTAGGGCTAGGGCTAGGGCTAGGGCTAGGGCTAGGGCTAGGGCTAGGGCTAGGGCTAGGGCTAGGGCTAGGGCTAGGGCTAGGGCTAGGGCTAGGGCTAGGGCTAGGGCTAGGGCTAGGGCTAGGGCTAGGGCTAGGGCTAGGGCTAGGGCTAGGGCTAGGGCTAGGGCTAGGGCTAGGGCTAGGGCTAGGGCTAGGGCTAGGGCTAGGGCTAGGGCTAGGGCTAGGGCTAGGGCTAGGGCTAGGGCTAGGGCTAGGGCTAGGGCTAGGGCTAGGGCTAGGGCTAGGGCTAGGGCTAGGGCTAGGGCTAGGGCTAGGGCTAGGGCTAGGGCTAGGGCTAGGGCTAGGGCTAGGGCTAGGGCTAGGGCTAGGGCTAGGGCTAGGGCTAGGGCTAGGGCTAGGGCTAGGGCTAGGGCTAGGGCTAGGGCTAGGGCTAGGGCTAGGGCTAGGGCTAGGGCTAGGGCTAGGGCTAGGGCTAGGGCTAGGGCTAGGGCTAGGGCTAGGGCTAGGGCTAGGGCTAGGGCTAGGGCTAGGGCTAGGGCTAGGGCTAGGGCTAGGGCTAGGGCTAGGGCTAGGGCTAGGGCTAGGGCTAGGGCTAGGGCTAGGGCTAGGGCTAGGGCTAGGGCTAGGGCTAGGGCTAGGGCTAGGGCTAGGGCTAGGGCTAGGGCTAGGGCTAGGGCTAGGGCTAGGGCTAGGGCTAGGGCTAGGGCTAGGGCTAGGGCTAGGGCTAGGGCTAGGGCTAGGGCTAGGGCTAGGGCTAGGGCTAGGGCTAGGGCTAGGGCTAGGGCTAGGGCTAGGGCTAGGGCTAGGGCTAGGGCTAGGGCTAGGGCTAGGGCTAGGGCTAGGGCTAGGGCTAGGGCTAGGGCTAGGGCTAGGGCTAGGGCTAGGGCTAGGGCTAGGGCTAGGGCTAGGGCTAGGGCTAGGGCTAGGGCTAGGGCTAGGGCTAGGGCTAGGGCTAGGGCTAGGGCTAGGGCTAGGGCTAGGGCTAGGGCTAGGGCTAGGGCTAGGGCTAGGGCTAGGGCTAGGGCTAGGGCTAGGGCTAGGGCTAGGGCTAGGGCTAGGGCTAGGGCTAGGGCTAGGGCTAGGGCTAGGGCTAGGGCTAGGGCTAGGGCTAGGGCTAGGGCTAGGGCTAGGGCTAGGGCTAGGGCTAGGGCTAGGGCTAGGGCTAGGGCTAGGGCTAGGGCTAGGGCTAGGGCTAGGGCTAGGGCTAGGGCTAGGGCTAGGGCTAGGGCTAGGGCTAGGGCTAGGGCTAGGGCTAGGGCTAGGGCTAGGGCTAGGGCTAGGGCTAGGGCTAGGGCTAGGGCTAGGGCTAGGGCTAGGGCTAGGGCTAGGGCTAGGGCTAGGGCTAGGGCTAGGGCTAGGGCTAGGGCTAGGGCTAGGGCTAGGGCTAGGGCTAGGGCTAGGGCTAGGGCTAGGGCTAGGGCTAGGGCTAGGGCTAGGGCTAGGGCTAGGGCTAGCCTAGCCCTAGCCCTAGCCCTAGCCCCTAGCCCTAGCCCTAGCCCTAGCCCTAGCCCTAGCCCTAGCCCTAGCCCTAGCCCTAGCCCTAGCCCCCTAGCCCTAGCCCTAGCCCTAGCCCTAGCCCTAGCCCTAGCCCTAGCCCTAGCCCTAGCCCTAGCCCTAGCCCTAGCCCTAGCCCTAGCCCTAGCCTACCGCCCTAGCCCTAGCCCTAGCCATAGCCTAGCCCTAGCCCTAGCCCTAGCCCTAGCCCTAGCCCTAGCCCTAGCCCTAGCCCTAGCCCTAGCCCTAGCCCTAGCCCTAGCCCTAGCCCTAGCCCTAGCCCTAGCCCTAGCCCTAGCCCTAGCCCTAGCCCTAGCCCTAGCCCTAGCCCTAGCCCTAGCCCTAGCCCTAGCCCTAGCCCTAGCCCTAGCCCTAGCCCTAGCCCTAGCCCTAGCCCTAGCCCTAGCCCTAGCCCTAGCCCTAGCCCTAGCCCTAGCCCTAGCCCTAGCCCTAGCCCTAGCCCTAGCCCTAGCCCTAGCCCTAGCCCTAGCCCTAGCCCTAGCCCTAGCCCTAGCCCTAGCCCTAGCCCTAGCCCTAGCCCTAGCCCTAGCCCTAGCCCTAGCCCTAGCCCTAGCCCTAGCCCTAGCCCTAGCCCTAGCCCTAGCCCTAGCCCTAGCCCTAGCCCTAGCCCTAGCCCTAGCCCTAGCCCTAGCCCTAGCCCTAGCCCTAGCCCTAGCCCTAGCCCTAGCCCTAGCCCTAGCCCTAGCCCTAGCCCTAGCCCTAGCCCTAGCCCTAGCCCTAGCCCTAGCCCTAGCCCTAGCCCTAGCCCCTAGCCCTAGCCCTAGCCCTAGCCCTAGCCCTAGCCCTAGCCCTAGCCCTAGCCCTAGCCCTAGCCCTAGCCCTAGCCCTAGCCCTAGCCCTAGCCCTAGCCCTAGCCCTAGCCCTAGCCCTAGCCCTAGCCCTAGCCCTAGCCCTAGCCCTAGCCCTAGCCCTAGCCCTAGCCCTAGCCCTAGCCCTAGCCCTAGCCCTAGCCCTAGCCCTAGCCCTAGCCCTAGCCCTAGCCCTAGCCCTAGCCCTAGCCCTAGCCCTAGCCCTAGCCCTAGCCCTAGCCCTAGCCCTAGCCCTAGCCCTAGCCCTAGCCCTAGCCCTAGCCCTAGCCCTAGCCCTAGCCCTAGCCCTAGCCCTAGCCCTAGCCCTAGCCCTAGCCCTAGCCCTAGCCCTAGCCCTAGCCCTAGCCCTAGCCCTAGCCCTAGCCCTAGCCCTAGCCCTAGCCCTAGCCCTAGCCCTAGCCCTAGCCCTAGCCCTAGCCCTAGCCCTAGCCCTAGCCCTAGCCCTAGCCCTAGCCCTAGCCCTAGCCCTAGCCCTAGCCCTAGCCCTAGCCCTAGCCCTAGCCCTAGCCCTAGCCCTAGCCCTAGCCCTAGCCCTAGCCCTAGCCCTAGCCCTAGCCCTAGCCCTAGCCCTAGCCCTAGCCCTAGCCCTAGCCCTAGCCCTAGCCCTAGCCCTAGCCCTAGCCCTAGCCCTAGCCCTAGCCCTAGCCCTAGCCCTAGCCCTAGCCCTAGCCCTAGCCCTAGCCCTAGCCCTAGCCCTAGCCCTAGCCCTAGCCCTAGCCCTAGCCCTAGCCCTAGCCCTAGCCCTAGCCCTAGCCCTAGCCCTAGCCCTAGCCCTAGCCCTAGCCCTAGCCCTAGCCCTAGCCCTAGCCCTAGCCCTAGCCCTAGCCCTAGCCCTAGCCCTAGCCCTAGCCCTAGCCCTAGCCCTAGCCCTAGCCCTAGCCCTAGCCCTAGCCCTAGCCCTAGCCCTAGCCCTAGCCCTAGCCCTAGCCCTAGCCCTAGCCCTAGCCCTAGCCCTAGCCCTAGCCCTAGCCCTAGCCCTAGCCCTAGCCCTAGCCCTAGCCCTAGCCCTAGCCCTAGCCCTAGCCCTAGCCCTAGCCCTAGCCCTAGCCCTAGCCCTAGCCCTAGCCCTAGCCCTAGCCCTAGCCCTAGCCCTAGCCCTAGCCCTAGCCCTAGCCCTAGCCCTAGCCCTAGCCCTAGCCCTAGCCCTAGCCCTAGCCCTAGCCCTAGCCCTAGCCCTAGCCCTAGCCCTAGCCCTAGCCCTAGCCCTAGCCCTAGCCCTAGCCCTAGCCCTAGCCCTAGCCCTAGCCCTAGCCCTAGCCCTAGCCCTAGCCCTAGCCCTAGCCCTAGCCCTAGCCCTAGCCCTAGCCCTAGCCCTAGCCCTAGCCCTAGCCCTAGCCCTAGCCCTAGCCCTAGCCCTAGCCCTAGCCCTAGCCCTAGCCCTAGCCCTAGCCCTAGCCCTAGCCCTAGCCCTAGCCCTAGCCCTAGCCCTAGCCCTAGCCCTAGCCCTAGCCCTAGCCCTAGCCCTAGCCCTAGCCCTAGCCCTAGCCCTAGCCCTAGCCCTAGCCCTAGCCCTAGCCCTAGCCCTAGCCCTAGCCCTAGCCCTAGCCCTAGCCCTAGCCCTAGCCCTAGCCCTAGCCCTAGCCCTAGCCCTAGCCCTAGCCCTAGCCCTAGCCCTAGCCCTAGCCCTAGCCCTAGCCCTAGCCCTAGCCCTAGCCCTAGCCCTAGCCCTAGCCCTAGCCCTAGCCCTAGCCCTAGCCCTAGCCCTAGCCCTAGCCCTAGCCCTAGCCCTAGCCCTAGCCCTAGCCCTAGCCCTAGCCCTAGCCCTAGCCCTAGCCCTAGCCCTAGCCCTAGCCCTAGCCCTAGCCCTAGCCCTATCCCTAGCCCTAGCCCTAGCCCTAGCCCTAGCCCTAGCCCTAGCCCTAGCCCTAGCCCTAGCCCTAGCCCTAGCCCTAGCCCTAGCCCTAGCCCTAGCCCTAGCCCTAGCCCTAGCCCTAGCCCTAGCCCTAGCCCTAGCCCTAGCCCTAGCCCTAGCCCTAGCCCTAGCCCTAGCCCTAGCCCTAGCCCTAGCCCTAGCCCTAGCCCTAGCCCTAGCCCTAGCCCTAGCCCTAGCCCTAGCCCTAGCCCTAGCCCTAGCCCTAGCCCTAGCCCTAGCCCTAGCCCTAGCCCTAGCCCTAGCCCTAGCCCTAGCCCTAGCCCTAGCCCTAGCCCTAGCCCTAGCCCTAGCCCTAGCCCTAGCCCTAGCCCTAGCCCTAGCCCTAGCCCTAGCCCTAGCCCTAGCCCTAGCCCTAGCCCTAGCCCTAGCCCTAGCCCTAGCCCTAGCCCTAGCCCTAGCCCTAGCCCTAGCCCTAGCCCTAGCCCTAGCCCTAGCCCTAGCCCTAGCCCTAGCCCTAGCCCTAGCCCTAGCCCTAGCCCTAGCCCTAGCCCTAGCCCTAGCCCTAGCCCTAGCCCTAGCCCTAGCCCTAGCCCTAGCCCTAGCCCTAGCCCTAGCCCTAGCCCTAGCCCTAGCCCTAGCCCTAGCCCTAGCCCTAGCCCTAGCCCTAGCCCTAGCCCTAGCCCTAGCCCTAGCCCTAGCCCTAGCCCTAGCCCTAGCCCTAGCCCTAGCCCTAGCCCTAGCCCTAGCCCTAGCCCTAGCCCTAGCCCTAGCCCTAGCCCTAGCCCTAGCCCTAGCCCTAGCCCTAGCCCTAGCCCTAGCCCTAGCCCTAGCCCTAGCCCTAGCCCTAGCCCTAGCCCTAGCCCTAGCCCTAGCCCTAGCCCTAGCCCTAGCCCTAGCCCTAGCCCTAGCCCTAGCCCTAGCCCTAGCCCTAGCCCTAGCCCTAGCCCTAGCCCTAGCCCTAGCCCTAGCCCTAGCCCTAGCCCTAGCCCTAGCCCTAGCCCTAGCCCTAGCCCTAGCCCTAGCCCTAGCCCTAGCCCTAGCCCTAGCCCTAGCCCTAGCCCTAGCCCTAGCCCTAGCCCTAGCCCTAGCCCTAGCCCTAGCCCTAGCCCTAGCCCTAGCCCTAGCCCTAGCCCTAGCCCTAGCCCTAGCCCTAGCCCTAGCCCTAGCCCTAGCCCTAGCCCTAGCCCTAGCCCTAGCCCTAGCCCTAGCCCTAGCCCTAGCCCTAGCCCTAGCCCTAGCCCTAGCCCTAGCCCTAGCCCTAGCCCTAGCCCTAGCCCTAGCCCTAGCCCTAGCCCTAGCCCTAGCCCTAGCCCTAGCCCTAGCCCTAGCCCTAGCCCTAGCCCTAGCCCTAGCCCTAGCCCTAGCCCTAGCCCTAGCCCTAGCCCTAGCCCTAGCCCTAGCCCTAGCCCTAGCCCTAGCCCTAGCCCTAGCCCTAGCCCTAGCCCTAGCCCTAGCCCTAGCCCTAGCCCTAGCCCTAGCCCTAGCCCTAGCCCTAGCCCTAGCCCTAGCCCTAGCCCTAGCCCTAGCCCTAGCCCTAGCCCTAGCCCTAGCCCTAGCCCTAGCCCTAGCCCTAGCCCTAGCCCTAGCCCTAGCCCTAGCCCTAGCCCTAGCCCTAGCCCTAGCCCTAGCCCTAGCCCTAGCCCTAGCCCTAGCCCTAGCCCTAGCCCTAGCCCTAGCCCTAGCCCTAGCCCTAGCCCTAGCCCTAGCCCTAGCCCTAGCCCTAGCCCTAGCCCTAGCCCTAGCCCTAGCCCTAGCCCTAGCCCTAGCCCTAGCCCTAGCCCTAGCCCTAGCCCTAGCCCTAGCCCTAGCCCTAGCCCTAGCCCTAGCCCTAGCCCTAGCCCTAGCCCTAGCCCTAGCCCTAGCCCTAGCCCTAGCCCTAGCCCTAGCCCTAGCCCTAGCCCTAGCCCTAGCCCTAGCCCTAGCCCTAGCCCTAGCCCTAGCCCTAGCCCTAGCCCTAGCCCTAGCCCTAGCCCTAGCCCTAGCCCTAGCCCTAGCCCTAGCCCTAGCCCTAGCCCTAGCCCTAGCCCTAGCCCTAGCCCTAGCCCTAGCCCTAGCCCTAGCCCTAGCCCTAGCCCTAGCCCTAGCCCTAGCCCTAGCCCTAGCCCTAGCCCTAGCCCTAGCCCTAGCCCTAGCCCTAGCCCTAGCCCTAGCCCTAGCCCTAGCCCTAGCCCTAGCCCTAGCCCTAGCCCTAGCCCTAGCCCTAGCCCTAGCCCTAGCCCTAGCCCTAGCCCTAGCCCTAGCCCTAGCCCTAGCCCTAGCCCTAGCCCTAGCCCTAGCCCTAGCCCTAGCCCTAGCCCTAGCCCTAGCCCTAGCCCTAGCCCTAGCCCTAGCCCTAGCCCTAGCCCTAGCCCTAGCCCTAGCCCTAGCCCTAGCCCTAGCCCTAGCCCTAGCCCTAGCCCTAGCCCTAGCCCTAGCCCTAGCCCTAGCCCTAGCCCTAGCCCTAGCCCTAGCCCTAGCCCTAGCCCTAGCCCTAGCCCTAGCCCTAGCCCTAGCCCTAGCCCTAGCCCTAGCCCTAGCCCTAGCCCTAGCCCTAGCCCTAGCCCTAGCCCTAGCCCTAGCCCTAGCCCTAGCCCTAGCCCTAGCCCTAGCCCTAGCCCTAGCCCTAGCCCTAGCCCTAGCCCTAGCCCTAGCCCTAGCCCTAGCCCTAGCCCTAGCCCTAGCCCTAGCCCTAGCCCTAGCCCTAGCCCTAGCCCTAGCCCTAGCCCTAGCCCTAGCCCTAGCCCTAGCCCTAGCCCTAGCCCTAGCCCTAGCCCTAGCCCTAGCCCTAGCCCTAGCCCTAGCCCTAGCCCTAGCCCTAGCCCTAGCCCTAGCCCTAGCCCTAGCCCTAGCCCTAGCCCTAGCCCTAGCCCTAGCCCTAGCCCTAGCCCTAGCCCTAGCCCTAGCCCTAGCCCTAGCCCTAGCCCTAGCCCTAGCCCTAGCCCTAGCCCTAGCCCTAGCCCTAGCCCTAGCCCTAGCCCTAGCCCTAGCCCTAGCCCTAGCCCTAGCCCTAGCCCTAGCCCTAGCCCTAGCCCTAGCCCTAGCCCTAGCCCTAGCCCTAGCCCTAGCCCTAGCCCTAGCCCTAGCCCTAGCCCTAGCCCTAGCCCTAGCCCTAGCCCTAGCCCTAGCCCTAGCCCTAGCCCTAGCCCTAGCCCTAGCCCTAGCCCTAGCCCTAGCCCTAGCCCTAGCCCTAGCCCTAGCCCTAGCCCTAGCCCTAGCCCTAGCCCTAGCCCTAGCCCTAGCCCTAGCCCTAGCCCTAGCCCTAGCCCTAGCCCTAGCCCTAGCCCTAGCCCTAGCCCTAGCCCTAGCCCTAGCCCTAGCCCTAGCCCTAGCCCTAGCCCTAGCCCTAGCCCTAGCCCTAGCCCTAGCCCTAGCCCTAGCCCTAGCCCTAGCCCTAGCCCTAGCCCTAGCCCTAGCCCTAGCCCTAGCCCTAGCCCTAGCCCTAGCCCTAGCCCTAGCCCTAGCCCTAGCCCTAGCCCTAGCCCTAGCCCTAGCCCTAGCCCTAGCCCTAGCCCTAGCCCTAGCCCTAGCCCTAGCCCTAGCCCTAGCCCTAGCCCTAGCCCTAGCCCTAGCCCTAGCCCTAGCCCTAGCCCTAGCCCTAGCCCTAGCCCTAGCCCTAGCCCTAGCCCTAGCCCTAGCCCTAGCCCTAGCCCTAGCCCTAGCCCTAGCCCTAGCCCTAGCCCTAGCCCTAGCCCTAGCCCTAGCCCTAGCCCTAGCCCTAGCCCTAGCCCTAGCCCTAGCCCTAGCCCTAGCCCTAGCCCTAGCCCTAGCCCTAGCCCTAGCCCTAGCCCTAGCCCTAGCCCTAGCCCTAGCCCTAGCCCTAGCCCTAGCCCTAGCCCTAGCCCTAGCCCTAGCCCTAGCCCTAGCCCTAGCCCTAGCCCTAGCCCTAGCCCTAGCCCTAGCCCTAGCCCTAGCCCTAGCCCTAGCCCTAGCCCTAGCCCTAGCCCTAGCCCTAGCCCTAGCCCTAGCCCTAGCCCTAGCCCTAGCCCTAGCCCTAGCCCTAGCCCTAGCCCTAGCCCTAGCCCTAGCCCTAGCCCTAGCCCTAGCCCTAGCCCTAGCCCTAGCCCTAGCCCTAGCCCTAGCCCTAGCCCTAGCCCTAGCCCTAGCCCTAGCCCTAGCCCTAGCCCTAGCCCTAGCCCTAGCCCTAGCCCTAGCCCTAGCCCTAGCCCTAGCCCTAGCCCTAGCCCTAGCCCTAGCCCTAGCCCTAGCCCTAGCCCTAGCCCTAGCCCTAGCCCTAGCCCTAGCCCTAGCCCTAGCCCTAGCCCTAGCCCTAGCCCTAGCCCTAGCCCTAGCCCTAGCCCTAGCCCTAGCCCTAGCCCTAGCCCTAGCCCTAGCCCTAGCCCTAGCCCTAGCCCTAGCCCTAGCCCTAGCCCTAGCCCTAGCCCTAGCCCTAGCCCTAGCCCTAGCCCTAGCCCTAGCCCTAGCCCTAGCCCTAGCCCTAGCCCTAGCCCTAGCCCTAGCCCTAGCCCTAGCCCTAGCCCTAGCCCTAGCCCTAGCCCTAGCCCTAGCCCTAGCCCTAGCCCTAGCCCTAGCCCTAGCCCTAGCCCTAGCCCTAGCCCTAGCCCTAGCCCTAGCCCTAGCCCTAGCCCTAGCCCTAGCCCTAGCCCTAGCCCTAGCCCTAGCCCTAGCCCTAGCCCTAGCCCTAGCCCTAGCCCTAGCCCTAGCCCTAGCCCTAGCCCTAGCCCTAGCCCTAGCCCTAGCCCTAGCCCTAGCCCTAGCCCTAGCCCTAGCCCTAGCCCTAGCCCTAGCCCTAGCCCTAGCCCTAGCCCTAGCCCTAGCCCTAGCCCTAGCCCTAGCCCTAGCCCTAGCCCTAGCCCTAGCCCTAGCCCTAGCCCTAGCCCTAGCCCTAGCCCTAGCCCTAGCCCTAGCCCTAGCCCTAGCCCTAGCCCTAGCCCTAGCCCTAGCCCTAGCCCTAGCCCTAGCCCTAGCCCTAGCCCTAGCCCTAGCCCTAGCCCTAGCCCTAGCCCTAGCCCTAGCCCTAGCCCTAGCCCTAGCCCTAGCCCTAGCCCTAGCCCTAGCCCTAGCCCTAGCCCTAGCCCTAGCCCTAGCCCTAGCCCTAGCCCTAGCCCTAGCCCTAGCCCTAGCCCTAGCCCTAGCCCAGCTAGCAGCCCTAGCCCTAGCCCTAGCCCCTAGCCCTAGCCCTAGCCCTAGCCCTAGCCCTAGCCCTAGCCAGGGTTCGGGTCGGGTAACCCCCTGCTGGAAGGGGAGCTGATTTGGATCATTCCTAGCCCTAGCCCTAGCCCTAGCCCTAGCCCTAGCCCTAGCCCTAGCCCTAGCCCTAGCCCTAGCCCTAGCCCTAGCCCTAGCCCTAGCCCTAGCCCTAGCCCTAGCCCTAGCCCTAGCCCTAGCCCTAGCCCTAGCCCTAGCCCTAGCCCTAGCCCTAGCCCTAGCCCTAGCCCTAGCCCTAGCCCTAGCCCTAGCCCTAGCCCTAGCCCTAGCCCTAGCCCTAGCCCTAGCCCTAGCCCTAGCCCTAGCCCTAGCCCTAGCCCTAGCCCTAGCCCTAGCCCTAGCCCTAGCCCTAGCCCTAGCCCTAGCCCTAGCCCTAGCCCTAGCCCTAGCCCTAGCCCTAGCCCTAGCCCTAGCCCTAGCCCTAGCCCTAGCCCTAGCCCTAGCCCTAGCCCTAGCCCTAGCCCTAGCCCTAGCCCTAGCCCTAGCCCTAGCCCTAGCCCTAGCCCTAGCCCTAGCCCTAGCCCTAGCCCTAGCCCTAGCCCTCAGCCCTAGCCCTAGCCCTAGCCCTAGCCCTAGCCCTAGCCCTAGCCCTAGCCCTAGCCCTAGCCCTAGCCCTAGCCCTAGCCCTAGCCCTAGCCCTAGCCCTAGCCCTAGCCCTAGCCCTAGCCCTAGCCCTAGCCCTAGCCCTAGCCCTAGCCCTAGCCCTAGCCCTAGCCCTAGCCCTAGCCCTAGCCCTAGCCCTAGCCCTAGCCCTAGCCCTAGCCCTAGCCCTAGCCCTAGCCCTAGCCCTAGCCCTAGCCCTAGCCCTAGCCCTAGCCCTAGCCCTAGCCCTAGCCCTAGCCCTAGCCCTAGCCCTAGCCCTAGCCCTAGCCCTAGCCCTAGCCCTAGCCCTAGCCCTAGCCCTAGCCCTAGCCCTAGCCCTAGCCCTAGCCCTAGCCCTAGCCCTAGCCCTAGCCCTAGCCCTAGCCCTAGCCCTAGCCCTAGCCCTAGCCCTAGCCCTAGCCCTAGCCCTAGCCCTAGCCCTAGCCCTAGCCCTAGCCCTAGCCCTAGCCCTAGCCCTAGCCCTAGCCCTAGCCCTAGCCCTAGCCCTAGCCCTAGCCCTAGCCCTAGCCCTAGCCCTAGCCCTAGCCCTAGCCCTAGCCCTAGCCCTAGCCCTAGCCCTAGCCCTAGCCCTAGCCCTAGCCCTAGCCCTAGCCCTAGCCCTAGCCCTAGCCCTAGCCCTAGCCCTAGCCCTAGCCCTAGCCCTAGCCCTAGCCCTAGCCCTAGCCCTAGCCCTAGCCCTAGCCCTAGCCCTAGCCCTAGCCCTAGCCCTAGCCCTAGCCCTAGCCCTAGCCCTAGCCCTAGCCCTAGCCCTAGCCCTAGCCCTAGCCCTAGCCCTAGCCCTAGCCCTAGCCCTAGCCCTAGCCCTAGCCCTAGCCCTAGCCCTAGCCCTAGCCCTAGCCCTAGCCCTAGCCCTAGCCCTAGCCCTAGCCCTAGCCCTAGCCCTAGCCCTAGCCCTAGCCCTAGCCCTAGCCCTAGCCCTAGCCCTAGCCCTAGCCCTAGCCCTAGCCCTAGCCCTAGCCCTAGCCCTAGCCCTAGCCCTAGCCCTAGCCCTAGCCCTAGCCCTAGCCCTAGCCCTAGCCCTAGCCCTAGCCCTAGCCCTAGCCCTAGCCCTAGCCCTAGCCCTAGCCCTAGCCCTAGCCCTAGCCCTAGCCCTAGCCCTAGCCCTAGCCCTAGCCCTAGCCCTAGCCCTAGCCCTAGCCCTAGCCCTAGCCCTAGCCCTAGCCCTAGCCCTAGCCCTAGCCCTAGCCCTAGCCCTAGCCCTAGCCCTAGCCCTAGCCCTAGCCCTAGCCCTAGCCCTAGCCCTAGCCCTAGCCCTAGCCCTAGCCCTAGCCCTAGCCCTAGCCCTAGCCCTAGCCCTAGCCCTAGCCCTAGCCCTAGCCCTAGCCCTAGCCCTAGCCCTAGCCCTAGCCCTAGCCCTAGCCCTAGCCCTAGCCCTAGCCCTAGCCCTAGCCCTAGCCCTAGCCCTAGCCCTAGCCCTAGCCCTAGCCCTAGCCCTAGCCCTAGCCCTAGCCCTAGCCCTAGCCCTAGCCCTAGCCCTAGCCCTAGCCCTAGCCCTAGCCCTAGCCCTAGCCCTAGCCCTAGCCCTAGCCCTAGCCCTAGCCCTAGCCCTAGCCCTAGCCCTAGCCCTAGCCCTAGCCCTAGCCCTAGCCCTAGCCCTAGCCCTAGCCCTAGCCCTAGCCCTAGCCCTAGCCCTAGCCCTAGCCCTAGCCCTAGCCCTAGCCCTAGCCCTAGCCCTAGCCCTAGCCCTAGCCCTAGCCCTAGCCCTAGCCCTAGCCCTAGCCCTAGCCCTAGCCCTAGCCCTAGCCCTAGCCCTAGCCCTAGCCCTAGCCCTAGCCCTAGCCCTAGCCCTAGCCCTAGCCCTAGCCCTAGCCCTAGCCCTAGCCCTAGCCCTAGCCCTAGCCCTAGCCCTAGCCCTAGCCCTAGCCCTAGCCCTAGCCCTAGCCCTAGCCCTAGCCCTAGCCCTAGCCCTAGCCCTAGCCCTAGCCCTAGCCCTAGCCCTAGCCCTAGCCCTAGCCCTAGCCCTAGCCCTAGCCCTAGCCCTAGCCCTAGCCCTAGCCCTAGCCCTAGCCCTAGCCCTAGCCCTAGCCCTAGCCCTAGCCCTAGCCCTAGCCCTAGCCCTAGCCCTAGCCCTAGCCCTAGCCCTAGCCCTAGCCCTAGCCCTAGCCCTAGCCCTAGCCCTAGCCCTAGCCCTAGCCCTAGCCCTAGCCCTAGCCCTAGCCCTAGCCCTAGCCCTAGCCCTAGCCCTAGCCCTAGCCCTAGCCCTAGCCCTAGCCCTAGCCCTAGCCCTAGCCCTAGCCCTAGCCCTAGCCCTAGCCCTAGCCCTAGCCCTAGCCCTAGCCCTAGCCCTAGCCCTAGCCCTAGCCCTAGCCCTAGCCCTAGCCCTAGCCCTAGCCCTAGCCCTAGCCCTAGCCCTAGCCCTAGCCCTAGCCCTAGCCCTAGCCCTAGCCCTAGCCCTAGCCCTAGCCCTAGCCCTAGCCCTAGCCCTAGCCCTAGCCCTAGCCCTAGCCCTAGCCCTAGCCCTAGCCCTAGCCCTAGCCCTAGCCCTAGCCCTAGCCCTAGCCCTAGCCCTAGCCCTAGCCCTAGCCCTAGCCCTAGCCCTAGCCCTAGCCCTAGCCCTAGCCCTAGCCCTAGCCCTAGCCCTAGCCCTAGCCCTAGCCCTAGCCCTAGCCCTAGCCCTAGCCCTAGCCCTAGCCCTAGCCCTAGCCCTAGCCCTAGCCCTAGCCCTAGCCCTAGCCCTAGCCCTAGCCCTAGCCCTAGCCCTAGCCCTAGCCCTAGCCCTAGCCCTAGCCCTAGCCCTAGCCCTAGCCCTAGCCCTAGCCCTAGCCCTAGCCCTAGCCCTAGCCCTAGCCCTAGCCCTAGCCCTAGCCCTAGCCCTAGCCCTAGCCCTAGCCCTAGCCCTAGCCCTAGCCCTAGCCCTAGCCCTAGCCCTAGCCCTAGCCCTAGCCCTAGCCCTAGCCCTAGCCCTAGCCCTAGCCCTAGCCCTAGCCCTAGCCCTAGCCCTAGCCCTAGCCCTAGCCCTAGCCCTAGCCCTAGCCCTAGCCCTAGCCCTAGCCCTAGCCCTAGCCCTAGCCCTAGCCCTAGCCCTAGCCCTAGCCCTAGCCCTAGCCCTAGCCCTAGCCCTAGCCCTAGCCCTAGCCCTAGCCCTAGCCCTAGCCCTAGCCCTAGCCCTAGCCCTAGCCCTAGCCCTAGCCCTAGCCCTAGCCCTAGCCCTAGCCCTAGCCCTAGCCCTAGCCCTAGCCCTAGCCCTAGCCCTAGCCCTAGCCCTAGCCCTAGCCCTAGCCCTAGCCCTAGCCCTAGCCCTAGCCCTAGCCCTAGCCCTAGCCCTAGCCCTAGCCCTAGCCCTAGCCCTAGCCCTAGCCCTAGCCCTAGCCCTAGCCCTAGCCCTAGCCCTAGCCCTAGCCCTAGCCCTAGCCCTAGCCCTAGCCCTAGCCCTAGCCCTAGCCCTAGCCCTAGCCCTAGCCCTAGCCCTAGCCCTAGCCCTAGCCCTAGCCCTAGCCCTAGCCCTAGCCCTAGCCCTAGCCCTAGCCCTAGCCCTAGCCCTAGCCCTAGCCCTAGCCCTAGCCCTAGCCCTAGCCCTAGCCCTAGCCCTAGCCCTAGCCCTAGCCCTAGCCCTAGCCCTAGCCCTAGCCCTAGCCCTAGCCCTAGCCCTAGCCCTAGCCCTAGCCCTAGCCCTAGCCCTAGCCCTAGCCCTAGCCCTAGCCCTAGCCCTAGCCCTAGCCCTAGCCCTAGCCCTAGCCCTAGCCCTAGCCCTAGCCCTAGCCCTAGCCCTAGCCCTAGCCCTAGCCCTAGCCCTAGCCCTAGCCCTAGCCCTAGCCCTAGCCCTAGCCCTAGCCCTAGCCCTAGCCCTAGCCCTAGCCCTAGCCCTAGCCCTAGCCCTAGCCCTAGCCCTAGCCCTAGCCCTAGCCCTAGCCCTAGCCCTAGCCCTAGCCCTAGCCCTAGCCCTAGCCCTAGCCCTAGCCCTAGCCCTAGCCCTAGCCCTAGCCCTAGCCCTAGCCCTAGCCCTAGCCCTAGCCCTAGCCCTAGCCCTAGCCCTAGCCCTAGCCCTAGCCCTAGCCCTAGCCCTAGCCCTAGCCCTAGCCCTAGCCCTAGCCCTAGCCCTAGCCCTAGCCCTAGCCCTAGCCCTAGCCCTAGCCCTAGCCCTAGCCCTAGCCCTAGCCCTAGCCCTAGCCCTAGCCCTAGCCCTAGCCCTAGCCCTAGCCCTAGCCCTAGCCCTAGCCCTAGCCCTAGCCCTAGCCCTAGCCCTAGCCCTAGCCCTAGCCCTAGCCCTAGCCCTAGCCCTAGCCCTAGCCCTAGCCCTAGCCCTAGCCCTAGCCCTAGCCCTAGCCCTAGCCCTAGCCCTAGCCCTAGCCCTAGCCCTAGCCCTAGCCCTAGCCCTAGCCCTAGCCCTAGCCCTAGCCCTAGCCCTAGCCCTAGCCCTAGCCCTAGCCCTAGCCCTAGCCCTAGCCCTAGCCCTAGCCCTAGCCCTAGCCCTAGCCCTAGCCCTAGCCCTAGCCCTAGCCCTAGCCCTAGCCCTAGCCCTAGCCCTAGCCCTAGCCCTAGCCCTAGCCCTAGCCCTAGCCCTAGCCCTAGCCCTAGCCCTAGCCCTAGCCCTAGCCCTAGCCCTAGCCCTAGCCCTAGCCCTAGCCCTAGCCCTAGCCCTAGCCCTAGCCCTAGCCCTAGCCCTAGCCCTAGCCCTAGCCCTAGCCCTAGCCCTAGCCCTAGCCCTAGCCCTAGCCCTAGCCCTAGCCCTAGCCCTAGCCCTAGCCCTAGCCCTAGCCCTAGCCCTAGCCCTAGCCCTAGCCCTAGCCCTAGCCCTAGCCCTAGCCCTAGCCCTAGCCCTAGCCCTAGCCCTAGCCCTAGCCCTAGCCCTAGCCCTAGCCCTAGCCCTAGCCCTAGCCCTAGCCCTAGCCCTAGCCCTAGCCCTAGCCCTAGCCCTAGCCCTAGCCCTAGCCCTAGCCCTAGCCCTAGCCCTAGCCCTAGCCCTAGCCCTAGCCCTAGCCCTAGCCCTAGCCCTAGCCCTAGCCCTAGCCCTAGCCCTAGCCCTAGCCCTAGCCCTAGCCCTAGCCCTAGCCCTAGCCCTAGCCCTAGCCCTAGCCCTAGCCCTAGCCCTAGCCCTAGCCCTAGCCCTAGCCCTAGCCCTAGCCCTAGCCCTAGCCCTAGCCCTAGCCCTAGCCCTAGCCCTAGCCCTAGCCCTAGCCCTAGCCCTAGCCCTAGCCCTAGCCCTAGCCCTAGCCCTAGCCCTAGCCCTAGCCCTAGCCCTAGCCCTAGCCCTAGCCCTAGCCCTAGCCCTAGCCCTAGCCCTAGCCCTAGCCCTAGCCCTAGCCCTAGCCCTAGCCCTAGCCCTAGCCCTAGCCCTAGCCCTAGCCCTAGCCCTAGCCCTAGCCCTAGCCCTAGCCCTAGCCCTAGCCCTAGCCCTAGCCCTAGCCCTAGCCCTAGCCCTAGCCCTAGCCCTAGCCCTAGCCCTAGCCCTAGCCCTAGCCCTAGCCCTAGCCCTAGCCCTAGCCCTAGCCCTAGCCCTAGCCCTAGCCCTAGCCCTAGCCCTAGCCCTAGCCCTAGCCCTAGCCCTAGCCCTAGCCCTAGCCCTAGCCCTAGCCCTAGCCCTAGCCCTAGCCCTAGCCCTAGCCCTAGCCCTAGCCCTAGCCCTAGCCCTAGCCCTAGCCCTAGCCCTAGCCCTAGCCCTAGCCCTAGCCCTAGCCCTAGCCCTAGCCCTAGCCCTAGCCCTAGCCCTAGCCCTAGCCCTAGCCCTAGCCCTAGCCCTAGCCCTAGCCCTAGCCCTAGCCCTAGCCCTAGCCCTAGCCCTAGCCCTAGCCCTAGCCCTAGCCCTAGCCCTAGCCCTAGCCCTAGCCCTAGCCCTAGCCCTAGCCCTAGCCCTAGCCCTAGCCCTAGCCCTAGCCCTAGCCCTAGCCCTAGCCCTAGCCCTAGCCCTAGCCCTAGCCCTAGCCCTAGCCCTAGCCCTAGCCCTAGCCCTAGCCCTAGCCCTAGCCCTAGCCCTAGCACCTAGAAGCGGTCACAAGACCACACCCCCTCTAGTTCTTCCCCTGGCCCTAGCCAAGCCCTTTGGCCATACAAACCTAGCCTTGGTAGCCCTAGCCCTAGCCCTAGCCCTAGCCCTAGCCCTAGCCCTAGCCCTAGCCCTAGCCCTAGCCCTAGCCCTAGCCCTAGCCCTAGCCCTAGCCCTAGCCCTAGCCCTAGCCCTAGCCCTAGCCCTAGCCCTAGCCCTAGCCCTAGCCCTAGCCCTAGCCCTAGCCCTAGCCCTAGCCCTAGCCCTAGCCCTAGCCCTAGCCCTAGCCCTAGCCCTAGCCCTAGCCCTAGCCCTAGCCCTAGCCCTAGCCCTAGCCCTAGCCCTAGCCCTAGCCCTAGCCCTAGCCCTAGCCCTAGCCCTAGCCCTAGCCCTAGCCCTAGCCCTAGCCCTAGCCCTAGCCCTAGCCCTAGCCCTAGCCCTAGCCCTAGCCCTAGCCCTAGCCCTAGCCCTAGCCCTAGCCCTAGCCCTAGCCCTAGCCCTAGCCCTAGCCCTAGCCCTAGCCCTAGCCCTAGCCCTAGCCCTAGCCCTAGCCCTAGCCCTAGCCCTAGCCCTAGCCCTAGCCCTAGCCCTAGCCCTAGCCCTAGCCCTAGCCCTAGCCCTAGCCCTAGCCCTAGCCCTAGCCCTAGCCCTAGCCCTAGCCCTAGCCCTAGCCCTAGCCCTAGCCCTAGCCCTAGCCCTAGCCCTAGCCCTAGCCCTAGCCCTAGCCCTAGCCCTAGCCCTAGCCCTAGCCCTAGCCCTAGCCCTAGCCCTAGCCCTAGCCCTAGCCCTAGCCCTAGCCCTAGCCCTAGCCCTAGCCCTAGCCCTAGCCCTAGCCCTAGCCCTAGCCCTAGCCCTAGCCCTAGCCCTAGCCCTAGCCCTAGCCCTAGCCCTAGCCCTAGCCCTAGCCCTAGCCCTAGCCCTAGCCCTAGCCCTAGCCCTAGCCCTAGCCCTAGCCCTAGCCCTAGCCCTAGCCCTAGCCCTAGCCCTAGCCCTAGCCCTAGCCCTAGCCCTAGCCCTAGCCCTAGCCCTAGCCCTAGCCCTAGCCCTAGCCCTAGCCCTAGCCCTAGCTATGGAGTCGGGGATGCCTGAGGTTTTGCCTCACCTAACCTAGAGAAACCTAGGTTCCCTTAGGGCTAAAAATCGCCCCCATGCCGAGAAACCTTGGCCCTTGAGGGCAAAATTGATCTCGAAAACTAGGGATTTAAAGAAAACTGAAGAAACCTCAGGTTTAACCTGAGGTTAGGTTTCGAGCCTGAGGGCAAACCTGATAAACATGGGGGCCAGGTTCGGTAGCATGAGGGAAATATCCCTAAAGCTACCTTAACCTTGCCCTCATGAGCACCCGGTTATCCCTCGTGGCAACATAACCTGGCCCTTAGGACTAAAAACTGGTCTTATTTTGAGTTGAGGGATGGTTTTGATGCCACAAGGGTCAGGTTACCAACCTTGGGGGATAACCTACAGTTTTCTTTTTAGCAAGGCCCTCATGGCATCCCTCATGGATAATATCGAGCCCTAATGGCTAAAAAAACGTCCCTTAGGACTAAAAAAATGCCCTCACGGCTAAATTCGAGGCCCCCATGGTCGTTTTCGACCAATAATCAAACCTGATCAAACCTGATCAAACCTAGGGGGCCCCAAAAATAGCCATGAATGGGTAGAAAACAGTCAGGAGGGATAACCTGAGAAGCATGGGGGATAACCTCTGAATAAAATCCCCCCAGGACATTTAACCTTGCCCCCATGAGCACTACAGATCCCCCAGGGGGTGTACATTTGCCCTTCGGGCCGATTTTGACCTCTAACCTCAACCTAACCTAACCTGAACCTAACCTGAAGAAACCTGAATGGGTGGAAAACAGTCAGGAGGGATAACCTGAGAAGCATGAGGGATAATTTCGTGGTAATCCAGATGAAAATGCCCCCAGGACAGCTAACCCTGCCCTCATGTACCATAGAGATCCCCTAGGGGGTGTACATATGCCCTTAGGGCCGATTTGGACCTCTAACCTCAACCTAACCTCAACCTAACCTAACCTGAAGAAACCTGAAGAAACCTGAAGAAACCTGAATGGGTGGAAAACAGTCAGGAGGGATAACCTGAGAAGCATGAGGGATAATTTCGTGGTAATCCAGATGAAATTGCCCCCAGGACAGCTAACCCTGCCCCCATGTGCCATAGAGATCCCCTAGGGGGTGTACATATGCCCTTAGGGCCGATTTGGACCTCTAACCTCAACCTAACCTCAACCTAACCTAACCTGAAGAAACCTGAAGAAACCTGAATGGGTGGAAAACAGTCAGGAGGGATAACCTGAGAAGCATGAGGGATAATTTCGTGGTAATCCAGATGAAATTGCCCCCAGGACAGCTAACCCTGCCCCCATGTGCCATAGAGATCCCCTAGGGGGTGTACATATGCCCTTAGGGCCGATTTGGACCTCTAACCTCAACCTAACCTCAACCTAACCTAACCTGAAGAAACCTGAAGAAACCTGAATGGGTGGAAAACAGTCAGGAGGGATAACCTGAGAAGCATGAGGGATAACCTCGTGGTAGTCCGGATGAAAATGCCCCCAGGACAGCTAACCCTGCCCTCATGTGCCATAGAGATCCCCTAGGGAGTGTACATATGCCCTTCAGGCCGATTTGGACCTCTAACCTCAACCTAACCTCAACCTAACCTAACCTGAAGAAACCTGAAGAAACCTGAAGAAACCTGAATGGGTGGAAAACAGTCAGGAGGGATAACCCGAGAGGCATGGGGGATAACCTCGTGGTAGTCCGGATGAAAATGCCCCCAGGACAGCTAACCCTGCCCTCATGTACCATAGAGATCCCCTAGGGGGTGTACATATGCCCTTAGGGCCGATTTGGACCTCTAACCTCAACCTAACCTCAACCTAACCTAACCTGAAGAAACCTGAAGAAACCTGAAGAAACCTGAATGGGTGGAAAACAGTCAGGAGGGATAACCTGAGAAGCATGAGGGATAATTTCGTGGTAATCCAGATGAAATTGCCCCCAGGACAGCTAACCCTGCCCCCATGTGCCATAGAGATCCCCTAGGGGGTGTACATATGCCCTTAGGGCCGATTTGGACCTCTAACCTCAACCTAACCTCAACCTAACCTAACCTGAAGAAACCTGAAGAAACCTGAATGGGTGGAAAACAGTCAGGAGGGATAACCTGAGAAGCATGAGGGATAATTTCGTGGTAATCCAGATGAAATTGCCCCCAGGACAGCTAACCCTGCCCCCATGTGCCATAGAGATCCCCTAGGGGGTGTACATATGCCCTTAGGGCCGATTTGGACCTCTAACCTCAACCTAACCTCAACCTAACCTAACCTGAAGAAACCTGAAGAAACCTGAATGGGTGGAAAACAGTCAGGAGGGATAACCTGAGAAGCATGAGGGATAATTTCGTGGTAATCCAGATGAAATTGCCCCCAGGACAGCTAACCCTGCCCCCATGTGCCATAGAGATCCCCTAGGGGGTGTACATATGCCCTTAGGGCCGATTTGGACCTCTAACCTCAACCTAACCTCAACCTAACCTAACCTGAAGAAACCTGAAGAAACCTGAAGAAACCTGAATGGGTGGAAAACAGTCAGGAGGGATAACCTGAGAAGCATGAGGGATAACCTCGTGGTAGTCCGGATGAAAATGCCCCCAGGACAGCTAACCCTGCCCTCATGTGCCATAGAGATCCCCTAGGGGGTGTACATATGCCCTTCAGGCCGATTTGGACCTCTAACCTCAACCTAACCTCAACCTAACCTAACCTGAAGAAACCTGAAGAAACCTGAAGAAACCTGAATGGGTGGAAAACAGTCAGGAGGGATAACCCGAGAGGCATGGGGGATAACCTCGTGGTAGTCCGGATGAAAATGCCCCCAGGACAGCTAACCCTGCCCTCATGTACCATAGAGATCCCCTAGGGGGTGTACATATGCCCTTAGGGCCGATTTGGACCTCTAACCTCAACCTAACCTAACCTGAAGAAACCTGAAGAAACCTGAATGGGTGGAAAACAGTCAGGAGGGATAACCTGAGAAGCATGAGGGATAATTTCGTGGTAATCCAGATGAAATTGCCCCCAGGACAGCTAACCCTGCCCCCATGTGCCATAGAGATCCCCTAGGGGGTGTACATATGCCCTTCGGGCCGATTTGGACCTCTAACCTCAACCTAACCTAACCTGAACCTAACCTGAAGAAACCTGAAGAAATCTGAGGGCTTATCTCCTTAACCTGTAGGTTGAGGTCTTAACCCAGGGGCACCTAATTTAGCCATGTAGGTTTATAACCTCAACCTGTATTAACCCGGGGGCACCTAATTTAGCCATGTAGGTTTATAACCTCAACCTGTATTAACCCGGGGGCACCTAATTTAGCCATGTAGGTTTATAACCTCAACCTGTATTAACCCGGGGGCACCTAATTTAGCCATGTAGGTTTATAACCTCAACCTGTATTAACCCGGGGGCACCTAATTTAGCCATGTAGGTTTATAACCTCAACCTGTATTAACCCGGGGGCACCTAATTTAGCCATGTAGGTTTATAACCTCAACCTGTATTAACCCGGGGGCACCTAATTTAGCCATGTAGGTTTATAACCTCAACCTGTATTAACCCGGGGGCACCTAATTTAGCCATGTAGGTTTATAACCTCAACCTGTATTAACCCGGGGGCACCTAATTTAGCCATGTAGGTTTATAACCTCAACCTGTATTAACCCGGGGCACCTAATTTAGCCATGTAGGTTATATACTTTGAAATCTAGCCCTTCCGAGTTGCATCTTGCCCTAATCATCCCTTCCAAGTTGCATCTAGCCCTAGTCATCCCTTCCGAGTTGCATCTAGCCCTAGTCATCCCTTCCGAGTTGCATCTAGCCCTAGTCATCCCTTCTGAGTTGCATTTAGCCCTAGACATCCCTTCCAAGTTGCATCTAGCCCTAGACATCCCTTCCAAGTTGAATCTAGCTCTAGTCATCCCTTCCGAGTTGCATCTAGCCCTAGTCATCCCTTCTATGAAACCATGAAGGATATTCACTGAGACGTGCAAGCCAGGAGGGAAAGGTAAGGTCATAGCTAGGAGGGATGATATATCTGGTCACCAATTGTCCTCTCAGAATCCATGGGGGCCACCAATTGTCCTCCTAGAAGTATCTGAAATTTCAAAGTCCCAGAATATCCAGGAAGGATCGAATACGAAACCATGAAGGATATTCACTGAGATGTGCAAGCCAGGAGGGAAAGGTAAGGTCATAGCTAGGAGGGATGATATATCTGGCCCATGGGGGGTCACCAATTGTCCTCCCAGAATCCATGGGGGTCACCAATTGTCCTCTCAGGATCCATGGGGGCCACCAATTGTCCTCCAAGAATCCATGGGGGCCACCAATTGTCCTCCAAGAAGGAGCTGAAATTTCAAAGTCCCAGAATATCCAGGAAGGATCGAATACGAAACCATGAAGGATATTCACTGAGATATGCAAGCCAGGAGGGAAAGGTAAGGTCATAGCTAGGAGGGATGATATATCTGGTCACCAATTGTCCTCTCAGAATCCATGGGGGCCACCAATTGTCCTCCTAGAAGTATCTGAAATTTCAAAGTCCCAGAATATCCAGGAAGGATCGAATACGAAACCATGAAGGATATTCACTGAGACGTGCAAGCCAGGAGGGAAAGGTAAGGTCATAGCTAGGAGGGATGATATATCTGGCCCATGGGGGATCACCAATTGTCCTCCCAGAATCCATGGGGGTCACCAATTGTCCTCTCAGGATCCATGGGGGCCACCAATTGTCCTCCAAGAATCCATGGGGGCCACCAATTGTCCTCCAAGAAGGAGCTGAAATTTCAAAGTCCCAGAATATCCAGGAAGGATCGAATACGAAACCATGAAGGATATTCACTGAGATGTGCAAGCCAGGAGGGAAAGGTAAGGTCATAGCTAGGAGGGATGATATATCTGGCCCATGGGGGGTCACCAATTGTCCTCCCAGAATCCATGGGGGTCACCAATTGTCCTCTCAGGATCCATGGGGGCCACCAATTGTCCTCCAAGAATCCATGGGGGCCACCAATTGTCCTCCAAGAAGGAGCTGAAATTTCAAAGTCCCAGAATATCCAGGAAGGATCGAATATGAAACCATGAAGGATATTCACTGAGATGTGCAAGCCAGGAGGGAAAGGTAAGGTCATAGCTAGGAGGGATGATGGGGGTCACCAATTGTCCTCTCAGGATCCATGGGGGCCACCAATTGTCCTCCAAGAATCCATGGGGGCCACCAATTGTCCTCCAAGAAGGAGCTGAAATTTCAAAGTCCCAGAATATCCAGGAAGGATCGAATACGAAACCATGAAGGATATCCACTGAGATGTGCAAGGTAAGGTCATAGCTAGGAGGGATGATATATCTGGCCCATGGGGGTCACCAATTGTCCTCTCAGAATCCATGGGGGCCACCAATTGTCCTCCTAGAAGTATCTGAAATTTCAAGGTCCCAGAATATCCAGGAAGGATCCATGAAGGATATTCACCGAGACGTGCAAGCCGGGAGGGAAAGATAAAAAAGAGACGACTCTATTCCGAAGAAGAATACTCAATCCTAAAGAGATATTTCGACTAATCAATCATTCTCACAAAAAACAGTTCTAATGTAATCAATCATTCTCACAATTTCTTTATATTTCAAATCAAGTCTCACAATTCAATTATAAAAAATTTTTCCTCTCGATTAGGACTAGAAATTTAGATACTTTTGGCTGGACATCCCTCCTAGCTATACACTTGCTGGTGGTTGAGGGGTGGAGTTTGATGTGCTTTGGGAAGGCGTGGCCACAACTTCTTGTGCATTACCATGACTTGAGGGACTTTTGTAATCTCTATCAGGCCTTTAGGGACTTTGCATGGACTTGAGGGACTTAAGTGTACTTGGTAATACTTCCAAATGTAGGAATAGACTTGAGGGACATCTACTGTGCATTACCATGACTTGAGGGACTTCATAAATACTTAACTAACCTCATGGATACTTTACCTCAACCCCTGTTAACGAAACAAAACCTCATGGCTATTTTACCTCTGAAAACCTCAACCCAGGTTAACAAGACATAACCTCATGGCTATTTTACCTCTGGAAACCTCAACCCAGGTTAACGTTGGATAACCTCATGGCTATTTTACCTCAACCCAGGTTAACAAGACATAACCTCATGGCTATTTTACCTCTGGAAACCTCAACCCAGGTTAACGTTGGATAACCTCATGGCTATTTTACCTCAACCCAGGTTAACAAGACATAACCTCATGGCTATTTTACCTCTGGAAACCTCAACCCAGGTTAACGTTGGATAACCTCATGGCTATTTTACCTCTGGAAACCTCAACCCAGGTTAACAAGACATAACCTCATGGCTATTTTACCTCTGGAAACCTCAACCCAGGTTAACATTGGATAACCTCATGGCTATTTTACCTCTGGAAACCTCAACCCAGATTAACAAGACATAACCTCATGGCTATTTTACCTCTGGAAACTTCAACCCAGGTTAACAAGACATAACCTCATGGCTATTTTACCTCTGGAAACCTCAACCCAGATTAACAAGACATAACCTCATGGCTATTTTACCTCTGGAAACCTCAACCCAGGTTAACGTTGGATAACCTCATGGCTATTTTACCTCTGGAAACCTCAACCCAGGTTAACAAGACATAACCTCATGGCTATTTTACCTCTGGAAACCTCAACCCAAGTTAACGATGGATAACTTCATGGCTATTTTACCTCTGGAAACCTCAACCCAGGTTAACAAGACATAACCTCATGGCTATTTTACCTCTGGATCCTCCAAGAAGGAGCTGAAATTTCAAAGTCCCAGAATATCCAGGAAGGATCGAATACGAAACCATGAAGGATATTCACTGAGATGTGCAAGCCAGGAGGGAAAGGTAAGGTCATAGCTAGGAGGGATGATATATCTGGCCCATGGGGGTCACCAATTGTCCTCCCAGAATCCATGGGGGTCACCAATTGTCCTCTCAGAATCCATGGGGGCCACCAATTGTCCTCCTAGAAGTATCTGAAATTTCAAAGTCCCAGAATATCCAGGAAGGATCCATGAAGGATATTCACCGAGACGTGCAAGCCGGGAGGGAAAGATAAGTGTATAGCTAGGAGGGATGTCCAGCAAAAAGTATCTAAATTTCTAGAGGAAAAATTTGAATTGTGAGACTTGATTAGAAATAGAAAGAAATTGTGAGAATGATTGATTACATTAGTACTGTTTTTTGTGAGAATGATTGATTACATTTTAAATAAAAAGAACTGTTGGTTTGCTGTCACTTGCTCTGCTTTATCATGTTTTTGATCTTGTCCTGTGTCCTTCCCCTCAAACTGCATATCTCTCTGGTACTCTCTAAGGAAATCTGCACACTCAGAAAGTTTTGCCACTTTAGACCTCTCTCTGCCAATGTCGAAATATCTCTTTAGGATTGAGTATTCTTCTTCGGAATAGAGTCGTCTCTTTTTTGCTGGGGGTGGAGTTTGATGTGCTTTGGGAAGGCGTGGCCACAACTTCTTGTATCTGAATGGTACAACGTGAGTTGAACTAGTGTGTGTGCAGACTGTAAATGACTTACGTTTCGACAGTCTTTTCAGTGTTGCCGGCCTGTTGGTAGGTTGACTGGTGGACATCTACTGAGTGTGTCATATGGCTGGCTACGGCGTGCACTTCCCCTTCAGCCTGCGCTACGGATGCATGGACTTGAGGGACTTAAGTGTACTTCGTAATACTTCAAAGTGTAGGAATAGACTTGAGGGACATCTACTGTGCATTACCATGACTTGAGGGACTTCCGTAATCTCTATCTGGCCTTGAGGGACTTTGAATGTCTTTATCTATACTTGAGGGACTTAAGTGTACTTGGTAATACTTCAAAGTGTAGGAATAGACTTGAGGGACATCTACTGTGCATTACCGTGACTTGAGGGACTTCATAAATACTTAACTAACCTCATGGATACTTTACCTCAACCCCTGTTAACGAAACAAAACCTCATGGCTATTTTACCTCTGGAAACCTCAACCCAGGTTAACGTTGGAAAACCTCATGGCTATTTTACCTCTGGAAACCTCAACCCAGGTTAACAAGACATAACCTCATGGCTATTTTACCTCTGGAAACCTCAACCCAGGTTAACAGGACATAACCTCATGGCTATTTTACCTCTGGAAACCTCAACCCAGGTTAACAGGACATAACCTCATGGCTATTTTACCTCTGGAAACCTCAACCCAGGTTAACAGGACATAACCTCATGGCTATTTTACCTCTGGAAACCTCAACCCAGGTTAACAATACATAACCTCATGGCTATTTTACCTCTGGAAACCTCAACCCAGGTTAAAGAAACCTAACCTCATGGATATTTTACCCCTAAATCGAGATAAGATTTATCCATGAAGTTGAGGTTGACTTAAGGGTAAAATCCTCCAAGTATATGACCATAAGGGGAAAAAAGACTCAAATTTGCGAATTTGAGGGATAAAACACTCAAGTATATGAATATAAGGGATCATATTATATATATGAGGGATGGTGAGGGATCCTTCTCCATGCCCCTAGCCCTAGCCCTAGCCCTAGCCCTAGCCCTAGCCCTAGCCCTAGCCCTAGCCCTTTTGTATAATTGAGGGCTTCCTGCTGCACACACAACCAACCTGAAATATTGGGTCCAGCCTCGTGGTACAGTGCTTTCCAAGAGAGTTCATGTCTTAGCTGCAGTTGTATATTGCGTTGTTGTCCAAAGGTAAAGCACAAATTGAGCGTCTATTGAGGAAACGCCACACAAACTTTACACAGCTTGGTTGGACAACCAACTTGTGTAATATAGGAGAGTTTACATAACTACAACTGCAGTTAAGACATGAACTCTGCCAACCAACTTGCAAAGAACTGTATGAAGTATACAGTGAGACCTCCTGAATACAGGGGTTGCCTCATTTCAGGGATCCCAATTAGAGGGAGTTCATTGCATTTCATGCAATATATATATATATACATGTATATGTAGGGTTAGTACGGAATGGGCGTGGCTTCTCTCATTAGAACAATACAAACTAGACTCTCTGTATCTCTTCCATTCTCAACTAAACTTCTTACATCTGGAAAACAATGCAGAAGATGATGATATGACTGCTCAAACTCCTCCAGAACAGCGTCAACCATCGGCACCAGCCACCACCTAAATCTAAAATTTTTATGATTCTTTCATCTTCTTTGACGGCTGTAACTCCATGATCCTTTCACATACGACAATGAAATTCATATCAACTTGTGTAGTTATGATCAGTAGTTATGATCACACAATGTGCTTTTACCATCGTCATATCCACAGTTTCCCTTCAAAACAATCACTCATATCAAACGACTTTTCATTATAACTGTCAGCCATTTAAAATGACATCATTTGTCATGCGCGCACGTCTGTCACTATCACGTGCACATACACGCGTGCCAACCAGCTATTTTTACTTGAAAACAATATTCAACCTTTAGGTCGTACAAAAAAAAATAAACCAGTGAAATGAAACCTAAACCAAGCAGAACACTTTTATACTGACATGAATAATCAAAGCAGCTTGGTGATGTAGGGATCATTATTGAAGGCAGCAGAAGTTTGATTGTGTTGACAGAAACTGTTAAAGTACAGACTAACCCTACTTGGCCTTTTTATTTAGCATAATTTTTTTTTCTTTTCATATAAGATATTTTATGCCAGTTAAAGTAGGACAAGGGGGTGGTCACTCCAATACGCACTGTACTGACACCCGCGACCGGGGTCAAGATTAAGGTCAAGCGGTCAAGCCCAAAATCAGTGACAGTCAAGCGGTCAACGGCTATTCAGTCGGTCAAATTGGGGTTCAAAGGGCAGATTAAATTGACACATGCGCATAAATTCTTATCATAACAGCTGCAGTTTACAAGGTTATCGTTAGAGAAAGAAAACACTTGAGAACTTCCAAGTAACATTCAGTGATATTCTCAATGAATAAGGTATGTCAGGATACAGGGTAATTCTGAATACCTGAGGTTACTTCAAAAGGAAGAGAAGTTTCAAGCTCAAACTTGATACACATAAAGCTACTCCTATTGCTCTATCTTTGCAACAACTCTTGAAGATTAAGCTTCTTGTGCACTGAGGCTAGCTAACTCTGAATAATGACCCTTGATTTTGAACTTCTTAAAACTTACTGGGGAATCAGACAATGATGAGCGATTGATCTAGCCCTCTGAAGGTGGCACTAGAGATGAAGTTTTGAAAAGCAAGTTGCAAGGCTAAGCAGCTTTATGTTTTGTGTGGACACAACAATCATTCGGAATTACCACAACCCAACCAATTTTTGAGTGCCTTTATTCTTGGCTCTAAATAAATTATCCATAATAATTTAATCTATGAAACTTTCACTGCTAGTTAGAGAAAAGATTCAGCATGTTTCTATCTGCTCCCTGTCAGAAATAACCATCTTCCCAAAAAAGTATTCAGAATTACCCTGACTTACCTTATGAACGAATTTGCAGCTCTGCAAGAAGACCAGATAGAGTGTCTAGGAAGCTGGCTAGCAAACCAGATTATATATATTATTATGTTCATTGTTATATAGTTTGTGTTTGTCAAAGGGTCCAGACTGCAATAGTGGTTGGGTATACTGGTAGCTAGATGACTTCTTGGTTAGATGTTTGAGGTCGTCCAAGTGCCCATTAATAAAGAGATATGTACATCCATTACACGATATCTCCAATTTCCATTCCCAGGTGATTGAGAGTTTGGCTCAAATGCTATACGACTGAGCATATAACATTAAATATCTCACTATCTAGCTATCATGTAATTCTATGAAAAGGAAGAAGAGTGTGCAGGAACTGTGTAACTTCTCTGTGCTGCAAGGTGGCCAATCTTCAGGAATGAAGAACTCCTCTCACCAATGCACTTGACTACACTTCTTATTTGCCACTATATCCTATCTGCATAAAGTCTTCCATTATAATTACAGTATTATCTTCAGATCTGAGCGCTGTATTAATAATTTTAGGGGGCGTGGCTTGAGACTAGATGCAAACTTCGGGGAGAAAGAGAACAACATACCTTCAACACAGAAGCAGGCAGGCAGGGATAGAAACGAACGGGCAAACTTGCAGGAGAACAGCGGGGCCGGGGATCCGGGATAGTCTGGCGGCGCCGACCCTTTACCTTGGAGACGAGTTGTGTCAGATTACATCTCACGAGCATGGCTGATAAATAACTGAAGAACTAGTTTGTAGAATAGCATAGCCAAGGAAAAGGGCTGGAGAAGAGGGGAGAGAGCCTGGATCTTGAGGCTGTTCTCAGAATAATTACCCCTGCTACAGCCTGTACTTTATTCAGTCGAATCTAAATGCTTCTTGAAGCGCTCATCACAGGGGAACTGTGGTCACTAGGGCTGTAGCCCTCTAAGCAGTATACAGTGTGAAACGTTTAAGAGGTCAGCTATAATATTCTAGGTTTACACTAGCAGAGCAAAAAGGAAACAAGACTTTGGTTTAGCTTTGAGTGCCCCTGTCAATCCTCGACATAAGTCATACAAGTTTGTATTCACTTTAAAACTGCAATGTAATACATACTTCTAGTGCTTTGCATAAATTCATGGGTTTACTCTGGTAGGATCAGCTTGTGTACGAATAACTATTGGCTATGGCAGTCATAATATTATTTGCTTGAGGAAATCTTGTTTATTATATTTCTTGGGGGCTGGGTGTGTGGCAGACATGCCATTTGAAGGTGCGTTGATAGAAGAGGGCGGAGCTGAGCATGGAAACCATAACCCACAGTCTCCTGATAATATGCGCAGTTTGGGACAGGAGGCTATGAATGGTGGGTGGAGTTTCAGTTTCACAGAAGTATGTATGTGTAGAACGCTAGCTTATAAGCAAGAGTTTTCCCTTATCTCCATAAAACCTTCCCTACCATAATTATATTGGGCTCAATATAACATCTACTTAGCAAAGTTAATATCCAAAAATGATGTCAGGTGGAAAGACAGTTGTTATAAAAGGTAAGTCTACCTGAGTTGAGTATCGTTACTTACCTTCGGTAAGATATCAACCAATCTGACGAATTCCCTGAAACATGGGGTATGAGTTGGTCAGTGTGACATTATTACACTACAGGTATCAGGTGTCTCCAGCATTGTCTCAAGCCTTAGTGTACTCCAAGTTGTATATAATTTCGTGGCAGCCAGTGCATAAGACCCCTTACAGTGGGTGTGGTCAGTGATGTCATAGCCAGGACGCCGTCATGTCTGTTTGTGGACAGGAAGAGGCGATGTGTACGGCTAGTTACTATGATACTTTGAAGACCGGCCTCGCTGCTGATTAGCAAACAAGAAACTGGCAGTAAACTTTCATTGTCTATAGTAAAACTGGTCAACTCTTTTATGGTAACCTAAGTTGTAGCTGCAAACCTTGGGTGTGTGTTAGCTGATGGGTAGCTGGCTAATTATTCGTAATTGAGCAAGCGCTCTAGTACTAGAGGAGTGTGCTTGTTCTGGCTGTACCATTGTTTTGGTTCAGCCAGATGATTTTCTATGAACTTAGAGCTCTCCAGTGTTTTGTTTTGCTTATCATCATTCTAGGAATGGATCAGTGCTTGTGCAGACCTCCTGTTCATTTGCCTTCTAGCTTACTGTTTATATGTTAACACTGTTTTATCTCTTCAATACAGATCAATTGTAGCACCCCTTCTAGTAAGTTTGTAGTGTGCAAGAGCTAGCCCTATGGATATACAGTCGATATGGCTACACCTTTCTAGTTTTGAGCTCTTTATTAGCTGCAGCTTTCTTTTGCTAGCTTCCCAATGAATTCATAACCAAGCACCAGTTGTGTAAACTGTATAGGCCCCCAAACCTTTTGTACAATTGTGGGCTTCCATCCATACTTGCTGAGTACACAACCAACCTGTGATACAGTGCTTTACAAATTGGTTGGCTGAGTTCATGTCTCAGTTGCAGTAAGTCAAGACTAAGCAGCAGTCTGGTGCATTGCATATTGTACCTTCCGCTTTTTGTTGTTGTTTTGTTGTTGCATTGACTGATCCTGTCCATTCACACAATGTCTGGCCCTAGAATTCACTACACAAATGTGAGTCTAAACATTCAGCATGATAAATTTTTTTCTGAAATTCGGGAAATGCTATCAAGATTTGGAATGAAACGACAATAACAGCTCACTTTGTAAAATGCTTGCAAATCACCACTGTGTTGCTTAGTGCTATCCCGCCATTCGGCCAGCATCGTGACTATCAGACTGCCAACTAATGTATGCTGGTCCACCTGTTGAGCGTTGGTTTACCTTTGCTTCTCTGTTTAAAAGTGCATCTGATAAGATGGCAATAATGTGGGTAGGCACCAAAATGGAAGCTGTTTCTGTATGTTAAACTTTTAGTTTCCAGATGTGCAACCACGTTGGATTGGGGAGGGGGGCTAGGGTTCCAGATTTAAAAATTACATTAGGAAGTGGTACCCAAAACATTGCACTCATCAACTAATATTGATGTGGATGTAGTTCAAGTTGCCCATGGATTTTAATAGTACGTAAAGTAGTTACTGAAATTAATGTCTTTTTCTTGTATTCTGCAGCTAATGAGTATTATTATACAAAAATGTTTCTCCTGCCAAGTGTAGACCTACAACAATAGAGGAACGTCCCCTGTCAGGGGAACACACAAGTACCTACAGTCCAGTGAATATTTGGACTCCTACCCCTCTCAACGGGCACTTTATCACAATGACAGCACTCTTTATAATGTATTCTACTTTTATCAATAATTATGAAATTGAAATTTATTAATGAGTTCTAGTTTTCATTTTCTTCAGCTTTTCACACGCCTTTGACTGAGAACCTAAATACAGTATGTGAAGATCATTAGATGTTAATATTCAAAGAGAATTCTCCCACCTCTTCTCCTGTAAATGTCAGTGTTACACTGCACCCTTAGCTCATAGACATACTCTTCAAGAACAGCTCTCTCAATGTTTCGTATTGAATTCTTATAATCTGATTCGAAACTAGGATTGACGTAGTAGGGGACACTATACTCGCTTGTCACTCTCTTTACGTTGTATTCACTGCATCAAAAAGGAGTACTGAACATGGCAATCAAAACCTAATGTTAGATTACCTACCCACTTCTTCTTAACGAGTATGGGGGTGATTCAGCAAACAAGGACTGGAGTAAGGAACTGGACAGGGACACCAGCAGAATAAGCATTATAGGCAAAACCTGACAGAGATACATGAAGTTGCTTCCCTCCTAAAGATATTGATGAAGTTGGTTCTAAAATTTAATGGTATGATGACGAGATTGATAATTACCCTACTGTGGTGGTGTCTCTGGTGATGATGCCGATGCTGATGATCACCAAAACCACGAAATCTATGATGATTGCTATTGAATGAAGTTCCAAACACATTTCTTCCGGAAGTGTACACAAAAGCTATCCACCAATTATAAAAGTAAAGCAATTAACTCGTGCAGATTTGACAGCTAATCTAAATGTTACCTTCACTTCCAAATCCAAAGTTTTCTCCAAAGAACATACGAAATAGATCGTCAGGAGAAAGGTCTGGGTCAGCAGCTGCATTTGGCCCCCTTAAACCGTCTTCGCCATATCGATCGTAATGATTTCGACGAGTAGCATCACTTAAGACAGAATAAGCTTTGCTGACAGCTACATGCAACAATTGAGTCATATTCCATCCAGCATTTAGTGAATTCACACACACCTTTGAAGGCTTCGTCAGCTTGAGGTGCTCTATTCTTGTCGGGGTGCAGAGTGAGGGCCAACCTTTTATAATGTTTTTTGAGGTCAACATCAGATGCGTCTCGAGAAACACCCAAAATATCATAGTAGTCCTTGCAATGCAATACTCTGCAGTTCAAATTCACACAGTTCATAATGCTCTTTTAGAGTTCATTTCTGCCCCCCAAAATAATTCATCTAGCTGGCACAATGTGACAATACAAATTTCATTGTGATTCTTTCCCAATGAAAAGAAATTGTACATACTATGTAGACCAACCTCTGGACAGCAGTGTTCTGCTCCTCTGTATAGTCCTTATCACCAGCTGCTGCATTCCTCTGTGAATTAGTCTGTTGATAAATTTTTTCTGTAGCGTTCTGTCTGCCAGACTTGTCAGCACCACTTGAAGAGGTACTACTACTTACATTGGACAGTTCATTCAGAAAATCTGTAATAAGTCAAATTAAGGGTTCTATCTAGAAATTCTCATTTTAGGGAAAGTTCAATCCATGGGGCTGCAGCCTACCAGGTCTATGCCAGTACCAACAAATCATACAAAGGAGGCAGTGCTCACCCCAACCAAAGTTTCCTCAAATACCTGATGAGAAGATTTATTATAAGACAAATACATCTGGTCAGACAATACAGGCTTCCATGCACAGCTGAGATGCAATTACTTTTAATAGCAAAGGAGAATCGCACGGGAGTAAGTTGTCATGTTGACATCATTATCCCAAGCAGCTGAGAACATCAGCTGCTTTATTCTTGGCTATTATGAATGGCTCTTCAGTCATCACATGCCAACTACGTAATGACTACAAACATACTACTTTTAATGGCTACACCAGAATCTTGGAAGGCAACATAGAATTATGCATTGTCTGACCTATTGTCTGGCTCATAAGACTACTAGCTAGAAACAGTATGTGGTACTGTTACAGGTATTAAGGTTTTATTCATCAATACTGACAGTATTAGGGTGCTCCTAGCTAGTTTTTAGTCCTCACCTTCGGCCTCCTTTGAATAGCAGAGTCTAAGAGATTTACTTGCGAATTTCTCTGCTTCCTCCTTAGCTCCAGACTTCAAAGCAGATTTTGCTTTCCTTAAACACTTCTTTGCTTCATCTCTGTTAGCTGACTCCATTATTATTTTTTTCAATTTTACAAAGGGTTCTCCTTATTATAAGAAATTACCTTAGTCACGTGTTCAGATGCAATGGCCACTGATTCTTGGAAGGAGTCTACTACTGCAGAGTCAAGTAAGCCTATTATAGCTTGTGTTTTTCGAAGAAACTGAACGTTACTGCTAGTAGGTTCTTATGGACTGCAGGGACTGAGCCCTTATGCCTTGGACCCTACTTATTTACCAAAGGTAATTAAACTGTGCATCATTGATTTCATCACTATGGGATAGGATACCATCTCACCAGGCCCCAGAGTTTATATTCCCAGTAGAAGCAAGAAGACGGAGTTGGAATGAAAAATGGTTTGATAGAGTTGGTACCAGCTACATAGTAGGATTGGGCTCAGGAGGCGTCTGGGGATCATGGGAGGGTTTCAAGAACCAAGAGGCTACCTCTTGGCGTATGAGAGCTAATTCTGTGCTCAATGGACTGACTAGAAGAGGCCCATTTATGGCCAACACACTAGCTGTGCTCAGTAAGTGTGTGTGCCAAGTTAAATTTACATGTTTTCAGAATAATAAGATTCTTTAGTGTTGGTGTATAGTCCTATGGAATCAGCTCTAGGACATCTACGAGGAAAGCAAGACTTTGGTAACTCTCTGCTTGCTGCAACTCTTACTGGGGCTGCATACAAATCAACAGGCAGGTTCTTCTTTTCAGATATTATAGGCATTTCAGATTGTTCCCTTTTTGCAGCCGGCGCCAGACCTATGGCAGTAGCAGCAATGGCAGGGTGTGTCATCATCGGAGCCCTACAGACTTCTAAATATATGTTGGGAGAACGTGTTAATATACCATTATTGGATGACTACACTTGATCCGACTCATTTTTTTCATCATCATTGTACATGTACAAAGTAAAAGCATAAAAACAACCTGAATGCTGAGCATGCGCATGGAGTTCTTACAAGGCTTCAGTTAGCAGTTAGCTAGCCTAGATACCGCAGGTATTTTATGTTTGTGTATGTGTTTGTGACGACTGATGAGCAACAGCTCTCCGTGAGATAGCTTGAACTGCTGCCTAGGTGGTTGAAGATGGCTAATAGACGACTTTCAAATGGGCCGTCAAACGTGGGTTTCGTAGCTAGCTAGGTACTTTATTGTGTATGTTTTGCTGGACTCATATTCCTTCTCCCCTTGCAGCTAGTGCGTGCCACAAATGTGACTTTCACAGCTGGCCATGTCACTCGTAGTAAAAGGGGGCAGGTTATTGGCACCCAAGGTGGTGGATTTCGTGGCTGTTGTGTGTGGTTCACAGGTCTCAGTGGTGCTGGAAAAACTTCCATCTCTTTTGCTCTGGAGGAGTATCTTACTCTTCGCTCCATTCCATCATATGGTCTTGATGGAGATAACATTCGAACAGGTAGACCTGTGGGCAAAAAATGTTGACAGTGTGTTTGTGTGCATGGCCACTGGTATAAATGTTCTCCTCTAAACAGGCCTAAACAAAAATCTTGGATTCTCTCCAGAGGACAGGGAAGAAAATATTCGACGGATTGGTGAGGTGGCCAAACTTTTTGCTGATGCTGGTATTGTTGTGCTCACCTCTTTCATTTCACCATATGCAAGGGTATGCTGATAAGTTGGGGATGATGTCTTCCCTTCATTTTCCACTTTTCTAGGATCGGGCAAAGGCTAGGGAACTCCATGAAAATGCGGGACTATCATTTTTTGAAGTGTTTGTGGACACACCCCTTTGTGTTTGTGAAGGGAGGGATGTCAAAGGACTCTATAAGAAGGCTAGAGCTGGACTCATTAAAGGTACTATGATGAAATAGTACTGCTATTGTACTGTTTATTACTGCGTGTTAGGATTCACTGGGATAGACAGTGTTTATGAGGCTCCAGTCAATCCTGATCTTGTGCTAAAAGCTGGAGAGCAGACGCTAAATGAGTGTGTCTCTAGTGTGGTTTCCTTACTAAGGGAGAAGGTATGCAAATTATATCGTCGTGGCCATTTTTCGTTAATTTTGTTAACTGTCAGGGTATAATTCCGTCAGCTGCTATGGATGGTGTTGAAGAGCTGTTTGTGAGTCCTGCCTCTTTACCGGCAGCTCAAAAGGAGGCCGATAGCCTTCCAAAGTTGAACATCAGCAAATTGGATTGTCAGTGGCTGCAAGTGCTGAGTGAAGGGTGGGCCACACCCCTTACTGGCTTCATGAGGGAGAGGGAATTCCTGCAGTGCCAGCATTTTGGATGCTTGCAGGATCAGGGCCTGTCGAATCAGAGCATTCCAATTGTACTGCCAGTCAGTACTGATGACAAGGAACGATTAAGTGACTCCAAGGCACTTACACTTGTGTATGATGGTCGGTGAGTGCACTACCTATGTAGCTATAGGTAGCAACCTTTATCTGTAGCACCACTGACTGAGACATACTGTTGTATTTTGAAGTAATGTGGCCATTCTACGGTTCCCCGAGTTTTATGCTCACCGCAAAGAGGAACGTTGTAGCCGGCAATGGGGCACATCTCACCCATCCCATCCCTACATTAAGGTATGTATGCTACATTACAATTCACTGTGTTAGGTGCGGTGGCTTAGCTTCTGTTTTGTTCAGATGGTGATGGACTCGGGTGACTGGTTGGTGGGTGGTGAGATTGAAGCTTTGGAGCGCATTCGATGGAACGATGGCTTAGATAAATACAGGTTAACCCCCAATGAGCTGAGGGCTGAGTTTAAGCGTCGTGGTGCTGATGCTGTTTTTGCCTTTCAGCTACGCAATCCTATTCATAATGGTCATGCTCTTCTCATGAAGGTGCGTGTCGTATCATATTGCCAATTCTCACATCGTGGTACTATATCATAATGTGCAATCACAGGATACACGAGAGATGATTTTAGAGCGCGGTTATCACAATCCAGTTCTTCTCTTACATCCTCTTGGTGGCTGGACTAAATCTGATGACGTTCCACTCAGGGTATGCCATTACTGTCCTACGACTGCATGTCATTCAGTGCACATGTAGATTCGAATGAAGCAACATCATGCTGTACTGGAGGATGGTGTTCTTGATTCAGGGAGTACAGTGTTGGCTATTTTTCCTTCTCCCATGATGTATGCTGGACCCACTGAAGTGCAGTGGCACTGCAAGGCCCGCATGAATGCTGGTGCTACCTTCTACATAGTCGGTCGTGACCCAGCAGGTATAGCTCATCCAGAGAAAAAGACCGACCTCTATGAGGCCACGCATGGCAAAAAGGTAACAATCAGTCAGTTGTGTGGCATGGCTGACTTTGCTATCTTCACAGGTCCTACAAATGGCTCCTGGGCTTCCTCGTCTTGAAGTAGTCCCATTTCGTGTGGCAGCATACAATAAGAAAAAACAAAAAATGGAATATTACGATCCAGAGTGTCATGATGATTTCTTGTTTATATCTGGTACAAAGATGCGACAGTTTGCTCGTGAGGGCAAGACACCTCCAGATGGCTTCATGGCCCATCGAGCATGGAAGGTAAGTAGTTTTTGTGCTCTGTCTGATATCGACCAACATTCTTTCGTTAGGTTTTATCAAACTTCTATAATTCCCTGTCCAAGAGGGAAAATATAGTGTGACTGGCCAAGTAATCTAAATTGTTGGATCTGACACTAATTATTGTAACAATTATTATCATTAAATGGCATCTAAATATTTATGAACTATAGCCATGAGTTTCATGTCGACGAGGGCTTGTTTTAGGACACGTGGCGAGGCTTCTTGAGAATTCTTTTGCCATCTGTGCAAATGTCCAGTTGGAATTGCATGTATTGGAGAGATTATGAAAGTACTCTCACCTCGCTAGCATCTGGTATGATGCTTCCTTTAGGTCAGTAAAGTAAGCTTGTTGAATGGAGTCCAATGTTGGCTCATCTAATCCTAAATGGCGTCCCAACATCTTCCAATCCCTACCCACCTCCTCAGATATTTGTTTCAGATGCCTGAATTCTAGTTTATCCACGACAGCAATTGGTGCAAGATTATGGGCTACCAAAAATAAAGCTGTGGTAATACTTTTTAAGGTGTGGTCACTCTGAACTCACAAATCTTTTTGTGTTTATATTCCTTGATCATGTCACTCAAGTCGACACGCCCAATAGTCTCCAGAAGTTCACACAATAGCTGAGGGCTATCAGCAGAAATAAGTGCTACGCATCAACATCATCCATCGTAAGAAAATGTAACTATCTCAAAAAGCACTCGCTACCTTTTTCAATCAAAACATTAAAGAGTTCTATTCCACTCTTTATTTCTTCTCTTTTTCTTTCGCTGACGTAATCGTAGCATAAATTTTTGAGCTCTCTTACATTTTCTACTCCCAATCCATCACTGATGCGACCTAACACTTTCCTAAACTCTAGCTTCACACGAGCTTCACTCACTTCTGCCATGCCTCGAGCAAAGGTGAAAGGTTGATTTTCGATTCAAAATAGAGCGCACTTTGAGTATGGCAGCTCTCGATCTCAGTTTAGAATTCATACTGAGAAATGTTCACAGACTTTTGTAAGTTAGTTAATTACTTTCTATTGATGTCTATGGTTTAGCTCACCTCTGTTAACAGCTATCAACACCATCATGAGTCGAAATAAAAGGAAATTACGAATTAAGAAGAAATCAGACACAAATAGTAATGTGGAGCATGGAGCTGAGCGAGCAGGTACACCTCATTAAGTAGTACTTCTTTACATGAATGTGGTCTTTCATCTAGTCTCACAGACCACACCCCCACCGATGCAAGGAAGGAGAGAGAGGACCCCTCCTCATACTTTAGATCTGACAGTCACCTATGACTACTCGTGTGCTACCAGCAAACAAGACAATCCTGTTAGAAGCATGGAGGAATTATCGCAGCTTTTCTCCTTTAAGGTAAAAAAATAGGGCACACTCTCAATTAATGCATACTGTACTGAGAACTCCATTGTACGCATAGTAACTCTGTGTATAGGATGGTTCTATAAGGTCTGCTGTATCCCCTCCAGTAGCAAGATTCCGGAAGGATCATTCTCTCTCCCCACCACCTAAAAAACAGCGAGTTCTTTCGTCTTCCGTTCAGAACCCTGGAGTGTATTGTTTGAACAGTTTGGTGTCCACACTGAAGTGTAGACTGAATGAACCGACATCACCAGCTAGCACAGAAAGGGCTCCCTTAGTGGAAGCCTCGGGTGTGGAGACAGACTCTTCTAGATCTAGGATAAGAAACTTTTTTTCTGGGGAGGACAAGTGTGAAGTGACTGGATTAGAGGGTGAGAACTCGTCCAGGAGCAGCACATGTGAGATTGGAGAGCAGGACGAAGAATTCTGGACTCAAGCAGCACAAAAAATTTCTCTCGAAAGTGGAGATTACTCTTCTAGTGTGGAATGCTGGGATAGAGATGAAGGGAGTGAATCAGATTTATTTTTTCAAGAACTATTGGAAAGTGATGGAATGGATGCATCTCCAGTTGGACCTGGAGCCACACTTGGACCGAATGCCAACTCCTCGACTCTCAATAAAGGAGGCTGCACTCCACATGAAATTGAGATGAAACATTTAAATGCGATCATGTTGCGTTCACAAAGGAAGCAAAAAAAATAAAAATAAATTTTTTATTAAGGTGCGTGGGTGGATCATAGCACGTGGTGGGGGAATTAGATATCAGCTCAATGTCGTCCACTTCTGGAAAGGTAACGATGCTCAAGACAGCTGTATTTGGGTCTGAACAGCTGTTCATATGAATAGGTGATAACTTGTCGTGCTGCGGTGGCATGGGAAGCTAACAAGCCTTTAGTCGTTGAAGACATACAAGTAGCACCTCCTAAAGCAGGAGAAGTAAGAGTTAAGGTCAGTAAACCTTTGACTAGGTCATGCAGGATCGTCTTATCCTAGTGTCTTAATTGCTAGATTGTTGCCACTGGTGTGTGTCACACCGATGCCCACACTTTGGAAGGTCACGACCCTGAGGGGGTTTTCCCATGTGTGCTGGGTCATGAAGGAGGAGGAATTGTGGAGTCAGTGGGAAGTGGTGTGGACAGCGTACAGCCAGGTAAGTATTTACACCAAAGAAGCTGATGATAATGCTTATTTGTACTGTAGGTGATCATGTCATTCCTCTCTACATTCCTCAATGTAGAGAGTGTAAGTTCTGCAAGAGCTCCAAGACCAATCTGTGCAGTAAAATCAGGTTAGAATGGCCTATTCGATAATAAGAGTCTGCTATGTTGTTGCTGTTGTTTCATTTTGTTCCGAGTGCAGAGGCACTCAAGGTAAAGGAGTGATGCCCGATGGAACTACCCGTTTCATGTTTAAAGATAAAATCCTGTACCACTTCATGGGAACTAGCACATTCAGTGAATACACTGTGCTCCCTGAAATATCAGTGGCAAAGGTACAGTTCTGCCTTTCAGCCTTATTGTGAATGTATTCATACATCGTCATGATTATATAGATCAATACAGCTGCCCCTCTTGACAAAGTTTGTTTGCTTGGCTGCGGCATCCCTACTGGTAAGTTATGAATGCTATGATTATTTCCCTCTTGAAGTATGCGTATTCCATAGGCTTTGGGGCAGTGCTAAACACGGCTAAGGTGGAAGCAGGCAGTTCTGTCGCTGTCTGGGGGTGTGGAGCAGTAGGACTTGCTGTCATAATGGGTTGCAAAACTGCTGGTGCTTCAAGAATTATTGCAGTTGACATTAATCCTAACAAGTGGACAATTGGTATCACATGTATTCAAGTCAATTCACATTACTTGAACTGTTATACCTTTAGCGCAGAAGTTTGGAGCAACTGAATTTTTCAATCCTAGTGAGCACTCCAAACCAAGTCAGCAGGTATTGGTGGAGCAGACTGATGGTGGGCTGGATTATACATTTGAGTGCATAGGGAATGTCAAGACTATGGTAAGCTGTTAGCTGTTTTGAAGGAAACTGTCCTTCAAGGCTACATGAAATTGACAGCGTGCAGCTCTAGAGGCTTGTCACAAGGGGTGGGGTGTCTCTACCATCATTGGTGTGGCTGGTTCAGGACAAGAAATTTCCACTAGACCTTTCCAGCTGGTGACTGGGCGCACATGGAAAGGAACTGCATTTGGAGGTATTTGTGCAGAGCTGTTAACAGATATGCAGTGCATTTTAGTGCATGCTTTGTGGTCATGCCATTGCCGTGTTCCTCCACTGTTTTTGATATTTGCCTGTATAATGCCAGGTTGGAAGAGTCGTGACAGTGTGCCAACACTTGTTGAACAGTACCTTGAAGGAAGTCTGAAAGTTGACGAGTTTGTATCACACGAGACACCCTTGGCAGGCATCAATCAGGCCTTTACACTTATGCACAAAGGAGAAAGGTAGAATAACATGATAGTGAGGCCAGCAATTATGTGTATTTGCTACCTTTTTTTCAGTATTCGAACGGTGGTTACCTTCTAACAACTGGACAGTAATGGAAAATTATTTTTATTTCCAATTTAAAAAAATTAATGCTTTTTGTTGATGCCGATCTTTACCCACTTTCTCATAGTATAATGCTTGCAGCTTTTAGATAGTGTGTGATGCTTGCTTCATCTTCTGCTGGGGGTCACGTTTTTAGAACGTTGAGAGAAGAGGACATTCCTGGTGTGAAAGCTTTGTGTTTGGATTGCTTTCCTGTGGAGTATTCCGACAAGTGGTTTATGTATGTCACTTCTTCCAAGGTAAGTTGGCTCGAGTTGTCTTTTGCTTCACTATCACTGTCTTTGTTAATAAAAGGTGTATTCTTTAGGATGTTTCTTACCAGATGATGATACAATAAGGGGAAATGATCAATTGATATCTATGGTGATTGGAGAGGAACAACCTTTGATTCGAGTAGAGAAAGAAGTTGGCCCGATTTTGGCATCTGCTCGTTCCTTAACAACTGTGATGTACATCATTAGTTTAGGCAAGTCTGCCGGTAGTTGCAATTGTATGATTTACATGCATGTCACTCTAGGGGTGCTGAGTCAGCATCGTAAACAAGGACTAGGATCTCTACTCGTTAATTCTTTGCTTGCACACGTATCTTCAATTCCATCCTGTCAAGCGGTTTATCTTCATGTTCAAGCATCTAATTCTTCTGCTCAGCGTTTCTATAATCAGTAAGGTTTTGTTTTTTTAAGTTGAGCAGCTTAATTGTGAAGCACATATGCTATCAGGTTGAGTTTCAGGGAGTTCACAACTGTTCAAGATTATTATTGGATTCAAGGGAAATATGAAGATGCATTCCTTTACTGCTGCTATACTAATGGAGGAGTTGCCTTTACTCCCTCATGGAAAGGGTACACGTTCCGATACTATGAAGCAGTTAGCAACTGCCTCTGGGACACTTGTTCTGTAGCCAGCAACTCCATCAGAAAATTCCTGCATTCAATTCGTCACTTTTAATATTTTTTAAAAATTTTGCCAGTGCAGAAACATTTATCATGCATGCTGTTCGACATCATACACCCGAATGAGATTATCAGTGTAGCCAGCGAACAAGGTTTGTCCATCGCTACTCCAGGCTAAACTCATGCACTCCACTGGACCATTAGTAGAGAGACGATCCACCCACAACTCGTCCACTAGAGACTTGCTCTCCAAGTCCTGCAAGAGACTAGAATGCAACATCTGTCCACACATCATGAATTTCATGTCAGCTCACCCATATCTTTACTGCCTGACCAGTGGCTGCACACAACCAGTATCTATTGGGGCTGAATACGAGTGCATTTATGACTTCACCCCCTCCAAGAGTGTACAAGTGTTTCCCTTCATTCAAGTCCCACAGCATTGCACTACCGTCCTGTAAGAGATAATAAAGTTGACAGCCCAGGCATAACTAGTTGATTACCTTTCCCCCTGAAGCACAGAGAGAGCCATCAGGAGAAACGGTAACACAGTTGAGGAATCCATTATGACCAAAGTGGTTTGTCTTCAGTTTGCAGTTGGTCAGGTTCCACACCTGTTAGATAACTATAGCAATCAAGAGCTGTATATTTGCCAGTGCTGCTATACTGGCACCTTGACGAGCTTGTCCCACCCACAGGAAACAATGACAGGATTTTGAGAGTTGGGAGAGAACCGCACACAGCTGACCCAGTCTGTATGGCAATCGTCCTATAATTATGGCAGTCGTATATCACAGTTGGCTATGGAATATTACAATAGTGTGCACACCTGGATAGTATACTTGCAAACACCCAAGGTGTTCCAGAGTTTAATAGTATGGTCTCGAGAACCAGACACTATTTGCCTATTGTCGGCAGAAAAGGCCACACTAATGACATCCTTGGTATGACCTACAAATCGACGAGTGGTCTGTCCCCTAAACATAATGCAGCTTCAAACAACCTCCAGTGGAAAAAAACATTAGTTTACGTGCTAAGATCCCAGAGCCTGAGGGTATGATCCCATGATCCAGACAATGCAAACTGTCCATCGCTACTAATCACCACATCCGACACAAAATGGTTGTGTCCCCTCAATGCTTTCTTAGCTATACCATAGTTAGTGTCTTCCTTAGTCAAACTCCACATTATGATTGACTTATCTAAGAGGTGTACAAAAATGGTGACGGTGCACTGACCAATAACACACTCACCCCTGGACGCAGAAAGAATCATATCGGGGACTGCAGGCGTTGTGGCGATCTGTGTGACCCATCCACCATGACCCTTTAAGGTACCTCTGAGTCGTAGAAGCTCAGTCATATCCTATGCCCCAGACACGATTGGTGCAGATTACCAGCAACTAATCCAGCTTCGGCCACGTTGACCCTTTAAAGAGAAAGGACTATCCACGCATGCGCCGTTTTACCGTAGTCTTTCACCCCGCCCACAATACATTCAATCACACCCCTAAATGCTTGGTCTCCAAGGAATGAATGTACTAAAAAATCACAATTTTCAATTCAAAAAAAATGCCGCATTGCAAGAACTATAACACAGAAATTGATTGATTGTGGCGGTGACAGAGTTGATTCATTGTTAACTATTCTTCTGGAGAGAGACCACACGGCCTTCGAAACTCCTGACCACGTTCATGGATCCACTTGTTGCATACTGTAAGACAAATCAATCAAGTGCAAGTAAGAGTAGGAAATAATATTATTTACCCCATTTAGAGCCCACCAAGACTGGACAACCTGCATGGCGTGTTCGCAGGTCCCCATGACCTGACCTTTTCAAGTTCCACCAATAAGCTGCATCTCCCTACATCAACAATAATAATTTAATAATCATAACTCAAGTGCACTCTCTTACCTTGGAGGGAGGAATCCGCAAACCTAGTTTAGGAAATGCTGTAGCTCCTCCTAATTCCACGTCACTCATCTACGAGCAATTATCACGTGATTATCATGTGACTGATCCCCTTTTACTTACATATATCAAAAGTGTTGATATTCTATTGCCAGTACCAAGGCTACTAAAGGCATCCTCGTCCACCTAATAAATCATGTCAGCATGCACACTGAATACACAAGTCAGAGCCACACACACTACCTGGGCAAAATCATAGTGTGGTTCGTAATGGCCACCAATGCCATAATTCACTACTTGTAACTGTTCGGCTGTGGACACGGTCAATCCAGTCACATCTTCAACTCTCTGGTCCACACGAGTTACGTACCCCAGAGGATCGTCACTAGGACTCAACCACCCACTACAAAAAAAGAAAATCTAAACCTATTTTCTTCATAGATTGGTCAACTGCTCAGCACATTCCATGGGCCATACCTCTTGCTGATTCTGTATTTGGCATATATCAAGTTACCATTGCTGTCATGCACAGTTGCACGATTCAACTAGAAAAGAAAGACAGAGATTACTTGTCTACCTTTCACTTATTCTGTAATCAGCTGGCTCGTCACGGCCAGTAGCAGCATTAGTGGCAGTAGCTCTCTGCAACTGCAGCATGGAGAAGCCACTGTCACACACTACCGCAAGACTGACCAGCTCTAACACATGGAATGGCTTGGCAATCACTCTTATACTAAAAACCTTTTGCTGATCCGATAATTCACATATTCAAAACGTCCAGTTTCCATGTTTCTGGCAGTTGCCCTTTGCAGCTGGAGCAGTCAGCAAAAGAAAAAATAAAAAGAATATAACAGCACTCCCATGATAAAGAGTTCCAAGCCATTCCAAGTGTATCGCAACTTCTTCCTTACCACTCACCTTGGGAGCTGCTAACACTTTCAGCCTTTCCATCTCTCTCTCAGTGACTATCTCTCGCAGAACATAAATCTTGGGGTCAGGGTACAAGATTTCAACTTTCACAGGTCGTATAATCAAGCGAGGATTACGATTGTTATGGAAATAATAGCAGACAAGTTTATGATGCAATGAAGATGGCTGCAACCAAAATGTTGAGACATTTATCAGACATAACATCAAACAGTCCCAACAAACTAACCAGTGGACGTCCTTCTCTGCAAGTTGCCTCGTATTCTTCAGTTTCTGTAGTCTCCAACCGCCCACTCTCCCGGACTTCTCTGGAGTCCAGTTCAGCATCCACATAACTATCTGGCTTCTCTGAACGAAGCTGTTCAAAGAATGCCAAGTTGCTGAGCGCTCGTTCGTGGTCAGGATCTACAGAACAAGCCCAAAATTAGTCCATTGCCCGAGATAACTAAGACGAACCATTCTGTAGGAGGTCACGAGTGTACTGTGCTGCCTTCTTCAAGTTTCCCAGTTTATACTCTGAGAAAGCCAAGTGATCATACACCAATACAAAGTCCAAGTCAGAATAGCCACGACCAGAGCCTAGAGGATCAATGATAACACATTTAACATACCCTTGATCGTATTTGTACACCTTCAATATCACCTTGATCGTATTTATATAAAGCCTCTTTCATCCAATCTCTTGCCATAGCCCAGTCCTCTTTTGCATATGACTGGAGTCCAATCAAATAACAGTCTTCCGCTAAAAAAGGAGTATTATTAATTATTGAATACAGTATCCAAGAATGCTCATATATTATACCTGTGAGATTCACTGATGGTGACTCTCCAATTTTTCCTGAGGCTAAATCAGTTACTGACAACTTGTATGTATCCTGCAGACGTTGCAGTGCTGTTGCAGCTCCAGAGAAGTCCTCCGTAGTAGGAAGACGATAGTTGTTGAAAGAAATGTTTGCCATCAACTCTGTACCATCAAAGGTGGAATATCGTGTCAATTCATGTGCATCACACATAGTTACCTTTGGCATTATCTTCATACACAGTATTGTGGAGTTGCTTCCATCTGTTTGAGTAACGATTGACCAGCTGAAAAGCATTGATAGGGTCATAGAGATGAGTAGAAGGAGATTTCCCACTGTAAAGGCTATGCACTTTGGATACATGCTCAGAAAAATCCTCCAATACTTGCAATCTACTCGAATACAAGTGATCAATAATGTGATGAATCACCTAGCTAAGCTAGCTAGCTAGCTACTAACCTCTGCTTCTCAGCCGTGATGTAAGAGTTGAGACTTGCTAGCAGTTCCACTTCCAAATCCAGCAACCCTTCCATGTGAACCAGTGCAGTAAAGAGTTCACAACTACCTGGTTCTATCCACACTTGCCCTAGGAAAAAGATACCCACTACTGCGGATAAAATCCTGATACCAGCCATCATGCATGCACCAAAACAATCTGATCATTCATATTGCCACGTGTGCACAATAACAAGGGCCTTTTGTAGGTGGCCGGCCCCGGAGAATTTGACTACCGGCCCCCGGCACGGCCCCCGATACTATATCTGGGGCCGGGGCCGGCCGGCCGGGTGAAGTTTTGGCGCCTAAAAACCATTTGAAAGCCGGGGGGATCGACCGGCCTAGCTAGCTAAACCTTAACCGTGTGTGTGATCAGGCAGCGACTAAGAGGTAACCTAACTTGTGTGACGCTCTAGCTGTGCATATCATGGTAAGCTGTACCCTTTAATGATAAGTTAAAAGGGTGGCTTTTAGGCTTTTTTGCACCCTTTAAGCTTTTGTACCCTTTATTCCTGTAATCGAGTGAAGGAAATGGTATTTTACTAGGCAGGAGGAAAGGCTGGTAAAGATGCAAAGGTTAAGGCTAAAGCTGTGAGTCGCTCCACTCGAGCTGGTCTCCAATTCCCAGTGGGAAGGATCCATCGTCATCTCAAGTCTCGTGCCACTTCAAATGGTAGGGTGGGAGCTACTGCAGCTGTCTACAGTGCTGCCATTTTGGAATACCTAACTGCTGAGGTTAGCAGATGTGAAATCCCTGTTGATTAGTTTAGACTGTTTGGTACGTTATAGGTTCTTGAATTAGCAGGGAACTGCTCAAAAGATCTAAAAGTGAAGAGAATCACACCACGTCATTTGCAACTGGCTATCAGAGGTGACGAAGAATTAGATTCACTCATCAAGGCCACGATTGCAGGAGGAGGTAGATATTTGCTAGATGCAATTCAACTGGGCTTGAATTTAGTTTGGTTGTTTGTAGGTGTCATCCCACATATCCACAAGTCCCTGGTCACCAAGAAAACAAAGACCCAGTAGTAGTCTGGACTCTGACCCCACCTCTCTGCACTTGTCCATCCATCACGCCATCTTGCATGCTTAGTTATTAGACTCTTGTCAGTATAAATTAAATGTTATAGGGTAGTAATTTTAACATTTCTTTTTCCTCATTTTTATAGATTGTAAGCTTAATACACTGAAGTGATATGAAAGTGTTTTTAAATATATTCTCTGCAACTTGTTCTACTGTTTTGATCAGTTCCTGAGCTTATTATTCCTTCCACTCTCTGCAGAGTGCTCTTGTTGGCAAGTGTCCTAGGAAACAGAGGTAGCATCACGTGGACTAATTCAAGCTGAACCCTGTCCTCTCACTTTTCCATTGCCTGGTTGACCATCTCCAGCTGGTGTGTCAATTCCAGAGTCACCTTGATCAGTTTTTCCAGGACGTCCACGTCCACACCATCATGCTCCGACATCTCGAAATAAAGATCACCACACAATAATTATGGTGCGCTTTATTTGATCGAAGAGTTGTTACGATTACATCATCTGCTAATAATAGTGGTACATGGTACGGTGGATGTTTGACTTGGTTTCCTAGCAAGATAGCTACACAGCCTGGCGCATGGAGGAGATAGAAACACAATGTGGGGAGAGGGAAGACACTGAAGGCCAGAGAATTAGGCATGAACACCCACCTGAAGTCAAGAGCAGAGTATCTTCGGATCCAGAACATGTAAGCTTTGGGACTAATAATGTGCAGCTACCTAGCTGTCTGCAGCTGGCTATTCTGTGTAGCTAGCTTGTTGGTTAGTTGAGGTAGTGTAGTGTGAACATAGTTTCATGGGTCGGTAGAACAGATGCAGAGTTCATATTGGTTATTGGCTACAGTACTTGTCTCTCTGTGTGTCATTGAGAATAGTTGACATGATATTATGCCCACACTTTTTAGAACCATAGTGCTGTGACAAAGTTATCCAGCACTTCAATCTCTGCTTGATTGGCTGTGACATTCCACGTTCAGTGTGATCGTGTAGCATACAACTTCACCTATTCAGCACTGTGTACCTAACCATCTCACTATATTGTCCTCAATTGCTTTATCCCCCAGGTCACATGTGTGGGCCAAGATATTGAATCACTACCTTCTGAGTTTGTGTGCAAGCACTCGACCGTAGCTCATCGGTTGGACCTCAGTTACAACAAGCTCAGGTACGTATCCACATTAACACACTTGCCTCCCTTGCTTGGTCCAGTTTTATAGCTAAGCAGAAAGTTAACATTAGTAACAAGGATAGTGGTACTCAAGCCCCAGTGTCAGCAAGAGATTTCATGGTGCTCTATTAACTACAGATCTTTAGAAGGGATAGAGAAATTCTTAAAGTTGGAGGAACTGATTGTGGACAATAATCAGTTAACGGATGAAAGTTTGTCAGGATTGCCACTCCTGCCCAACCTCCACACTCTTACACTCAACAAAAATAATGTATCCTGATAGTGTGTGTATGTGTGTGTGCATGTTCATATAAGACATAGCCTGTAGTATTACTTTCCTTAAGTGATTGTTGTCAGATTTCTGATATAGAGTCTTTATTAGCATTGCTTGGGGAAAAGTGCCCCAAACTCCGCTATCTAAGTCTCCTTGGCAACCAGGCCTGTCCACATGAGATGCTAGGACAAGAACATGATGATGAAGACTATCAAAGATACAGGTACTCTGTGAGCCAACCAATTAGTTTTTAATTCTTGCTGTTTCTGCAGATATTATGTCCTCTACAAGCTTCCTAGACTTACTTTCCTAGATTCACGAATTGTTAGTTCAAGAGAGCGAACAGAAGCCAGCAGAAAGGGAGAGTTCACAAGAGTTGTCCGCCCAAATTCGAATGCTGTAAGCAATGTAGCTTGCTTGTGAACATCACAGACTCAAGAGTCACTTAACTTTATTGCAGTTTGAAGAATCGGCAAAAAAACAAGAACTTCCATCGCAGTACACGCCACTTCCTAAGTCAGCATTAGTAGCAGGCCAACACAGAGGTATGGTACATTCTTATGGGCATGAAGCCAACACTGACTCTCTGTAATGAATGCAATGCAGCTGTCTTTGGTCAGTGCAAGTATGTGTATTATGGGAAGCACTCGGAGGGAAACAGATTCATCAGAAACAACCAGTTATAGGCCAATCTCTCTTTCCTTCAGTACGTCCTGTCTCTGTCATTTTTACGCCACTATTATAATATGCATTGGAGTGATCTCATTTTTGAATCCGTAATAATAGTGTCCAGTTATTGTATAGTTCATTGCATATGAAATGAGGTTTTTGATATCAAGAATGCAACATAATGTGGGGGGTGGGGGAAGGATTACTGAATGTTGGACCAAAAAAAAAAAAAAAAAAAAAAGCTGTTATTTTATTATGTAGCAGTAACGATAATGAGTGAGTGAATGAGACATATCGATCAATTTAAGTTGGAATGGTCCGAAGTGTAAGGGGTATATCATGGTGCCTATAGAGGTGGGGCAGTTCATCTTCAGCATGTTGACTGTTGTGACTTGCCTTGGCCTGAGAGATCATGACAGCTGATGCCTCTGCTGAACCACCAGCAGCCATTCCACCCCCACTCTCTACCAGTACTTCATCTTCTATTTCCAACACTCCTTCTTTGTTAGTATGTTCTTCTTCCTCCATGCTGTAACGAATGCATTTCTTCTTACGCCTACAGTCACAATACAGTAAAAGGACTGCTCCATCTCCCACACTTAATTCCCTTTTTAGAGGTTTGGCAGCATAAACACATTTCAAAGTCACAATAATGATACTGGCCTAGTGAAAAATCCTGACTGCGTACTACTTGACTATATTACCTGCAGGGACTGCACCACATGTGCTGCTGTTCCAGACCAAAACGAGCTCGACACTTTCTGTTGTTCATATCTAGTGGAATATGATAAGCATTTTTGCTGACTTGCAATTACATCTACACAATTATAATACCTGAGTCTTCATCTTCACTTCGCTGTTGCTGTTGTTGGTGCTGCTGATGTGATTGTTGCTGAGATGTGATGGAAAGTGATGGAGCAGTGGATCCTAATGCCAGTGGGCCAGGTCCAGGGGGTGAACTCACTAACGACAGACCACCCGTCCCTCCTCCCAAACTTTCCTTTTCTTCCACTTCCTTCTTTTTATCCTCCACTGAGTTTTCTCCTTTGCCATCAGCCTGTTTGACCTTTCTCTTTCTGCGTTTCTTATGGATGGCATAGTTGTCCCTGGCACTCCACCCTGGATACATCTGCATAGTAAATAGTGTATTACTCCATGGGTCCCATAGACTGGCCAGTTGGTAAAGCATACATACCTGCATATGTTTGGCTCTCTCTTCCCGAGCCATTTCATAATATTTTGCTTGCTCACTTCTATCCAGTGCGTGCCACTATTTCAAATGAACATCAATAAAGGATGATACTACACTGTTGATCATAACACACCATCTTGCCAAGGATTTGATTGATAGCAGCACTTTCCTTAAGCGTGCACTCCTTGATCACATCTGCTCTTTTCTGTTTCATGAAGAGCATAAAGGCATTCAATGGTTTCTTGATATGCGGTTTCTTTTCCTTGACTTGGGCAGTGAGCATGCCACCAGAGTTAGGCTGCACTGTAGCATTGGGAGCCATCGACTGACCTAGAGTTGTGAACTGTGTCAAAGAAGAGATATCCATCATCACAACATTGACTGAAGCTCTATTTGGTACATATAATTATGCTACTAGGTCCCTAGGAGGAGAGGAGAAGAGAGAGAGAGAGAGAGAGAGAGAGAGAGAGAGAGAGAGAGAGAGAGAGAGAGAGAGAGAGAGAGAGATGGTGACTAGTGATTTACCTGTGTTTGATATGGCATTTGAGTGACATACTGTCCAGGAGGAATAGTCATGAATGGATATGCAGGTCTTAATCCAGTTTGGTCGACAGGAAGAAAACCAGTCGGGTAGCTAAATGTTGGTATGCTCAGTTGCCCACCACTTGCCTGTGAGCCTTTCCTGCAATCAAACGTAGTGCTTAATAAATAATAGTTGGAAGGAGTTATGCGACATATGCTAGCACCTATTACAGCACAGAATCCAACAGGGAAAAATACAGAAAAGGAGAGAGAAACTATGCCATGTTATTGCTAACTATTTCATTCTGCAGACAAGTTTGCAAATGAAGGCAAGCATCAGACCAAACTCCACAAGCTCTAGAATCAATAAACACAGCGAGTGTGTCTGTCTCTATAATGAAGCAAACCAGGCAACCAGAACTATTCTAATTGGGAGGGTGATAGAAACAGGGGCTAACTGAAACCCGTTCTTTCATGTGGTGGAGAAAGGCCACGAAACTGACCAGTACATGAAGAACACAGCTTGTCTTATATAGACTGCACCACAAATATGTTGGGATGAATGTGGCCTTCTCTCTGCTCTGGAATGGACTAGCTGACATTGAGATGTGCCACAAGACACATAGATGAGTAAGGTTAGTCCCACAACTCAATTGTCAAGGACCCAGAGTGAATTCCCTCAATTCAGGGAAGGCATAGAAGAGCCTGTACCAAGAGGAAATGCTACTAGTACACATCAATGCAAAGGTGCAAGCATCCACATGTACATCAACATCTACCCATGTTACTACATGCATTAGTAAGTTACCAGTCGGTAGACTCCACTTTGACTGGGCGCATTACTGGATACAGGGGAGAACCACTTGCAGCAGCTGCTGCTGCAGCAAATGGTGGGATCATGAAAGGCACTGCACTTCCATTAGCATACACCTGTTATGAAATACACAGAGATAAGCACTGCATAGAGTATGTGATAATACTACTGGGGTACAGTATGAGAGTTGAGTGGGGTGCTAGGATGGTGCCTCAAGATCAAAGACCAGGGTAGCTAATTAGCCTGGCACAAAGCTTTCCATCTGCTCTTGCGCCTTTGATCTCAACCATTAGTTGTCAGTACTGGCATTTCCTGCCCTTTCAACTCCACACATCAAAGACTTCAGGGAATTGCTTCGCCCACACACAACACCACATTACTAAAACTCGTTTATCGTGAGACAACCCCTAACCCGAGGAGAGTTACTGCCATGTGAACGGTTGGGTAAGGCTCTTACCATAGCAGTCGGGTGGTGGATCACAGGTCTAATGCTAGCCTGCGGCAGAGCTGAACTCGTTGTTGCTATAGCAATAATTCAGGTGATAGAATTACACCTTGGTATAATTAGAGAGAGAAAATACTACTACTCACCGACACTACTCGTGCCATCTGCAAATGTAGGCGAGTTGCTTGCGTCGCCTGCAGTCTTTGGCGTCTAACAATTAAAATTACTATTGAATGCTAAATACAATGCAATGCACAATCTTTACCTCGGCCTTCTCGGCATCTCTCTCCAGCTCTGTCTTGATATCATGCAAATCCATAGACTTGAGATGCTCTGAGTTCTCACCATCTCCTTCGTCACTATATATCTTCACTTGATCTGTAACATAATCTTCATCTTCTGCATACAACGTTAACGGTCAACAACACAAGCACACACACATGGACATTGTGTTGGGTCGGTCGAGTCCCCCATGGCTCACATGCATGCATAAACTCAATACATGATGTACACTGTATATTATAGCCAGCTAGTAGAGATGGACTCACCTCTGCTTGCAGTAGTTGAGCCTGCAGTAGCAGGGCCATTGCTGGCGCTTGCGGTAGCCGTCGACATAGATGCTGGATGGATATTTATACAGATCTGTTGATATTCACTCGCTGCTGAGGTAACTTGTAGATTGCTCAGTCGTCCACAATCAAAGTAAAGCCTTCGCTCTCAAACAAACCAGTTCCTTTGATCTTGGGTTATGTATACCCTTTGTCTAATTAGTCAGGAAATGTAAGCCGTGATCGATACTTCTTGCTCGCTAGTTCTCTTTTCTCGACTATGGTTGTGTTTCACAGTCCAGATGGAGGCTAGTACGTTATCCCCTCACGCTGAGCAGGACACGCAAGTTACCGTGGCAGCCGACTCTGTCTGGACGCCCGAAATGCACACTTCAAAGGGCTGATGTTCTTTGGTGAATAATAATATACGCCGTAGAGAATATTCATAGCTTTAGGCCTGTGACGTCACATAATAGTTTGTGGCTAAATGTGGCGTCTTTGATCTTCTGTGGTCAATTAGCTCAGTGGCTAAATATCAAAGGCATGCTTAATTAGCGCCCCTCCCTAATCCTTTTATCTGAGGTGTGTGCACCTAATACGACTGCTTTTGGTTGAAGGTACATCTCTAGTTTGTGCTCAGTACAGCAGCATCCTGCCTTAGAAGGATTTATACACATAACAAAGACAACATGGTGCAATGGAATAAAAACAGAGCAAGATGATACACAAATTGAAGCAATAAGGTCCTTAATTCTTATTTTTATTAACTTGAGAATAGACAATGCCAAATATTAATAGTGCAATTATAAGTATCACCGCAATTATTCCTATAGCAAAAAATACTTTATGCTGAAGTATCCTGCAAGAGAGAGATACAGAAGTGTTAAATTGCTGCTCAAAAAATAGGGTTTTCGTGGGTAAAGTCATCTTATTGGGAACAGATGCACACTGGATTGGTCAGTATGTAATTCTATTAGAGTCCATTACTAACCACATCTCAACCTGCCAATAGTTAGCCATTCGTAATCAAATTACATCAAGTAATTCATTTATCCATTGACAGGAAAGCCTCGGGGGAAGGCAGAGAGGCAGGCAGGACCAACTCACCTCTTGTGGATTCTCCGCACTATTCTAGAGCCTCTACTGAGGTCAGCATCTGTTTCACGCAACTGCAGAAATGACAGTGGTAATGATAACACTCATTGGTCCCTCTAAAGACAACTGGTATAAAATAAACACACCCGGCCTCTCATTCTCTGTATAGTTTCCCTGTCTCTATGCAAGTTGTCCATTATATCAAGTCCTATCTCTTCAGTCTCCTGTGCAATCTTGTACCCTTCATCCAAACGGTCAGAAGTCTTGGACAAACGTTCTGTAGTGTCCAGCAAACGAGCTCTCTATTGGTAATAGAGCATTAGACCCTCAATACTATCATTTGTACAGTAAGTCATACGTGATCTTCTGATGTAACCATTTCCTGCCCAAATAATTCAGAACGCATTGAAGCTCCACCAACAGAAACCTGAGATTTTTTCTGCAAGGGATAATCAAGAGGATGCAAGTATTCCTGCATGTGTGATGCCTTGACTTACAAACTCCTTGTTCAGCCGTTTTAGTTCTCCACGATAGTTTTGTACTCGTTGATTGAGTTGAGGCCGTAAGCTTACTGCCATGTCATGAATCTCCACATCCATTTGCTCCACCTGTAATAATGCTTATCGTTATAGGTTAAAGATACCATGCCAGCTATCAATCTTACCAATTCCCCAGCCTCATCTAGATTTCCCTCCACGACTCCTATGGCTGTCTTCTTCTCAGCTACAGAGGGTATTAATAAACCGGTTAAAGAATCGTACAAGTCATGTCCTTCTATTAGTTAGGCTCATCATTGTAGCTTAAGAACATGGAAATTAGAATAGCTTACCGCCTGTCAGATTGGGTATTTTTCTTATCCTGGCAGTAATATCAGCAGTAATGGTAGAAAACTGCTGCTCATAACTCTCAAATACACTCGACATCTTGCTTCTGTGTACAGTTCTGATTTTCTAATTATAGCCGCCCATTACGTCATGTAGCCTACTAACCGCGCACGTGATAGTTGACGTGCGCGTGCCTTATACGAGCGCGTCTGCTGCGCATGCGCCGCTAACTATCTTCACGCGCATTATTATTGGCCCAATAATAGGGGAGCACAAAAATTAATGATTATTCAAAAAAAAAAATTCATAAATAATCGTCATAGTAATATAAAGATGCCTGTTTTCACTTGGGGGTGAACTTGCTCATATTAAAGTCACTCCAATCACACAAGACTGAAGTTCGCACTAAGCTCTCAGTCACCAAGTATGGATCACAATTACTTGAAGGGCGCCTGTCCTCAAGATAACCACGTCCATCTAAAATGGATGAGAACAAGTCATAGCTGTTAATAATGGACTGTCAGTCAAACCTTTATTGATCTGCCTGGGTATTCTGATACTAGCTCCTCTGTGAGCAACTCCAGACTTGAATTCGTCGTAACGTGCAGTCTCGTGATGACCTGTCAGCCTACGCTTGTTATCTTCACCCTATGCAAACACGACCATTGAGCTCTACCTTGCTAATATTGACCTCTTCTACTTACCCCAGTAGGGTCGTATAAGGTGATATGCCTCTTGTGCTCCTTGGACAATTTCTCAATAGCTTTTTCGATATGCTTGATGCCACCAGCTTCTCGCATGGCCAAAGTGCTGAAATTGCAGTGTGCCCCTGAACCGTTCCAGTCACCTATTGATGATTCGTCATCAGTCGGATTATCACCTCCTCTGAGCATTAACTAGTGATAATTGACATACCTGGCATTGGTTTGGGGTCTAAACTACAGATAACACCAAAGTCTTCGCAGATCCTGTCCAAGATGAACCTGCACATAAAAAGTCTCACATATACATGGAACCAACTTGGATGAAGTTTATTCCGTATTGCACTGACCTGCTAACCCAGAGGTCATCTCCCATCTTGATTCCCTCAGTGGGACCAACCTGGTACTCCCATTGAGCTGGCATGACTTCTGCATTGGTACCACTTACTGCAATGCCAGCATACAGACATGCCTTGTAGTGAGCTTCTACAATCTAAACATCACAACACTCATTAGATGACTGTAAATAGTCCAGTAGTTGATAGTTACCTGTCGTCCATAAACATGATTGGCACCAACGGCACAATAATAGGGGCCTTGGGGACCAGGGAAGCCTGCTTTGGGCCAACCTAATGGGTACCCATCCAAATCCAACAGTGCGTATTCTTGCTCTATTCCAAACCATGGATGAGTCTCTTTGGCCTTTTCCATCACCTGCAACCACAAAATTATTAATGTTACGGTATACTTTATGTGAAGGTAGTCACTACTACCACTCTGCACAGGTGCACCTCAATGTCCGTTGGTAACCATCACTTGTTATGGAACTATCCTTTATGCAGTATTGACAGTTAGTTACTACACACCTTAGCACAAGAATGTCTGTGGTTGGTAATGTGAGGCTTTCCATCTTTATCTTGGGTTTCACAAAGAACAAGGCAGTTTTCTCCAGGCACAAATGGATCAGGATAGATAGCCACGGGTTTCATATATACATCACTGTCATGTCCACGAGATTGACCAGTGCTTGAACCGTCAAAATTCCAGACGGGCAACTCATCAGGTGAAGATGGGTAATTAAAGACTGTTCTTGTTTTGTTGCGAAGACCCTATGAAGGAAATATACCAAGCTAAGGGAGGAGGTGACCACCCATCCCCATGTGCCACCACATGAACACTCCTTGTTATCACTTGGGAAGCTAGCTAAACAGCTGATGTTGTCACATATGTACCTGACCAGTGCCATCTATCCATATGTATGTAGCCATCACTTTTCCAGGAGTTGGCAACTCCATATATTTCTGGTACACACGGGAATCCAGCCTGCACGCCATTGTATTCTGGTCGGCTATGAAATTAATTTGACGTGATTGCGAGACGCCTGCAGATGAATAAAATTAAAATAATTGTGTAATAATTATCGTACAAACTGTCTATCTATCTTTGATAGCATGCCTACCTGGACTAAATACACGAGCAGCTGCAAAACTAAACCTGCGAGGTAATATACTCCAAGAAGCTGAGGTTAACCTTATAAGTCTCCAAAACGTGGAGGCCATAACAATGTGGTGGAAATTGACGAGGAAATCCGGCAACACGAAGTACAGCCACGGTATAGCTAGCTAGCACATGAAAATCATGCGCCCCACCCCAACCCAAAAAGAATCATGCGGTGGGCCAGTTTATAATAGGTAATCGCACGCTTTTGAGGTATAATTGAAACTGGCTGAGTGCAATTAATTTTAGACAGTTTGAAATGCTTGTCACAAAACGCTTACATAAGCCTCCTACTTGGCCAACAATCCACTTAGATAAGCTTAGCACTTACAATTCACTTTGAAAAAAAGTTGTAGAAATAAATCAAGCTAGCTTATACGATATGCTAGTCTCCACATGCGCAGATGTAGGAGTGCGCGCGAACTAATGATGTAATAATTATGATAGTTTGTCTGCTGCAGTGATGCCTTTAGTACAGGTATTGGGTGGAGCAGACTGTACCCATTCTGTCCAGGAGCCCTGCAAGCACAAATATTATAATTGAGATATATAATTAAAGTATAACTTACATCATATACAGGTACCTCCTTATTCAACAGATGAGCAGCTAGAGCTACAATGGCAGCAGTAATGCCACTGCCACATGTAGAAACCATTGAATCTGATAAATCCACACTAGCTTCCTCAAACACTATTCATTTACATGAGCACTTGTGATTAGCCATCGAGATAAAACTAGATATCAGACCTTTTCTCAGTTCTGGTTTACTCTTGAGCAATTTGGTCTCTTGATTCAGTAACTTCATGAATGGGACATTTTTGGCACCGAGCATGTGACCACTGGGCAGTGAGGCACGGGGCTCTGGGTCAGTGCCATTGAAACGACCTTCCGATCTGGCATCAACCACCTGATCAGCAAGTGATCATAGTGAAAATCAAGCATGTCAAGTCAAAGTACCTGAGCAGAACCTGAAGTTAAACAGTCAGAGATTTGGTTGAGAGTTTTGAGGAGATGAGGGTTAAAGGTGGCATGGTATTGCTGTGGAGGGTTAATTCGAGGAGGTCCTCTTTCCAAGGGAAACTGGCAATGTTTCCAATAAGGGAGCCCCCCATCTAACACTGACACTGATTTGTGTCCAAATACCTATGCAAAAAGATGACAGATCTCCCTGCTTCATCATATTTAGATTAATAAAGAGTACTCTCATAGTCCCAACAAATACGGGAATAATGAGTGAATGAGTGAGTGAGTGAGTGGATAATTTACTAACCCTGAACATCCACCAAGCACGAGGTGCTGAGAATAAACCATACTTCTCATTATTGTCATAGATAATAACATGATGAGAGTTCTGTATCCCCATCTGTACCAAGAAAAAGACATGAAATGAAATAATTCAAGGAAATAAATATCCTCATTCCATTTCTGTAGTCATTGCATAGGTAGAACATCTATTTTACCTGGCCAGCTTCCCTCCTTTTGGCTATTTAATTGATACCCTGAACTCTGCACTATTCAACTACTACTAGCAGGAAGAAGTGAATAGCCACTAAGGGTCTTTAAGGTCTTCCCAAAAATGGTGAAGTCTTACTTTGCTTACAAATATCTCTAGTAGCATATCAACACTAGATCTTCAAAGATTTCTAATTAATGGTGGATAAACACTTCCTTTACTACAATAATAATAGTGCTGAAACTTCATATGCATGCAGCCTGACACACCTCTCCAATGCGGTCCTGAAATAGCCGGGCTGGAGGCAACATATGGTCATACACTGAAGATTTATCACTCAGTTCATCTATGTCAAAAAAAACAGATCCTTCAATCCGTTCACGGTTAAAGCCATCTCTAGCTCCTTCACTCCCAGTTTCCAAATCCCATGATGCTGAAATACAAATTATCAATATAAGATCCACTCTTCTATTATATAATAAATATGTATGCATTTTAAGTGCATTTCTTATCATGGGTGTGGAGGTTAAGGACCTGATCTGAGGGATTCTACTTACCATCGACAAGGCACGTATTCTTCAGTCCATCGATCAGCTGCTTTCTCAGCCAAGTACTGCTCACTAAGGTTGATACCATTTTGAACTTGGACCGGGGTACAAAGGTCGACATGATCATCCACGTGCGCATGCCCACTGTTAATCTCCATGGCAACCACACCAAAACTTAAAGAAGTCTGCTGAAAATGAAGACCAGTAGGGGAAAAGGCGCGGGTGGTGGGAAAGCCACTGTTAGTGGAAAGGGTGGAAATGCTATGAAGGTATATAAATCGATCTATCTCACTCAGATAGCTTGATATTGTAGGACCTAGGGGGAAAAGGGACCCTTGGAGCGAAATTGACATGGATTAAGCATTCACTTTTTTTGACTACTAATTAGGTCATGCTTTCCCCAATACTCTAGCCACAGCCATTTCTGGCTACAACTCCAAATTTCCAAATAATGTTCTAATATGAATAACCTTCACTGTGATGCCTAGATTCTTTATTAAAACCTAAATCAGTCATGAAATTTTTTTCAGGAATTTACCAATTTTTGTGAGACCAATAGCTAGCACACAAATGTGAATCTAAGCATTCGCTGAGATGCCTAGATTCACTTTAATTGGTCACAAAAAAATCCATTTTCAAATGGCCAATTTTTTTACAAGACCAATAACACATATGAATCTAAGCATTACGAGTTCTACCAAGCATTTTTTTATCCTAAATTTCAACTAAGTATGTCTGAGGTGCCTTTTTTATAGGGAACAGCTAATGCTATGAAAAAGAGCAGTCAAATGGTATGTTGGTCAGAAAGAGATTATTGTGTAGATTTTTCACCCATAGCTATCAATTTTTAGCTTGCAAACCCAAGTCTTCGAAAGCCAAGTCAACTCCTATTTGCAAGTCGCAGTGGTATGGAATCAAAGGCCAGACTTAATGCTGCTTCCAGGGCCCCAAGGAGAAAGGTATTCAACTAAAGGGACACTTTCCATCATGTGGTCTTTAGCTAGCTCATAAATTTCATTCAGTCTGTTGAGTAAGTGATTAATTTCTGCACAGGATGAAGATGGATTCAGAGATTTGGACGATGGAGATATGGATGGAGACTGGGGTGGTCCTCCAAAAGAACTTATACCACCACCAGACCAGTTGACGCTTTCTGAGCAAGAACTGAAAGAAGAGTTCACCAGAGTTCTTACTGCAGATAATCCACATGCACCACCTAATATCATACGGTTCAACTTCAAAGATAAGGCATTCAAACAGGTACCAGATTGAAGGTTCATAGTCGTTGACATGACAGATGCAACTGACCAAAATGGTTGTGTTTTTCAGGTACCGGTCATCGAGCAAACAGCGATCCACTTTGCCATGGACAGCAACCTGATTCACAAGGAAAGCGATGAAGCACAGAGACAGATTGACCGACAGGAAGGGAAGGATCAGGAAAGTGAAGAGAGTGAAGAAGAGGTGGAAGAGGAAGAAGGTGAGGGTGGGGAGGCAGATGGAGACACTGTCACAGCCGAGTCTGGCAGCAAGAGTGCGGCCAGTAAGAAAATGGTGGTTGAGGAAAAACGTCTTCGCAATCAATTCAATTTTAGTGAACGTGCGTCACAGACGTTGAATAATCCTTATAGAGTGAGTCTGAAATGAAGTGAGATATTAAACATGATATTCATGTCTTGCAGGAGAGAGGGACAGTTACTGAACCACCTCCAAGAGCAAACTTCTCTGCCACTGCAAATCAGGTCTGCATACCTTGCACTATAGAGCATGCGAGATTGAATATCTGAATATGGATATGGATGTAGATGGAGATATTCGATGCTTATGTGGAGGATCTTATCAAACAAGAGAAGGCCAAAGAGAAAAAAAATCCTAAATCAGCCTCTTCACATGATGAAGATAGAAAGAAGATATCACACTCAGAGTTGCAGAGTGATGATGTGACCAGAGTCGCTCGTGCTGCCATGATCATGGAGCGTATGGTCAACCAGAACACCTTTCAAGAAATTGCAGAAGGTAAGATCCTAAATTATTGCAGTGGGGGGTATGGATGGATGGATGTTTGCATGTAATACTTTTTTACCCCCCAGATTTTAAGTATTATGAAGATGGTGGTGATGAGTTTCGGGATGGGAAAGGTGGACTGTTACCACTATGGCGCTTCAGGTATGAGAATGCTAGGAAGACTGGTATTACTGCTCTCTGTTGGAACCCTCTCTACCACGATCTGTTTGCAGTTGGCCACGGTTCATGTGAGCAAAGACTATAATTAGAGTTCTTTACCCCAATAGGCTGAATTTTTCTTCACCACATTCACTGACTCTGGCTAGAATATGAAATAATATGTTTTTACTGACAGATGACTTCTCTGGCCAGGGAGCAGGACTGATATGTTTCTACTCTCTGAAGAATCCTTCCCATCCCGAGTTAGTAATTAGCTATTCCTATTATGGCCCTATTGCTCATCATGTTGTATAGGTATGTATTTCCAGTATCAAGTGGTGTTATGTGTCTGGACATACACCCAGAACACCCATTCCTGCTTGCTGCTGGAATGTATGATGGTTCTGTCGCTGTTTTTGACCTCAAAGAAAGTTCAAAAAATCCTATATACTTGGCCACGGCCAAATCTGGGAAGCACACAGATCCTGTGTGGCAGGTCAGGCTGAACCTTAAACTATTCCAACCTAATCCTCCTCCCCCACCCATCAGGTTTGCTGGCAGAAGAATGACATGGATGGCTATGTCAACTTCAGTTCAGTCTCATCCGATGGTCGTGTGGTCACGTGGCAACTGGTCAAAAATGAACTGCAGCATCACGAAACTGTCCAGTTGAGTATCCCTGGTAGCAAAGTTGAAGGGCCAGAAGGAACACACTCCACAGCTACAAGTCGGTCTCATTTATATGCATGCTGAACTCTTCACTATTTTGTTATGACATTGCAGGTTCTGGGACAGCTATAGGTTTCAATTCACTGCAAGATCACTTGTTTCTCGTTGGCAGTGAAGAAGGACGCATCTACAAATGCTCCAAGGCCTATGCCAGTCACTTTCTGGATATTTACGAGGTACAAAAAAAGTCCTATTAAATTTATCTGCATAAGTACTTTGATTGCCATTTTATAGGCTCATCATATGGCAGTTCATGCCATTAGATGGAATCCATTTCATGGTGATGTCTTTGCATCTTGTGGAGCTGACTGGACTGTTCAGATCTGGCACCAATCAAGGAAGTAAGTTAATAACCCCCACTATCATCATAACCATACTCCCTTACCACAGGGAACCTATGTTCACCTTTGACCTGAACAATGTGGTAGGAGGTGTGGCATGGTCCCCATATTGCTCTACAGTATTTGCTGCTGTAACAGCAGATGGAAAAGTCTATGTCTTTGATCTGAGCATCAATAAATATGAACCATTGAGCATTCAGTCAGGTCAGTGCTTTGCAATCGCAGACCTTCAATATCTTCACGCAGTTGCATAAAATTTGTAGTTATCCAAAAGAAAAGGACAAAGTTAACTCATGTCGAGTTTAACCCTACCTATCCTATCCTGATTGTGGGTGATGATAGAGGTTCTGTTCTCTGTTTAAAACTCTCACCAAACCTCAGAAAAGCTCTCAAGGTAGCCAGCTCAACATCCACCAGTATTATATAGCTAGGCCCCTTCTTCTTGGTTCTCTATAATAGGAAAAAGGATATTCTCGTGAAAATGAAATTGGCAAGATGGACAGACTCATCTCTTTTGTGCGTGAGCCATTGCTGGATGAAGGACAGGAGGTAGCAACAGTATCAGCTACAGCTCTATCCACTACCCATACCTAACATTGACCCATTGGAACTAAATACATACTTTTAATGATAATTTTTGGTGATGCATGAATTATAAAACCAGTTGATCCACGCCTAATAGTGAAATGTGGCTCTTTCTGTCTTCTGGATAGAGGTGGTAATAAAAATCTAGTTCATTGTAAATTTTGTCGAAAAGCGCCACCTTTATATCAGCACTGACAGTAGAGTAATATTTTTGCATGAGAGGAGCTGTTCCTAATCCATTGCTGTAATAGCTTCTGTCGTGGTAGTATTCTGAAGGAACTCCTAATTTGGTTATAACCATTTTCATCTCCGTTGATATTCGCTTGAAATTTCCATAAAAGTTGTAGCGTATTCTGCAAGGCTGTGAATCCACTATCATTGGGCTGAAATGTTCATTTAATTGTATGCTTGGTGTATCGACTATCCATTGCATATAGGTTGTAAAATCGATGCTCAGATTGTAACTCCCATTTGATACCAGCCACCGCTTCAGTTCTGCTGGTTTGTATTGCTCCATGATAGATCTCTTCATCATTTCAAACATTTTGCAATAAATTTCAGAAAAGTTTAGGGGTGATTCAAGTTTATCACGAAAGGCGCTGAGTAAGCGTTCCAGTGGATTCCTCAAGAAAATGAATTTCCAATAGGACCTCACTTTTTGAAGTCTTTCTTTGTCAGTCAAGTTTCTATTCAAAAATGATGCTCTTTTTATTGCTAGAAATTCAATATAGTGTGTAATTAAGGACACAGTGTGCTCCACTGAGTACATCTTGTTATTGCAACTTGCAACTCTAATAACTATCGCTATTTTTTTCAAGAGTCGACCACATACCAAGTAGAATAAGAATTTACTTCTTATTCACAATGTATGCATTAGATTGTTTTGCTCAATGTAAAAATATTGTTTTGCTAGTAAATAAACAGGTGAAAGGTCAGGAAGCACAACTCTCTCGCTAGTGTCCCAAGTCACAGATTATTGAAGCTGGAGGTAAAAGATGGGATGATACAAGTGACCTAGCTGCTTTTTGTTAGGCACATGTTCTCAGATTGTATGGTAAAGATTGTCAACATGGAGATGGTAGTACAATTTCTGACCTGATCCACAGTCCAAAATGAAGGGGTGTATACAATCGGTGGACTGGACTACTGGACTGGACTACTGGACTGCCCTTTCACCTGGCACATGCAAAATTATAGAAGTGTAGCTGCACTAGAAGTGCATATCCTGCATACCTCTGAATGACACTTATTGTCTTGCACAAAAAATGGTAAGGCCATAGAATCTACTAGATGAAAGTATATGTTTGCTGCTTGTATACATGTTAAGAACTAGCAAATAAATTTGCTACTAGTTGGAAATTTATAGTCAAGCTCTAAACATATACCATCATCTACGTAGTAGATTCTATGGCCTTACCATTTTTTGTGCAAGACAACAAGTGTCATTCAAAGGTATGCAGGATGATTATGCACTTCTAGTGTAGACAAATTACTAATGTACACAGCTACACTTCTATAATTTCGCATGTGCCACAGTCCAGTAGTCCAGTCCAGTAGTCCAGTCCAGTAGTCCAGTCCACCGATTGTATACACCCAAAATGAAGTAGAGTTAGGCGCTCTAGACGAAGTTGCTTTAGAGAACCATGATGGCAGCAAAGCAGTGAGGTACTCAGGGAAGCAACGCACTTTGATTAGATTACATTACGTTTGTTTGTTTTTTTTCTACTTGGTATGTAATTTTGCAGTATAACTAATTGTGATTACAATACCTGGTCTGAAATATTTTGCTTCAAAGTTTTTTTTCCAGTGTAAGCTTATGGTTTCTTCAGGAATGTTTCCATTAAGCACAAACATGAATCGTCGCAAATTAGTACAACCAACCTACAGGAGAATGAGCAGAGGTTTCAAGTTGGCTAGCTAGAACCACTCATAAATAATTCAGTATTGAGAAACCATAATTATAGCTTGGACGTATATATCAGCTACAGTTAATACCTTAAGTCTGGCACACGCACATGACCCCCTGGAAAAAAATCAGGAGGGTCTGGTGTACACGTTTGGTGACCTTACCCATAATTCATGGGTAAGCATATTATGTACTGCTTATGAAATGACTGTTAATTGCGTGGGCACTGATAAATGTTGGCACAATGCAGTGCACAAATCTCATCAAACACAAGATGGAAGCAGGGTGTAATTTACCAACCATGTAGCTCTTGCAAAGTATCCTAGAGAAGAGGCTACTTCATGGATGACTGCTTTCAAATGACCTATACAGCCTCCACCACCGTGGTAGAAGGCATAGATATTAGACACGGAACAGGATTGGAAACTTAATACTACCATGCGCGTGCTATCCGTGTTTGCCGGGAAATTTTGGCGCGAGATATGAATGCATAGTTACCACATAATAGTTAAGAATGAGTTCTGCAAAAGATATCAGAGCGAATATTAGTTTAGTAGCTTAATATTAGCTGGACTAGAGTGTTTCCATGTTGTGCTAGCGCTATTATAAAAATAATAAAATTTAATATGAGACTAGATCTAGCTAGATAGTATAAATCTATGAGAGATTCAGTATCTCAAGTTTTGAAAGATGAAGAGTTTAGTCTTCCTCTCCAGCCATCTATAGACGCCCGTTCTTGTGCAGAGAGCTTTATGGAGTGGATAATAAAACATGATAATGCAAATAAATAATAGAAATGTAATAATAATAACTATTTAACCCATGTAGTTTAACACTGCAATAAAAAAAAACTAACAGCTATGAATCAATATAACATATATCATCCGATAGATAAACTATTATACTACTAAAAGATACCAAACGCTTGACTTCTAAATTTATATGAGTCCTGTTCTAGTCCCACAAATTGGTAGGCCTATAAAATCTTTAGCAACATATCCTACACCAAAAACAGTTATTACACTCTTTATTTCAGTCTATTCCAGTAAGAAACTTTACCTTCCAAACTTCTATAGGATAAAATTGCAAGAAAAACACTTGTACTTGTAGCTCTAGTCCCACAAAGTCTGTACCTCTCTTCCTCAGAAAATGTATTGCGACAATAGGGCTAAATTTTCTATGGTTACAACGCGGATAGCATGCGCGAAATGTATTAGCTTCCAATCCTGTTCCGTGTCTAATATCTATGTAGAAGGTAACTCGACTGCAGCCTGTAGCTAACTACAAGAGTAGCTAGTCATGCAGCAGTACCAGCAACATTCCACCACACAAAATCTAATTAATACTGAAATGTAAACAAACCAGACCATGGTAATTATTCCAGGATCACCAAACGCGTATATATGGGTCACCAGACCCTCCCAATTTTTCCAGGGGGCCAGACTATTAATACCTTAGGAAGAAAGCAAAATAATAGCTTCAGCTGATCGTGATAGAGAATATGTCGGTGCAACTTTTTCCGAAGGGGCATGTAGGGTTTTGGTAAGATGTACTTGATTCCTTCCAGACCATACTTTCTGCAGTATCTCTCAACTTGTTCCATTTGCCACTGCACATCAATTAAGAGTAATTACTATGCCCACAGTTCCACTAATGACGTCTGGATTATAGTCAATTGTGTTTCCACCCATTAGTGCATATGCCACAGTCAATACTCACTCTTTCAGCTTACCTTGCTTCTAACATCAACATCCATAGACTGGGATATGTTGAATAGCTCCTCCATTGAGAGTACATATGTATTAACAGATGTATGTGTCACAGTCTTATTTTCATCAGAAATTACACTGGTTGGAGTTTCTTCGAAACTTTCCACAGAGTGTGAAATGGATGTATGAGGATGAGTGGTTCTTGCAACATCTGATTCTTTCACTTTCTCATCTGAAATGTAGAGTACGTTTCTCCTTTCAGCTTCTGCACCATCAAGCTCTGCAATAAAATCCGGCTAGATTGCATCTGATAAATCATATTTAATATGAGTCCTCACCATCAGCAGATTTCTTCACTATCGCTGTAGTTTTAAACGAATCTTGCAGAAGTGGCCATATTCCTACCATTGTTAAAATAGTACTTATTATCAATGAGCTAAACAACACTCTAGATCTCTTCATGGTCTAGATTAGTGCGGCGCACGCGCATAGTGCACACTTAAAGCCCCACCCACAGGGACCATGCGAGCTAGGAGGTCGTCATTGTTTTGAAGCCGTGTCTATTGTATAAGAGACGACTAGAAAGAGTGTGTATAGTAGCTAGATCGTGGGTGGGTGCAGGTATCCGCAGAGCATCGTTTCTGCACCCTCAACTTTCAGGTCAGTATAAATAAGATCGCTAGCGAATTCCTGACAACCAGCTAGTTGCACAGAGCTAGATAATTTAGCTAGGTGACAGTGATCTTCCAATTATGACGAGTGCAACTGATATCTTATAGGCCTGAAGGATTCATACTCGATAGGATTGTAGAACTGTCAAATTTCAAGGTCAAAGTGACAAATCAACTAGTCAATGTGTTAACTGTTGCTAAAAGGGTAAGGCGTGCTAGATATACTAGTATCTGATGGTGTGTTGGTCCTTTTCTGTAGTGTAGCCCTGATGATGCGACATTGTCGCCTGCCAGTCTGTATGTTAGCAACCCTGTTTGTCTTCTTCATCCTGTACGAGTTCCTTGACCTTGTATGGGTGAGGGATAGCAGTGAGATGGTCATCAAAGATAAGACTGCTAAGTTGGCTAATCAGTTGCAAGCACGGATGCAGAGGTCAAATATCTTGGAATATGAACTGATTCTGGCAGAGAGCAGTGATATTGTCACCAGAAGTAGAGTGAGTCCTATACAAACACTGCATACATAACTTCCTACTACTCGACCAGGTAGTTAGGCTTCTTAGTCTGGTATTTTATACGTGCTGGTGTTACTTTGTGTAGTTTCAAAGAGCACAGGTGGACAAATACTGTGAAGCTGGTGAATTCAGTACTCAAAACTTAGAGTGGCCAACAGAGAAACAGCAAAGGGACACACTTCACAACCATCTTGTATTTGATGATGCCACAAAAAGCATCTTTTGCTTTGTTGAAGGAATAGGTCAGCCAGTACTCTTTCACTTATGCTAGCAATTACTTCTACTAAATATTTACTTTTGGAAAACAAACAAGCCACAAATGAATTTGTTTCCTTATATGTACTTTGCGTTCAAATTGGGGATGTGCTTTCATGTGAACTTCATTTCTGCTGTAGGAAGTGTCAATATGCAGCACTTGATGTCAACATCAACCACAAGAGGTGAGTCGATCACCACTTTCCATACTTCTTATATATGCAAACCAATGGACCCTTTCTGATCTCAATACCATTGACCCTGCTATCGACAATAATCGGTACTTGGGTACAGGCTAGCCGGGTACATGAATTCACAAACTGGCCCATCGTGTTCAATATTCATGTACTGAATAGAGAACACTTGCAATCACTAAACCACACCTGTGTCTGTATTCACCGGGTCATTGACTCTAACCCTCTATCTCTATCTTGCCCACCTCACTTCCTTAATGGTTTATTGTTATGGTTATCACAGGCATCACTTTTGGCAACTTTCTCACTGCTACGCTCACTAACAAGGACAAACAGGAAAGACTTGAAAAATACTTCAAATTTGCTTTTGTGACAAATCCTCTGGAACGTTTGGTGTCCAGTTACATAGAGATGATACAACCACCTCTCCTAAATGCCTTTTCATCCGAGTCTCCAGATATCATAAAGAGAGAGATTTTTGAGAAATATCGGCCACTAGTCTACAATCAGTGGTTAGAAACAGGCAGTAATTTCAACGTATCAATTACTTTCTCTGAATATGTGGACTACTATATCGACTCTTTCAAAGAGCATTTGCATCCTCGCATCAAACCCTTTACCCTTCTCTGTCACCCTTGTAGCATACACTACAGTTTCTATGGAAATTTGGATAACTTCACAGAGGATGCATCACTAGTCCTTGACAAGTTGGTTAAAGGAAACAAACTCCATAAACATAGTTCTCTCCAGTTTGCTACAGATGGTACGCTATCACTTAAGGACTTGAGATATTATTACGGACGACTTACTCTGATGCAAAGAGCCAAGCTCTACGACATTATGAGGAGTGAATTGTTATTCTATTATTACCTGTATCCATACCACAGGCACGCACACACTCAAATATTAGGCATCGAAGAACGCTTGTACAAAATGGAAAGATAGCAGTAAATCAGTATTAAATTTTCATCATCATCATCTCTAATATTATTTTTGTTTCATTTAAGTTTAAGGCTATGTACTTAAAGATCGAGTGAAGTGTAAGGTCGGTCTGGCTATGGTGATTCTGGCAACTCGACTCCCAGGCCAAGTATAGACTTGTGGCTGTTTCTTTCCTCTGGAAAAATGTGATAATAGAAATCCAGTTCTTGAGCCAGTAATTTCAGGACTTTGACCTTTTGGGTAGTGGACAATTGAGCATAGAGGGTAGGAGCCAACTGCTCTGTTGATACTTGACTTGACTGATAGTAACCTTGACGGATATACTGAGGTTTAGCCTTTATCCTCTCCACCAGAACACGAGAATCCACTTCGAAATTCTTAAAGTTGCCGTAGAAATTGTACCGAGTCCTGCAGGGCTGACAGATGGATAAAATGGAACGAAAATGTTCATCAAATTTGATATCTTGAGGTTGCTGAAGCCAGTAGTCAATGAAATCTGAAAAGGTAATGTTGATGGGTATCTTTCCACGTTGATGAAGGTACTCCTGGTACTTTTCAGGATGTGTTTGTAAGAAAATGCTCTTTCTCAACCAGTTGAAGTGAGGTTTATTTTTATCTAATCCCAGCAAGGGATAGCGGACAACTTTACTCCTGAATCCACTGATGAGGCGATCCAATGGGTTTCTATACATGATATACTTGAAGTAATGTTCCAGAGAGAACCTCCTCTGATGGTCATTTCGACTAAAAAAAGATTCGAGGAACTGAGCAGACTCCAACTTATTTTGGTCTACTTTATCTCGTGATTGTAAAAACTGAGACAAGGGTATGTATCCTGCAATCAAACCTATAATATAACATTTCCCTTGATTGAGAACCTTTCTTACCTTGGACCAGGAAAAATAGAATTCTGAGATTAGTGCAGCCGACCTTAGGGACGAAACAAAAGAGAGTTTGCTGTTTATCGTTGATTATAAGATGCCGATAATAAGAGTTGGTACTATCATTTTCTGATGGCAATTTATGAGTGAGATTACTCAAGCCGTACTTGTGGCAAAACTTATCCACCTGCTGTTCCTGGAACTGCAGAATAATGGATTAATGTTGCTTACTACTCCACTTGATGGTTATGACTGACTTTGCCTCTACTAAGGAGCTGATCCATGTCCACATATTTGACATCATCATTATGGAGTCTCTCCCTCAATTCATCCAGTTTTGATTCATCTACCTCAGGACTCACCCCACCTATGACAGAGAAATGAGTACTAGCAAGGACCTGCCTAACAAAACACCTAGTTAATTAGGGGATGAAGGATGAATTTACCTCTTCGTCTCTTGTGTTGATGCATTGCTCTGTTAATTTCCACGTCTTCAGGTGCAAACATGTCACCTGCGCCAAGAACTGTATGTATAGAGGAAGATAAGAGTAGGACCTTAAATAAAGTGCACAGAATAGTGTGATGACTTTACCTTTCAGCCGTTCAGCTCTCTGCTGCTCCTCCTCCACACTATCATAATCCACATCTATCCCATCAAATAATAATAAAACATCACATTGACATGAAATAGTTTCTCTGGTTACCTCTGGGTATCACACTGACGGTGATGGTGTTAAATGTTTTCTTGCCTGATTTATCAGTGGCAATGCATTTATAGGTGCCTTCATGCCCTTTGCTGATGCTATAAAACGTCAGCACAGCTGCACCTATCAAATAAAACATCCCTCATAAGATAAGACATATCACATTCATACTTTGCTCTGTGCAAATGCAAACTGCCAATTTTTTTTCAATTATCAATAGACATCATATCTGCTTCTAGGAACTGGAAATAATAGATGTGTGTATGTATGTGAGACATACCTGATCTAAGTGTCACATGCACCTGACGCTCATGGATTGTTGACATGGGAGGAAGTTCAAAGGTCATGTAGGGTGCAGATTTTGCCTGGTTAAGTAACATCTTGACAGAGGCACAGGTGACTTGGAAGGGGTGTCCCTCGGGGACTATGGCACTTCTTGGGATCATCTTAATGCCAACCCTATCCAGCACTGGTTCTCTTCGTAGCAATGCAGTGTGTGCTGGTGATGTGACTCTACTAGTCGAATCCTTAGAGATGGAAGTTGGTGAAGTGGTACTTGCTGGTCTTCCACTTGGTACAATCTTTATCGAGTTAACAGGACTTCTACTGTCTACTACAACAGTACTTGTTGATAACATGCTTGAAGTTTCTTTGCTAGTGATTGCATCAGTTGCTCTCTGACTGGCATGATGATACGTTCCTATCCAGGGTTTCACTGCTGACTCAGCTCTAGTTTGAAGGTGACTCTTCTGTTGTTGGATGTAGTAGGGAAAAGTGATGAAGACTGCCAGGGAAAGTCCAGCTAACAGCACACCATACTTGCATCTTCGCCCTCTCCTTAAGTGGTGGATACAACAGCAGCAAGCCTGCCAGTACCAGCTGTTTCGACTCATCTCTGCATGCTATCTAGCTATCTAGTGAGTGGGTGGTTAGCTGTGCGCATGCGCATTATACGGCGGGAAATTCAAAATTCGTAGCAGCTGCTTAATCTTTGAAGTGGGATTCTGAACTTAAAAATGGCAGAGAAAGATGTTAGTTCGAGCAGCGAATGGTCTAGTGGGCCAGAAGAAGAGTTCGTGTGCGACTATGAAAAGGAAAGACTGCAGAATATCAAACAAAACCAAGAAATATTAAAGTTTTTGGGTACGTAGAATGGACCTAGCTAGCTGTTTACCTTTTCTATTGCTGTTGCAGGATTACCAGTGAAACAAGTAACTGGCAGAGAGAAACCTGCTTGTGTAAAAGCCAAGGAAAAGGGGAGAAACGAAAGAAAGAAGAAGAGAAAACATGTGAGTAGTAGTGAGTCGGACAGCGATGAAGAGTGGCAGCCATGGATGATGACTCTACAAGAAAGACAAACTAACAGAGGATGCAAAGGTGGCCACTTCAAAACACTAGTTAGTGTAAATACAACTAACCAGGCTATTTCTAGGAAAGAGGTTGCCACCACTGAACTTGGAAGAAAGGTTGGAAATGTTGAGAGCTGTGGATGAAGAAGTGGTAAGTTAGTTAGCTGAATCAGCTTTGTTATGTATACCTTCTTCACGTGCTCACAACTTAGGATCAGTGTATGGAAGAAGTGATGGAGGCAAGGAAAAAAGGAAGCAAGCTGATTGGTCTAAAGAAATCGCAAAAGAGAAAGCCTCCAGCAGGTGCAACTCGATTCCCTTTGAATGTTAGGCCCCTTCCCGACTGCTTTGATTCTGACCTGTCTGAGAAGGAGGATTTTTGGGGCTTTCCCCTGTCTGCAACTAAAGGCACTGTTGGTAGTGACTCCAGCATCTATTATTCCATGGATCAGAGGGCAAAGCAACTATTTCATGAAGAGATAGATAATGATGCTGATTTTGAGGGTTTTACAAGGAAACAAATGCAAGTTGTTTTTAATGCTTTGCTGAATAAAGTTATTATTGTGACAGATTGGAGAGCATTATTCCTGATTGTCATCCTAGCCACGACCTGAGACATAAGGACCAACTCAACCAATACAGAGAAGACGAAGTGTCCGATGAAGACGAATATCTTTGTAAGTTGGCAAAACGCTATCACAGTATAACTAGGGTAATGTGCAACATTTGACAGCAAGCAAGCGAGCAAGCTTTTAAGCTGATAGGCTCTAATTCATTTGTGCTTCAAATCTTTGGTGGTTACTAATGCACATAATAATATTTATAACGAGTCATGACCTGAGAGTCACTGACACACTCTCTCCTTTTATTATTATTACTATACATGTATTGTAGTTTGTGAAGACTGTGATTGCCTTCATCATGGACATTGCCCAGTACATGGTCCTTTGAAAGAATTAGACCCTTGTGCTGGGTACGATAAAGCCTCTTTAGTCTACACTCAACTACCAGTTCCTGCCGAAGTCACCATCAAGCACTCTGTCATTCCTGGTGCTGGTCTAGGAGTCTTTGCTACAAGGTTCATACCAAGAGGAGTCAGGGTGGGACCATATCATGGACGGAGACTCACTATGCAAGATAGAGGAGATTTACAAAACACCTCGTACCTCTGGGAGGCACGTAATTAGGGTAATCTGGAAGAGCAGACCTTTCAACCTTCAGGGGCATGGCAGACCTTTCTACCTTTGGGGGTGGGGTAGCACCCCAAGGTCAAAGGTCTACTCACCCAATTAGCGTAATATAAGTTAATGACTTTGACTGACAGGTAAGACAAGGAAAAGAAGCTCCTTACTTCATTGATGGACAAGATCCAACCCACTCCAACTGGATGAGATTCGTTAATTGTGCCAGACATGAGGATGAACAAAACATGGTGGCATTCCAGTTTCATGGCCAGATTTATTACCGCTCCTACAAAAACATCTACCCAGGGACGGAACTTTTGGTGTGGTATGGAAATCAGTATGCCAGGGAACTAGGAATATCCACAGAGAGTGATAACCATGGTAAGCTAACTCCAACAAATTAGAATTGCTACATTCTCCAACATAATATCTTTGCTACATTTATACTGCAGAATTTAGAGCCAACTTTCATTGTCTTGGTTGTGGTGCCACATTTGTAGAAAAACGATCATTTGATATTCACCTGAACCATACAGTCCAGTGTGCCAGTGCTAATCCCCAAACCTTCTCATGTGGTAGGTGTAAACAGACCTTCTCTAAGGTAACTGACTTGCAAAAACACATTAAAAGACACAATGATCAAGACATGAAGCTAAAAGAAAACTATTCCAGACTCAGTAATAGTCAGAGCAGTATCAAGCCATACAAGTGCGAGCACTGTGGAAAGAGTTTTAATCAGAGTGGTAGCCTACAAACGCACCTTCGGATACATTCAGGGGACAAACCATACAAATGCGAGCACTGTGGAAAGACTTTTAATCAGAGCAGTAACCTACAAAGGCACCTTCAGATACATTCAGGGGACAAGCCATACAAGTGCAAGCACTGTGGAAAGACTTTTAATCGGAGCAGTAACCTACAAACGCACCTTCGGATACATTCAGGGGACAAGCCATACAAGTGCGAGCACTGTGGAAAGAGTTTTAGTCTGAGCGGTAGCCTACAAACGCACCTTCGGATACATTCAGGGGACAAGCCATACAAGTGCGAGCACTGTGGAAAGACTTTTAATCAGAGCGGTAGCCTACAAACGCACCTTCGGATACATTCAGGGGACAAGCCATACAAATGCGAGCACTGTGGAAAGAGTTTTAGTCTGAGCGGTAGCCTACAAACGCACCTTCGGATACATTCAGGGGACAAGCCATACAAGTGCGAGCACTGTGGAAAGAGTTTTAGTCTGAGCGGTAGCCTACAAACGCACCTTCGGATACATTCAGGGGACAAGCCATACAAGTGCAAGCACTGTGGAAAGACTTTTAGTCAGAGCGGTAGCCTACAAACGCACCTTCGGATACATTCAGGGGACAAGCCATACAAGTGCAAGCACTGTGGAAAGACTTTTAATCGGAGCAGTAACCTACAAACGCACCTTCGGATACATTCAGGGGACAAGCCATACAAGTGCGAGCACTGTGGAAAGACTTTTAATCAGAGCAGTAACCTACAAACGCACCTTCGGATACATTCAGGGGGCAAGCCATACAAATGTGAGCACTGTGGAAAGAGTTTTAATCAGAATGGTAGTCTACAAATACACCTTCAGGAGACAAGCCATACAAGTGAGGATGGTCCAAACACACCTTCATTCAGGACAAGTGACACACCAGTTAATTTTAAGTTGCTCTGCAATACAGCTTTTTCATAAATTTTATATGCACAGTGGATCATAAAATACAAAGCCATGAATCAAGTTGGTGGTTGTTGAAGGTTCCCCCACCACTTCAAACGCTGAATCCAGAGGTCACTCTCTGTATATTGTGGCCTGCAATAACAGTGCCAATGTGCAGCCAGCTGGAGCACCCATAACACTTACCATTTGTTCTGTACCTGATGCAAGATATCCCAAGCTAGTGTGTCACTTCTATTAGACGGATAGTCTAAATATCGCACCAACACTTCAAATGCCTCCCCAAGATAGTTACTGTCATTTCCTGCATTATTAGATATTCCACTGAATAGTTATGAGATCTTTATTCTGTATTGCTGACCTCTGCATAATATGTCTGCTAACTCGACTGCTTCAGGGCTGGAGTCATCAAGCTTCACCAACTTTCTCAGATGAGGAATCAAACACTCTTCATCTTGTTCCTGCTCTTTCAGAAACTGACACACTGACCTGTGCACTCGGAAATAAGAATTGCATTGTGAGGCTGAGAGCTGACAGGACCAGCTGCAATTCTAATACCTGTGAGCATTAAGGTTTCCTGGATTTTTTTCTGTGTAAGATACCAAAACTTGCAAAGCCTTTTCAGTTTGCCCGACTCTCAACAATAACTGCAACCATGTCATTGTCATAAACTCATTTTTAAGCCTAGCTACCCATACCTTTGAATGGGTCAGTATGAATGTGTCCACGATGCTAAAGAGGGTCGTTGAAGGCATATCAAGTTCTTCCATATCATGGAAATGCTGCAATGCTTGCTTGATCAGTGATTTCCCCTTTCCAGCCACACCCCCTTCACCATCCAGCCCCACCTCCTCAGCCACACCCCCACTGTCATCCAGCTCCACCTCCTCCTTCCAAGTCATATACTTGAGTAGTCCACAATACCCATGGACCAGAATATCTGACTTGAATGGTTCACCATGAATCTGACTAATACAATAGCTATGCATGTCATAACAAATATCTGATGGTTCATGTAAATCACCTTTGTAAAGTATCATATGCCTCTTGAACATTGCCATGACAAGCAAGAAATACTGCAGTCTCTATCAATAGTTGAACTCTCTAACAGATCATTGAACCACAATATTACAATTTCCATGGATTTTTTTTTCTTTTTTTCATTATAATGTAATTAGGGGAATTGGGTATGACCTAATCTCTTTGGAAATCAACTGTATACACCTATCTAATACTCTGCAGCTTCAGAAGGTTGGGCTACACATCCACAAAGGGAGTTTGTAAAATCCTGGTTACATACATGTTTCGGTTGCCATGTGAACATGTGTTTCAGCATCTGGATTGTTAGCTTGTACCCATGGAGATCACATGACAAAATGCCCACCCCCACATTGCGCATCACATCTGGCACCTGATCCATTGCCATGGCAATAGTTTCCAAGGTAGCAGTTGCCTTGATGAAAGAATGATGAAGGACTTGATCTTTGAGCATGCCGAGTAGTAATGACACATGATGTGCAAGCACAGTAGTACACGAACCTCCTGCAAATGAAGCTCTCACACATCAATATCACAGGGAGATAATACCTCCTCACCATAGTAAGTTCTTAAAAGATCCTCTTTGTTTGTTGCAGATCTAAATTGCTTGTACATTCTCATGCTCTCGACGATACTTTACCAGCAAACAGATCGACTATCCTTTTGGCTAATTTGCGGTGGAGTAGCTATTTAAAAACCTTATCATGCCCAAGTGCCCAGCTTGTGGAAAGGAAGTGTACTTTGGTAAGTAATCGATCTCAAATTAGTAAGCTTTACTGCATGATTGCCAAGCACTTTAGCCAGTGCCAGGACTTGACCTCACTCTACTCTACTCTACTTAGTACTATGGTGTCCATAGATCAGGCCTCTGAGTACTACATGGAGCAGTCATGCATGTGCTCTCGGCTAACCTCGTTCCCTGGGAATGAGGCTAGTTCTCGGTTTAATTTTCAGGGTCTTCTATGAATGTGGGTGTGATATTGGTAGGCTGTGATCTTGGACCCCCATGGAGTGGCCAGTCTTATTGATTATTTTCATTGTGACTTTAGCGGAGAGGAAGACCTCTCTTGGTAAAGACTGGCACAGTTTCTGCCTAAAATGTGCCAAGTGTAAGAAGACTTTGAGTCCAGGGCAACATGCCGAGAAAGATGGCAAGCCGTACTGTAACAATCCATGCTACAGTGCTCTGTTCGGACCCAAGGGCTTTGGTCGTGGTGGCACTGAATCCCATGATTACAACTAACAGCATGGCATCCCCTCCCTTCTTCCAGTGAAATAATGCAACATGAACATGTTATCGAGTTCCAGATTTTAACCACATAATTGTAATAGCTAAATAATTATTAAGGAAAAGATCGTCAAATTAAAAATGTGAAATGTGAAGCTAAAAACCTTTGTTTTCTCTCGATGTATGTTGCGGAGTATTTTGTCAACTGGCCCTAGTTAATAATAACAAGAGCGTAGCCATCTGTTGCAGGTGTGAATAGGATAGGAGGCGATGAGTTCCAAAGCTCTCGCGGACTCTGGCAGAGAATCAGCCTCGGGTTCTTCGTCAGGTGCTGACAGTCCAAGAGAAGAGAAAAATCACAGACGAATTCTGCAACAGATTCCTTCAGGTATGATGTCAACTTAGCTGGAGGAGCTGACTGGTTAATAAGCTGAAATGAACTAAGATTTTTTCATGGCCAATTAGAAATGGATGTATGTACCTGTAAATACCTGGCTAGTTTAATAATTATAAAAGACTTTATTTATACTTGCTTGTGTTTCCATGATATGAAAGCAGTTGCTGGAACTATAGAAGACCAGTCGCTAGAGTATCGAGAGTCCGAGATCAATGAAGAGGAATTTACACCAGATCTGCAAAAAGTAGAACAAGTGAGACTGGAAGCTATTGTCAAGAGCAGGTCACTACTGAGGGACACAGAATTAGTAAGTTTAATCTAATACCATGTGGTTTTTGATGCTTTTGCCCCCGATTGAGGGGTGCATACTTGTGAGGCTCATGTTTTTTCATCATCTATAGGGTAAACGGAGTCAAGTGGATCCTAACCTTAGTGCTCTGGAAGAGTCGAGTGAATTATGCATTGGTAGGAGTGAAATTGAAGCACTTCATCATCAACTCTCTGCAGTAGCTGTAAGCAAGAACTCTGTCACTACAACAACCTCACCACCAATGACCAATGCATCGTCCAATGATGCTCATGATTACATGAATCAGGACATTGTTGATATGGTCCTCCACGATGATCAAACTAGTAGGTTGCTTGTGATAGTGAATGCCACCCCACCCACTTTGTAGCAGAGACTGATTTGAATGTAGGGAACGCAGAGGCAGACCAGGGGTCTCAAAGATTGCCAAGCAGCAATGGCTACAGAAGCCAAGGCAATCCTTCCATACGAAAGTCTGGGTGAGCAACCAATACTCTTGTCAGCATAGGGATAGCTGTTCTAGATATGCTTTAACCTTTGTTTGTATATAGCAAGAAAATACTGCCCTTGAAAGCGGCAATTTGTAATAGAGAAATAATCGTGCCTGCTGGACTAATACATATTCAAAACGTCATATTTCAGGTGTGCAGGGCAGAGGCAACAGCAGCCAGTGGCCCTACCATATGGAGGGGACTTGGGTGAATTCGAAAAGAGACTTCTCCTGGCTAAGCAGAAATCCAAAGCTTTAATGCCCAATGTTTACCAAATCCCGTGAGTCAAATTGCATCAAGAGCTCTAAGTATCATTCGGCTATCTCCCACATAGAATGTTTCCAAAGTGACATTAGCTAGGGTTACAATCTGTTACTACTTAATATCCATAACATGGTTCATTGATTTTGTCAGTAGTCCAAATTCGGCATTTAGAGTGGTAATATTATATTGCCTTAAGTGTCAACAGTGGGGGGACAACTACATACTGAGATTGTGATGTGGAGACTAATGATGCAGACCTTTATGCCCTATCAACATCCCACCCTACTCTCCTCCAACATATGCCACCTTGACATGCATGATTAGCAAACATCTGATCAATCACCGAGTATTGACTTACTCCCTCAACTATTCTTTCACAGCATGTGACTTGTACATTTTTGCAGATGGTACCACCCTGGCATATCAAGACATGTTGCAGAGTCTCTCCTGGTCTCCAAGAACACGCCTGATGGGACATATCTACTGCGTGACTGCGTTGCTGAGGCCGATACTGTTACTTTGTCTGTCAGGTAAGGCAAACAGGACAGTTTATTCACTGGAATAAAAGCCCTGGCACCATGGCAATACTAGTACACCATGGCAATGGCAATACTAGTACACCAGCAATGTTTGTGTATTCAAATGTAATAATGTAAGCAACAAGGGCTACTGAAATAAACACTTCTACTTGTACGTAAATGGCAAGTGATATGAATGATAATTTTTTGTCCTGGTCCTCATACTGAAGCAATTGAGTTATATTTTTGCAGATGCCAAGATTCCGTAAAACACTATAAGGTGACTTGGGATGGAAAGCAGTTCAACTTTGGGCTGGGGAAGTTTAGTACTCTGAAAGACTTCATGGACCACTTTGCAAATCAGCCACTCATAAGTGGCGATTCGGGTGAGACAATCCTTCTCACTCTCCAAGAATATCTCTATAAAATTATTTCCATCAGGTGTTCTTGTACAGCTTCGTTATTCTTACCCTCGAGGGGTATCAGAACCAGCAATCTATCATGAAGCTAGCACTTGGGTGGCCAGTGAGGAAGTCAAGGAACCTTCTGAGAAGCAGAAACCTCATGGAAATAAGAAACACTCTGGGAGCAGCATGCTGAACAGCATGGATTTATCTGTATGTACTGAACTAGCACATTGATTGTATGACACCATCACTTACTGTTTGTTTCTAGATTAATTCCAAGGAAGGATACTTGACTAAGTTAGGATTCCATCGCAAAGTAAGTCAGCATTACCGGATTGCTTTAATCTGTCATGACCTGCTATACTCTATCATGAGCTCATGACCTGCTCTACTTAATCATGACCTGTTATGCTTGTACTCTCTCATGTTGTGCAGAATTGGAAGAAGAGATGGTTTGTCTTGTACAGAAATGAGTTGAAGTACTTCAATAACCTTGGAGATAAAGAACCTCTTAAAATCATCAACTTAGAGGATGTCATGAGAGTGGATAGAGATGACTCTACCGGAAAACCCAATTGCCTCAGGTATGTCAGTTATGCCTATGATCCTATGATCCCACGCTACATGTCCACATGGCTCACCCTACCATACCTACATTCTCTGCAAGGTTGTATATTTAGTTCAAGCTGTGCTGTCTGATTTTCAGGTTAGTCACCAGCTACCGAACTTTCTTCATGTATGCTACCAGTGAAGTGGAAGCCAATGAGTGGGTACAGATTCTGGATTGGAGACTCAAGCAACAGGTAAAGTATAATGAGACCACCTGGGACATTTCATCAAAGTGTACTTAGATGGGATTATAGGACTTGTGAAGACATGCCATTGGGCATATTCACAGTTAGTATGTCTAATGTGTGAGAGTACAAGATATTGGTCCATTAATTAAGTTAATTTCTACATGATCTTACCATATGAATCTGATCAAATTTCAATGCCTCCCACTAGTATTGAGTAAAGTTCCTCACTCTGACGTCACTAATTAGTGAGTCCATTGACCAGGTCAAACTATGTAAAGTTCATCATTCTCAGTGAATAAGTGCCTTGCAGGTCAATTTTTGTTATTGCAATTTTTCATCATTAATTTTTCAGAGAGCAAAATAAGTCTTCAGAAGCGCCCAACACCAAATTTGCCATCATGAATTTATTATAATGATAATATTATACTTAGTCAACATAATTTGTTCATATTCATTGTAATGTGATTATGTAATGTACTATACAAAAAAGATATTTATAAATTATATGTAGAGTGACTCCAATTGTGTGGGTAATGTATAATGCATTGCATGACAAGTCTTGGGTTAAAACTGTAACTGACGTTATAACTGCTGATAATATATATATTTTTGATGAAATTAAACAAAAAAAATTGGCATACAGTGGAATTTAGGGAGTTGCTATGCAGATAGTGACAGACACGAATATACAAACAGCACAATACTGAGCATGTGCAATGTGATGCTATGGTGACCTGCAGAAGATGTTACAAAGTAATTGTTAGTGGAGGATGTTACATTATTGCGTCTTCCAATACTGCCTGATGGAGAGGACATAGTCCTTGAAACCTCTCTGCTCCCTGCTGTTGAGGACTCAGCGGGAGTGGGTGTGGTTTCAGAAGTTGGTGTGGTTATCCTGATAGGTGTATTGATAGCATTGATGATGTGTGGTGGAAGTCTGGTGGGAACAAAACCAACATTAGGCAAGAGTCTTGCGTCGTCTGCAATGGCCTGCATCATTTTCTGTGAGTGAGAGGTTGGTGATTGCAGCATACTGTAGATGCAAGCATCAGAATAACTAATGTTGGTCACATCAAGCAAGCCTCTTTGCACAGAGAAGCACTGAATAACAGCATTTGTGTGCGACTCTCTACAGCGTTTATTCAACTCTACATTAGCAGACAGAGAATCTGCAGAAAACAAGTCATCATGGCTTGTGCTCCTTTAACTAGACCACAAAGTACTCACCTATGTATTGGTGGCGAGGACAACCGGTACATAGCCCTTCTGACTCAAATGCCAGATGCCCAGTCACTTGCAAGCTCACAGATAGAAAACCTGAAATTCGCCGGATGATAATTGTGGAGTTAATCCATGGTGCTAGGATGCTTGCCACTGTGCCAGAATCATCTACATGAAGCTGGAGCGATGTATTGCCATTGTCTGCTTCAGTAAATGTGTCAGGAAGAGGCATGTTATTCACTGCCACATACAACCGTCTCTCAGGATTACAAGTACCTGATGCATTCACTATGACTTTCACCTGCATTAAAATTCAATTGAATAGTTCAATAATAAAAGCTACAATTCTTTTATAATACTGATCATGGAAACTGAGCATGTCCCAAGTGGCTCCAGCCACTTAGTCTCGCAAGCCTCACCCTGGGGCCCCAGCAGTGGGTCTGGTTTTGCAAGACTAACTGGCACCTCTCCCCACATTATTGAGCATGCCGGTATCACACGCACAGGAATGTTAATAACTTCAATTAGTAGCTTAGTGCCTAATGTTCCACTGTATCGTATTCTCACTAGTCACTATTCTGCTTAAAGCATCTGTGTGAATCACGAGACATTTCATATCAACAAAGAAACCTCCAAGAGAACCGATTGTCAATAATCAACAGCTTTTCTTGTAATGTGAACTATTTTGGCAGAGAACCCATATGCCAACCACATCATGCCTTCATAATAAGTGTTAATGAATGCATCAATTACAGCCAGTAACTCGATAGGGCTGGTTAAAACCACCAATCAACCCCCCCTTACCTCTCCCCCTACTCCTACTGCACAGCCAGTAAACAAGACCATGGCAACATGAAGTGTCAGAGCAACAGTTATTCTAACCTCCAGTATTTCAAATTGAGTTCATATATGCTATTTCTGTGAAGGTCCTTCACTGCAAGTGACCAGTTCTGTGCTGTTTACATCATGCAGCTTAAAATCTCCATACTCACTGTACTAGCCAGTTCAATGCTTCCAAGAGCCAAATTGAGCGATCTTTATGACTATACAAGTGGAATGTGATAACAGTCCAAAAAACAACAGTTGGTACTAATAACCAGTGGGAACTAGCTTTCAGACTGACTTGGGAAAAGCATATACTTCTCCGAACAGGACTCATGATATGTAGTCATAAGAATGTCTGTAGGAAATTAGTGTGTGCCACAGGCAATGTTACCATGGAAAGTGATTGTCTCAGACTAAATACTCTTATAGGAATCATTACATATGAATTCTGGACATAGCTAATGCTACCTTGGACAATAGTGTGTGACGAGATCCCATCTCATCAGTTATTCCTTCCACCTCTATCTGCAGGCGAGGATGGTGAAAGAGGAACCAGGCACCTGGCAGGCTGCACGTTTGAATGCTGGAACTGTATGCATTGAATGGACGCAAGTGCGAGTCTGCAAATAAACTATAGAAGAAATAATGTAACACTTGATGATTTATATGGAGGATGTAATGATTGATCTCACCTGCAGTGCTGAAATCTGAGTGGTGGCGGCTGGATCTTGCACTGATCTATTGGAAGTGGGTTGGGATACACCCTTGCTTCTTCTACATCATTGCTGACTTGTTGAAGAATAACTGGACAAGGAGATGGAGCGACACCTTGGGTGGGCTGTGGGCCTGTTGTTTCCAAGGGAGTAGTGACCCTGATACAGCTCATTTGATTGACACGCCTTTCCACATCATGTCGATAAAAATTTATCAAGAATTGTGGATTTCCAGTGGAACAAGCCTGCATGTTGCTCTGGTGGCAGGATTGTACCTCCAGCAAAATGTCACATGTTTTTTGGCTATCTGGTAAGGAGCTATAACGTCCATAGCAAACCTGATGACAGTCAAAAGTGGAGAATCCTTCAGCTGTAGAAATGGGATGTGGCAAGTGATATAGGATTAGTGTGAACATGACATAGATAGCTATATAATGAGTTGCAATCTTATGACAAATTGCTTCGTAGATTCGTTAATTCATTCAAAATTGGTCCCATGGGAAGAGAGAAGGAGGAGTGGGGGGGTAAGGGTGTGTTGGTCGCCGTCAAGCATGTGGTCAATCTAAAGAGGCTATGAATATCATAATGAGATTCACCACTACTTTAATCACCTCAGTGAATCCATGCAGAGTTTATACAAATCACATTGCTCTATAATAACTTTGCAAATACATACTGCCTTGGGCACTAGCATCTTTAATGTGTAGCATCTTTTGTGATTCAGTAATTTGGCTCTAAAGCATTTTGAAAGGTGGATGGTATGCTAAGCTGAAGGCTTCAGGGACCATTGTTTTAGCAGCCAGTGAATAACAACTAGCCTACAGACATTTGCTCCTCCGATGGCACAAGTAGTTTTTACCCTCAGGCAATGAATAGACTCAATAATACCTCCAGCATATATGAACATGTGCATGGTTTAGACTAACTGTTTATTTGCTGAGAGACAAGATGCTTCACGATGAAGGTTCACATTGTAGTGTTTATTATGCTCAAGATGAATCGTGAATATTAGGCAATGTACTGTTAGTTAGAGGTAGGATGTTTGGGTTCACACCCTAAATATTAGAAGCCGCGTGTGATAATCTCTCTATATTAGCTGTCATACTGCAGACACATAATAAAGGATCAGGTGTACAACAAAGCTAATTAATTTGACGTCAAATACATTACAATTATGATCCTTAATAGCTAATGATTTAATATCACTGCAATGCTGCAATTATTATTATTCTTGCAGCAGCTCAACTTGACACTCATTTGCTAAAATACAGCTATTGGCTTAATACAGATAGCAATTAACAAATATTTCTAGCTAAATAGTTTATTTATTTTCTTACCAACATATAGCGTCAGTAATAGTAGAAATATTGCACATAAAGAATTTGATTCTTCTGATAATGAACTCGTCATTATTATTCAGAGCGATCCTGGATTTTATAAGCGTCAGCAGTAGAGATTGTTTAGCAGAACAGTTTGCTGGCTGAGCTTCTTGCACTTTATAAGCAAAGGTCGCTGCGCTGATTTTTATGCACCGCACTGCACTGCGGCACGTGGAAATTTATACTTTGGAATTTGATAGATCAGCCAGGTGTGCATTAATTGGAATAGGACTTGACCCTGACCTAGCCCATTGCTGCAGTGACTGTTAAAACAAACAAGGCAACCTTTATCCCGTCCGTCCCGCCAAGTGAAGAATTGCATCTTCTAGTTGTGGATGAGCAAGTTGATTGACTGCTACAACTACTAAAAGGTGTTGAATATATTATCCACTATCTTCATGGTTCTTTGCTACAGGAAGTTTAATATCCTGTTAGCAGCTAGAGCTAAAGCTAACTAGCTCTCCTCTGCAATATATGTGGAGTATTAGACTTTGCACTTCTGTGAATCCTCTCTCAACAGGTGCTAGAAATATAAAAGGTATTTAGTGATGCTACACAGTAGACTCTACCTTAGGATATTTTTCTGCAGTTCAGGTATGTCTGAGTCCAAAAAGAAAAAGCCTCCTGCTCTGAGCCTTGGTTCAGCCACATCTTCCCCTCAGCCCTCCGACAGTCCAGATGGGGGAGGTGGCACAATAAATGTCGATGCCGGAAAAGAGTAAGCCACTATGCAGCAGTTGTTGTTGTTTTTTGTTGTTGTTGTTGTTTGTTTGTTTTTTAAATTCATTGTAAAAAGGTTGTTATCCAGTGTAGAGAGGTTGTTATCCAATGTAGAGATGTTTTTATAGTACATCTAAATTCACAGTGGGACATAAAAACGTCCACAATCTCTGAGGGTCTCCCTTCCCGTTTGCATTTGAATAGACCCTGAAATTATATCAAGCAGTTGAGTTTAATTAGTAATAAGGACTGATGACTTAAAGGAGAGGTTTTGTTTAAGAGTGATTCAGTGTCCATCTCTACTGCTACAGCAGTTAAGTTCTGCCTTTACAGGAATATGGATGCGCTCATTAAAGCTATTGAGGAGATGGAAATTACTGAGGACCAGAGATATCAAATGAAAGCGTTCGTAGAGGAGAAACTGAAGGTGATTGGCCAGGGTGAGATGAAGGAACACCACTTTGAGCGAATGGCAGAATTGGGGTTTGGAAATGGGGGAGTGGTTTTGAAAGTCCAGCATAAACCAACATCAATCATCATGGCAAGAAAGGTAAGTATCCTGAGGTAGTATCCCGAGTTAGTATCCTGAGGTACTAGAGTGTATGAAATTAAGTATACTAATTGAAGGCTCAGTGTTTCAAGGATGTGGTGGTGTATTGGCTGTCTTGTTTAGCTTGAAGAGATTCTATTTTGAAGCATTGAAGCATTGTACTGTCTTTTGAGCATGCTACAAACTATTCTATTCTGATAAGACCATTCTTGGACATGTGAAGTTGTTTGGGGACTGGCCTGTGTAAGGGTTGGTCTTTAGTTCCAATTCAAGTACAAAATTGGACACGGTGTTGGTGGTGCTCGTCAGCTGCTTCTTATGGAATCAATTTGTACTTTATTCTGCTCCTGGATTATCTAAGTTGATAGAACTCGAGTCATTTTGAGCTTATATATTTTTCAGGTGATAATGCTGGATATTAAGCCAGCCATTAGGAATCAAATCATGAGAGAGTTAAAGGTCCTCCACGAATGCAATTCACCATACATAGTCGGTTACTATGGGAACTTTTGTCTCAACAATGAAATTTCTATTTGCATGCAACATATGGTAAGTTATGGGAGTAGGTTGTCATCATCATTAATTTAGTCATTATTCTCAGACTATATGTACAGAGGATTATGTTACCACTTACAGGATGGAGGTAGTTTAGACCTGATCATGAAAGCTGGGAGGATTCCAGTGGATATGATAGCCAAGATCACTTTAGCTGTAAGACAATGCACATTAAGACCTGTCTGATATAATGTATATTGAATGCACTTGGAATCTCTCTCTCAATGCACTTGGTCTCTCTCTCTCTCTCTCTCTCTCTCTCTCTATCTAGGTATTGAAAGGATTGGAATACTTGCGTAATAAACACGATATAATTCACAGAGGTATGTCACTCTATAGTGTTTTCCATTGGCCACATCAAAGGAATTTGAAAGTTCTTCTGGAAGACGTTCCATGCTATGTAGTTTGGTGGCATTTCATGAGTAATAAGAGGACAATTAGTTCTCTTGAAAGGTTCAGTGCTATGCAGTTTACAACATTCCACTAATCAAAGGAAATGCCTGCATATTTGTACCATTATAGAGATTTAGTATTTCAATATTCTGATCCAGATGTCAAGCCTTCCAATATACTCGTCAATACATGTGGAGAGATAAAACTCTGTGATTTTGGTGTGAGTGGGCAGCTGATTAACTCCATGGCTAACTCATTCGTGGGCACCCGCTCCTATATGGCAGTAAGTTGGTACTGTGGGACCTCTGATAGGGGACACTCTACAGAGGACAAATCTTTGCTATACAAAGTAACCTCCAAAAGATCTCAACAAAGACAAAAGGCTGGGTCCCATGAGGTTGGGTCCCATGAGGTTCACATTCACAGGATTTGTAATCTAATTTCTTAGCCTGAACGACTAGAAGGCAGTGAGTACTCTGTACTGTCAGACATATGGAGTGTTGGTATCTCCTTAACTGAGATGGCCCTTGGACGTTACCCTATCCCCCAACCCCCTCCTGATGAAATTGCAGCTGAGATGAAGGAACCTCCCACTGGAACACTGCCCCCTCGACAAGGGGGAAATCCCTATGCATCTCATGCTAATGCAATTCGTATGCCAATATTTGAACTTCTCCAGATTATTACAACTTGTGTAAGTGTGTTGAGTACTATCCAGTAGTATGCTGAGTAGTATCCTGACAGTATCCTGAGTAGTATCCCAGGATGGCAAAAGTTTGATATTCTTCTTTATAACTTATAGCCACCTCCAACCTTACCTCCAGACTACTTCAGTCAAGATTTCAGAAACTTTGTAGAAAAATGGTAAGAAGAGTCTTTACAAATGATATCCCTTACCAATTAGGTGTATTTGCTCACTAGTCTTCAGAAGGAGGTGAAGCAGAGAGGTGACCTTAAGACTCTATTGGTTAGTTGAGCACAGACAACAGATTATATAGCAGTATGTGTGATTCAGAAGAAGGTGTGGTCATTGTGGAGTAAAAACATGCAGCTACAATTGTTAGTAATTCCATCGTCTGAATTTTTTCTTATGGACACTTTAGGCCCATGATTTTGTGAAGGCTGATGCTCAAATTTCATCATTGGACTTTGCTAGCTGGGTAAAGAAAAGTGTCGAGGCAAACTCCATTTTAGAAAAGCAAGAGGCACAAAAGTAGCAATTCTTATCACATTTTTTTATGATGACAAATTATAGCATAGTGAATCTATTATTAATTTTGTTAAATTTTTTGTGGCTTATAATTATTCGTGCACTGAGCATGCGCGTTGGATACAATTAACTGGGCATGCGCGTTTGCTAATGCTGGTATGTATGGTATGTATGGAATTTAGTAGGAGGTGCTTAATTTTTCCAGCTGCGACATGATTAAAAGTAGTCAAAATTATATTCTGTCAACATAAACACAAGCGTGCACACTACTTAGCAAACCAGCACACTGATTGATCTGATTCAGCTGCAAGCTCGTCGCTATCTGATTCTACTTGCTAGATCTGCGGAGGATGGAAGGAGGTGGTGAATTTAGTGTGAACTTGGAAGGAGGGAGTCCTTGGGGGTTCACTCTCCAAGGAGGGCTGGATCATCACTCACCACTCAGAATTGGCAGAGTAAGCAAACCATTACCTATAGTTTAATAGTATGGTGCATTCAAGCTAGCTGTTAAGTGGTGCACAGCTGGAAGATGCTCCATTGACTGCATGTGGTTAGCTATTGACTGTGGATGCATGCATACAGGTGACATCTGGAGGGCGTGCTGCACGGGCTGGCTTAGTAGCGGGTGACTACATCCTCGCCATCAATGACCAGTCCTCCAAACAGCTCAAACATTTGCAAGCTCAGCAGATCATCAAACGATCCCCCAGCAGTTTATTACTGCAATGGTCAGTGTAACTACCCACTTCTTTATGATTAATGAGATATCTCCTATAGATTATTAATATAACTAATGACATGTCCTCATAATAAGACATATCTCGTTATCGCCCCTAATTTCAGACAAGAATCTTGCTGAGAATTAAATAGTAGCATGTGTGATTTTCAATATGAATAGAGTGCTTTGAGTGACTTTCCCAGTGAGTGCCAACAGTTTCCTGTAGAAGGAGAGGCACTGTATGAAAATGTGTTGGTCTAATTAGTCATTAAGTGACAGAGTGTTTGGAATCCTGAGCAGTTTGTTTTGGTGTGAGGTTTGGATCGCTCCAATAGAGGCCAGACACACCTAAAGCGAGGTGGCGCTTTCATCCTGTCTGACTAAGCACAAATAAAACCCTCAACATGCAACATGGCTGACCTTCATCACAACATCCTCAAGAGATTGTAAATTAATTAAAGAGTGTGTATCCAGGTAAAAAAAAAAAAAAATAGGGAGGTTAACTTTTTATCTCAGTTTCTTTCTGAACACATGCACACTGGACCAGAATGGAGACATTAGACTGTACTAGGAATGGCAGGGTATAGAGTAACATTATTAAATTACTTTCAATTTCTCAGATTTTTCTTTGCTTCCAAAAAATTCCTTTCCCACACTAGCAGGAGTACATTATAATAAGTTGTGCTCTCCACTTGAAGCAATTTCATAATTATTTTTAATGACTTGTTTTATTGCGAGTGTTTTGTTTGAGTGCATGTCATAATAAAGTGCCTAATGAATAAATCAGTATCAACACATTCTCTTTTGTGTTGTCTGCTATGAACAATGCAGTTGTCAGCCTTGCAGGGACACTTGTCCACAAACATAACTTCCATTGTCCTTCACCTGAACCAGATGACACTCCCTTCCAAACCTGTCATTAGCATGTCAGTTCAGAGATTAGGATTATTATCATCCATACAATTAAATTAGGGCTTATCTCGCCTCAGGGCATTTTTATCATGCCATTCACGGAACCATAACTATAGGATGTTTGATTCTCCTTCCTTTCTACTATACTTTCAGGATGTGCTGTTGTCAGGACAGCGGACAATTAAAGTTGCCCTAGGGTGGAGATTTGTATTTCATGCTAACATTATACCCTATAGAGTGTCCATTAAGACACGACATTCATGCTATTGCCATGCTATTGAATTGCCAGTAGGTCCAATACTAATTATTATTACCAGCTGGTGTCATATTATAGAGTGATTCCTCAAATTTCTGGCAGCAAGTGGTTAGGGATAATTGAATTAAGAGTGGTGACTGGTAAGCAAAGCATGGTTGAACAGAGGCATGTGTGCAGGCAGCCACACCACATAGCGAGTGTGCCATTACCTCATGCTCAATTACCCAATTGACAAATTTGGCATTCCTCACTGTCGACTTGGGACCTAGCAATCAGAACGAGCTATTTCAGGCAAAAATGTCTTTTTTTACACAGGAATACCTTTTCACTCAGATAAGATCTTTTTCTCCCTCCCTCCCTCCCCTTGTCTCTATATCCAGCACTAAAGTACGTCCTGGTCTGACCTCTCCTGCTGTCACCAACAACCCCCCTCCAACTTTCTCTTTCCCTGTTTCCAATGGCAACAGGACAATCCCAACTAAGATCAAGCCCTTTTCCATCACATCACCCAAACCACCTCCTCAGGTGAGTGGAAATACCATGATATACTACATAATCACTTGCTGTTTATCTCACAGTAAAACTCACTTAGTTTCCATGGCGAGTGTTATCAGATTTTGTTGCTCATTCACAAGTAGAAGCCAATAGTGTTGATTTTTCCCTAATTATCTCCTAAAGTGAGGCATGCATACTTTCATGAGGCATTCACACCGTGCATAGCTTCATGAGGCATTCACGCTCTGCATAGCTTCATGAGGCAGTCACGCTCTGCATAGCTTCATGAGGCAGTCACGCTCTGCATAGCTTCATGAGGCAGTCACGCTCTGCATAGCTTCATGAGGCATTCACACTCTGCATAGCTTCATGAGGCAGTCACGCTCTGCATAGGCATTCACACTCATGAGGCATTCACGCTTGTATTTTAGAGTGGAGTGGTGACAAATGGGCATGCTCGGAGTGGTAGTCTAGGCACACCCAGTGATACTTCAGGGAGCAGCCCCTCCCCCCTGTCCTCTGTCGATGTGTACGATGTCAAGTTCACTGGCATGGACTATTCCTCTGGACCTCCTCCAGCCTTGCCCCTGACCACAACCCCCCAGTCCAACCACACTTCTGACACACATGACGGAAACTACATGGAACCTGAACAAGAGCAGGAGTCCATGCCAGAACCAACACCTAATCATACCAGCACTGAAGATCCAGATGATGGTCCAATTCTGGATCCAATTATTGAGAACCCAATTATGAATGCATCAGAAGTAGAGGAGGATGTAATGAAAGAAGTAGAAGAAATCAGTGCTGTTATGCAAGACATTGAAAAAGAGGTGGAGGACATCAAGGAAGAAGTGAAGATAGTGGAGGACATCAAGGAAGAAGTGAAGGTAGTGGAGAACATCAAGGATGAAGAGGTAGTGGAGGACATCACAGAAGAAGTGAAGGTAGTGGAGAACATCAAGGATGAAGAGGTAGTGGAGGACATCACAGAAGAAGTGAAGGTAGTGGAGGACATCAAGGAAGAAGAAGAAGTGAAGATAGCAGAGGATATCAAGGAAGAAGTGAAAGGTAGTGGAGGTGAGGTGGTTATTGATGGGAGTGATGAAATTTCCTTGCAAAAGGGAAGTAATAATGGGTCGTTGTCGAGTGTAACCAAAGAAGCTAGCCCCCCTCTGTGTCCTGAAGAGGACAGGAGTAGGGAGGGGGTGGGGAGCAGGAGGCAGAGTTCCTCAAGTTCCCGACGTAACTCCTTCTCCAAGAGAGAGCTGGCTGAGGTGATCACTCAGGCGGCCCAGGCCAGGGTCCGCAGGGGTCACAGTCTCGACTGTAAGTCAACCAAGGTCAATATCCTTGTGAGATTAATGTGTGTGTGTGTGTGTGTGCGTGTGTGTGGCAATGCAGTAACTAGTACTTATGATGGATTGGTGTTCTCACCTGCACCTGCACCTCAACAACACAAGCAACAAGCTCCAGTAGTACGTGTATCGGTGGTGCAACCCCCCATGCAGCAAGCAGCCCCTGTCATTAAGCCAACTCTGCGGAGGAAGAGTGAGGACTCCGACCCCTTGATCCACAAGACTCCCGGCTGGTACCAGAGCATGTTCCAGTCCTTCACCAACCAAGTTGAGGAGTGCTTCCCTGGAGGTAATGATATACTAGGAGATTACGGAGAGATTACTAGATGTGATTATGTGCTTAATAGTCAAGAAGACAGAAAAGGATTCATCTCCTGAAGAGGTGGAGGGGTCTCCAGGTTACGTGTACGACCATCGTGGACTGAAGGTTCGCAGGGACTCCATCAGCAAAACTCAGTCTGACAGCCAAGCTGATCAAGAGAGAGCCACGATACCCAGTCAGTTGCTTAAAGAACCCCGTGCTATAATTAAAGATCCCTGTGCTATTATTAAAGATTCCCAGTGCTATTATAAAAGATTATAATATGGTGCTATTATTAAGGTATTATTAAAGATGCCCGTGCTATTATTAAAGATTCCTGTACTATTTGGTGCTATTATTAAGGATTCTTATTAAAGATGCTTGTGCCTGTGCTTATTTACTACTAGGTCCAGAGAGTCCTGTTTATATGTATGACTATCGTGGCTTGCGAGTTCCTCGTAAGGCAGGGGTCCATGTAAGGGGTGGCTCAACTCCTGCCATCATGGAAGGAGCAACTGACAAGCAGACACAGGGTACAAAGTTCATCAGTGTCTGTAAGTCGTGTGAAAGTGAACATAATTAAGTTAATATTCCATACATTCCAAAGTACTACACCTGATCATAGGGACATAACCACTTGAAATTGAAATCTAGGTAGTGCCATGCCATTAGTTGTTACCTGCTGCCATGTTAAGCTTGCACATGTATCATGTTTTTCAGCCTCAGGAGGAACCACTAAGGAAGACGTGCTTGCCTCCAGCAAGAAGCCAACCTCTTACAAGGCACACAAGTATACCACTGAATACCAGAGGGATTGTGAGTCTTCTGGCCAGGGGGTGGGGCTGTGAGTGTTCTAGGGGGTGCAGCTGGGAAAAGGGTGGGGGGAGCTGTGAGTGTTCCAGGGGGTGAGGGACCACTGGTGTTTCTATGGTTCAGAGAGTGGAATTTGTCCTGCAATTAAAGGTGGAATTCTACTATGGAATTTGTTGTTTGGCTTGTTTGGCATTTTAGGTGTCGCTTAGTTGTAAATACTTGTGCTGGGTGGACCCACACTCTTACATTAATTGCCATGGTAACATTGGGTGGCTTGGCTAGTGTGAAGCCATTTTTGGTAGTGGACTGTGTTCTAATTAAGTGAAGTAAAGTTGTAACTATCATCCTGTTTATAGTTGGTTCATGAAGTTGGCAGTGGTCAGAATTAGTAATAGCATATGTAGCCAGGTACTTTAACTAGAAGCATGCAGTTACACTATTGAGTAAGGCTAGGGAGTTATATTGAGTGATGCAATAACAGGTCAAACAGCTAAATAGGGTAAGCTGCTATAATAGGTTGGTGTATGTATATGTAGCTATGCAGATGTACTATCATAGTGTGGGTAAAGGGTTTTTAAAGAAATGTCTGGTCAGTCCCATATCTAGGTTGGTAAAGGGTTCCCTTTATAAAGTTTGGTAGGTAAAGGGTTTAATTAAATACTTTTGTAGATTGGAGTCAGAAAGATAAGGAACACATCAACTTTGACAGACAGCGACGTCTCTCTCAGGAAAAGGTATTCATGACATGAGTAGGTATGGTCTTACATTACTATTGCTATGGTACTATGCAGATTGAACACAGGAGGAATTCTAGTTTGGACTACTCGTCTAAAATGACCTCCATGCACCCTCTCCTCAGAGAGAGGTAACAATGAAGGGGGTGGAGCAATTGGTGGAGCTTTTAATCAATTTTCTTCTTTGGTTACATGCAGTGTGGATGATAGTGACAAGAAAGGAGGTGTGGCCACTCAGGAGGGGATAGAGCAAGGGAGTGTGTTCTCTCGTATAGACCCCACTAAGTTGCAAGGAGCACTTACCAATGCCTCTATGCTTGGTACATTGGAGGTACGTATGCAAGTGAATAAGTGAAAACCCGGCCAGCCTTGGAGCTACTACAATGATCCATACCTCTATTTCCAAACAGCAAGAAGGTGTTCCCTCCCACTTGCTGCCAGCTGTTGCCCAGAGCAAGGCTGCTGCTACTAAAGAGGAGAAGAAGAACCAATTAAAGGTACATACATACAAGTTGATACCTTTTGCATTATTATTGGTCTTTGTAATAGCCTCCACCGGGACTCAAGGCACTGGCTAACTTTGACTTTGAAGGCCAGAAAGAAAAGTAAGCTTATAGCTGTGATGATCAAACTTCCTGTACTGTGTTTTTAATCACACAGAGAATTGACTTTCAAGAAAGGTGATTTTATTGAGCTATTGCACACTGTTGATGCCAATTGGCTGGAGGGAAGTATCCATGGGAAAACAGGCATCTTTCCTACCAATTATGTTCGTGTGAGTTATAAACTATCATAAATGCATGGATGGTAGCACTCTCTGTACTGACAAGATCTCTTAATTTCAGGTTTTGTCAGCGTCAGAGTGTGATGCAATGATTTCTTCTCAGGCAAAGCCTGAAGCGCCCAAGAAAAAAGCACAAGCTCTTTACGACTTTCAGGGGCAGACTGAGAAAGAATTAAATTTTGTTAAGGTCAGCATTCAGCCACATCATTTGTTAGTCGTAATGCGAGTGTCATCGTGATATTTATTTCTTACTGTGTAGGGAGAGATACTGACTGTTGACAAGAAAGTGGATGATAACTGGTTCAGTGGTTTCCTTGGAGATAAGAAAGGAATTTTTCCAATTACCTATGTGGAAATTATTGAAGGTATTATGATCAGATAGTCACCATGACAATTATTATTATTGCAATTGTACAGATTAAGCTGCCTGTACATGGACGCACCCACCTATTCAAAGCCTCAGCTCATCATAGTCTACAGTGTTATTATTGTGTTATGGACCACTAGCTATACAACTGAACAGTAAAACTGTTTCTACTATTTTTTTGTATGCAGCAGCAGCTTTTATTGGATTTTTAATGTCATGATGTAATACCTCTGGATGTGTCACGTCGGTAGGCTGGGGCTAGGGGCATTAGACTGTGGAATTTGTGCAGCTTTCAAGTGGATAGCCTGTGCAATTTGCACCATTACGTGAGACTACACCCCCACCAGATTTCCTTGTCAGATCAGTTATTAAAAACAGGTAATTATCTATTATTACCATCAATTTAATAATGCAGTGTCACTCCAAAATCAGAGTGGTCAGTTCCTAAAATGCAAAGTATTTCTTTGGTAAATCAAGAGCATTTTGATTATTTTAATGGTAATTCATCAAACTGCCAAGACAAATCTTTTGAGATGGCATGGTGACTCATAATGACACTGCAGGATATCTTGGGCTAATGCAGAACTTGCAGGAGTGTGGAACTTTCCAAATAAATACTAGAAGATTTCATGACTCAAGGTCTCATCGGAAAGCAAAGCCCTGTACTTTTCAAATCAACTTAGTGGGACAATCGGAGAAACATGATAATAATACTGATGATGATAATAGCTAATAGCCACTGATTCCACTGATTAACTAAGTGAAAAGGGATGGTTTGTTTTATATAACGATGCTATGAAGTGAAATGTTTAGTGAATGGGTAGCTGAGGTGTTGTTTGAGCCATATTGGAAATGGTTGTTTCAGTCTCCTAAGTAAAGTGGCTAGCTTCAAGTTGTCCAAGCGGTAGAGATGGCGCAGGTAAGTCCAGTCAGAGCTCCTCAATAGAGGATAGTGACGACCCTTGCTAGGACCCAAACAGTTCATTCTGTTCTTCCCAGATACACAAAAGTGTTGTTTGCGACTATTATATCTGTTAAACAAAAAGGCATTATTACCCGGCATAGTTATTTCCCTATAGTGTGAGGGTTGCCCCAGTAACAGTACAGTGGAACCTCCAAATAATGGACACTTGGGACCCAGCCTACTGTCCTTTGTAAAGAGGTTGTCCTCTTTTGGAGGTTATTTTGTAGGTATTGTTACTGGAGGTTCTACTGTATTGCCAACTGGCTAGCTAATTACTTCAAGACTCTAAGGTAGTCCAAGGTGTCAACCTGAAGAAACTTCTGCAAAGACTCCATGACTATCTGTGGTTGAGTCACTAACAACTGTCCGTCCACTAAGAACAACTGGCTTGGATGAAAGTACCTCAACCAGTTATTTAAATGCACATGGTATCTGCCGGGCTCTAGACAGCGCTGGCGTAGTAGCTGAACTCCACGAGGACTACTACCATTGGATTTGATTATTGACATGAATGAGAAGTTCAGTGCAGTCTTATCTCCATGAGCACGCATGTGCTACAAAAAATGAGGACAACAGTAACATTATGTGGACATGACATATCACATGACCTACCTGGTACCAAGAATGAGCTCTCCTTACCGGGTCATGAAGGATCACTATTAGCTTGGCAGTTGGAATCAAAGCAGATATTCTGTATGGCATAATATGAGTGAATAATAATAATAGGGAAGATGGGGCCAGTGGTGGAATATACAGTCGAACTTCCAAAAAAGGACACTCTGAAACAGGACAAACCTCTCAACAAAGGACTACCTTGTATATATATGTATAATTAGCAATAATCTGACAACATCTCTACAAAGGACAAAAGGATGGGTCCAAAGTGTCCATTATGGCTGAAATATGTTGCTACAGTGTATTCAACCTTTCTGGAGCTTTGAAATGAGTGAAATAAGTGGCACTCTTTTCAAACAGCATTTGTGTCTCTGCACTGGGAAATGGAAATTGCTCCATATACCTGTGGGAACAGACACTAAATGAAACTAATAATAAGGCATCTGTTACTCACCAATCAATGCCCCTATCATACAATGTTGCATTGCTAAAGAACTGCACTTCCTCAAAGTGATCTTTTGTCTGATGGTTGGCAGATATGTTTGGGTGAGCCTTCAGGAACAAATGTAAAGCTGTAGTCCCTGTCTTCTGGGGGCCCAAAATCACTACTGAAGGTAGGCGGGTACAGTTCTTCCCCTGGCCCCAAATCTCCATGTGGCGCTTGTCACTGCAAGGTGACTAAGGAATGGGTCATAACAAACTTCAATAATTCTTATCAAAGCAACTCACTGTCCACAGTGGCAGTTTATCTTCAGGGAACAAATTAAAGTATTTCTTCCCAAGGTTCAAAGGATGTTCGGTCTGCAGTTCTAGTTTGGTCCAGCGAGTGACAAACTGGAAGAGAGTCTGAAAGAGGAAAGGTGCCAAGCGATCTTTAGCATAGTTGGTCATGTGTGTCATGAAGATTGAAACCTGTAGTACATTACATGTTACCACGACTCTAGCTAATTTAGCTCTGTATTTTGAAACTCACTGGAGCATTGAGAAGTGCATCAAATACCTCCCCACCTTCAGCCACAGCTCTAAGCCCCGCCTTCCCCCTGCTGGCCACACCCATTCCCTCTTTTGGTTTGTTCACAAAGCCTTTGTAGTAGTAGTTATGAGTGAAGAGTCGGCACGTCTGTCGAGGGAGGACCATCACCCCCTGATGAATGAACCCTCGTCTCCGATGAGGAGGGTACAGGTGAGGGTACTCTTCCGTGGTTGTCATAGTAACATTCAGCACTTGCGACCAAGCATTATAGAGGGGTGGATAGATGGGGTAGACCCCTGAATGATGTGGACTCACTGAATAAGAGTTCATTGCAGAAGGAATAGAGAAGTTTGTTGCAAATTCATAGTTGAGTGACACATGGTCCATTAACTGGCCTTGTGTCATAGTGTGTGGCTGATAGTGCTTATAAGTGTGACCAAACCACCAAAATTTGTCCCGGTTCAGTACCAAACTCTGACTACCGTTGATTTCCAGTTCCGTTCCTCTATCATAGAAGTATCCACAGAAACCAAGGTTGAAGGTCAATCCAGGGACAAACTGACGTAGAATATCTTGAGATGTGATTAAAGCCTATGATACACAATTGGTGGTATATAACGCTCTGCCATAACAACTAGACCTGCTTGGGGTGGTTGCTTTTATTTGTTATTGTAACTAGCACATCCCGCCCACACATGGTTGCCAAGATAATAAGATCCATGCGCGATCTACAATGATGGTTGCGCATGCTCAGTTTACCCGAGGTCGAAGCTCAATTTCATCATGATTTCATGCATGCGCATATGCGCGCACATGCGTGTTGGTTTGTGAAATTAACGACCTTTTTAGTGGGTGCAAATTGACATCCTTTGTTACTACTCAACAACTAAATGTGCAAGATAAAGTCATTGCTTGCTTTATTGGGCACCAGCATTTTACTATTTCTATTTCTCAGTTGCTTAAAGTTGTACAACAATGTTGTGCATACGTGTCCTCAGGTAGAGTCTGAAAGAGACAATGCAACTGTGTACCACAACTATGAAGAGATGGAGCTTGTACCAACTTCAAAAAATGGAAGTAGATATGGATATGTAATGGCATTTCAATTCCTGGACCAGCTGTCAGGCTCAGTGGCAAATTTGATCTCATTGCAATGCTGGGCAACCACTCTAAGTCCTAGTGTCAGGGTTGTTGAACCTTTCATGATCAGTTCAATATTTGGTGCAAATTTAAGTGTTGCAGCAAATGATAAAAATGTAGTAAGACTTAGAGATTTGTTTGACATGAAAGAATGGAATGGCCATGTTGGAAAAGCACCTTTGGTCAGCTGGGATTACTTTCTGAAACATGCACCAAGGAAACTCATTCTAGTTGACAGAGAATGTCCTGGAATTGATGCTGGTAAGAATTGTATGGAGTGCAATAGTGGTTATCTAGCTTTCAAGCAATCAGCCATAGAATTTGCAAAGGGTAATGGTTTTGAAATAATTCGTAAAATCTGTCATTCCAATTCAGTCAGACCAGAGGCCGAATTCAGGAAGTTGATTTATTCAGATAATGATCCTAGTGAAGTGGTGGTTTTGTTTAACTTGTGGGGAGGAGTGAATGATTACATTCCTGAAATCCGTATGGCACTATCTGGTAGTCGTGTGAAGCATTGTTATAGAGGCAAATTTACTCAAATTAGTTTACCTGTCAGTAAAAAAATCATAGCAGATGGCAAGAACTACATCAAAAAGTACTTGCCCGAGGCCAAGAATAAAGGTTTTATCAGTGTCATGATGAGAATGGAACATGTAGTGAATTCATTCGCAGAATTCAATGGAAAATCAAATGAAGATATTTGGTCCACTCTAAATAAGTGCTTTGATAGCATGCTGGTTGAAGTGGAGGGGTTAAAAATCGAATATGATATTACATCTGTACTTTTTACAGTGGACTGTCGAAAGCAAGGTTCATTTTACTTTGGCACATCAACTGAATTACAAAACATTGTGAACTACCTCGGCTCCCTTCCCAAATTACAACGATTATTTTTTGGACACTCAAAAAATATTAGCAAAATAATGACCGAATCTGTGTCCAAAATATACACAATGCTATTTGGAAATTCTTCAACCATCGAAGAATGGGATGACTCCTTTGATACCATAGCGTCATTCAGCAACCCTGGATATATAGGGTTACTACAAAAACACTTGGCAGCTAAAGGGAAATGTCTGATCACAGCAGGGGGTGGGTCTTTCCAGAGAAATACTCGACTTCTTCACTCTATATACCATCCAAAGAAACTTCCCTGTGTGACTCGCATCAAGGAGTGTGGCAATTGGCAATGATTTGCTGCTGGATGAGCCTTTGGCAAACCTTACGCTAGCTAAATTTGAGAACACAATGTAAATTTATTTTTTAAACTTACTGGTTGAGAGGAAGAAGGAAGACTTGGAAATTTATCTAGGTTCACTTTTGAGTGTTTAAAAGTAATCAAGTCGTCTCACACGGCCAGACCCTTCTGCGGAAAGGTCTGGCTGCATGAGATTAAACTGTTGAAAATGGCTAAATTATCCAATACAGAGCCGGAGCCAGCTCATTTGTAGTGGTACGGCCATGCACAGCTACCATCTTGGGGGGGGGGGGGGGGGGGGGGGCAGTAAAATTAATGTTATTGAAATCTGGTATGATCTAGGCAATGCCATGTACTAACTTATATAAGTCATTGTTATTATTCAAATTGCATACACACACATGCATGTACACACACAAAACAAAAAAAAACTCTGAATGGTGGTACGGCCATGGCCATACCAGTGCCTCCGGCCATGCAATAACACTTGAATGTGAGTCTAAGCATTCACCATGATGCCTAAATTCAATTTTTAGTATCTAAACCTAAATCGGTCATGAAAAATTTCAGCTGTTTTTCCAGGAAATGTTCGAAAATTGCCAAATTTTTTACGAGACCAATAACTCTTGAATGTGAGCCTAAGCATTCAGCATGATGCCTAGATTCAATTTTTAACCATTTTTCAGAAATACCAAGTCTATAACCTCAGAAAATTGCCAAATTTTCACGAGATCAATAACACTCAAATATATATTCAACATGATGCCTAGATTCAATTTTTAGCATCAAAAAACCAAAAATCAGTCACAAAAAAGTTTTCCCCAAGTCAATTATAACCTTGGGAAATGTCCGAAATGGCAAATTTTATGAGACCAAAAGCACTCAAATAAGAGCAACATGTAGATTCTACCTCTTTCTCAATATTTGTGACTACATGATATTGACTCACCTCTACATCAGCTGGTGTCATTTTCAGACCATGAGGAGCCACAAATATATCATCAATATCAATCATCAACCACCTCTCCCGTCCAAACCTAGCCAGGGGGTGTGGCGAGAATAACCTCATCACTTCCAGCAATAGAAGTTTAGTCATCCAGAAAGATATAGAGGAGCCAATTACAACTCTTCTAATGATATCATCAGCCACGATAGCAAGGGGCATGGTAGCATCGTCTGACTGACTTGAGGAATACCTCACCTTCGCTAATATCTCAACTCCTTGAAAGGAAGTCACATTAATTACATTCCATAGAGTATTATTTGGAATTGGTTTGATCTCTTCATCTGTCTTAAGGTAATAGAAATCCTTGGAAGGGTTCAAATGTATCCCTTTGATTGAACTAGTATTGAAGTTGGATGTACTGAAGTTTGTAGTAGGAGAATGGGCGTGGTCGATTGTTATCATGGAAACATGGGCGTGGTCTTGCGTGGGGGGGAAGAAATAAAGGAGAGTCACATTAAATTCCCTTGAATAGTTCAAAAATTGTTGGATGTGCAGGAGGGACCATACATTGTATAGAGTTGGTGCATCTGCCAAAATGATAATACTGTATCTGCCAACAACTGCTCCTTTTGTGCCCGACGGACGTACAAAGCTCACACCTTGAGTAGTGCTGTTGAAACTATACATGTCGTACAGGATCCGGTGACTTTGTAACAGCACGCGAATCTCTTTAGCAGTGCTGACAGAGGGCTTGCTGTATAATAGTAAAACACGAGGTGACACTGGTTTCCTCTCTCTCTTTGTTGGTATTGCTTCCTTTGTGACATAGATCCCTTTGTGGAAGTACACAGAGGGAGTCAGATTGATATGGTATGTAATAGTGTCCCGTAGATAGCGTTTATGGCCAAGGCTGGCACTCAGTAACACATATACTCCAAATAAAAGAACAGATGTTATGACTATCCTCCGGAATCTGGACGAATCTTTACACTTTCTGCCCATCATGGCTACCAAATGGAGTGGCCACTGCATCTTGTACAGTCTCTAGCCACTTCCACTACCTACAGCCACACTAACTCTTTCTCTTTACAGCATTTTTTAGAATTAAAGGAAAGGGTCGCTATTACAGCAAGACCACTTGACCTTTGAACTATATAATCGAACTCAGCGCGCATGCTCGAGCTCAATTGGTACGCGCGAATTTTCGAAACTAAATTAAAGCGTCATGCAAAATCTGTGAACTACCATGCCGAATATTCGTAATGGCTCTACTCTGTGTTTTCGCTCTTTATTTGCTGCTCAGTGCTATAAGTGCACAAGATCAAAATGAATGTATTTACGACAAGAAGCAGCTCATTTCAATGGACATGTGTGACATAGACCCTGGTAATATCGCCATCAATAGTGTTAAAACAGGAGTGGATGTAACTGCCAGGCCAAACAGAGTCACCTATGAAGTTCGTGGTTTTAACTTTTGTGAAGGAAGTACCAATCCTGCTAACCTAACCTTTGCTAAAGTGTTGGAGCATGAAGATAAAAAATGCAGCAAACCATCAAACGAACTGAACCTTTATGGGTCTAATTACATTGAATTCAATGCTGATAAATGCAAGAACTTTTTAAAAGAATGCATGGTATATTCATTTACTGCAAGTCAAACATCTAACTGCAACAAAACATTCGACTATCGATTTGTGATAGTTAATTGTAAGTTTATAATAGTATTCTAACATACTTGAATATGGTGTTGTACAGACAGAGATGTGTGTGCACAAGGCAACAGTGATTGTTCTGCTCACTCACACTGCAATATCAATAACAGAACATGTCAGCCTTTCTGTGTATGTGAGGATGGCTACACCAAAACTTCAGAACAGGATATATGCATTGGTCAGTTATATTACCAACAGTACATGACAGACAATTCATGATGTAGACAATGCAATGGGGTGTATAGCAGCTTAAGTTCCCCCTCCCATTTTTGGAAACAGTAAAAAATGACTACATTTTTTGGTGCTTTATAGATATTGATGAATGTTCAGCCATGGAGCATGACTGTCCCTGGAACACTCAATGCAAGAACACAGAAGGAAGCTTCGATTGCATCTGCGATAGTGGATTCACAGGAGATGGAAGAAATTGCACAGGTTTGCCACACAGACAAAAATATTACCTCTCTAAATCAGGGAACTGCCTCTAGATATTGATGACTGCATTATGATGACACATAATTGTCCCAAGAACAGCTTATGTATCAACACAGAAGGCAGCTTCAACTGCACTTGTCAAAGTGGATTCACAGGAGATGGAAGAAACTGCACTGGTTTGTTATTCCTTGGATTCATGTTTTGGGAATCTGGACAATTATAATATTCTTCAGATATTGATGAATGTTCAACTATGGAGCATAGTTGCTCAGAGAATGCTTGGTGTAGAAACATGGAAGGCAGCTTCGATTGCATCTGTAATAGTGGATTCACAGGAAATGGAAGGAACTGCACAGGTTTGCACACAATCATCATCGACATTGGTATCATAAAAGCATACATCATTGTTTTCCATCTATAGATATCGATGAATGTGCAAGCCCACACAGCAATGGTGTTAACTGTTCTGAATTGAGTGAATGTGTCAACCTTGTGGGAGGATTCACATGCAGCTGTCCAGAGGGCTACACTGGAGATGGAAGAGTCTGCAAAGGTACACTGATCTCTGGAGACAGGACAACGTAATGATTATTGTAAATCTTCAGATATTGATGAGTGTCATGTCTTAAGTGATGCTTGTGATGAGAGACATGTGTGTAAGAACACTGAAGGAAGTTTCACCTGTTTTTGCAGGGCCGGCTTCATTCAACGCAACCAAACATGTGAAGGTAAGCAAAATGTTGCCCCATTGAGGCAGAGTTAGCTACTACTTATTGGGCTACATTTTCCAGATATAGATGAGTGTGAGATGGGGGCATGTATGGATGCAAAGAAAATGTGTAGCAACAGCATTGGCAGTTATGAATGTCTCGACTGTATTCCTGGCTACACAGCTCAGAATGACAGCTGCATAGGTCAGTCAACTATAACTTTGGCCATTAGGTCATGTGCCAATATGTATTCTACCTCATTGAAAGAAATTAGCAGAAAGAGATTCTTACAGTATACACTTTCTTTCTGAGGAAGTTTGGTAGCTAGTTCCAGCTGGTTGAGAAGACCTATATATAGCTTCCTGGAATGTGCCAATATGTATTCTACCTATTGAAAGAAATTAGCAGAAAGAGATTCTTACAGTATACACTTTCTTTCTGAGGAAGTTTGGTAGCTGGTTGAGAAGACCTGTAGCTTCCTGGAATGTTCTTGAGGTCATCCCGTGGTGGGTTTCCTTGGAACAACATGACAGGAAACTAGAGGGGGTGAATTCATATTTATATTTCCTACTCTGCAGATTCTAATGAATGTGAAGATAGTAATATTTGTCCAAAGAATAGCAAATGCCATAACTTACCAGGGAGTTATGAGTGCAACTGTTCCACTGGCTATGCATATGAAGGCAATTCTTGTCAGGGTAAGTTCAAACAGACAAGCAAAAACAAAATAGCCACGGGAACTAAGGGAACAATGCATGTCATAATTATAAGCAGTTAACTAGCTAGCTATGTTTGCTTGAGGAACAGACAGTGACATTAATTCTCTCCATTCTTAGTTGGTAGCAAACAAGATGACAAAATAGATGAGGGAGATCATTTACCTCAGGGAAACTCCATGTCACATTCCATGTTTGCTGGCTATTGCAGATATCGATGAATGCAAGGCTGATCCTTTGAAGTGTAGTTTCTCTAATGGCATGTGCTCCAATACTCAAGGAAGTTACCACTGCACATGCAAGGATGGCTACGAATTGGATATTAATATGTGCAAAGGTAAGTTGGGTTGGAGGCAGCTGATGAAGATCCTAGAATGCATAACCATAGAAACATTTGTTGCATTGTGTGTGGGTAAGAAATTAATGATACGAGAGATAATTTTGTTGAAGTTGAGTTGCTCCACAGGTGCTCTATGGTAGTTTATGTTGGCAGTGAACCAGAGGTCTGTACGTCATAATGTTCAGGAAGTGTTCATATGGAGATCCACTGTTCAAAACCTGTAGCAATTACATTATGATTCTGTGATTAGCTGCACAGTAATTAGCTGTACAGTGGAACTTACCTCTGAATAGTAAACACATCTTAGAACCCAGCCTTTGGAGAGGTAGTCCTCTTTTGGAGGTTTTATGCAATGATACTTTAGATTGACCTTTGTTGAGAGGTTTGTCCACTTTCAGAGGGACTTAGAACTGAACTTCTTGCCTTTCAGCATGGACAGGTAGCTATTGTCATGGAGGCTTTGAGTAATGGTGCATAGTAAAGTAGCTCCATTAGACTGCAAAATATGGCTTTTAACAACAGTGTTAAAGTGAGCTACAGTTAATTGAGACTTAACACAGCCTATAATGCAGTTTCAAGCACCTACAAGGGCTTTGATTTATTGCTAGCTTAGCTTATGTGGTGCATTGACTTCCACTAGTCACATACTTAGCATACCACTTAGTTGGCTAGCCATGAGAAGTTCCACAGACAAGATAATGTCTCTAGGTAGCTATTGTACTTGGCAAGCATAACACTGTTGATTAATTTTAAAATTTTAAACATGTAGTTAGCTAGGTAGCAAGAGGACAGACATTAGTTATATCATCTGTCTTCTTGCGATTTGCTGAGGAGAAGAAAAATTGCTCCCTTTGAGAAGAGGTAGATACAGGATGTGCAGCTTTGGAAGTGATAAAGTGTCAGACAGACAAGTGTTGATCATATCAAAATTATAGCTGGTCATGACCTTTTTTAATGTCGCATGCAGATATCAACGAGTGTGCTCGTAGTGAAGAGATGGAAAAAGGTGGATTGTGCACTGAGCTCTTCAAGGAGGAATGCAGCAATACCGATGGAGGCTATGAGTGCATTTGCCAAGAAGGATACAACCGCACCATGGATGGCAAGTGTGAGAGCGAAGTTATCAACAAAGTTCAGAGCGAGGTAAAGTTAATATTTGCATAAGTACAGCACTAGCTGCAGTGATGGAGGAATTTGTCTCTGTAGGGTGAGAAAATCTTTGGGAAGAAAGCCAATGAGACAACAGTGGGTGAAGCATTCAAGCTCTTGAGGAGGGTTAATGTAGTGATAGCTACAACTGAGAATAGTGCGAAGGAACTCTCTGTCTCAGCACAGCTCCTACTCAATGTGACAGGACATCTCACCAAGTTCCAGCAGACTGGAGGACAATGGCGCATAGAGCAGGTATGTGTATACATGGACATGACATGCAACACAGAGACATAGACATGACATGGACATGCACATGAACATGGAGACATGGACGTGACATGCAACATATGAACATGTGACATGGACATGGAGACATGGACATGACATGAATTGAGGGTTTAGCTGTTAGCTGTTTTGTTATGTGGTAATATTATTCTGAATTCATTCAATAGTCATTGGCAATAGTGGATACACTGGACAATATGCTGATTCCTACCAGAACTAAAGTGGAGGACTCGGCAGTTGGCATGAAATTACTGGAGTCTGCTGAGACTTATGGAAAGTTTCTCCTAAATGGATTGCGTGATAGAAACTTCACCACAAACAGCTCCAGACAGAGCATCAGTAAGTCACACACACTAGCTGGTCTCAAGTTGAGCCATCAAGGAATAATAGTCACATGATAATCACATGATAGTCACGTCTATAAATAGCTATGTACAATATTTTTTTTCCGTCTAGTGATAGAGGCAATGGGGATAGACCATAATCAGAGACTCCAGAAGAATTTCCGGTTTCCTAGCGAGGATAATCTTGTTGAGTCAGAGGCTACTATAGAAATCCCTAAAGAGTTCCTGAATAGACAGGCCAGAATGGGACGAGTCAACGTTGTCAATCTCATACTCTCTAACATTGAACAGTTCTTCCCAACAAAGTAGCTAAGTGATTTTCATAACTATAGCTAGTGATGACTACTGATTCTTTTGTGACAGCTCTTCTGAGCGGCCAATCTCTGTGGTTCTATCTAGTCATGTGACTTCAAACAAGTCAGAGAGCTCTTCCATTTTATTCCAGCACCCTATCACCTTAGTGTTTGAAGTGGACATTGATTCCATGGTAACCGTACAACTAATAAATCCATGGTAAATTAATTTTATGGTGAACTTTGTAGGACAATGACACGATGCAGCCTTTGTGTTCCTTCTATGATAAATCTAAAAGGTAAAGTAATGAGATTACAATGAAACCTCCAAACAATGGATACTCTTGGGACCGCATCCTTTTGTAGACAGAGTTGCACAAGGGTACTTTTAAATTGTTCCTTGCTGAGAGGTCTGTCTTCATTCAAAATGTCCTTTCCACTGCAATAATAAATAGGAGTTGGTCAAATGAAGGAATGACAACAGATATGCTAGAGAATGGTCGTCTGCGTTGCACTTCAAATCACATGACCAGTTTTGCAGTTCTGCTAAGCCCTCGACCATACGATCCTCCTGTAAGTGCACATTACATGGGCTGTTAGCTACCATAGAAATGTGGCATGAAAAAATTGTATTGTTTATAGAACAATATAAAAAAAATTCTAATGATCTTGACTAAGATCGGTCTTGGACTTTCCCTTATCTTTCTGCTGCCAAGTATCATCTTCTTTCTGACTTATGGGTAATGCTTCCACAATAAGATAGCCAAGTAGCTATATTGAAATGTTTCCTCTGCAGTAAAGAGCTGTTTAAACGTCTCCACTATTTCGTGCATCTGAATCTCTGTATTGCCATGTTCATTGCATATGGGATTTTCATCTTCCAAGAATTGGCCAGAAAGAAAAGGGTTGGTGGAGTAAGTCTTCTGTGCACAGAATGCCTTTATTTCCGATATTCTCCAGGTTGCCTGCATTGTAATGACTGCTCTGGTGAACTATTTCTTGCTAGCTGTCTTTTGCTGGATGCTGTGTGAAGCTGTTATGCTGTATCTCATGTTAGTGGTCATCTTTTCCCATCGGCTGAAGAAGCCCTGGTTCTTCCTTCTACTAGGATGGGGTGAGTCAGGTGCAATGTTGCCAGTGGCCATTAATAACCACTTTGTACTCCAGGACCACCCCTCATCATATTTGCAGTCACCATAGGAGCATTTTATAAGGATTATGTCATTGATACTTATGACAGGTAAGCCCTTTACCTTTTGTGGACCCTTTAGACGACCCTTTACCTCATTCATAGGTGCTGGTTGGCAGCTGGTCCAGGATATTATACCATCTACATGTTCATTGGTCCTGCAGCTCTGATCATATTGGTAGGGAATAACGATACCTTTTCCTTATTCCATAATGGTATTTTATATTGGATAGATTAATACACTATTCCTTTTGTTGGTGATCAGAAGTCTGTGCAGGAACTACCACCATAGTAGACAAACAAAGGTTAAACAGCAATCAGCACAATTGAAATTAGTGGCGTAAGTTAGCAGATCTCTCTAACTAATATCTCCATTACAGCTCTCTCTCTCTCTCTCTCTCTCTCTCTCTCTCTCTCTCTCTCTCTCTCTCTCTCTCTCTCTCTCTCTCTCTCTCTCAATAAATAGGTCACAGGCAAAGGCAGCAGTGATCTTGCTACCTCTGGTGGGGCTACCCTGGGTCTTTGGATTCTTGGCCATCAATGAAGAAACAACACTAAGCTTTGGCATCATTTCCACTATTCTAAATGGACTTCAGGTAAACTCCTTCTTCCTTACACTCAAAGTAGAGCTAAGTCTGATTTCCTCCTTTTCTCATGGATGCAGGGTGTCTTTATCTTCTTCTTCCATGTGGTGCGGACTGATAGGGTGAGTTCTTTGTCATTAATATTATAACTTGCAAATTTATATGTGTACATGTATATCTTCAGATTTGGGGTCGAATCAAAAAGAAGTATGGATTGTTTTCTTCAACCCCCAAAAAATCGGAATTTCAGGTATGATAGATACAGGTCAATTTTATTGCATTTGTTGATATTATTATCTGTCCAGAGCACTGCCTCCAGCAATTATAGAGAACGTTTTGGTAAGTGAAGATCTATAATTATATTAAAATTTCAGTAAAGAATCATTGCAGGAGCCATGACAAAAATGTCTCGAGTGGAGCAGTCTGAACCTCGAGAAGAGGAACCTCCTTTAGTACTACAGGAAGAGACTTCTGAAGCCAACCTGGAGCCTGACGTCGAATCAGGGCTTGGGGAAGAAATTCCTCCACCCCCTTTGGAACCGACTCCATCCCCTCCTCGAGAGCCAACTCCACCCCCAGAACCAACCCCTCCTCCTCGTGAGCCAACCCCTCCTGCATCTGAACCAACTCCTCCTTGTGAGCCAACCCCACCTCCTCCAGAACCAATCCCACCTCCGCCCCCTCCAGAACCAACCTCTCCTCCTCATGAGCCAACCCCTCCTCCATCTGAACCAACTCCTCCTTGTGAGCCAACCCCACCTCCGCCCCCTCCAGAACCAACTCCACCCCCTCAACCCGTCCCAAAAGTGATTCCTAAGATACATTACTATAGAGGGAACTGGTCTTATGCAAGATGAACGCCACACATGTACACTTTTTATAATAATAATAATTTTTATTAACCACATTAATTTTATCCGGAATAATACCTTATAATTCATGGGCGTGGCATGAATATCAGTCGATCCGAACTCGAGCGATTATAAACAAAATAAAAATGAGCTGATGAAAGATTTCGGGCGTTTGAAAAGTGGGTGCAGTAGGAACTGAAAAGGCGAAGAAGTAAACCGTATCAGTGAATATAAAAATTTTTCTGCAAGTCGACGGCGTTGTGATCAAGTTGAAAGCTTTAAGGTGAGCAAGTAAATGCCTTATTTATCTGCATGGCGCCTTCACATGCGTGCTAGCTTGCATACAATACACACTTTAGTATACAACAATACAGAGTGTAGCGATTTATTACTACGGGAACATTACCATGCCGTGCCTTTTCTAACTTTCTTTATAAAGTCCTTAAGCAGCTGCAAGCTGCAATTTGTATGTAGCTACTAGGGCTATACAGGTTGTGCTTGATTTATTAATTTACTGATATAACTGATAGAGATTTGATAGCTCTAGATTAGTACATTTACTGCTAATGACAATCACCAACTCTATCAGTTCCATTATTTGTTTGAAGTGCCTCAAGTCAAAAGAACTCTATTAATTGAGCATGTTTATGCCTTTGTCTGTGTTAACCACATTTCCCTGGGCCTGGGGCCAAGGCTATTCAGAGAAAAGGATGTATTAGAAATCGCTGCACATGGAAGGAATATCTGTTTCAAAATTATTTTGGGGGTATGGCAGGAGTGTGTCCATAAAGGGTGGATATTTGGTTGTGGGTGGAATAATAAGTCTCTCAATGAATCTCTGTGTTTTCATGGTAGCAGTCAGTGTCTAGCACATCATTGATATGAATATCTTTGAAGGCATTCACCCCCAGGCAGAGATTGTTATCAGTCTAAGTTCCAAATCAAGTTTGTTTACCTTCATTTAAGCACCATGGTGGTGTCAATAGATTGAAAGATCTTGGCCTATAGCCTATAGGGTAAGGCAACTGTATAGTCAGGGTGGAAGTGTTGATTGAGATAATCACCTGGATTTATTTATCCCCCCAGAGATGATGGCTAATGGAGTTTGAGGTATCAGTGGATCTGTTACTTATTAGCACCATAATGTTATTTACTGTAGAGGTCTAGCCATAATCTTTAATTCAAGCTAGCCACTTCATCACTAAACCTGATTATTTTTTGGGATGGATTTTTTCTCTAAAGCAGCTGCTACTTAAATTTGCTGTAGAAATCAATCACAGATCTTGTGATATTCTTTGTAATTATGATAAATATAAAGGGATAGTGCAGGTGCAGCTGAATCTACATCCTGGTAACCAGGGAAATTGGTTCCTAGATCCTTCTTTATGAAGTGGGTTAGGGGTTTTAGAGTCAGTCCTCTAACAATAGTGTCAAGTTCCTCTTGAGTGCAATGCTAAGCATAATGATGCTACATCATACCATCACCTGACCCTCTGATGCAAGAAATGTGGTCACAAAGAGCAGTTGAAAAAGCATATCGCCTCCTATCGACTTTCTTGCTTGATATACAGCATTTGATTAGAATGAAACTTTTCTTATTTTCTTATCTTAACATTGCTAACCACAATTGTATAACTGCAAGTCTTCAGTGGGTCAAGAATCAACTTGCACCTGGCACTACACTCCCCTCATATCTTATGTATGCTTTGAATTCCACTGTGCTTTCAAATTGTGACTTTCTTTTTGAAACAACCAAGCCAATAAATATTGATACATGAAGTCAGTTTTATTATTTTCTGTGGTCAGGCCTTGAATGAGTATTCGCTATGTCTTGGACACTTATTAGATGGCGTGTCCTTCCTTTGGAGATGTGTGAGGAGTGAGAGTTTATGTGAAGGTATACATATATAGATAAGGGTTGTGTCTGCATAAGGATACACCATGCTGGTTTATTTTGAAATGTGATCTGAATTCCATTGACATGAGTGCCTCCATTTTTCCTGTCAGTCTTTCATTATAGCTACAGGGCATTAGCCATATGAGGTATTGGGTCCTTTTTCAGGGGTAATGATGTGTAATCCAACACCAGAGTCACATGGCTAGCTTGGGTGTGTGAGGGGCATGATATATCATGTGACTTGGCAACTAGTTAGGAATGTTTTGGCCTCCTATGATTCAGATCAGACAACAAAGCCTACCAATTTTGAGTGATTGTGATCACACGATCCCACAGTATGGGTATGTGGGCACATGACGCCACATTGAGATGGTCAAAACACATGTCACATGGTTAGGATAGCTAGTGTGATCACAATGGAGAGACTATGTAATCACATTGACCTGTGATGGAATGTACACTGGAACTTGTCCACAGCCCTGCATGGTATTGTTTCTCTCTGTCATATGATAAAGATATCACATGATGGGAGGAGTAGAACGATGTTACTCTACCAATAGCTAATTCTTTTAGTTGACTGGGTAGCTGCATCTGTACCCAGTTAACAGAGACAGTCAAAAACCATTTTGTTGGCAATACAAATCTGCAGTGTGTGTCTATAATGATGAATCCATGAAGACTTAAGGAATTAAGAATATTTGTTTAGAGCAGAGAAGGATGTGTATGTCTTTTTGTGGGAGCTCTGTTTATTTCCTTGTTAGCTACCTCTCATCCATTAAAGTATCTCAGATATGCCTGCAATGTAACTCACATTCTAGGATATCATTGGGCATTCCAGGATATTATTGGATATCTGTGGGGTGTCCTAGTTAGGGACTGGCACATTATGCTTTTTTTGCTTCCCTATTATTCTATTCTTCAATTCCAGCTTTATAAAGTCATTATTCTTTTTTTACTGATCTATTATTCTTTAATTATGCTCTTACATGATGTCATCATGTATTGAAAGACTACGTAAATAGCTATTTGCTCTCTCACTAGCAGACAAGTTTGGTCAAGCTAGGCTAGCTAGTGTAGGCACACATGATAAATACATTCAAGATCAACAATGGAGTTCACTTTCGATAGCCTATTATGCCAGCATTATGCTTCCTGCTTTGATGGACCTATTATTCCCAAAACTATGCTGGCAGAATGTGCCAGTCCCTAGTCCTAGTCCATTGGGTAGTCTGACTGAGGGTACAGATTGTTATCATATGACCTTACCTTGTCCCTCCCCCAAACCTCACACAAACAAGCAGGGAAGAGTGATTGGTGAGATGGATAGTAGCCGTCTGTATGAGGTCCTTCCTATGGACATCCCTCCCTCTGGCCCCACCTCCTGGAGTGCCTCCAAGCAGTTCTCTCGTTCCAAGTCGTGTATGGCTGTTCCTCCTGGCTCTTCCACGTACTCCGTCCCAAGGGGGATCAACGGGACCCCACCTTCTTCCTGTGTGGTCCCCCCTGCTGTCCCCCCACGGAACAAGAACATGACAGAGGGGGAGAGGCAATCGGGAACAAGTTCCCTTGGAACGTCCCCTAATGACAAGAGAGGATCTCTCTCTCGTTTTGGTCAAACACAAGGTAAATTTAATCTACTCAAAAAACTCATTTGATTTTTTCATGTCCCCTCTCCCTCAGGTATCACCAAATCCCCTAGCATAAGTTCCATCAGTGAAGAACTGGCACTAAAGGACTTTATGACCAAATATGCAAAGTCTTTGCCACACAGGGTCAAGGTCTGCAAAGGATTCTATGGCGTCTCAGACCAGACTGCCGTTACCACTGGTGACATACTAAATATGCACTTCCTAAAGAGTACAAAGGTTAGTTTTATTAAAGAGGGAGCATATCTCTGTCTTGCCTTCATTGGTGTGTGCAATTAACAACAATAAAACTTTTTGAGGTATAATTTCTTTTACTTTGCATAGGTTGTTGTCATAGAAACAGGTCCCCAACAAGGTTCTACTACATATTCTGTCCCGCTGACCTCGGCGATCCAATTTTCTCCTCTGTATGACCCCAATGATAACCTGGACGATGCCAAAAAGGGCTTCTGGTTCAACTCGGCGGGTGATCTTCTTGCCCAAAAAACATTGCCCAAGGTAGCTCTTACTTAAATAACTGATAAGACCAGTCCACTAATTTTAGATAACATAACTCTGTTATTTCAGATTGTGAGGGTGACAAAGTCACACCAGGGTGGCAATGCCGAAAACTCTGTTGCTGAAAACGAATTGCTCCTTATCAGGGGTACTCGCAGCAAGCTAACAGGTACATGTGTGTATGTATGTATGTATGTATGTATCTGTGTGTATGTAGCTGTGTTATAGAAGTATCAGGTCATACATGAAGAAGCTAATTCATTTATGTTTTCAAATATCTCTTAGTCAATTTAAACCAACTAGCTGATAGAGATGACTAGCTAGACCTGACTCCATGACTCAACATTTGATTGGGTTCAGTTTGAAAAAGTGGCAAACCTGTAACATTAAATATGTCTGCTAGTGAACATAGATTCAAGTCATTAAGTTTGACGAGCTAGCAATAACAGGTTAATGAAAATGTGTTGTTATGAGAGTCACAGATTCTGACATGCCCGTCAGTGATCTAATTTTGGCAGCTTTCCACTGACCCAGTGAAGGAAGTTAACTGAATGGGGCTCAATCCATGAATACCAGGAATAGAATAGATAGTCCATGTTGTCTCCAGTAGAGTAATTCCATGCGTGTGAAGTAGTAGACATTTTTTCCACCTTCAAGAAAGAGTAACCTTGTAGTAACACTGATCGAGTTATGTCTGCAATGTGAGAGGAGGGAGGTGATGACTGGGTAGGAGTTGGGTGATGTTAACACTAGCTCTCACATTGGTTAGTCATTGCTGTGGCCAGTCCAAATTCCATGCATGGGAAGTAGACATTTTTTTCCACCTTCTAACATGCCTTGTAGTAACACTGATCGAGGTGTGAGAGGAGAGAGGTGATAACTGGATCTTTGTGGTGTTAATTGGTAGGAGCTGGGCTTTCACATTGGTTAGTCATTGCTGTTGGCCAGTCCATCGACACACACAAACTTTACTCTCCTATGACTATATTTTGGGACCCTCTCACTTCACTCTCCAAATGCAGCCCTGCCCTCCTTGCTAATACAGTGGGGTAGAACCTCCTGATTAATTGGCACACAATGTTGAGTGGTTACATGTACTCCATTCAGAGGTAGATGATCAATGCAGTTGGAGGTTTTTTTTGGTATGTAATTTTTGTAGTTCCTGTTACACGCAAGTCCCTCTTATGTGGAAGTGTTTAGATGTGTCAGCTCTTGTGAGTGTTTCACAGCTATTGGAAAGTCATTGATAAGAGCTTTTTTCCCCAAAGAATTCAGCTGTTTTGGTTTGCCCTCTCTTTTTTTGTGTATTACGAGTTTCTTTGGTTTATGCAGGGAAGCAACTTCGTGTGCACAGTCTCACCTCCAATAAAAAGAAGTGTTTGAGTGAGAACTGCCTGGGGCACTTCACCACTGCCCCCGATAAACTCTGCATGTATCTCTATGAGATTACCATGAACCTCTCTGATGCTCTCCCTTGCAAAGTGAGTATCTTGGTACTACTAAGTACTAATGGTAATGGTGCGTCTTTTGATCTGAAGGCAATGTCACACAGTTGTGTTTAGAGTCACTAAATGATCTTACTATCCTAAAGACAGAGAGAGAGGAGAGGAGAGAGAGAGAGAGAGAGAGAGAGAGAGAGAGAGAGAGAGAGAGAGAGAGAGAGAGATTTAGGAAACTTCATTTCTTCCCCTCACGGATTCACTTCCCTTAAAATATTTACTTTGCAGGCTCTAGTCTCTCTCTTCAACTCTCATGATAGTGTCTTGAATGACTTGCAAGGAGCAGTTGTCCTCTTGACAAAGTGCATCACCGAGACCTCTGTCATCGCTACAAGGTGAGGCAGCTCAACTACATACATGGAATTAAGTGTGATTTTGTTGTTGTTGTTTGTTGATGTTTAGTGCTCTGGGGGATGAGAGTTGCGAGTCTCCAGACGTTGCTGAGATGCCTGTCAACCTTGACATTGAGGTGGAGGCCGTCCCACTAGACGAACATGACATTGAGCACCTCCGCATGGACACCAGGTAAGATCACACCACAGAGAATGTTTTACATGACAAATGTGAATCTAAGCATTCACTGTGATACCTAGGTTCACTTTTGACCTAAATCAGTTGCGAAAAAAATTACGAAAAATTCTAGCAATTTTTTTTTATGAGATAGGAATCTAAGCATTACTAGGATTCATTTTTTGTTTAGTAAGTATTATGTGATTGTGGTTTCATTCCTTAGGCAAATGTATGAGGAGTTTGATCCATACTCGGTCTGTCTGTACATGACAAAAGCCACAAAGAGAATGTACGACATTCAATGCATGCTCTACACCAAACTCATGCATGGAAACGACTTCAGAGGACTGGAGATCATACGACCCAATGCCATCATTAACACGCCCAAACGCCCAGAAACATCATCATCAGCAGCCCCTCCTCCCCCTCTCCCCCCGTCCCAATCCTCGTCCTCCTCCACTGCCACTCCCACTACTATTGTCACCTCCACACAGCAAGCCCCACCCCCTCAGGTAGTCATTTAAGTAATACTAATTGTGAGTGGAATGAGGGGCCACTACTATTGTCTCATACGTTCTTCTGGTTTTGTCCAGTGGGATACAGTGACGTAATCGGCTAAAACTTCAATGCTTTGCATTAATGTGCCTCCACTTTATCCTCCTATAGGGCTACCAATCTCTTAACTCTGCTCCCTCCACCCCCTCCTCAAAGCCAGGTGGACACATGGAGTACTACGTGGTGATGTCTCCTGGCGCTAGCCGTACTGTTTCCCAGGTAACTAACCATGCCATGCCCACTTTAACTACAAGAATTCATGCTATTCTCTCTCTCTCCATCCAGGAGGATACATCTGACCAATCTGGTGACTCTATTATTTCATACCGCGATCATCTAGCAATGCTGGAGGGACACAACCGTCATTTGGAAATGACAGTGAGCAAGAACCAAGAAGAGATGAAGAGTTTGACCGCCCTCGTAAAGCACTTGGAGAGACGTGTGGAGTCCCTTGCTAATCAGCTACGCATGGTGTCCCTGGGACGCCCCATCCCTCCCTCTCATGGCTCTGCTGGGAGCAGCTTCTCGGACAGCCCCCCTAGTCCTCCCGTATCTGTGGACGACAGGCCTCCAGCACCTCTGCCTGGTAAGTCTGTAATCCAACAGTAACAAAAAAAATCCAACATCATTTTTTGCTGTTAAGTTTGATTTGATTTTTCCATTTAGCTGGCGTACGAGGTTCCCACAATCAGATGGTTGGAACATACGATGCAGCATACCACTTTATTGGAGGCAGCATGGAAGGATTGTCCCCTCCAGACCAGCCCCGAGGCATTTACAGCTCTGCCCAGGATGATGAGTCAGCAATGAGCAATGAAGAGTACCTCATGACCCTTAACCATCAACAGGTGAGTGAGTGTGGCAGGGGTGTGGCAAGTGTGACTGTGTGTGTTTAGTATCGTAAGATCTTAATGGTCTCATAGCACATGACTTGAGCTGTGAATGTGATTGGTCGATGAGATTCACAAGTTGAGGTACTTGGGACAATTGGAATATTTTGTGACTGTCATATGAGTTTTCCGATGAATGTTCTAACATCTCAGATGAATCTCTACACTCACAAATGAATATGTCTGGTCTAGTTCATGAATATTTTTTTCATTCTTGGAACATTTATTATCAAGATAAACATCTAAAATTGTGAGTGTGTGAGTATGACACATTTCATCATCTTTACCATATTCACATCTTCAAAGCTCTCTCTCTCTCTCTCTCTCTCTCTCTCTCTCTCTCTCTCTCTCTCTCTTGCATGTTAAATTGAATTACCCCACTTGTTTAGCAGAATTACTTGCTTCCTAGAGCAGTGAGCTTTTCTGTCTGCCTCTTCGCCCACGATACTTGAAGAATTATTATAAGAATCTTGTTTCTTCCTTCAATTACTCTCTGGAAGTTTTGTGTGATGAATATTGGGTTCCTGCTCTGTAGTACTGTACCATCCTGTGGCAGACTTGATGTCTGTAGTTTGTGACTTATCTAACGTGAGAAATGTCCTCTTTTCCCCGCAAATAGTGGAACTCATTGCTGTGTCCTATAGTCTATTGATGAATCAGTTAGTATTGTAGGTGTAAGAGGAATGGCTCATCTTGTATATTTACATGATGGAGTGGTGTAAGAATATAGCTATCACATGATCTTGATTTGGGTGTATGTAAAGTAAAAGGTGACCTTTTTTATTCGTGGGTAGCAGACTTTTGGGTGTGTCTGTGGTGAATAGAGGCTATCTAGTTGTGGTCTTGCAGCCCACATGTCAGCCAAAATTGGTGTAGTGCCAAGAATTGATCTAGTAGAATGAGATTACAGATAGCTATTTACTTAGTCTTTCAATACATATGACATCAGGTACGAGCATAATTAAAGAATAATAGGTCAGTAAAAAAAGAATAATGACTTTAAACAGCTGGAATTAAAGAATAGAATAATAGGGAAGCAAAAAAGCATAATGTGCCAGTCCCTATCTAGTAGAGATCTTCCCTATGTATACAAACAACACTGATATTTTTTCTTGTGGTGAAAAAGTGCTTGGATTTCAACTGTGTGAAGTGGTTGCTAGTAGCAGTCAGCACACATGAAAGCTGCCTGGCTGTGTCTTGTGGAAGGAGTAGGTTCCACTTTGCAGTTACCAGCTTTCTGACTGGATACCAGCTGTTCAATTTGGTAATTCCCTGGTGTCCCAATTTCCTGATAGCGCCCTTTGACCCTCAGGTCATTCTTGAATAGTCCTATGAATAAGTGTCACTACTGATTGGCAGAGATGTCTTCAAAGGTAGCGTTACTCACTCCTGCTTGTATGTAGCTAGTTTCATAATCCTTTCACAGTCAATTTCCTAGTGAGAGTCTAGAGTATATTATGCTTGCGGTATGTATAATTGATAATGCCAGTTAGGTCTTTTGTATCTAATTTAATAAATTTTTCACATGCAGGGCATTTGTTGACTCAAATACCCAAATATCATTAGTGGAGGAACTTTAGTAGCTTCTGAGGACGTTGGTTTCTCTCAGCTGGTGGAAATCCCAGCATAATGCCATCACCTTAAATTACTTATGGGCTGAATAATGGGCAGATTTGGATGAGTGATTTCCTTCCTTCCAGGGTGAGCCTGGCAGTGTTGGAAGGTGTGAGTAGGGCCTTGGCACAGCTGGTCTGCTGCGTGTAGCAACAGGTGGTTTGAGGCCTTAAGTGTTCTGGTTGTAATTCTTACTCCAATCCAAACCAGAGAGGCTTGATTATCAGTGCACAGTTAGACCATATTCAGTGCACACAGTTGCTTGTTTGGTGAGGTTTTGCTTGGCATCCCATACCACTACATTGGTTCACCTTGAGTATTGTTTGACTGGTCAGGGCTTGGTAATTATTTCATTTGTCTGCAGGAAATTAAGAGCCCTTGCAAAAATAGGTGTGGTTTACCTTGTTGCATTGGTATGAGTGTTCACCCCATTCATTGGTTATGCTAAATAGACCTTTAGTCCCTACATAACTCAAAGGTCATGACCTTTGGTCCCTACATAAGAGCTATACTGCAATCTCTGATAGCCAGCCATTTTTGATTTTTTCTTCCGTTGTTCCTTGCTTCAGGTGATGAATCTGCTTGACTTGATGGGGATGAAGCAATATCAGGACAACTTTAAGGCTGAACAGATCAATGGTGAAATTCTTGCAGATTGTGATGAGGAGGTTTTAAAGAATGACCTGAAAGTCACTTCAAAACTGCACAGAATGAGATTGCTCAAACTGATATCAGGTAAAGGTCGTCAAGACTGTGGTCACCATATATTATATTATGTGTAGTTTTTAAAGATGATGACCATTACCTATTTTATTCTGCAGGTCGTCATTCAGCTAGAAACATTCTTAATGGTGAAGATCCCTACTCAACAAACACAGCAGTTAATACCCTTCCAGGGAGAGCTGTGACAAAATAGATGATATCCTTCCTCCTGTTCCTTCCTCATCTGGCCACTTCAGTTCCTACTTTTCCCCTTTCAATACTTTTACATGTTCACTCTTTGTGGTGGAAGTCTTTCTTGTGGTTTGCTTTGGAGATAATTTTCTCTCCGCTATTTTTAAAAAGAGGTTGTTTTGTTATGCACAACCAGTGTGTCTCACTGATATATCATGAAGGATCCAAGTCACATAACAATCAACAATTCACAACAAACAAACGATAAACAAGCAACAATAGGCATATTGACATACGACTCGCTATTCATCAATCTTAATACAGGTTAAAAAGGGACTTCTCACTGTGACCTTCATTTTTGTTATTACTCAACTCTTGTGTTCTCAAGTTATTTTATATCTTTTATTGTAAGATTGCCATTTCATTTCTATCGTCATTGTCACGCAATGTTGTGTTATTATCGGGAAAATTAATTTTTTTCCTTTTTAAATTGCAAATTATACGCATGCGCAGTAGCATCCTCGTGGCTTATTATCAATCGTTTAAGGGGCGTGGTTTTCCCCACTCTGCTCAGATCAAGGGCTTCAATCGTGATAGTGCAGCCTGGCTAGTGCTGACAGCTATAGACAATTGGATCTAAAGGTGCATGCTTCAGCCTAGATCAGGTAAGCTACTAGTAGAATACAGCATGCATACGATACGCTAGCAAGAGCTTGTGCTATGGCTGGACTTGTATTAGCTCAGCTTGGAGCTTGTTAGCATAGTTTATATAAATAATCGATATGTAAGTGTTGTTGAGACGAAGGTGAGCGGGCGGGTGGATGCATAGTGGATGGTGCATATAGTGACCATTGACATGCACTGATTGCTAGCTGAATGAAGTGCCAAGTGGCCACTTAATGCAATTATTTAATACTATTATACGATGGTTGTTACAATGCATGTGGATTTGGCTGGGATCCTTGACATGTGCAGGTGGGGTAGTCAGCTGGCTGAAATAGAGGTTTTTATAATGGTTGGTATGATGTGGTCGTTCTGTTCCCCAAACATTGTAATACTTCAGTGTGATGTGGTTTGAGAGTTTAGCTGGACTAGTGTACTAAAATCACCCCTGTTGTTATCCTAAGATTCCTTGGTTGGTTGAATCACTTATGTAATACATTATAGAGCTCATACTCTGTGCTGACGGAACTTCACACATTGCTCCTCCTCCCCTCAAAATGTCTTCAGAAGAAAGCTATTACTCAACAATCGATGATAATAGATTACAGGGGATATCCCCACCCCCTCCTCCTCTCCCCTCCCCCAAATACAAACCCACGGAGGATGTGAAGAGACCTGTCATTGGCCCCACCCCCCTCTACACCCCAGTGGACAAGTCCAAGAAGAAACCACGTCCACTGAAGGAGGTACCAGAGGGTGACTGTGAGAGTCCACCTTCGACTCCACCTCCTGCTATCCCTGAAAGAAGAGACTTCACTAAGTGAGTTGAAGATAATTTTGGAGTGGTATGGACAGGGTAAAGATTTTGGTGGAATCATGGATTTGACAAAAAAAACCATGATGCATACTCTAATTTTTGCAATACCACAACATTCATGTCCCATACAATCTATGCAAGTATCTATTCCCCAAACCTTCCTGACTACCAACCGCCAATGGACAGTATATATACGGCCACACAAAAGTGCATGAATAAAAGCAATATTCAAACTCTGCTTACTTCAATTAGTTCTCATAAAAATTAGCAATATTGTTGTGATTTCAATTAGAACTGTGTAACTACAGAGTACTCCACTTCCTACTCAGTCCTGTAATTAACTTACGCACAACTACTTTCCAGTACCAGCAACAGCTGCATGCTTTTAATTCGCTCTCCATCTCTTTCAGGTTTTCCTCTCCCACCAGTAAGGAAGTGCTTCTCTCTCGTGGAATGAGTCTCACTGATTTTGTGAAGGAGTACTCCAAAGAACTTCCAGTACAGATAAAAGTTCTCAAAGGATATTGTGGACCTAGCTCTCGTCTTACCAGTTAGTACCTGCTGCTTTCTTTCGAAATTATAATTTTGACCTCTCTCTCTCTCTCTCTCTCTCTCTCTCTCTCTCTCTCTCTCTCTCTCTCTCTCTCTCTCTCTCTCTCTCTCTCTCCTAGTTTCAAGTGACGACATGTACAACATTCATCTGGTGAAACATGCTGAAGTAGTCCGCATCAAAGATGCACATGGCATTGAATATAGTGTCCCTTTAAACTCGTCAGTCGAGTTTGGCCTGGTTTACGACCCAGTGGGGAACTTGCAAGGCAGTGATATGGCACTTACAGGTAAATCCCTTCTAGAATAACAGCATCCAGGGTGGCCAAGCTGTACAGTTCTCTATCAGGAATTCGATAATCAACTTATTTGGAAGTGGGTGTTGCATAAGGTACAAAGTGCATGTTACACTGTTACTATGGATACTATGGATGTCTGTGACACTGTTACACTGTTACTATGAATGTCTGTGAACTTGTCTATCTGGGCACAAATTCTCTCAATAGAACTGGCAGACTTTAGTTGTGGTAATAACCTTAATAAGCATATCACTCTATTCATGGAACTCGCATAAGGGTACTATTATGAGCTAGCCATGTGATGGGTCTATAGACCCAAGAGTCATCTTATTCTTACAATTGTCCTTTGATAGTGATTCTATTGTGATGATTTTGGTTCCGTGATGTGATCGTACCTATGTCTTTAGGTTACAAACTACAAGTGTGTAACATGCTGGAGTCCTCCACTCTGCCCAAGGTGGTGTGTTGTCTAAATGAGTGGAAGTCGGACAATGGAAAATTGGCTCTCTCAAATAATGAACTCCTTATCATTAAAGGGGTAAGTTCCTGCAGAATCAATTCCAGCCCTGTCTGAAATAGAGGAGACTCTCTTTGAGATGATATCATGATTGCTTTTCCTGTAGGTTCATAAAGCACGTTTGAAATCGAAACTAAAGAAAGAGAAAGGCTTGAAGGTAGTGAGCTTTCTAACCAAAGAAGAAATGACTCTTTCTGAGGACTGTGGGGCGTCGTTTTCTACCAATCCTTCCCTCATCAAGATGCTGATTCCAGACATCATGGAGCACATCCAGGACCCGTTTCCATGCGTTGCTATGATGCATCTGAGTGCTGAAATCTACCAGAATCCTGACACAGAGTCTAAGGTTAGTCATGCTGTGTTATTAAATATCATGCAGTGTTGATCATTAGATTGTTATTAAGTATCGTGCTGTGTTTTAGGTAGTATCATGGTGTAGTGTAGTCAGCGTTAAGTATCATGCTGTGTTAATCAGTGTTATTAAGTATCATGCTTGTATCATGGTGTGGTGTAGTTAGCGTTAAGTATGTTATTAAGTATCATGCTGTGTTAGTCAGTGTTAAGTATCATACTGTGTTAGCCAGTGTTAGATTGTGTTCTTATTGTGGTAGGCTCATGATATTCCTGACATACTGCTCTCTCGTATGATCTACATGAACGAGGTCACGAGGGAGACATCTCTCATAGCCTCCACTTTCTTCCACAACGAACCAAATGCATTCATTGATTCTTCCAATAAAATGATAGACATCCCCCTGGAGGGGGGACTGCTCGATATTGAAGTAAGTATGCACAGCTGAAGCAACACTGCTACAACCTAATTCTGTGGAAAACTGATTCTAGCTAGCTTTGGAGAATTCCTAGTACTGGTACATAGAGGAGAAGAACTTTTTAAAGGATATAAAACAGTATATATTTTGACTAAACCTCTTTCTTTCTTTCTTTCTTTCTTTCTTTCTTTCTTTCTTTCTTTCTTCCTCTGCCCATGACCATCTGGTTCAGGTGGCGCTGGTAGAAATTGATGAGACTGAGAAGTTATATGATGACACACGGAGCATCTATGAAAGATACAACCCGCTCAGGATCAAACCGATTCGCGATATGAACTGCGACCGAACAGCAGCTGCTCAGTCCTTGTTCTTTGCAGCAGTGAGGAAGGGCTGGGAGAAACATGGCATCCAACTGGATGAACCCTCTAGCATTTACACCAATGTGAACTTGAACAGTGGGCGTGGTGAAAATGAAGGCGTGGCTAGAGGAAGTGAAAGTATGAGTTTAGAATCGTCCAATGAGACCCATGACAAGAATAATCAAGATTTTGTGATTGTGAGTGTGGACAAGACTCCACCCAAAGTGCCTCCTAAAAGGCAACCGAAAAATAAATCACTTAGAAAGAAATCTGTACCTGATGAAGCCAAGGAGAAAAAAGGGCAAAGGTGAGAAGTTACAACTGTTTAGAGTGATGCTTAATGCTTCTTTCTCTCTCTCTCTCTCTCTCTCTCTCTCTCTCTCTCTCTCTCTCTCTCTCTCTCTCTCTCTCTCTCTCTCTCTCTCTCTCTCTCTCTCTCTCTCTCTCTCTCTCTCTCTCTCTCTCTCTCTCTCTCTCTCTCTCTCTCTAGGATAGTAAGATCATTTAGCGACTCTAAACACAACTGTGTGACATTGCCTCGCAACTTCAGATCAAAAGACGCACCATTACCATTGGTAAGTCTTTTACTCAAGTACTTAGTCCCAAGATTCTGACCCTTGACCTCTTTACTGTAGCCACGCAAATCAAGTAGCCCATTGGAACACTCTCCTAATCACCATGGCGACGTGATAGAACAGACTCGAGTGGTGAGTCCAGTGGGAGAGACCCAGAGTTCAAAGCACACGGGAACGAGCCCAAAACATAGCCTCAACAATGACTCATTGCTGGAAGGAAGTGTCAGTTCTTGTGAAGAGTTGTATGATGATGGTGACGCGGTGTTTGCTGACGATGAGTTGCCAAGGGGGACTAGAAAAGGAGTATTACGGAAACTGAATCAGCAGATTGAGACAGTGGAGAGGAGATTGAGAGGGTTGGACTCCAGTGTCCAGTCATTGCAGAGGGATGCCACCACTCACACTAGACGAGAGGAGACGTGGGAAGAAATGGTAAAACAGATAACCAAGAGAATTCAGGTGAGTCATAGTATAGACTGACGAAAATAATGGACATACTTGAGACCCCACAAGACCCAGCCTTTTGTCTTATGTAAAGAGTTGGAGGTTATTTCCAAAATGTATACTTTTAGATGTCCTTTATTGAGAGATTTGACCTCTTTCAGAGTGTCCTCCACTAGTGTTCTCCACTATTATACAAAATTATTATACTTTAGGTCTTGGAGGAATTGGAACATGCTAATGGTCTGACCACACCCACTTTTGATGCTGAATTTAGCACATCTGTAGAGAGGAATCGAACATACCTAAAGAGACAAAGTCAAAGTCATGTGAATACTCTATTATTATTTGCTGAAAGGCACCTTATGTTGATGACCCTTTACCAAATTGCCGTACATGTTTTCTCTTGCTGTTTTAGGTGCTGGATTTGCTGGAGGTCATGGACTTGTGCCAGTACAGAGACGTCTTCAAGAAGGAGCAGATATCCGGAGACATTTTGCTGGAGTTGAGTGAAGATGAACTGAAGAATGACTTAGGCATAGAGTCTAGACTTCATCGGTAACTCTTTTTATTACTTTGACCTCCAGCATCCACCTCTTTATCTCCTTGTGTAGAATTCGTCTGATGAAAATTGTGAATGGGCAACATTCAGTGCAAGCCATTCTATCTGGAACAGACCCTTATTCGTCATAACCATGACAACCAAAGACCACCAAGTGCTCTTGTGTGTAATTCTAAACTCTCTCCCTCCCCCTCTCCCTTTCCCTCCACCTTCTCCCTCCCCCTCACCCCCTCCACCCTCCCCCTGTGTCAGTAAATCGTTTCTCTTGCAGCATATTCTTTCATTGTTGTGCATCATCTGGTGATTCATAATAATTATCATCATAGTTTGTGTGTGTGTGTTTTTTATGAAGTGTTTGGGGAAAGTCAATGAGCATGTGATGGAGGTTAGTATATAACACAACATGTGCAGGCCAAATGCATTGGGGTTGGGCCATGCATGAGAGGTCTGAGATTGCATGATTACCATGTTTATCCACTAAACTTATTCTGTTATGTCTCTCAGTAGTGCATCATACATAATATCCAGAGATCGATCATGTTGACCTTTATCCAAGACTTCATTTTCACTCAATAATTATGTCTCTTGCATCATCTTCCACTGGTAGAAATTGGTCCATGTTGATGACATTTCATTTTCACTCACAACTACTTACAAAACTAATGACTATAACTAATTACATGCTGCTTACTATAAAGATATTATCATGACCGTCTCATAGCTAGCTATCTTGCTAGTCTACATCATTATATTGTGTAATAATTATCGTTGTGATAGCAATAACTGTATTTTGAGGAGTGTACAGGAAGGTGTGGTAGCCATCCAAATGCAGTTGCTATAATTGAATTATACACAACCAAAATACTTAGAATCAAACAGAGTGTGACTAAGGATGAACATTAGCATTAGTAATGTACATAGCCAGCTAGGCAACAGCTAACTAGTTCCATTGGGAAAATTTGTTGCTTACAGCATCAATTGAACCTCAATTTTGTAAACTGCAGCTTTATAATGTAGTAAAGCTTTCAATATTCAGTCCCATCCCCAAGTTGACTAACTCTAGGGGGTGTTATTCAATCTTTGGTATATAGTGAGCTACTATAAGAATTTACTACTACAGGAAATTATGTAGTTCAAGTTTTGTAGTTTAGTTAGAGCTGATAATATAAGTCCCAAAACATCATCAGAAAACTATCCGTGGAAACAGGTAAGTTTGGTAAGCTAGCAGTATAAATAATGGTTAAAGAATAACATCTCCAGTCTCTTACCTCTTCACAGCCTTCAATGTAAGTAGAAAGTATTTTTTATAATTCACAATCTAATAATTGTGGCATGAACTTAGTAAAAACAAGCTTTCATTAGTATGGCCTTTTAGAATTATTCCCAGATATATATTTCTGTTTATTTGGGATAATGATCTCCAAACTCTGCAGCAATGTTTCAGTGATAAGGTGTCCCTTATCTTTCTCTTTATTTAAATGCTACAGTTATGTTTAAGGAAGGACAGTCTCTTCAGCGCTTCAGCACCCTGCCAAGGAAAGCATCTCCTCGAAGCAAACCCCCTGTCCCCCCTCCACGGAAATCATCTGGTATGTGAGTGAGTCACTTTAAGTGAGTGTGTGATTTTATGCTCTGGACACTTGATCACAAAGGTTGGGAGTTTGATAACCTAGTTAACTAGCTATGGCCTGTATGCATTGCATATAGTTCTAGCAAAGAATGTTTCTGTGTTAGGTACTAATTTGAGAGTTGTATTGGCCAGCCAAGAAGAAGACTGACGTTCCTTGTAACTTGACAAATCTGGTTCAATCGTTGCCATGACACACGTGCAGTATTTTTGCCAAATGTGAAGCCATCTAAGGCCTTAGCTGCTAGCAAGCCATAGTACTTTCTCTCCTAGAGCTTCCTAGCATGGTAGATTACTTACAATCTGTAGAATCTGACTGTGTCTCATTTGTGATAACAAGCCACTGCCATCTTTTATCTATGCTGCCAGTAATCAAGCTCAAGAACACATAAAATGTCATGCTGCCTACATCTCTACAGTTGCCACCCCATCTAAATGGGAGGTGATCTATTGGCTAGGGGCAGTTTGAGTGGGCATGGCAAAACCATCAACAATCCAGGGTTAGCCACTTTAGCTCAATGCTAGTCTTGGTCATCTTGCAGGGCTATTTTTAGTTGGCTGGTCCCAAAGTGGTACCATTGGAGCATGTACTTTTTACAAAACACATCACCCTGCAGCAATCAGGAGAGATATTATTTGGGAAATGGCTAGGGTCATACAGTGCAAGGACAATATTTATAAATGGACGGAGTGGTAGTGAAGAGAGTTTAGACAGCATTTCACTTGTACATGTCAACCATCAATTCATTTGACTCTATAGTTTATTCCATACAGCACTTAATAACATTTCCTTTTTCCTTTTTCTGTTAATCTACCCAATGCTTATAGCTATTATAACCTTGGGAAATTCACAAAAATGGCTGTGAGTCTCAACACATGAGTTGTCAATGACAATCTTACTCAGTTAGCTATAGCCGCAGAATTTGCTTGCCTTCATCCAGCTACTCCTAACCAACGGCTACCAAGAGTGAGAAAGCTGTTATGTGACCAATTTAGGTCACAACAGTCTAGGCATTGCTAGATTTATGAATTTCCCGAGGTTATTACCTTGGAAAATTTCTGTAAAAGGATATAGCTATTGCCTGGAATGACCAATTTAGGTTTAACTGATCTCTGCAAGATGCTGAAGGTTTAGATTCACACTTTGACTGTTATTGGGTCATTATATCCTCGTTCTTTCCAGTTACATGAGACTGCCTATTCTATTGCTAATGTACTGACTATCATACCTCTTGACAGGACCATGCAACATTTTGTTTTCTGCATGTTATTTATAAGTTTAGTGGTTTTACTTTTGAGAATTAACTATTGAAAGTACTAGCAGTAGAAATACAAACACAGTCAAGCCATGGCAAAACTCAGTCATATAGCTCTTTCAAAACTTATTACATCATACTCAGTCCTTGCATGCCCAATTTTTTAAATGAGACCAATAACATTCACTGTGATGCCTAGACGGCCATCCAAACCTGGAATTTAACTACCAAGACTATATTCCAAAAAGTAACCAATGCCAATTTTTTTTACGAGACCAATAACACTCAAATGTGAATTCAAGACTCACTTTGGTCGTTAAAACCTAAATAAGTCACAAAAAGATTAGCTGTTTTTTCTGGAATTTACCAAGCCCTAGCTATATGGCCAATCATTTTTTACTAGTTCATGGCTGTAATGATGTTATGTGATCAAATGGGCCATTAAAACTACTTTGTTACAACTCAGTGAACTCACCTGCTCTTATAATAATCAACACCTGTTCTCTATACTTGAGTCAAACTGAAGCAATAACTCAAATAGCTAAAGTGATGGTCAATGAGCAGAAAATTGTCTCAATTTTTATGATACTTAATCGACCAATCAGCTGGCCAGTAACTAGCAGAGTGAGCACTCACCCCTATACTAATTAAGATCTATTGGGGGGGGGGGGGGGGGGGGGGGGGGGAGTTCTTATGACACATAGCAGTTAGCTAGTATTCTTTGTGCATCCAGTCACAGGTACAGATCGCTCTTCAGGTAAATTCGAAGATCCATTGGAGAAATCCAGGCACCAGCCACCAAAGAGCACCAACTCCTCCCCAAATCTACCTTTGAAGAATCCAAAAAAGCACTCACTGTCACTTGGAGAAAGACCAAAACATCAGCCACCAAGGAATACAAGCTCCTTCCCAAATCTGCCTTTGAGAAATCCAAGTCAAGGGCAAGAGATATCCAAGCACCAGCCACCAACTTCTTCTCCAAATTTACCCAAACTCTCTGAGTCATCAAGTCAAACGGCACTGAAAGCAGGAGAAAACCCTCTTTATGACACTATCATGTCCAAGATTTCATTTTCACCTGTTCCCAAGCCTCGGAGAGGAGGAATGAATCGGAGTAGGTCATGTGATCAGCTGGCTCAACAGGTTATGGAGGAAGAAAAGAAGGGAGTCTTGTTGGTGGCAGCTCCTCCTCCCATTGTCCCTATTAATAAGGTATGTTTCTAATGAGGGAATAGGAATGAACAGTGTCCCCCCCCCCCCCCCCCCCCCCCCAGAATATTATACTAAAATACTATGATTCATTTGTTGTGTGATTTTACAGTGAAACCTCCGAATAAAGGACACAGTAGTTGGGACCTATGGTCCTTTATAAAGAGGTGGTCCTCCTTTGGAGGTTATTCTGTATAAAATGTATATAGTTATAAAGGTACTTTTGTTGAGAGGTTTGTCCTCTTTCAAAGTGTCCTTTACAGAGGTCCACTGCACTAGCTAATATAGTGACTTGTCTCTGTTCCTTCCCAGGAAAAGGTTTCTTTACATTCAACATCTTCCGGTGCCACCATCTCACAGACTACCACCAACAGCAAAGTGGCAGGAAATTCCACCACGTTGAAGAACCTTGTAGCAGAGCATGCCAAGTCATTTCCCTTGCGAGTAGAGCTGCAGGAAGGATACATGTCCAACAATGTACAACATATCACCTTCTCTGCAAGTGACTTGCTCAACATCCACTTCTTGAAGGAACAAGAAGTGAGATATTGTAATAGTGAAAGTTCTCATTGCAGGACTAATAAAAAGTGCCCTATTTGAGGGGGCCCACATTAGGGTAAAATCAATGGGTCAGCATTTTTAAGGGTAGAGTCAGTATCCAATCATAATTGGGACTGTTTCGCTACCTCAATGGTGTTTATCTTTTCATTCCCCATGCCCTTTTCGAATCTCTTTGATATTGCAGAGTTTGATCACAGAAGTAGCTATTCATAAGTAATTGTGGAGTTTCCATAATCCATAGGACCATTATTATTAACAATTGTGGTCTTCATCTTCCCAAGGTAACAAGATAAACATATTGTGTCTATAAACTTGCCAGAGGACTTTTGACTTCTGGAGGAAATTGTAATCTCCCATCATTATACTTCTTAGGTGATAAAAGTGCAGGATTCAAATGGTCATATCTATCGGATCCCGATGCACTCCTCAGTTCAGATTGGTCTGGTGTACAGCCCTGTCAGTGAGGCTGCCTCAGGAGGGAAGAGCAAGACAGTGAAGGCCGGCGACATTATGGCCATGAAGGTGAGAGAGTGGAGTAGGCATGTTTCATTCACTCCTGAAAATAAGAATGCACCAGCTAATGCACTTCTTTATTTTTATGGTCTGAATTGCTTAACACCACTTCTAGATATTAACAAACACAGCTACTAGCAGCTAGTAAGTTAGCTTAGCTGCGTGACTGTGTTAATTGTTGCTGCATGGGACTTGGCTATGTGTTTACTGGAATGTATGAAAAGCAACTTATTGTGGGAAATCTACTACTGATAACATTATTATGATTGCTATCTAGCTCGCTTGGTCCACCACCAGGGGACCAGTGGATGATGATTCTAGTGAGTTAGGCATTCAAAAACATCAACACTTTCAGAATGGCTAGTTCGCTTATCACAAGTAAACACTCAGCCAGAGCTAAAGTCCAAAGTTCATAATACCAGCTAGATAGAGCCACAATCAACCTCTGATCATAATACCATACCCCCCCAGGACCTGCCACGGTTGATATGCGCTACAAAGACAGTGAAAACCAGCTCAAGTGCAAAGTCCACCATTGAAGATAAAGAGGTCCTTCTGGTCAGAGGAATAAGCAAAGTCCCCAACAGCAAGAAAAAGAAGGTAGCTGTAGCTATCTAAGGAGCGAGGAGCTAACTGAATGAGTTTTATTATTATTTTTGTTTTAGGTACTGAATGTTTTTAGCCTGAGCAAGCTGGCAGAAAAGACACTTTCTCCTGATTGTGCGGGACATTTTTCCATGTCAGCATCTCTCACTCAAGTCCCCTTGGATGTGTTCTTCAAATATGTGACGAGTCAGTTTCCATTTGAAGCCCACCTTTACTTCGACCCCCACCACTTCTCATCAACGCTGCATGACTCTAAAATTCCTCTCACTCAGAACATTGTTTCAGTTCTCGGTAGAGAAATAGAAACTTCACTCATTGCTTCATCTCACTTTGTAGACACTGACATCAATGTTTCAGACAGTCGTAACATCTTTAATATCCCAATTGATAAGCATCTTGGAAGAATGGAAATAACAATTGTTGAGTTTAATGATATAGCAGAGAGCAATCAGTTGTATAACAAGACATGTGAGATTCATGAAAAAATTGACTTGACCAAAGTGAAGTATTATCATGAATCGCCATCAGAGTTGGTCCACCTAACACAAACAGCACTCTATGTCAAGTGTCCAAATCATGGGAAACTTGGAGTCAAGATGATCCTTCCTCCCTGGTCAAAGCCTCAAGTCCAGGCAAGTTTCATGTGTGTAGATACAGCTGCTTCTCTTGCAAGCCACAGCATCCTCAGTGTAATAGTTTTATCCCCTCTAACATCTCTCTCTCTCTCTCTCTCTCCCCCCCCCTCCCCCCCCCCCCCCCCCCCCCCCCCCAATAGGAGAAAAAAGAAGCCAGTTCTGTTGAGGACTCTACAAGTTCTCCAAAATTTGGAAGGAGTGTAGGAAGTGTAGGAGAGAGTGGAATGCAAACAGATCATCCACCCTTTAGGAAAGGAAGTCATGAAGCAGCTTCTTCCCCAGTACAACAGAAGCCAATAAATCAGAGGCCACACCCACTGGCCCCTCCCTCCACTACTGCTTCCTCCACGGGCAGAACAGAGAAACTCAGTTATAGTAGCAGCATGGGGAAAGCCGATATTCGCAGGCACCAGATCAGCTCTGAGTTCCCTCGACTTCCACCTCCTGTTCACCCATCTCTCTCTTCTTCCTTTTCATCAGCATCTTCGCTCCCTACTCACCATGGCAGCATGATGGAGAAGGCCAGTTCTCATGGAAGACTGACCAGAACAAGCACAAGTGACGTGCAAGTTACTAATAGCAGGAGTTCCCCCATGAAGAATAGACCTCCGTGTCCTATTCCCACTGTATCCTCAGCTCCACCAAAGTCTCCCAACTTATCTCACCACCATTTCACCTCCGGTCCTCCTCCAGGCCTTCCTGAAGTAAGTCAGTTCATTCCCAACATCTTATATAGTGGAGCCTCCAAATAATGGACACACTTTTATCCTTTGTGGAGAGGTTGTCCGTTATTTGTATAGAGTGTGTATACAAAGAATTATCCTTTAATTGTTGTGAAGTCTGTCACTCTTTTGGAGTATCTTTTATAGGATAGAAATTAACTCGTACTATATGTACAGCATTCACAGACAACTATTCATCACGTATACCAGTCCCCACGTCAGGTCATCGCTGCCACTTCCACCTCCTCTCCCTTCCCATCCACAATACAAGAGGAAGCCCCTCACACTGCCCTTCCCATTGCCCCTCCCTCCATAATAACGAAAAATCAAGCAGCAGAAGTGTTCCATGATAGAGGGTTACCGCCACGCTCACAACCAAGGAATCCAACTGCCAGCACTGCAAGCTTACTTGGCTCTAGATATGGAGAGTATGACAAGTTAAATAAGGACCGATCAGAGCAAGACAATTGGAAGACTAAATCATATGACACTCGTCTACAGTGGTATAATACCAGCATAATACTGTAGCCATATCCATAGGTGTAGGAATAACTTTCTGACTGGGGCTCCATGCGGGGGAATCATTTGCTCCTTTTATGTTTGAAATGCTTTCCACATCAAATTAATTTATGGTTTGGTAGGGGGCCATGGGCCCTCCCCCCACCCATATTAAATTTATCTTCTTTCCAGGAACAGCCCACCATCTATTTATCAAGTTCCCAAGAAGTCAGGGCAAGGCCCCACTGTCATTACCTCTAGTGCCGAGGCCCGGCAAGTTGCGTCTCCCTCCTCCTCCAAACAAGAGGATGAAGTGGAGTATGAAGAGATGCGCTCCATCACAAGATGTGGTCTGAAGGGAATGGGTGCTTCTTCTCTCTGCCCTTCCCCACGAAGAGAAGACAATAAAGATGACAGCTCTGGTTCAGGAGGTAGCTAGTTAATCAGTATTATAACAAGCAAGCATATATATATGAGCCTTAGCATAGATCATTGCTACTCTGAATAACTATGGCAATCCACTCATACATACAGGTTTCATTGATGTATCCAACAAAGGAAGGAGTTCCTTTGGGTATGGAACATTTGACCCTCCAGTGACCAACAAGACTGTGACTGAAGTGAAGACAGAAATCCAGCAACTCTCAGAGAAGGTTAAAGATCTCTCAGAACAATTGGTCAAAGTAGAAGGGGAGACATTGAAAGACTTGAAGACTTCTTTGGAGCAGGCAGTAGAGAGGATTGCTAAAGTGGAAGAAGAACTTGAAAAAAGAAGTGCTCAAACAAGTACTGAAGATGCAGACGAAACACCTACAAATCTCACTGAGAAAAATAAGGAGTTCTTGCGGAAGCTATCATGTGATCAGGTACATAATCATATATAGTCAGTCTTAACTACCACTCAATACAAAAATGTACCTCAAGTTATAATGTCACTTCACATGACATGACTGTCACATGATAGATACAAAAAGTGCTTGAAGGGATGAGTTTGAAGCAGTACAATGGAGTAATAAAGAAAGAGGTGATTGATGGGGAAATTATTCTGGATCTGGACACACCCACACTGGCTGAAGAGATAGGTGTCACCTCAAGAATACACCAACTGAAGATCATGAAGCTCATTAGCGGTGAGTATGATGCAAGAATCTACCTAGAGAAGTCTTCAAATTCTTGATTATCATTAGCTAGCTTGATGTGCAGAACAATTATTTTTATCATTGTGTAGAAACTGTTATGTTAATGCTTAAAAACACTCTGTGTTTAAAAATAATATGCAAGAGTTTAAAAAAAATGTCATTAATTATTTTGAGTTAGTCTACGGACAAGGTTCAAAGGTGACATAGGATTTTTGAAATATGCTCTGTATGGGTCTTCTGCCTGAAATCACTTGAAGAATCCTTATGCGGTCAATCCCCGACTTCATTGACAACTCCTGATATGCACAAGTACATGAAATTAATGATGTTGGTAGGTGACTATAATGCTAGCTATCTGATTGTCTACACACTTGCCTCCTTTAGTATCTGGTCATTGCATTGCATGAGAATACTGCCGTCTATTCCTACCTCCTCAAAAGTCTTTCGGTACTTAGATAACCCCATGAGTTCAAGAAGCTTGAGAACCTGCATGAGCATTACAGTGGAACCTCCGATAAAAGACACTCCAAAAGAGGACTAACTGTTCAGTGTCTTTGTATAATACAGCTACACTCTAACCTCCAAAAGAGGACAACCTCTCTACAAAGGACAAAAGGCTGGGTCCCAAGTGTGGTCATTGTTCAAAGGTTCCATTCTAATTCCACATGGACAGGACAAAACTAAAAGACTAATAGCTACTGGGACTCCTGGGACTCCCAGCTACTGGGACTCATAGCTACTGGGACTCCTAGCTACTGGGACTCCGGACTCCTAGCTACTGGGACTCCTAGCTACTGGGACTCCTAGCTACTGGGACTCCTAGCTACTGGGACTCCTAGCTACTGGGACTCCTATAGCTACTGGGACTCCTAGCTACTGGGACTCCTAGCTACTGGGACTCATAGCTACTGGGACTCCTAGCTACTAGCTTCTAATACTAAGCGAATACACACTATTTCACCAGCTATAGCCTATGTATACCTGAGTGTTGTCCAAGCCCTCCAAATCTGCATTTGTTATTGTTGCTGGTCCAGGGCCTGACCCATTTCCCAATTGACTAGACATCTCTTTCATCTGCTCATTCAGGTTTCTCAACTCTTCCTTCAGTTTCTTGATTTCTCCCTCCAACCGCTCACTCAAGGAGGCAGTCTCCTCCACTTGTTGGGAGAGAGATTCCAGTTGAGCATTGATGGCGGATAGTTCAGATCTTGACACTGCAGTAACTTGATCTCCTCCTTCTCTTTCTAACTTCTCGACACGTTTGATAAGACTGAGCACGGAGGACTGCATTAGGAGGGCACTGGAGTCACCCCCCTCAAGTTTTGGGGCTGGACTGAACACTGGTTCTTCCTCAGTTGAAGATAAAGAGGGGATCTGACCTTTTCTCTTAAAGGTTGTGAAAGGAGGTGGCTTTTGGGCTCCAGGGTTAGGTGGGAGGGAGCTCTTTGGAGGTGTGGCTACGGTATTGGGGGGAATTGAATTTGGAAGGTCTTGGTCAGGAATAGAGCTGTAGAAGTCAGGAGACTCGGTGAGAGTTGAAGATATTATACCAGTGCCTAAGGGAGGGAGGGAGGGGGAGAGAGAGAAAGAGAGAGAGAGGGAAAGGGGGAGGGGGAGGGGGAGGGAGAGAGAGGGGGGAGGGGGAGGGAGAGAGAGAGAGGGGGGGAGGAGGGGGAGGGAGAGAGAGAGAGGGGGGAGGGGGAGGGAGAGAGAGAGGGGGGAGGGAGAGAGAGTTTTTCCACTCAATGCTGTCCCAATCAATAATGAGAGGGGTTTACTCACTTTCTGAACTGGTGGCTCGTTTGAGTTTCGCATTCTTGGGTGCTGGTGGAGATGAAATGTCCATACCGTGACTTCGTGCTGCAAAATTTCAATCATGTAAGAAGACCAGGGCTCAGAAGATCAAAGATACTGGAATGATTACACATACCTGAAGCTGGACGTGGTTTTGTTCTGGGTGGAAGTGAGTCTGCTGGATGAGTGGGAGGGGTGGACAATTGCTTCAGGGAGGGGGGCTCAGCAGCCCCAGCAGATGTGGGATGAGATGGTGGGAGAGGGGGAGGGTCTGAAAGAGGTGCTGGGTATCTTTTGGGTGGAGCAGGAGGAAGAGGAGGGAGTAGCAGAGGGTTGGAGGGCATGGAGCTGGGGTTAGGGGGTGTGGCAATTGGAGGTCGGTTATCAACTATGAAAGATAAGTAGAGTTTTCTCATAATAACTGAGGCATGTAGCTGATCCATTGGTTAAAGCTAATGTTTACATAAAGATTTGTTTGTTTATTTTTTCACAGACTCATTAGCTAGTCTTTCAACATCTGGAACCATTAGGTGAAGTAGTTAGCCACGTCATACTTATTTGTCTGTTCAAAATGCAAACAATGCCACCTGCCTAAGGCTGTGCCTGCAATCTGTCTAAGACTGATCTAGTTGCCTGCCAAGACTGATCTAGCCACCTGCTTAAAAACATACCAATCTAGTTGCCTGCCTAAGACTGATCTAGCCACCTGCCTAAGGCTGTGCCTATCCTGCACTCAACAATAACTTCCTATAGACTCCACTAGCCAGCTAACTCTCCAGTCGGTAGCCACGTATGTGACTATGAATTAATATTGTTACTTTCGAGTATTTAATTCTTGACCAAATTCTGAATTTTAAACATCAGTGGATGGCTCTATAGCTAGGCAGTTTTTATTAGCTAGGCTTCAAGTTAACATGGGTAAGGTAAAGCGGGGAGGTTCAATATTTCTGAAACTACTGAGGCTTCTGAGCCCAAAGTTGGAGGATATATTCTATCCGGCTCAGAAGTCTCAGTAGTATTGAACTGTTCGGTCACTGTTCAAAATTTCCCCGCTTTACCTTACAAAGTGCATGCAAGTAGACTTAGTGGGTTCAACTAACGGAATCTTGTGTTGAAGCTGGTATGCTGGGGAGAGTTCAAAGGTGAGTTCCCGATGTTAACATCTTCATAATCATCCATATCACCTTCGTTAGAAGGAACACCGTCCTTCTTCATGGCTATAATCAATTATTATAAAAACATTGTCATTGTCTCTGCAGAATGCAGTGAGATAGAATCATACAGCAGCTAATGGAAAGGATGTTGTGTTTGTAGCTGTCTCATGGTATGTTATAATGACATGACAATGATAGCAGGTAAACTTTGACCTTTGCATGTCATATTAGACAGCTAGTCACATCCATACTATCATACCTGACCATTATACAACCTCTGCACTTTAACCTTTGTACTATAGAAAGATTACATACTGTATGATCGTATTTTCCTTGGTGTCTCAATTTTCAGGCCTTCTGTCTCAAACCCCTTGCGGACAGCTTTGAAAAACTGGTTCTGCACATTTGTGTACGAGTAGTCAGAATCTGTTGTCGTGTCAACACGATGGTTTGCAGAGGAAGGGTCAAAGTGCGTCAAGAGATTGACAGTGTCTTCTGTTAGTTTCTCATAATCGTCATCATCTTCATCGTCAGGAGGTATCACGCTCACTTCGATATCCAGGCTGCAAAGGGAACAGTATTAATTATACAGGGGAAACCCCCTCAATATTGCTTATGATAATTATTTTTCCAAGTGCTCAGCTGGATATCATACCAGTCTCAGTAGCTGGCTAACTAGCTACATGCCTGATAGGAATATCCTCAGTAATCTCTTCAGAATCCTGTTCAGAGTCATTCTCTGTGAGTGGACTAGCGATGATGGAGGTTTCCACATATATACGGCCCAGGGAGATGTCCTCAGAGATAAGGAATTCTGGTAGTGGCTCGTCACACTCAAAGTCAGGGAAGAGTCTGACTTTACTTGGGATTGGATCTTTCAAGTGCTTGATGAACTCCGGAAGGAACATTTGAGTACTGCAGAAGTGAAAGTGATAAATATAGCCTTGGTAAATTCCTGGAAAAATTTTTTTTGACCAATTAAAGTTAGCTAAAGTGAACCTAGGCATCATACTGAATGCTTAGTTGGGCCACTTATCCTGAAATGTGAACATAAAATGTCTAATCTCCCCCTCCCCTCCCTGCCCCCTTCTTCTTCTTCCTGTCTCCCCTCCCCTCCCTGCCCCCCTCCCTGCCCCCTTCCCTGCCCCCTTCCCTGCCCCTCCCTCTCACTTGAAAGGATCAGTGCTGAATTTCCCAAACACATCTTTAGCCAAAGATTTGTCCATGTTCTTGGTGATGCTGAACATCTTGAGCATTGAAGAACGGAAGCGGAAACGCCCACCTTTATCCACTTCCTTCACAGCCAGAATCTCATGACGGTGGACAGAGGAGGCTTCATTATTTCCCACATAGCTTGCTTCTGCACACACAACCTTGGGTAACGGGTTGGCATTCATGATCTCATCGACTGTGTTGAAGGTCTTGGGTTCACCGTTACCATAAATGATGCCAAATTTAGTTGCAGAGTTGAGAGGGACCTTGTACTTATTTCCTGCCACGTCACTTATAGATACAACCTATACAGTGGAAATTCAACCTTAATACCACCTCTATACAACCTACACAACCTAGATACAACCTACAATATGGCTGCAGACTAAGTAACCCTGACACTTACCATTGATCTCTTCACAAAGTGGAAATTGTAAAGTTCGTCAACTGCTATGGCACCCTCTTCTCCCATGTCGCCATAGAAACCCTTCACCACTCGAATCTTGATTGGGAAGAGACCAGAGTAATTGTCCACCAGTTGAGTCAGCGTAAACTTCTCATTCGGAGAGGGGAACAGATTCATTGAACCTGACATACTCAACCCTAAAAAACAAGAACAATAACATACCAGCAGTCTTTGGTGCTTCAATGCAGTAGAAGCTCTGATGGATAAATTTCTCATTGTATAAACTATTATTCCAAGGTTTCATCATAGTGAAGATGGCAGAAAACTTTTAGCAATGGCAGGTATGGATTGGTGCATTATTCCTTAAATTTACTCTCACCAATCATTTTTATGAATGCATTTTATATCTCACTATTTTCAGGAACTGGTGAAGAAGCACTTTTTGAGAGGCGAGGTCTGGCAGAGGTGGGTATGGGTGGTGGAACATCACTAACGCTGTCACTGCTGTGTACAGAAAGGGGTCTCGGGGAGGTAGCCCTATGCTGTGGTGAAATATAGCCACTTGGAACTGAACCTATAGCATTAATATTGTAGCTAAAAGTCATGTAGTTTAGCAAGTTCCTTGATATGCTTTCACATACACAAACATCTATTATGTTCTTTTCCAAACCAAAATGATATTAGAGCGAGACCATTGTAACAATAGTCCTATGGAGGGTCACAGGTCATCCCTACATAGAGAGTGCTACCGTGCTCTCTGATAATGACTTGTGAGTATAGGTATAAGAAGGGGAATGTTTTTGATGTCTGGAGGAGAACAATAAAGTCCCTCAGTGCATTATGTCTTTGAAATAAGGACATTTTACTGTAATTACACTTATGTTTGCATTTAGATTCACCTTGTCTTGCAGTTGGTGTGTGATTAACATATGGTGGAGGTCTTGCATCACCTCTGGGGCGAGGAGGGGGGAGGGTAGGGGGTCCACCACGTCTTGGTGGTCGATTTGGAGGCAGCGGAGGTGGGGGGCTATCCATCCCGAGTACTTGTTATTTCGATGGGAAAATTATCTTTTACTAGTTGTGGCTGTTGTTGCTATCACAAGTGAGTAAGTTGTTATTATAGAGTTAATACATTAGCTATAGTCTTACTAACTGCTTAATGAGATTCTATGGTTTAACTAACACTGAGAAAAACTCTCTGGAATAACACAACATGCATACACAATGCATCATTTGCCCACTTAGTTGAGGACTTATCCAGATGTTTAATGCTTTGATGACTTTGGTAGGAGTTTTCATAACCCACAGCTCACTACTACTGGACACTATGATTGTAGTAAGGGCTACACAATAATAAGCTGCTCACTATGTTATGTAGCAGCATACGTGATCCTGTATCACCTGTACATATCTGGACAGTCACTTGTAGCTAGGTTCACTATAAGTCTAGTATTATACAACTACAGCTTCATGCATGAGTGAACTGTTATATGGCTTTACGGCTTTACACCCCCCCCCCCCCCCCCCCCCCCCCCCCCCCCGTAGTTAATTAGTATACTATCCCCTAATATTGGTCTGGTATATTCATAGTAACAACTAATGTTTTGTACAATATCCTAGAACTATGTGCAGACCCACACAGAGTTTAACATTATTCACGTTAGTGTGCTACAGTCAAATATGTCTAGAATGGTGTGTGCCATATCTGCACGTGTGGATTTCCATGACCTTATAGAATAATGCTATTTTAATCATGGGGCACTGAATTCAATGACTGCCTATGACAGGTTTAATAGGCCTCAGAGTTATTGATGCAGTCAAACCTTTTTATTGCTAGATAACTATGGTTTAATATTGTGATATGCACACTGTCACAGTCAAGGGAAATCTGTAGGCCTATAGCTATGTTACTTTATCAGATTAGCTAGCTAGCTAGAGCTGCTTGCTAGTAAACAATTATTGTGGAACTCTGTAAACAGTGTTACTTACAGTAGGTAGCGAGCCATTAAATCATGCACCTTTAAATATAGCCACATCTCACTTAGATACTTACCTTAGTAATGGCGTTCTCTTTTAGCTTGTGATCGTTGGACAACTTGGACTACTGGGACTGGCTCAGCTGAGCTGGCTACGTGTGGGCGTGGCATACAATAGAATTGTGTATAGCTACGGATAGTTTTGAATCACCTGTGCATTCCATACTGTTTGAGTGTCCATATTACAGCAGCTTAGTTGACAAAAGCATACAGTTCACATTCAACAACATGCACAGATACATGCATGCAGTAGACTAGAAGGAAACTCCATTTTTTTATCATAATAATGCTGTGGCTCAATGTAACACACACACACACATAACATGCACTCAACAGACGTATGCGCTGAGGGTCAAAATTAACTGCAAACTTACAACAACAACAACAACAACAATAACAACAATAACAACAACAACAACAACACTGCCTATTATTGCCATTCACATACAGTTTACAAATTTATTACATATGATTAGCTTAGGAGCTTGGGCGGTTGATAAGGAGCTAGGAGCTTGGGCGGTTGAATACTTGATAAGGATCAAGTCCTTTAGATAGACTTGTAGCGGAATGCTTCCCACTGATAACTTTCATCAGTCTAGCTCGATGCAACTTGTTACGCACACTCAGTTCTTCTTCCAGAATAGTTTCATCACACTCTGCTAACACTTCGCCATCTATAGATTCATCAGAAAAGTTCTCCTTGTATTGTGAGAGCTTCATAATGTCCAGTAGATCCAAAATCTATTAATTAGGAGAGAAACGTGAAGTTTCAAAGCCAAAGTTTCAGAACTGAAGTAGTTCCACAGATTATAGTCAACCTGCCATACAGTGGAACCTCCAATAAAGGACACTTTGAGGGAGAACAAACTCAACATAGGACAATCTAAAAGTACCTCCCAAAAAAAGAGGATAGTCTCTCTCTACAAAGGACAGAAGGCTGGGTCCTAAGTTTGTTTAATACTCTGTAGTAATTGTAACCCTATCCTGATGCCTGAGACTTACCTCCTGCAGACTCATGGCTCTGAGGTTTTCTATATTGGCTTTCTGTTGCTCGGGGTTTATACAGCGGGTGAGTGATATGGTAGGAATCTTTGGGTCCTGAGGCTTTGTCGGTGCAGTTGAACTGTTCAACTTGCCAGGTTTGGGTAGTTCTGTAATATAATAATAATTACGATAATACACAGGTTTGATCTGGGGGAGGAGGGAGCGGATCAGTATTTCAAAGTGAAATACCACAAATTGGGAGATTTTTCATTTTTGTGGTCATGTTCAACAACGAAAATTAATTACATGAAACCCCTGATAAAATTATTGGATACTCACTCTTGGGCGGTGCCTCTGGACTGGAAGTTCTATTGACTCCATTCCTCGATAATTTATTAACATTATCCTGCAGTGTCTCATACTTCTCAGTGAGCTGTTCTACAGTATTTGCAAGTAAAGCAATTTCCTCTCTCACAAACTTAAACTGTTTCTGTACATTCTCTTGGAATTCTTCCAACAGAGCCTTGAGAGAGTCATTACTTTCGGGTTTTTTCTGTTCTGAATCAGCAGAATTAGCTTTCTTCATGATACTTTTGGAGGGAAGGACAGGGATGAGGTTAGGCCCAGGGGAAGGTTTTGGTGATGCTGTCGATGAGTTTGATGTGACTGGTGGTATAAAACGTTTAGTCAACTGGTTCATGTAGGTGGATTCCTCCTGTTCTCTATCTCCTGGACCAGTTCCTGAACCTGGATTGCTACTCTGCTTTCTTGCTGAAGGACTAAGCTGGGGAAGAGAGTCCTCCACGCTCTGGCCCCTTACTGGGGGGTTCAGTCGCTCTCCTGGATTCGAAGGCAGAGTGTGGGATTTCTTGCTCAGTTTATTCACTTTGGATGGTTTTCGCTGAGGAAGGGGAGGAGTCTTAGGATCTGGTGCTAGGGAAGGATTGACGGCCAGGTCTTGTGGTGTGGGGGGAAGGGGTTGATTCAGGGCACTCCTGAAAGGCACCGATGATGGCAAATCTACAGAATTAGGAGGGGAAAAAAATTCATTGTAGCTTGGAGGGTCACCCCAGAGATTTTTCTTTCCTATGATACTGGCAGGGTCATCCCCTTTAGCTAAAGGGAGTTTCCCTTTGATACACAGCTAAAGGGATTTCCCCTTTGATACTGGCAGAGTAGCTAAAGGGAGATTCCCTTTGATACACAGCTAAAGGGATTTCCCCTTTGTCAACCCCCTTTACCTAGAGGGATTTCCCTTTGATATTGGCAGGGTCAAGCTAATCATGAATTAACCCTTTCTGGACACATACATACCATCAGCAGTCCCGTACATCTTGTCAGACATTGTGATGTCCAGTCCCCTGAATTCGTAGCCCTCCCTCACTCTCTTTCGTCGGGAGTTGTATCTCTGAAGCTTGACATCATCCTCTTGTCCTGTCTTGCTCCCATCTACCTTCATCTCTTTCACCTTGCTTAAGTCAAAACTCATGAGGAAAGATTTGGTCATGTCGTAAAGGTCATCTTCATCAGTATCCTGCAGTATGGTGACTTCAATTTCCATCTCTATAGGGATGGAAATAGGCATCTGTTCTTCACTCTCCCTATTCCCGTCACCTGCAGGTATAGTAATATAGCTAGATGAGGCCACCAAGTACACACAATCATATAGATGAGGTCAAAGTACACAGTCATATAGACGAGGTCAAAGTACACAGTGGTATAGACCATATACCTTATAACTACTACCTACACAGAGTGGGTGGGGAGGGAATTCACACTACACAGTATATGAAATGTGGTTGACCATTTTCTTATTGGGGATGATCATGTGATGCTTTCAACTGTGCTCTAACCCTCGTACTCTTTTTTTTTTCAGGAGAAAAGTGAAAAGCCTAAAAGCCTGAGAAAAAGCCTGAAAACCTCTAAAAGCTGGGGAGGAAAGAAAAGCATAAGTTTGAGGCTAACCCTACGCTAAGTCAGAGACTCACTGTTATCTACGTTGTCCCAGTGTGTGGTGGCAATGATGGCTGAGTCGATGCTGGTGTGAGTAAGGGTGACCATGTCAGTGGTCAGATGAGGGGGCAGATCCTCTGCGTCCCCTCCAGGTGGGTACATCATCACCTGAAGGGGGTATGACTCTGGGAAGTGCTCCAGGATCTCAGGAATGTAGAGTTGTATCGACTGTGGATCTGTCGTGAAACTAGAATCACAATCATCCTATATGAGTGGAAAATTACCCACTTAAAAAAAACAAAGAAAAAAAAACCACTTAGAATTATCCATATTTACTGTACCGTTAATGTTTTTTCTTCCTTAGCAGAAAGACTATAGACTTTCACAAAAGCCTTCCTCAGAATGGTCTTGCCAATCTTCTTGATGATCAGGAGGTCATTCTTCTCCACGGAAGTCTTGGGATCACTTGTCTGCAAGGCATCCAGAACTCTGACTATGCGAGGGGGACTCTTGCTGGCTACCAGCTCAGAAACACTCTTAAAGATGTGACCCTTTATTGCATCCTTGAAATTATTGCTGCAGTGAGTGGAAATAATACAGTTAAAGGACACTCTGAAAGAGGACAAACCTCTCAACAAAGGACAATCTAAAAGTACCTTTGTATATACACTCTATACAAAATAACCTCCAAAGGAGGACCACCTCTCTACAAAGGAGGTCCCAAGTGTCCATTATTTGGAGGTTCCCTAGGAAAAAGTTCTTTTGTGGTGTTTGAAGTCATAATATTTTGTGGTCAAAAATGACAAGAAATTTCCTCACCTCACAGTAAAATGAGCTGGCCCACTAGGCCACTACTTCACCCACCTAGGATTGTAGAGCAGTCCAAACTTGATATCTGAGAAGAAAGGGATAGAGAAATGGTTTGAACCACAGTCCTCCATGGATATCATCTTCTCATTTTTCACAAAGTAGAAATTGTAAATGTCTCCAGAAGAAATGATGAATCTAATAGAGTAAAACAGAAGGTGAAAAGTTACCGTACACCCCTTCAAGCTAGAAGAGTGATGAATCTACGTAATAATAAAACAGTACATACACCTTAGATACTGGACACTCCTTCAATCCAGAAGGGCCTGCCCACTATCTACTGATGGACAATTACGCAGTATGATTGAATAGAATGTACTTTATTGCACAGAAGAAACAAATGCAGTTCCTCTTTCAATATCCATTCAAGTCAACAATAACTACAATATTGCACACTACAAAAGCTCCAGATGTTCCATAAATTATTGTTTGTATTTTATGCCAGAGTTTATTCCAGAGAAATGATTCAACCATCAGAAAGAGAGTGGAACCTCCTGACACACAAAAAGTGCACTGACAGATTTTTTGGGAGTCTATTCTGAGGAGTTTGACTAGAGCATACCTTTCTTCAGAACCACAAAATCCCTCCTCCACTCTGACCCTGAGAGGGAGACTCTTGCTGTATTTCCGCACAAGATCAGGCAAGAGGAGTGTCTCTCCATCAATGGTGTTGAGTTTGGAGACACTGGGGATGGGAGAGAACCCTCGGGCATTGTTCCCATCTGATACTGACGTCAAAGTTCCAGTTGGTGAACTGTAGGAAGATTTCCGAGGCTGTGACAAGAAAGAGAGAGAGAGAGAGAGGTAACGTTGAAGTGCCTGGTATTTACTGACCTGTACTATGGGATGGTCTTCTGAATTCTTCTTTGTAATTGGTTTTTTGCTGATGGGTGGAGGGGGAGGACCTGGGGACAGTGGGGAAACAGCTCTTTTCCCCCCTCTAGGGTGTTGGATAGGCTGCAGAGAACAACAATCAAATATCTAAATAGATGCAAGCAATAAGTGATTATGATCAACTTCTGAGCATGCTCATTATATGCACTGATATAATTATTTTACATAAACCGATTTGCAGGTCGGTTGTCACAAAAAAGGTTGTCAATTTGCATGCATGCGAGTTGAATTCCATTGGTTTTGGATTGAGATGAATGTGCATGCGTGCCAAATTGACAACCTTTTTTGTGACAACCCACCTGTATACAGTGAAAACTTGGATAAACTTTTATGGCTGCACAACTGGTTCAATACTCTAAGTGCCATAGCATCAAAGGTATGGTTCCTGCCATGGTGTATTAGCATCAGAGGTAAATGCATGCAGAGGCACTTAAGACCAACTTTTATGGCTGCACAACTGGTTCAATACTCTAAGTGCCATAACGTCAAAGGTATGTTCATAAGGTTTATATAACTATACTCATTGTAATCCCCCTCCCTAATAGAGCATTGGCATTTGTGAGAATTAGTCAACAATGAGTCCTCCAAAATTTTTCTTTTGTGCTCCACATGGGAGGGGGCATATCCCCCTCCCACACCCTCCCCCTTGCCATGGCCCATGGCCACGCAATCGGTGAGCTTCCCCCCCAAGGTGAAATTCCTAGATGCAACCCTGATAGTGGTTAGTTATATTAGCTTCTGTTCTTGCTACGTATTTTGTAGGCTCTCTTGCTGCTGAATATAAAATCTTGAGCTTTGTATACCATCTGCTCTCGCTGTTTATGGCTTTCATGTTGGTTTTCTTGCTCCCAGTACAATCATTAACTTACCTACTGCCTCTGCTCTCTCTGCTTAAATCTCTTTCTGTTTTTTTTTACAATTGCTAACTTGCCTTGCCTACTTGTGACTTTGTAGCTTCTGTTCTTGCTATTTAAGGCTCTCTTGTAGGCTCTCTTTCAGATGATCTTTGTACCCTCTGCTCTTGTTGCTTACCTAAGGCTTTCATGTTGTCCCGGTACTTTCTCAAGTGATCGTTAACATCTTGTCTGCTCTTGCTGCTTTACTTTTAGCTAGCTAAGCTGCATGGCTGAACCAGGTGAACAAGGGCCAAGGTCAAGGTCATGCGCATGTGTATCTTCTTTTGGAGGTTATTTTGTATGGAGTGTATGAAGGTATTGTCCTCTTTTAGAGTGGATCTCTCTCACAACAGTCAGGTAAAAAGCCCTTACCGGTATTGTCAGCATGGTTAACACCTCCCCATGCCTCAATTAAAGTCAATTTGAACTTCAATATAATAATAATAATAAGCAGGTTAACGAGGTCACTCGATCTGGGAAAATGACAGCATCCAAATAAATAAATAGGCCACTATTATTTTCATCACAAGTGGTCAAGATCTATAGATGACAGTGGCCAGGCACTGCCTAGCAAATGTTTCCTCTTTCCTTATACAAACACTATTGTCAGCATATCCTTTGTACTTTCCTTCCTGTGGGAGCATACACTATTCACAGGAGAATTTTGAAAGTAATGTTTAGACTTTCTACTGTTCATCCTGGGAAGTGAAAGCTTATAGAGGACACCATAATTATTTCCTCATGAATGCACCATTGTAGGGCTTCTGGTATCATACATCATGTGAGATCTTTATGGGGCAAAATTTAACTGTGAACCATAATAAATTGTCCAGTATAAAAACCACAAAATCCATAAAATTTTTACTCCATTAATCTCCCAGTGAGTCATAGGTTCATAATTACGAAAACAACAACAACAACAACAACAACAACAACAAAAAAACAAACCTTTTTTGGTGTGGGGCCGGGGGGAGGGGGAGGGAGTGGGAGTCGGTCATTTTCGTAATCCAGGCACTCGTATTCAGCCATTGGTAGTCAGCTGCTGACATAAATCAATAAAATATTTTTGATAAAGAGATACAAAATGGACATCCCATTCCACGTCAAAATTAGCAATAGAATGCCAGCAAAGGCTGATTATGGAAATATGTAATATCCTAATTGGCTTGTCAGTATAAACACTCCTGAAGGGTGCGGCTCCCACTGCTATGTGAAACTACCTCTGGACAATGTCAATGTTTTGAAAACACTTCATACCTGCCATTATTAGTTAAGGGCACTTAATAAGAAAGGTTCTCTAGGCTGCTCAGCTCAGCTTAGTCTAGCCAACAGCATTGCCTAATGCTGCTGCCCTCTAGGCATCTTGGAAACAGTTTGTGCATTTGCAATAACTACACGGACCTAATCATGATTATTCAACAAGCAACTTTAGCTAGCTCAAATCCGCTAGATGCTATATACATAGAACTCCTAGCCCTAGCATAGCCCTAGTTTCTTAGCTAGCTAGTTTACTCATTACTTACCAAGATCTAGCAGAGGTTGGAGATAAGAGATACTTCCAGTTGCTTGTGTGTAATCTTGCAGGAGAGCTTTGTTTATACGCTGTTTTAGCTACATGCTAATGCAGGAAACTTTTAAACAATGCACCGGAAACTTTATCGTCTACTAGGAAATGGACGTCATTATTATAAACACAATTATTTTGGTTCAAAGTTCTGCGCATGCGCCTGCCTGACATCTACAGCTAGCCAGGTTGGTTGACATTAAGTTTGCCAACAGTGCTGAGTGCTCGATTGCATTTGTATGACAGTACATACGCAAATTCTACTGGTCAACCAACCTGAATACCTCTGTACAACAATAGTTTAATTGGAACAACCATGAACCTAGTCTCGTCCCCAGACCCCTGGCTGTTTGCGACGTGGTTGGTGCTGTGCAGCACCGTGTGCGTAGCCGCCACCATCACTAACTGCACTACGCAAAAAACTCCGTGCATTTGTAAGGACACCGCCGTGGGAGTTGCAATCGATTTGAAAGAGGTCGCAGATATATTGGAGTGAGTCGTAGTCAACTGAGCTAACTAGAAAGGTGTGTATAATGGTGTAGTGCTAGTAGTTTCGTGTAGGGGCTGGGACACTGTGATAGCTATACATAGACGCGCGGTAATGGTTGGAATGTACTGTATTTAACCTGATGTAAGCCAAGAAAGATCTAGTAAGCTAGTTGCTAGAAAGCAAACCAGTTTTCTATCTGGGTTGTTAGATTAACCTTTTTCTGAATCTCCAAAACAGGATGGGGATCAATTGGGTTCAGTCGCTTTTCACAATTTGAATCCGTTCAAAGCATACACACCTTGAGGAATACCACCTTCAAAAAACGTGTGAATAGAAAGTGCCTATTCAGCAATAATTGATCTTGTCCGACCCCCCCTCCCCCCCCCCCCCCCCCCCCCCCCCTCTACCTTCTACAAGCCACTAGGCCTTGGCACATTATGCTCAAAAAATTATGCTATTCTTAAAATCATGTTATTATGCTCATGTGTAAAGTTATTATGCATGCTCATGTACACTGTATTATTGACCTTTAACCTCAGTAATCTGACCCTGGGTTTGTGGTAATTGTGTTCAGCTGATACTGAAAGAGTAGACATTTTATTGATAAACAAGCTAGCTCACTACATAATTATGATTTGTGACAAGTACTTGGGAAAAGGTACCTTTTCGTGCAAAACATTAAAAGCTGTTAAACACTTGTAAAGTTTACAAGTTACATATAAAATGTACAAGAGATGTAAAATTCAATTAAGTATAACTCAGGAATAAAGTGGTGTATAAATTTGATTTAAAAGCCATGTAAATCTCCAGATTAAGAGCTTTAAAATGATACCAATAACTCAATTTGAATTTTTGCGCGAAAAGGTACCTTTTCCCAAGTACTGTCACATTTTATTTTTGAAATGAGATGATTATGCTCATATGATTGCTGATTACGCTCGCCTTACAAATCAATGTAAATTATGCCGGCATAATGTGCCAAGACCTAAACTACAATATCAGTATAATAGACTATGAAAGGAAAAAAATTTATGCTAAATAAAAAGGGTTAGTCTGTACGTACTTAAACAGTTTCTGTCAACAAAAATCAAATTATGCTGCCTTCAATAATAATCCCTACATCACTACTTCCACCAAGCTGTTCATGTCAGTATTCTGCTTGGTTTAGGCAGTTATTATTGAAGGCAGCATAATTTTGATCTTTTTGTTGACAGAAACTGTTAAAGTACAGACTAACCCTACATGGCCTTTTTATCTAGCATAAATTTTTTTTCCTTTCATTTGTTTGTTTATTTTTTGTACGACCTAAAGGTTGAATATTGTTTCCAAGTAAAAATAGCTGGTTGGCACGCGTGTACGTGCATGTGATAGACAAATAGTGATAGACGTGCGCGCATGACAAATGATATCATTTTAAAATGGCTGACATAGTTATAATGAAGAGTCGTTTGATATGAGTGATTATTTTGAAGGGAAACTGTGGATATAACGATGGTAAAAGCACATTGTATGGTTATAACTGCACAAGTTGATATGAATTTCATTGTCGTACGTGAAAGGATCATGGAGTTACAGCCGTCAAATAATATCTGATGATGATGAACGAAATTTTAGATTTAGGCGGCAGCTGGTGCCGATCGTTGACGCTGTTCTGGAGGAGTTTGAGCGGTCATATCATCATCTTCTGCATTATTTTTCAGATGTAAGAAGTTTAGTTGAGCCTGTAGCAAGAATAGAAGAGATACAGAAAGTCTAGTTTGTATTGTTCTAATGAGAGAAGCCACGCCCATTCCGTACTAACCCTACATATAGAGTGCTACTGCACTCTCTGATTATACTGACATTGTAAATACTAATAGTGCTTTCTTGCATTCTGTGAGCAATTCTTTAGTATAGAACCAAATTCACTGTCATCAAAGCTGCGCCTGACCTCGGCCTAGCCTCGTACCCAGGATTGGGCCTGGGTACGAGGCTAGACAATGTTCACAAACCAAATCTCAGTACACAGTACTACTCAGTAAACAGGGATGTCAGAGGCAAAATTGGAGTGGTGAGGCCCTGCATAGGATTTTGTGACCATGCAGCGCGCCATCTAGGGGGGTCTGGGGGCATGCCCCCCCAGGAAAATTTTGGATATTCGGGGCTCTTAAATTCAATCTGGTGCAATCTGAGGGGAAATTTTAGTAAAGTACATAACAGCATAATATTAATAATTAATTCATATCACTGTTTTTAAATTTTCCAAATAATAGTTCTCTGTGGTGAATAAATTCATTTGCAGTAGCTATCGAGTCAATTTTGTCAGTGAGATCCCCTGTGTATGTGTAAAGTCATTAGATAGTTAAGGCGATGCTGTGTCACAGGTAAATTTTTATCCTACGAAGGGCACTGAATGACCGTTCACTGACAGCATTGGTTGCAGGCATGACTAGGAGCAGCTGAACTGACTTACAAACCTCAGATACTTACAAACCTCTTCCTTGAAACTGTTTGGTACAGGTTATACATGTGACATAACCTGTTATTAATTAACAGTACACTGATGTGTTGAGCAGCATGGTAGTGGCCTGTAATAGTACCCAAAAGTGGTGAGGCTATAGCCTCACCAGCCTCGTCATTTCTGACGCCCCTGGTAAAGAGTACAGCATTGCGAAATGTACACATGCAGTCAGGGCCTGAAGACAAATCAGTACTCCTTTGGGGACCTGGGGTTTTGGGGACCGTCACCAAAGATTGGGGACAGTTGGCACCTATGTTTATAAATTGACCTATGCAGGGCCAAGAATATCACAGTTGGTAGGGATAATCACCTTGAACATCATGTGTCATTGTGTGGACCTTCCAAATATTGTGCTGACAATGGCATGAAGGGTGCAGCTGTAAGTCCTTCTCTATGACCTGCTTTAGTTTTCCTCTAACTGTGGTGTCATTTAATAGGTATGCCAACATGATCTGTGGCAGAATATATGGACTAAAATAGGAAGAAGTGATCGATTTAGCTTTGATGTGGAGAGCAAGACTTCATTTTCTATCTTCTACCAAGGTGGAGAGAGTGATGTTAATGGCCTTACTAGGTATGTACTTATTATTAACCAGATCAATAGGTAGAAATGGTAAGCAGTCGAGTTTAGTTGCTGCATGAGGAGTTCATTTACGTATGTGGGCTTGATGATTAGGTAAAGGGTTTCCAATGTAGTTTAGGTGTGGCTGTGCGCTCTAACTGCTTTTATTGACTTTGGTTCTTTGGTGTGTTTCAGGCAAGCACGGTTTGCTTTCACAGTGAGTTCATCTGTTACGGACCCTCAAGTTGAAGATGTGTCTGAGGACCTAGGCAACATTTTCCCTGGTTTCCATACTTATGTGAGTGATACACATCTTAGCTAGATAGTCAAACACCATTGATTGTGAGTTGGCCAGTGAATCGTGTCCCCTCCCACAGACTTTCAATGTGACTATCGCTCCAAAGGAAGTGAATCCTGGTGGAGGTGTTGGTCCTGTGGATGTCATTGGTCTCGTGCTCATAATCCTGTAAGACCAATCCTGCAGTTTACTTCTACTCATATGCATTTAAAATTATATTTCTCTTAAAGTGTAGTGGCTTCAGTCCTTCTTATTTGGGAACAATTATAGAGACCACAAAGTTATTAGAAGCCCTATGTACATCTATTGGAAACAGGGTTCTCCCCAGGCGTAGCGGGCCACTATGCCTTTTCTGTCTAGGGCTAGGGCTAGGGCTAGGGCTAGGGCACGATCACTACTTGTCTATTTTCTTCTTTCCTTCCTTTCCTTCAGGTTGATAGTGGCTGCTCTGATTATCATTATTGTCGTCATTATTGGCAGTATCATCTTGTACAAGATTTGGAATCACCACCCACCTGAAAAGGTTTTTGTTGGTCAATGTAGATACAACTAGCTAATATCTCTCCATGTCATTCTTGTTTTGCAGAATAGAGTGACCTCTAAATCCTCTCCTTCCTGCAAAAGATTATATCATAAAGGACCAGGGTACCAGTTACTTTGAAAAACAATTGATGTGATCACACTCATCCTGCAAGTTTAAAAGACAATAATACGTCACACAAAAGAATTCACAATTGCTCAGTCATAAATGCTGTGCATGTATGTGTATAGCTGATATGAAAACTGTTTTACTCAGTGACAAGTGAACTTGGTAATCATGCATACTAGTGGCAACACATGGCAAGAGGAACAACTGAAGGCATATTATATCTAGTGGCAAGACATAACATAAAGGGGGAAGAACTCACTGTTGTAGGAATAGGGGTGGAGAATGCCCCCTTAAATATTTACATAGCTATTTGTGGCACCCTTAACTGAATCATCTTCCTGTGCCAATGGAACTGAAGGCATATAGCTAGTGCCCGGGGAAAACCCTGCAGATATTAAACGTGACTAAACCATCACTCCAAAAAAGGAAGTGAATCCTGGTGGAGATGGTGGTCTTCCAAGTATTGTGGATATCATTGAGTTCTTTTTGCGACGGAGGAACGATGGGATAAGTCCCCTGAGCACACTGTATCTCTCTGGTTCCTGACAAGTGGTGCAGTCGTCCATGACCTCCTGGTGACTCTCCACTTGGATTGTGGAGTGAGTGATGTGGTGCTGTTCCTCCAGGAGGACCTTGGCATCATGCTCATAAATCCTGTAAATCTTCTTGACCAATTTTCTGGCAGTGCCTCCATTTAAAATAGCTATATTTCTCTTGCAGTGTAGTGGCTCCCAGTCCTCCATAATTATTAGAGATCACAAAGTTATTAGAAGGAAATGAAACACCATTGGGGTAATCATAATTTGTGTTTTGCTGTACTAGCTTTTACACTATTTTTTATATAGGAGTCGATGAAGTTTTGTGATAGTACATGTATCATATGGCGCAAATCTTTTTTTCAATTTCAATATTTTCCAAGATAAAACTTTTTTGAGATAACTGGCTCATAACAATTATAGCCACTGGATTATATATATTCAAATAATTATTTATAAAAGAATCATGCAAACATTATGGAGAATATCTTGCAGGAGAGCTTTGTTTATACGCTGTTTTAGCTACATGCTAATGCAGGAAACCTTTAAACAATGCATGCACCGGAAACTTTATCGTCTACTAGGAAATGGACGTCATTATTATAAACACTGGTTCAAAGTTCTGCCATGCGCCTGCCTAGCCTGAACAGTATACATACAGCTACTACAGAGATTTTATAAAGTTTGCCGACAGTGCGGAATTAAATTAGTGCTCGATTGCATTTGTATGACAGTAATTCTACTGGTCAACCTAGTCTCGCGGGCCAGACTCGATTCTTTCCTTTTTCTAGACTCTTTCTTTCCCCCGCCCCCAAGAAAAAGAGTCTGGCCCGCGAGACTATGGTCACATGGGCGGCGGAACCAGTTCGGCTGCTCGGATCCGGTTTTGGCCGGACCAGATTTTCTATCAGGTGGGCGTGGTTGGTCATGGTCGTCGATCGATTGCGCATGCTCCTGCACATGGGCCAGCCAGCTAGCTGCTGATATCGCGGACGTAGCACCCAATCAGAGGCCTCAGAATTTTAGATTTCCTAAGAGAAAATTCGGAAAACGAGCGCTCTTTCCGCTAAGATTGGTCTAGTCAGAGATATTTGAAAGCTCTTTCAGTGCAATGCGACGAGTACGAGTCGAGTGAAGCCTCTTTTTAGTCTCGCGGGCTCGACCCTTTACCAACCACGAGACTATCCTCTTTTGGCCTGACCACTGAAAAAATGCTTCCGCCGCCACTGGGTCAACCAACCTGAAAACCTCTGTACAACAATACAACCATGAACCTAGTCTCGTCCCCAGACCCCTGGCTGTTTGCGATGTGGTTAGCGGTGTGCAGCACCGTGTGCATAGCCGGCCGCCACCATCACTAACTGCACTACGCAAAAAACTCCGTGCATTTGTAAGGACACCGCTGTAGGAGTTGCAATCGATTTGAAAGAGGTCGCAGATATATTGGAGTGAGTTGTAGTCAACTGAGCTAACTAGAAAGGTGTGTATAATGGTGTAGGGGCCGGGACGCTATACATAGACGCGCGGTAATGGTTGGAATGTATTTAACCTGATGTAAGCCAAGAAGATCTAGTAAGCTAGTTATTAGAAAGCAAACCAGTTTTCTATCTGGGCTGTTAGATTAACCTTTTTCTGAATCTCCAAAACAGGATGGGGATCAATTGGGTTCAGTCACTTTTCAATTTGAATCCGTTCAAAGCATAGGAATACCACCTTCAAAAAATGTGTGAATAGAAAGTGCCTATTCAGCAATAATTGACCCCCCCCCCCCCCCCCCCCCCTACAAGCCATACACCCCCAATCATACCCATTACCACACCCATTAGTATTTACAATGTCAGTATAATAGACTATTATACTGACATCGTAAATACTAATAGTGTCTTTCTTGCATTCTGTGAGGGCCTGAAGACAAATCAGTACTCCTTTGGGGACCTGGGGTTTTGGGGACCGTCACCAAAGATTGGGGACAGTTGGCACCTATGTTTATAAATTGACCCATGCAGGGCCATGAATATCACAGCTGATAGGGAAAATCACCTTGCAAATATTGTGAGGACCGTGGCCTGAAGGGTGCAGCTGTAAGTCCTTCTCTCTGACCTGCTTTAGTTTTCCTCTAACTAAGGCGTCATTTAATAGGTATGCCAGTATGATCTGTGGCAGAAAGTATGGACTACAATAGGAAAAAGTGATCAATTTAGCTTTGATGTGGAGAGCAAGACTTCATTTTCTATCTTCTACCAAGGTGGAGATGCTGATAATGACCTTACTAGGTATGTACTTATTATTAACCAGATCAATAGGTAGAAATGGTAAGCAGTCGAGTTTAGTTGCTGCATGAGGAGTTCATTTACGTATGTGGGCTTGATAAGGGTTTCCAATGTAGTTTAGGTGTGGCTGTGCGCTCTAACTGCTTTTATTGACTTTGGTTCTTTGGTGTGTTTCAGGCAAGCACAGTTTGCTTTCACAGTGAATTCATCTGTTACAGACCCTCAAGTTGAAGATGTGTCTGAGGACAAAGGCAACATTTTCCCTGGCATCCATACTTTCGTGAGTGATACACATCTTAGCTAGATAGTCAAACACCATCGATTGTGAGTTGGCCAGTGATTCATGTCCCCTCCCACAGACTTTCAATGTGACTATCACTCCAAAGGAAGTGAATCCTCCTGTGGGTGTCATTAGTTTCGTGTTCATGATCCTGTAAGACCAATCCTGCAGTCTACTTCTACTCATATGCATTTAAATTATATTTCTCTTGAAGTGTAGTGGCTCCCCAATCCTCCTTATCAATTATAGAGACCACAAAGTTATTAGAAGCCCTATGTAAATTTCTATTGGAAACAGAGGCATAGCCGGCCACTATGCCTTTAGTTATATGCCTTCTGTCTAGGGCTAGGGCACGATCACTTGTACTGTCTATTTTCTTCTTTCCTTCCTTCCTTCACTTCAGGTTGATAGTGGCTGCTCTGATTATTGTCATCATTATTGGTAGTATCGTCTTTGTCATCTTGTGCAAGATTTGGAATCACCACTCACCTGAAAAGGTTGGTGAATGTAGATACAACTAGCTAATATCTCTCCATGTCATTCTTGTTTTGCAGAATCCTCTCCTTCCTGAAAAAGAAAGGACCAGGGTACAAGGCTAGACCTTGGTCATGATAATGTTCATAAACCAAATCTCAGTGCACAGTAATACTCGGTAAAGAGTCAGAGTGTAACAGCACTGCTAATTTTTCACAAGATACATGTGGTATTCTTTACTTCCTCTTTTATTGTTTTGTTTTTGAGCATGCTCACTATGTGTCATGTTTTATCACTTGTCATCCAGTTGTCTTTTTGTAAGTTGAATTTGTGAAGTTATTAAAAGTTCTTAAGTCACGACAGTACACATACAGTCAGGGCCTGAAGACAAATCAGTATGACCTGAGGGTACCACAGTTGAATTGCCACCGTCAATTCAAGTTTAGTAATAAACTGGAAATGAAACTTGTTTGGCCAATAAAGCGTGTGCATGCATTGATCAAACACAATTTCTGACTTCTTTGCTGCCATACTGTACATAAGCTGTTCACAAAAATAGTTCAGTCTGTCACATGAATCTAGGCTCAGGAAAGATCAATACTCTTTCCATGGGGAAATGTCTTCTTGAGGAATGACACTATTGCAAGTAATTTGTGAAAAAAGCAACATTAAATAGGCAGGAATGATACCAATTCAAGAAATGAAATTTGACCACTCTCTCCACTGGTACTTTCAGCGTGGAGAGTGCCCCCTTAAATTTTTTACATACACCCTTAACTGAATCATCTTCCTGTGCCAATGGAACTGAAGGCATATAGCTAGTGCCCGGGGAAAACCCTGCAGATATTAAAATGTGACTAGACTATCACTCAATAAATCCTCTAAATCCAATTTTCTGGCAGTGCCTCCATTTAAAATAGCTATGTTTCTCTTGCAGTGGCTCCCAGTCCTCCATAATTATTAGAGATCACAATTAGAAGGAAATGAAACACCATTGGGCTAATCATAATTTGTGTTTGCTGTACTAGCGTTCACACTATTTTTATGTAGAAGTCGATGAAGATACAAATTCTGTGATAGTACATGTATAGCTCAATCCTATGGCGCAAATCTTGCTGTTGATCACTTGTCCATTTTCCTCCCCTCCCTATAATACTTCAGGTTCATAGTGGCTGTTTGGCAGCATCAAGATTTGGGAATCACCACCCACCTGTTTCTTGCGCGCGCGTATTAGAAGTCGCGCGCTCTGATCTAGATCCATATATATCCGGGAATGAATTCAGCCCTGCATGCAAGGTAGACCGTCTAATCCGAGACTCCCTCAATCAAGTATAAAATTAATGCGTAACAAGTGGCAATTTCGACTATAGTGCAGATTGGGAATCTTCATCTAGACTAAACAGGTAAATCTAGCCAGGTAGCTAGTGTTAGTTAAGATTGTTAGTGTTCTCATAATGTTTAGAGCGAGTATTATTATTGGGAAAAAAAGTTGTGTACTCTTAATGAGTAGATGAACATCTATAGCAATATGCAGCCGGCTAGCTAGCTAGCTATGTGTGATGTTTCAGCCATTACTAGCTGGTGGACAGATCTTGAAAATTTATAACGAATGCTTGAAGTGTCAATGAATTAAAACCTCCTGCATGGGTTTAAAGGCTGGGGTCAATACACTGATCACTACACTGAGTTGGTTCCATTAGCTATTAAAGAACATGCATGCACGAGATAATTCAATTGTCAAGCACCATTAACTATATAGCTACGTGAGAACATTGATTATCTATAGGCCAAAATATGCAGCATGGAATAGCTTAGCTAATAGGATAGTGGCTAATTAATAGAGAGTAGTCCCTTGGGAGATGCTTTTGCTGTTTAAAAGGTCTGCATGATTTACGTTCATTTTTGCTCAACACAACAAGTGAGCCTCTGCACTAGCTATCTGAGTCATTATCCAGCCTTGTTTTTACCAAGTTTATTTTAATGTTGCATGACTCATGATTATTTATAAACATAATACAGTCATGCATACAGAATCATTATTAAGTGCATCAACAGTTGTATTTTCCCAAAATGTACTGTTATATATAGCTAACTAGCTAAGCTAGCCCTTGCAGATCTGCTCAGTTGAGTAGTTATTTTTACAATTACTATGACATCATAAAGTTCAAAAACAACTCCAACAGCTAGTGTTTATTTCTTTTACAATAGCTGCTATAATCATAGTGGATATTGAAAGAAGTTAACTCTTCCTTAGAGAGCCTTTTTAGGATTAGCTGTAGCTACACTGACTGATTCAATAAAGTTTGATTCTCATTTTTCAGACCAGTTTTTGAATACTTTTGAAGGATGGCCAGTAGAGAGAGAGCAGGCAGTGATAGTGATGAGAGTGATGAGTACGAGACCATGTCACCAATGGCAGTTGCTGAGCTCATGCAGGAAAGTCTACAGAGTCAGCTGCAACAGCTCACAACTTCCAATGCAGATGCAAGCACGAAGACAAAGAAGGACAAAGAAAAGGTACATAGCTAGCTATACAGCCAATCCTTGCCAGTGGAACCTGAGGCAGCATATATACCTTTGTATATACACAACTACTGAATAATGAACACACACTGGGATCCAGCCTTAGATCCTCATGTATAGATTGTCCTTTGTTGAGAAATTTGTTCTCTTTCAGAGTGGAATGTGTATTGTAGCTATTAGAGTACATCTTTTCTTCATACAGAACAAATCAGGGACCAAGACAAAGAAGAAAGGAATATTTCGCAGAATGTCAAGGGGGAAATCACCCAAACCAAAGGCCAAGAAAGCTGAAAGTATTAAAGAGACTGTCATCCTCAAACCACATTCTTCTAGTCCCAAGGCCAAATCAGCATCACATCTAGTAGGCCGAGAAAACGAGGTTCCTAAGGTAAGTATAAAGATATAGCCATGTACACCCAGGCCACATTTTTCACAGGGTGTGAAAAAGCAGTAGTTACAAGGCCATACAACTTGGCTATGGCTATGGCTTACAAGCTACATTTAAAATTAGTCGTTTCTCCGGGAAACAAACAACATTCAATTCTCAGATTAAGCAAAGTATTCCAAATTCTAGATCTACCATGATCAATACACTTGATTCATTAAAGTTGAAAGCAGCTATATTATTTATGTATGCAGCTTGGACCCAAACCCCCTCGTGTGCTGACACCAGAAGAGAAAATTGAGCAGATCAAGCGAGAACAGAAACAGAAAGTAGCAGCTGCTCGACAAGAACGCCTTAGAAGAAGTTCAGAGCCATGCCAGTCACTGGATCGCTCTGCTAATCTTCAAGCTGACTATACGATTGACAGATCCTTCGGCGAATTGGATGCAAATGATCTTGTGAGTCAATACAGTGATCAGCTGCCATTGGATCTCGTCGTATCTAAAGGAGTGTATGGAATGGAGGAGAAATATTCACTCTCAACTTTTGACAGATGTATCATACATTTTATCAAAAGGAGAGAATCAGTGCAGATACAAGACCCCAAGGATAATGAGGAGTTTTTGGTCCCTATCAACTCTGCCATAAAGTTTTCAATTGTCTACAATCCTCACAATGATGAGCACAAAGCAATGCTGGGATATAATTTTTCAACAGTAGCAGATATCATGTCAGAGAGTCCAATGCCTAAAATGGGGCTGGCCCACTTGAAAGACCCAGATATTCTGGGCATGAAGTCCATGGAGATACTGGTAGTAAAAGAAGTAAGTCTATGCTAATTTGAGAACTAGTTATGCTTAATTCCATGCCTGTCATTCCAAATGTGATTATACTAGTGGAATGGAGGATATTCTAAACCACTGAAGATAGCTACTGTTAGTATTGTAACTTAATTAGCTACTATGAAGGGAAAGCCCTACCTCAAAGCAGGAGGAATACAGTACCTTTAACTGCTCTCTCTAGAGCAAGCCAGTATGCTGAATACTGATTTAGTTCCCCCTTAATCTTATCACTAATGTATACCAGATACACTATAGCTTGCATGCCAGTTCATGTGTGTACGTATGTGTGTTATGTGTGTGTGTGTGTATCGTTCATAATATTTGGTACTGTGTAGAAGTTGAATAAACAACTAGCTAGCTACCAAATACTTTCACTTTCAATATTTTCCAAGATAAAAGTTTTGAGATAACTGGCTCATAATAATGAAGTAGCAGTTAAGCTTTAGCCACCACATGTACAGCCTTCCCCCCCTTAATTGTGATATTTATCTCATAAAAGTATCATGCAAACGTTATGGAGATTTGACATCTACATGATACTATTATGACATCATAATAATTGTTGTTGATCAAAATGCTACTCACTGGTTATATCAGAGTGTTTATTGATTGATAAATTCAGGTTTCCTGAAAAGGTTGGTTATGATAATCACTGAAAGCAAGACTTATAAAGTCTTCCATAAGCCTCTCATCAAGAAACTAAAGTACACAGTTTATAGCCGAGTATACTAGAGTCAATGAGGCATGTAGCTAGCTATGTTGAAAGATTCCCCCTATCCATTCTGTCTCCTTCCCCAATTAATTAGTGTCCTATTATAGATACCAGACTAATGCTGTGTTAGCCTTTTCCTCCTTCCTTTCATATTCATCCATTGCTATAGTTGTTTTTACCACACTGTTATCTTTACACTCTGTTTGCATACAGTCATATTGTGGATATTTCAACTGCACTATAGCTAGCTACTGTCACACTGCATTAGATCACATGTCCTGAGCCATGAACAATGAGTAGCAGCTGGTTGCTATTTAGGATGTGATTTAAATCAATATTGATAGGGCAAACACAGAAAACTTGCTTCAAGAGGAGCAAAGATGGCTAAAGTAGTTAGTGGGTGTGTTTATAGAAATGGGGAAGGATTTGGTGATGGGTAAGGAATACCTAGCTACATGGCTTTGGATATTTATAAAGAGATATGGCTGTTCTTTCAGATTCTATGTATGTTCTGTTTTCTTCTGACTCCCATATCAGGTCCTCTTTCCCAACGACCCGATGGATCCTCGGAAATTGAGATTCTATAGTCTCACTACTAACTGTCAACGGGACCTGGTTGAAACCATGGAAATAAACTTCAACACTAGACCCTCCTTTATGCAAGTCTACCTAACGGACATTCTAAAACATGTCCCCAACCCATGCCCCCTCCACTTGGCCATGTACCGCAACCCTATACAACGACCTCTAATTGCTCCAGGAATACCAGCAACGATGTTTAGGCGACCTCTCTACCTCAAAAAACGTTTCACAGACATTCTGCTGGTTGCTACTGGAAATATAAATTCAGAAACCGGAGAGCAAGACCACACCTACCCCTTTGAGATTCCCACTGACATCGACGTGGAGTTTGAAGTGATCAAACACTCGCAAGAGGAAAAAGATAAAATTATCGCAAATTCAAAGAAACTTAAAGAGAAGCTGACAGACAGGGACATAAGGCATTATCGGTAAATTGCAATTTTTGTGGGTAATGTTTTCTCTATTTCAATATGCAAGTTCATCAGTGTCCAGGAGAGCATAGCTCTTCCTGCTACTGTGATTAGATATGCTTCCAGGGACTATATTGTAAATGCATTCCTGTATTTGGTTCCAGGTATGTGGGAATGAGTGACGAACAGCACAGAATGCAACTTAGTCTGTACAAGTCTCTGCGGGATGGGTGCACGCTGGAAGGGGGCGTGGCAGAGGTGGAGAAGAATGATGAGGCAGTGGATGGTGACTATGTGAAAGCTACCAGTGGGAACAGGTAGAGTAAGAACACTTTAGCTGTCATAATAACGGCATCATCTAGCCACAGTGGAACCTCCAAATAATGGACACACATTGGGACCCATCTTTTTGTCCTTTGTAGAGAGGTGGTCCTCTTTTGGAGGTTATTTTGTATATACAAAGGTACTTTTAGTTTATCCTTTGATGAGAGGGTTATCCCCTTTTGGAGTGTCCTTCATTGGAGTTTTCCACTGTATTGTACCTCTCTTAGGACACCATTCTCTCTTAGGACACCATTTGGGTTCCGCCGCTGTCCTGACTGGTTAGTGAGGACACTTCCCTAACAAGGACACATTTTTGATCCCCAAAATGTCCTTTTTGAGAGATTTTAGTACCTATAGCTAGCTGGCTGGGTCCAGTGACTCGGTGGGTATCTATGAGCTAGTTTGATGTATGTGTTGCATGTGCAGATTAGCCATGACGCACAGGGTCGAACTACTGGAAGAAAACATGAAGAGATGCAGCCACTCATTGGCAGAGGCAAAGTCCACTATTGCTCTCCTCACTAAGGACAATGCAACACTCACAGATCTGTAAGATAACGCTGGCCTGCTAGTAGTTATTATACTCTCAAGTAGCTTGTCCAGAACAGTGCTTTTGTAAGTAACTATCATAACAGTTAGCTTTCTATTAGTATTGCAGTATTCAATATAGCAGTACTTATCATGTGGTGACTTCTCACTAGCTTTGGCAGGATGGGGTGATCTTTTGTTGAGCTCTACTTAGCAAAGGACAAACAATATTATTTATCAAAATAACAGCTCAGAATGTATTCAAAATTTGTGGACATGACCTTTGACTTCAATCATTGTTTACTAGTTACTTTCTCTCTCTCTCTCTCTCTCAGAGTGAGGGCACTGGAAGAAAAAAATATCAACCAAAGCCAGCAATCATCACAAATTGAGTCTTTGTCACAACAAGTTGACAGTGTCATCACAGACATTGAGCAGATGAGGGCAGAACTGGATGCTCTAAAGCAAAAAGAGGAGAAAAAGGAGAGGGCAGAACTGGACGCTCTAAAGCAAAAAGAGGAGAAAAAGGAGATACCTGACGATACTCGGACAAGTCACATGATCTTTTCCTCACAGTCTTTGGATAACCTACAGGACAACCACCACGAGCATGGCAACCTGAAGGAAGTGCATGAGAGAAACAGAGAACTTCTCTCTCATATGAATATTACTGAGGTATGGACTGTAGCTATGAAATATTTTTTAATGAGCCTTTGTGGATTGGAGTCTCCGAATAACAGACAAATTGAAATTGTCAGAGAGGTGACCTTTATTCAGAGGTCATTTAATACACAAAGTACTATGGTGGGACAGCAACAAGTGACCTTTATAGAGAGGTGACCTTTATTTAGAGGTCATTTAATACACGAAGTACTATGGTGGGACAGCAACAAGTGACCTTTATTTAGAGTGTCTACTATTCGGAGGTTACACTGTTATTTGAGTACAGCTCATGGAAAACCAGGAGACATGTCTCCTGCTTGATATTTTAGTGTCCCAATGTCCTGCCATTCATATTTGCCATAATTATGTTTTGTTCTCAGGTACAGCAGATGTTAAAACTTGCTGGGTTGAGCCAGTACATGAAGACAATTATCACAGAGAACATAAGTGGAGACATCCTTATCGAGTGTAATGAAATGATTCTGGAAGAAGAACTGGGAATCAAGTCTAAGCTTCATCGTCTCAAGCTACTGAAACTCATTGGAGGCAAGGGCCCGATTGAAATGTATAAACTAGTGGATTAGCGAGAGAATTTGAAAGACAGAGCTGATGTTAACACACTTAAAAAGAGTAAATTCAAACTTCACCTGATAAGAGTTTTTTATTAGTTTTGTATCCAAGTATACATAACCTTCCTAAGTTAGCTGTAACCAGCTCCTTCATGCAGTTATATAATCTTCATGTATCATAATAAAAAATCTGATTTTAACAGGACTATAAAAGGGAAGGAATGCCAAGAAAGGAAGGCAAGACGAAGTTGAACCCCTCAATGGTCTAGTTAGTTGAGTGAAGAATAAGGAGGAGGGGAATAGTTGAGGGAGAGGTGAGTTAAAAGTTTCCTACACCTGTGATGACCCGCACCTCCTCATAAACCACCCAGAAAGTTAGGGACCAAGGGGCCTGGTAAGAAAAGGAGGGAAGGATGACAACAAATATAACTAACAACACATTAGAACCTCCGATAGAGGACACTTCAAAAGAGGACAAACCTCTCAACAAAGGACAGTACATTGTACTTTACCTCAAAAGAGGTCAAAAGGACAAAAGGTGGGTCCCGAGTGTGTCCAATACTCAGAGGTTCCAGTATGAATGGCAATGACTCACCATTCGTGACCAGTTTGGTACAAAGCCTTTATATAATGCAGGCAGACCTTCACCTTTGACCTACATGTGTGTACATGGTGACATCCTTGGGCATATATTATATATAATTATGTGACAGTTGAGGGTAGAAATCAAACTTTATTCATGCTTTCTTTTTTGGAAAAAAAAGTTTGAAAGGCAGAAAACTGTATTGTAAAGCATTAGTCATGACAAAAAGCGACTAAAACGTGAATAAAGTTTGATTTCTACCCTCGACTGTCACACACATATATACACACAAGCACTATGTACTTACAGTTTTAAAGAGACAGTCCAGAGTGGAACGATAAAGTTCTCCTTTGCCATTGGTGTAAGGTTGGTTCATCATTCTTGACTTGAGGACATCGAAGGGGGTACCCATTGTGGCCGACACCAATCCAGAACAACCACTATTATAATCAGTCATGGATTTAAAAAGGGAATCTTTCAGGGAGCAAAGATTAATAATTTAAAACCTAAGCTGCAACAAAATATTAACAAAAACAGTTAAATTTCCTCTTTAATACCTTGATAATGCATGAGTTAGAGCATCATCCTTCAGTGAGGTGTTTCTGAGAATACTCTGTTTGACTGAATCATATGTAGTTAAATCTACAGAACAGAACATGACAGAAGCAGGGTGGAGGCCGAAAAAAAAAAAGAGTCAGCAAATTGAGAGCTTACCTCCTAGACAGACAAATGCTGCTCTATAGCAATTGGGGGCCCAACCCTTCCATAACCCCAGTACTCCATCTTGCCGAAGGATCGATGTAAAGGCATCCCATGTTCCCCTATACCTGTATGGAGCAGGAGAAACTCATCCAGTGAAGTTATAGATAGAATGAGATGGGGTTTGTGTCTTCAGTTACCTTGGTTTCAGGCCATCCAAAACTCTCCTACCTTCCATCTGAAGTCGAACTTTGACCAAGTCTGTGGGACTTGCCAGAAATTGTCCCATTGACCCTGCCAACATCCCTGTAGGTATAGCCTTCCTACACAAACAAACAAACAAACAAGCCAACAAATATAAACAAACACACCAATTCAAGTCTTCTTTACTTACCAAAGTGGGTATCTTCCATTCTTGTCCTTCAGAAACACGTGATCTCTAAGCAACTCATAAAATGTCATTCGGCAACCAGAATACACTGCATTCATTACTATGATATTCGTGTGAGTCACATGACATCAGTACTACCATACCAATATGCCTGAGTACAGCTGGATACAGTCCCTTATAGAGACTAAATATACCTTCTTCACGAACTACAGAAGAAGAAAGATACTTCATAGTTGGTCTCATAACTATTTGGAATGAAAAACATACTTATTCCTAAGCAAGTTCGTAGCATACCCCTAGGGTTAGTGACCTTCAACCCCCGGTTGCCTGAATTCTTCAAGGCTTCTCGTTCTCCTTGCAACTGAAGGCGAGTCTTGACTATATCCAGAGGGAAAGTCACTGTAGGGAAGAAGGTGGAGCTGGGTGTGGCTTGATTGAGATAGCATTTCTTGTCCCTTGGCTTGGCTAGACTTATTTGCTGCAATAATGGTGGACATACCTGACTCAGCTACTGTTGCTGCCACACACGTGAGGGCATACTTCAATGGGAAGGAGTCGTTATGTCTTGAGGGAGCCATCCTAGAAAGAGGTAAAGGATCGCCAATTACTTATGTCCACTAATAATACTACTACACACTGCTGGTCTCGCAATCCAGACCCCCTAGAAGAAGGTCTAGCTTGCGAGACTATAGCTTACCTAGACTACAGCTCAGCTGGCTGGTTCAATCCTAATGCTAGCACCGTTCTTCCATATCTGACTCTAAATTTTATGCGCATGCGTACTTAAGCTTAAGTCACCTCAAAATTCATGACTACCACATGCAATTACTACATTCCTGTGTTATGGTTTCAGACTATGAATAACTGGTGACCTCGAAGCCAGCCAAAACTGACCCTTTAGCTACATGATTGACCTTGGGCTGTATGCATCGGGTGATTCTTTAAGTGCACGCAGGAATGTTTCAGTGTCCCGACAGCTAGCAATAGTAGCTATAATAAAAAGTGCAATTTCGAGAGTGAACAGAATTCATCAGTGAGTGATTGGACCCAGCAAACTTGCAGAGAGGTGAGAACAGAAATAGCGCTACTAGAAGACGTAATGCCTAGTTTATACCTACTGCAAGCCTTGTAATAGCTAGGGCTAGGGCTAGGGCTAGCCCTTGTAATAGCTAGTTCATAACCAATTACAGGCTTTTATTTACTGGGCCTGGGGGAGGAGGACTGCGGGAGGACTGCGGGAAGTTTTCCCCCAATCCAAAATTCTAGCTGCAATTATATTGTCTTCTCTTCTATTCACAGCAATTGTTGCAAGAAGATTCTGTTGAATATAGAAGTGTTGGCTGTGCCTTAAAAATTATCAATGGCAGCGAATCTTTCATCTTACTCTCCCCTGGAGATTGCAAGCAAGTTAACCCATGCCATGCACACCATCGAGGTTTCTTTCGATGAGCGACAGGCAATTCCCTGGATGAATCAGCACTGGCATTGGTCGTTTTATTTCTCAGCCCTTTACCTCTTCCTGATTTACATCGGCCGGAAATTTATGGAAAAGAGGCAACCATATGATCTTCGTCGAGCACTCTGCTGTTGGTCTGCAGGGCTAAGTCTGTTCAGCTTTTATGCATCCTATCGAATCTTGCCTCTTGCATACAACATGGTGTACCTCGGAGGTGTACAGCATGCAATATGTGATACTAACTCTTATACAGGCCATGGGGGTGGTGGGATTTGGGCTTTCCTTTTCCCCCTGTCGAAACTTCCAGAACTTGTTGACACGTCCTTTATCGTGCTAAGGAAACAGAAAATGGTGTTTCTTCATTGGTACCACCATGTTACTGTATTCATTTATTGCTGGTACAGCTATGCTTACCCGATTTCAACAGGGATTTGGTTTGGCGTGGTGAACTATGCTGTGCATGCTATCATGTATGCCTATTATGCCGTGAGGGCTAGTGGACGACGCCCACCTAGATGGATTGCCAAGACAATTACTAGTATCCAACTATCCCAAATGTTTGCTGGGATCTTGTTGAATTACTTGGCCATAAAATCACTCCTGGAGAATAAAACCTGTGAGATGAATCCCTTTGCAATAGGTATATCCATCTTCTTTTATGCTTCTTACGCTATTCTCTTTGCAAATTTTTACTACTGGACTTATATTCACAAGAAGAGTCACCAGAAGACCAATGGTGCAGTGAACACGTCAATCCCTGTGAATGAATCACGCAATGGTTTTGCAACTCATCCTAAAGCTAATGGCATGTCTAATGGAGGGGGCAAACTCACAACACGTTTGAATGGTATCAGGGCCACAGACTACTCATAATCAAGTTGTACACTGACAGAAAATATTGACATTTAGCACAAGATAGGTTGTAGCTGCTACATAGGAACTAACTGTATACATGTGTCATGCATATATTTCACTTCATTACTGATTACTTAGAGTTTGATCTTTATTTTTTAATAATAGTTAGTAAGAGATTTAAAAAAATCATTCCTAAATGCACACTCATCTATTTATAAGCTGAAGATTCAATGCATGCATCTACTTTCTGCAGTGCACACCGTTCCTACTTGAAATGCTGGGAAAGGTAGCATTGTCGGATAACTGGTTCTTGGAACCATCCTTCACTTTCTCACTGCGAGGCAAGAGTTCTGATGTCCTTTCAAAGTGCACCACATTTCCATTTACTGTAGCAGCTCCAGTGTGTGACAAATTATTCCTTGTATCAGCTTTCGTAGTAGGCTGCTTCTTGCACAGATAAGATGTATAAAAGAAATGGACGAACAGAATAAAGTAGCTTACATAAAGAGTTAATGCAAAGTAGACAATGAAAATATTTTTTTCAATCAAGCCATCGCAATACCATTCTGGATCTCTTTGCAGATTTATATATACGTACATATTGATCGAAACACCCACAACCATCTGTAAGAGTTGAAGTGAAGTGATTACAATATTAACCCAGACTGGAGGCCGGTATACGCCTGATGCTCTCACTGCATAGTAAGTATACATCAGTGTATGAACGAAATAATTCATCGTGATGAACCATTGACCTGGAGTGGTGAGATAGCAGTAATGATGCCAACTATATATGAAGACGGTAATGTGGTGATACCAGTGCAAGAAGATCAATTTCTGCTTCCTGAGGACTATGAAAAAAGTATCGATTAATTCAGGACACTTGGAGAAACAGAAAAGGAAAGTCCAGAGACCGAGCTGTTTCCGTACCATCAATTCATCACAAATGCTTCTGGTCAAACCGTATTTGTAGGTATGGATCAAGTGAGTTAAGGATGATACACAAAATCCACGTAAAGAAAAGACAGCAAGCAAAATACTCCAGAACATCAGGGGACCTCGAAGGTTGAATTTGGGACGATTCTCCATGTATTTTTTAATTCCGAAGATGGAGATGACATAAAGGATAGAAATATAGAGAGAATAGTGCCAAATGCCGTCCATAAACCTCATAGCAGACGTGTGGTTGAACTGACTCTCAAATTCAGCCAGGGGACTTGACCAACCATTCTCAGCCATATTTGATGCAAATCCACAATAGCTACATCAAAAAAATAATAAGAAAAATAAAATGACGTTTAGCTATACAGCACATACATTAATTACAACGACAGCAACCACTTAACTTACTTAGTGACCTAGCTATTATATTCTGTATGGATTTATGGTGTTGGCTCCGCTGTATGCAAACAAAACCAAGAGTCGTTCGATTTTTTAAAAGGATCCGCGTGAGGTTTTATTACTACGGTCAGGCCATCCATGCTGGGCACACGATAGCGGTATAGCCACAAACACCAATTACTCATTATCTCAATTAATCTTGATTACTCCCATAAACATATACATGGACAGTTGCCCAGGCCGGCCCGCCCACTGCATGCTGCGTAGGCGGACAAGTTTACTCGCAAAAAAGAAAGATTATTTACAGCAAAAAAAAAAAGAGAAGAAACTATTAGCTACATGCATTGTCTTTATTTCTTAGATATATATGTGACATAGAAAAAGTGCGCAAAGAGAATGAAGTAGCTTCCATACATAGCAAAGGTGCTGTAAACTGTAAAGTAATTCCTTTCGATGTTTCCATCACAGTACCAGTTAGGATCGGCAGTCATATTGATATAGACATAAGTATCCACTGATAAACCTACTACCATTTGCAGAAGCTGCAAAGCTGTGATTGCCATATTCACCCAGATTGGAGGTCGATAGATTCCTGAAGCTCTTACAGCGTAATAAGTATACATCAGTGTGTGGACGAAATAATTCATCGTAGCGAACCATTGGATTGCATTGCTCATATCACTGTAGTTGTACCAACAATAGATGAAGACAGTTATGTGGTGATACCAGTGGAGGAATATCAACTTCTGTTTCCTGAGAACTATGAAGATCGTGTCGATAAGTTCTGGAGCTTTTGAAAAGGTGAAGAGGAAGGACCACAAACCCAGTTGCTTCTTGATCATTAGTTCATCACAAATACTTCTTGCCAGGCCGTGGTTGTAGGTGTAGACCCAATGAGTGACTGTGTAGAGACAAAAACCTCTAAATGAAAAAATCGCAAGTGCCAAACTCCAAAACATCAGAGGACCTCGAAGATTGAACTTGGGACGGTTCTCCATATATTTTTTAATTCCAAATATGGAGATGACATAAAGGATGGAGATGTAGATTGAGTAGTGCCATATGTTGCCAATGAAATTCTGTGCAGAAGTGTGATTGAACTGACTCTCAAGCTCAGCCAGGGGACTACTCCAGCTGAAAAAATCCAGAGCCATGTTGATGCAGCTTCCAATAGTAGTACAGTACAGTACACTGCTGTACAAGATCATGTAGCTAGCAATTAAGTAAACATGAACATGTACTATCTTAAGTATGCAATACAACTAGCTAGTAGAAAAAATCAATCACTCACTCCTGAATCTTGCTGCTGTGGATGGGAATGGGAATGTTATTCATTGTGTAGCATGGCAGATTTATGCCTATCGTTCGATTGCCTAATTATATTCATACTTTAGTATGTAAATATGACACGTTTTGACGTCATGTCAGTTGTAATTAAGATCACGTGATAGTATTTCCTATGCGCGCGCATAATTATTGTTTAAGCTTGTTCAGGACTGGATTACTTTTACAGGTGATATTTTGCATCCCATAGGTACATTATTGACTACTACAAGCATAAAATATTGGTTTGTGGAATTGTTCTTTCATTTGTTTTCACTTGTAACAGCCATAACAGCAGTGAAGTCCTGCTTGATGGGATAGGACATGGAAGATCACACAAAATATGCAGCAAGAACTTAAATAATATAATAAATATTAATAACAATAGCTAATCAGCTATTCTGAATTTTTGTGTTTCTTCTTGACAATAAAGGCATGATAATAAAAATTTGAGAACAGAATCAACATACTAAGGCCATAGAAGATCGAATAAATGCAAAAAGTATGATACAAGTAACCAAGCACAGCATGAGTAATTCCCACCAAAAACTGAATCATTTGCATTTGTGTGATCCTTTTCTTCCATGTGAAACTGTGCAGTGGGTAAAGAGCAGTTAGGAAGTAGTACCCATACATGACAACATGGACCATGGAGTTAAGACCAAGGACTGGGGCCACAGCTGGGATGGGTGAGATAAAACAGGACCAGTCGGCGAGCATGGTGATACTGCTATGATGGAATACATGGAGAAAGGAGATTTGGCGAATTCGATGCCTGAGGATCATGAAGACAGTGTCAAGAAGTTCATAAAGTTTAGATATCCAGTATATCACTATGCCATAGTAAATATAGCCATCATCCTTCTTTGTTGAGAAAAAATTTGGATCCTAAAATAATTGATAGTTAATGATGGTGATCCAATTCTAGTAATTTATAGTGAAACCTCCGATAAAGACACTCTAAAGAAAGATAAACCTCTCATCTAAAAGTACCCTAAACCTTGACAACCTCTCTACAACTGGTTGGGTCCCAAGTGTGTCCTTATTTGGAGGTTCCACTGTATTTATAAGAGAACCTTGTAGAAGCCAATGGTGAACAGTACAACTGCGCAAAGACTGAGCAGGCAGCAGATTAGGTTATGGACTATGAGAGGTTTCCGAAGCTCGAGAGGAGAGAAGATTTTCATTAGACGAGGGGAGAGGAATATGAGGAGTAAGTAGAGAGCTATCACAGGTGCACTGCGAGAGGTGACGAAAGTGTACACGACTGGAAAAGATCAAACACAGAGTCATGGCACTAATGTGTAAAGATCACACAATCAATGACTTCCATTATTGTGAGTGGCACTATTTAGAGTAATTGAAATAATATCATGTAATTGTCACATTATAAATTTTGCTGCATATAATAATTATGAATGGATGTATAATAAAAGTTTGGGTACCCAACAAGCCTCAATGGTCGGATCCTAGGTTAAAAATTAAGATCTGTGATCCCTCCTTTTATATATTGTCTTAATTGAGCTGCATAGTAAATGATTAAAAGCACACAGTTTGAGCTGTGCTAAATAATAACATTATTGTTAATGGATTTTTATGAATTTTGATTGATTAGCTATTAAAGTACCTGTTCCGTAGCTCAGCACCATCTTAGCAGATTCCAATTGCGGAGGCATAAAGCCACTTAGATAATAGACTAGACTATCCGGTATATCGTAACGTCTCAGTCGATTTGCGGTCGGCACACGCGGCAGCTGCATCCGGCCGGCCGGCCGGGTACAGCGGTTTTCCAAAACCTTGCAACAGGAAGGTGGAAAGCGGAAGTGATTGGAGCGAACTGGTTGGTCAGATTGCTCATATTGATCATGTGACTCGCTTTCTGCAGTTGCAAGATTTTGGAAAATTGCTGTACAGCGGTTTTCCAAAACCTTGCAACAGGAAAGCGGAAAGCGGAAGTGATTGGAGCGAACTGGTTGGTCAGATTGCTCATATTGATCATGTGACTCGCTTTCTGTAGTTGCAAGATTTTGGAAAACCGCTGTAACGGTTGTCGACGACAACTTGTCGTCTCTATGCGCATGCGCCCTAGCCGGGGTCAGTCAGTGATAATGAACTTTGTTGTTACTAACTCTAGCTAGCTAGCTCTCTGAGCTGGCCGGCTGTGTGTGATGCGATGCGGCGGCGGGGCAACGCCTCTCCTCCTCCCCTCCCTCGAAGGTCCCTTTCACCACAAAAAAAACAAACAAACAATACACAACAAAACTAGCCTAGCCCAAGTTTCACACGCGTAATATTAATGGATATCCGGAATGGAATGGAATTGGATTCAGAAATACGACCACGTACCATGCATACAAAGTAATAGGAAACATTAATAGCATATAAATACAGAAAAATGAAGAAAACTGGAAACAGAAACAGAATAATATTTATATAATTCTATGAAAACTTAAAATCAAGCCAGGTGTAATAGTAAGTTCCTACAAGGACTTGTATATCAGGTCGAAGGGGGTGGGATCACACATGTTCAAAGGGACTGGTACCCTGAACCCTTGCCACACTTCTTACAGCAGGGAGAGAAGGTGAACATCACTCCATCCTGCAAGTGAGCGAATGAGAGAGAGAGAGAGAGAGAGATGTAAGCACCCCCTTCCTCAAAATATGAGACTTACTTTAATCAGTAGAGGAAGCTCCTTCCAGAAAGAGTAATTAGGAATCATCTCCGCACCTCGTGCACCCTTGACCTTGTACATGATGACACTTCCAATGACAAAGTAAGCTATAATCCCAACGATCAACCTGAAGGAAGCAAAAATCAAAATGAGTTCTCTTGCGTACAGTTAGTTGGTGGGGGGTGGGGGGGGATTGCAGGTTTTCCAGTCAGTTTTTATAGCTATACATTTAAAACTGCTAATCATGTCTGGACAATAATAGAGTTTTACTGTGAGCCCTGGGATGCTGGGATGGGGATTACTAAACTGGGCTTCCAAAAAAGTACTTGGTATTTGAGGCTGGCAAGTTTGTTTTGTTTAGAATTGGTGGTTAGTGAGTTTGTTAAAGACTGTGGTTTCTCATTTGATAGAAATGATGAAATATTTAAAAGTACTCCACACACATTCAGCTTTTACCAGGGACAAGGTGCACTACATATAAGGTGACACAGGAACCTCCACTCTACACACACGACTTGTAACCAACACAATGCTCCTTTGAAGAAGGAAAAAAATATCAGTTATGACTACCATATCATCATGGTACGATGAATTTCCTCTCTAGGGCTAGCTTTAGTTGTAAATAATTTTCAGTAAGCATTCGTTGGCTAATGAATACTGGATAAATTGCAGGGCTCACAATAAACACTCTATTATTGTGTGGACATAGTTATCTAATGACAGGAAAAAATTGGTCGGACAAAGGCAGAAAATGACCGACCGGGAAATATCCTGTGACTGACTGTTATTGTGAGCCCTGAAATAGAAAGTCCAGAAATTTTTTCTTAGTGGGTTTGAGAATTGGCTAGCTAGGGAAGACTTACAAGATGATGATGACAAGACCAATGATACCAACCACAGTGCCTGTGTTACCACCATCATCCTCCTCACTAGGGCTGATAGTGATGTTGAAGGTCTACAGGTGGAGAGGGGGAAGGGGGAGGAGGGGAAGGAGGGGAGGGGAAGGGGGAGGGGAGAGGGAAAGGGAAGGGAGGAGTGAAGCAATAGAAAGAAAGCATGACAGCAATGGGACTGCATATCTTCCATACTTCAATAGAGTGGGTGTGGTCACAACGCCAGTGGACTCTCTATGTATGATGTGTATACTCACGTAAGTATGGAAGCCAGGGAAAATGTTGCCTGGGTCCTCAGACACATCTTCAACTTGAGGGTCCGTAACAGATGAACTCACTGTGAAAGCAAACTGTGCTTGCCTGAAACACACCAAAGAACCAAAGTCAATAAAAGCAGTTAGAGTGCACAGCCACACCTGAACTACATTGGAAACCCTTTATCTAATCATCAAGCGGACTTCAAGCCCAGAATAGTCATATATGTAAATGAACTCCTCATGCAGTAACCATCAAGCTTGACTGCTTACTATTTCTACCTATTGATCTGGTTAATAATAAGTGCATACCTAGGAAGGCTACCATCACTCTCTCCACCTTGGTAGAAGATAGAAAACGAAGTCTTGCTCTCCACATTGAAGAAAAATTGATTACTCATTCCTAACGAATGCAGTTGATTCTGCCACAGATCATGTTGGCATACCTATTAAATGACACCATAGTTAGAGGAAAACCAAAGCAGGTCAGAGAGAAGGACTTACAGCTGCACCCTTCATGCCATTGTCCTCACAATATTTGGAAGGTCCACACAATGACACATGATATTCAAGGTGATTTTCCTTAGCAGCCGTGATATTCATGGCCCTGCATAGGTAAATATTAAACCAGTGTCCCAGCCTCTATACGGAGCTACTATACCATCCTTTCTAGCTAGCTACAACTCACTCCAATATATCTGCGACCTCTGTCAGATCGATTGCAACTCCTACAGCGGTGTCCTTACAAGTGCACGGAGTTTTTTCTGTAGTGCAGTTAGTGATGGTAGCGGCTTCGCACGCGGTGCTGCACAGCACCAACCACGTCGCTAACAAACTGATTGCTAAGCACACACACTTCATGTTTTCTTCCTGGACGAGCGCAGTTTCAGATTAGTCATGTGATAAGTCACGTTATAGAATTGCGCACGCGCGAGCGAGATCGAGGCACGCGCGCGCAGCGCACGTAGGCTAGCTAGCTACGTACACGTACACGTGACCACATAATTTTAAAATTGACGATCGTTTCCAATTCTTATGAGGTAAGGGTCGTTCGGTGCATGCATACGTACATACATACACATACAGTGGATTGCAGGTACTACAGCGGTTTTCCAAAATCTTGCAACTGCAGAAAGCGAGTCACATGAGCAATCTGACCAACCAGTTCGCTCCAATCACTTCCGCTTTCCACTTTCCTGTTGCAAGGTTTTGGAAAACCGCTGTAGGTTGCTTGACACTAGTACTTCAGCCAGCAAGATCACATGGACCAATCAGATTCATGCTGACATCTACCTGCAAATCTGATTGGTCCATGTGACCTCGGTGGCTGGAGTACCCGGTACCCGTACCCAACCTGCAATCCACTGTATAAAGATGGAGCTGTGCGAGGCTGACAGGCAGGAGCTAGTCTGGCATAGCACCGCCCACCGACTTGAGTAGTGGTCTGGTGACATATAATACAACGAGTTGTGCCGTTTAGCAGGAAAACTGCTAAATCAATGAATATCATTAAATGACGTTTAATGACGTAAAATTACGCAAACACTTGGAGCCTTTTCCTGTAAGTTCGCACGCTAAAATTGTACCTGCCATGCTCGCCAATTAAATTAAGAATAACTATGACAACTGTGATGTCATTGGCTGATTATAATACCGCTTCCGACGACACTTCCTGTTAGTAACGCGCATGCGCAATAGAATCCACCAGAATTCACCAGACCACCTACTAAAGTCGGTGGGCGGTGCTGTGCCAGACTAGGCAGGAGCTGGGTCACCCAAGTGACGAGTGGAGCCCGTACAACGGTAAGGAAGTCTTGTCCACCAAAGTTTGAACTGTAGCTAACTACAGTGCTCACAATAACAGTCAGTCACAGGACATTTTCCAGTCAATTTATTCATATTATTATAGTCATACTCTTAAATTGCTATTAGATAATCATGTCCGGACAATACTAGAGTGTTACTGCGAGCCCTGTAACTAGCCCTGTAACTAGAACTGTGACCTCTGTGAGGGGTGCATGGGAGCTTATTAGAGGGGTGTGGCCTTTATATTGAGCTGTGGGGATGGGTGTGGCTGCTTTTAATGTCCTCAGTGAAGCCGTAGGATGGGTGCGGCCATTCAATTGCCCTTGATAAAGCCACAGAGTCTGATTGCTCCTACGAAGTTGTAGGATGGGTGTGGCTGTTTAATGAAGTGGGTGTGGTTGTCTATTTGCTCTTAATGAAGCCATAGAGTGGGTGTGGCTGTTTAATCGCCCTTAATCAAGCTGCACGACTGTTTAACTGCCCTTAAACAGCCACACCCACTCAATTAAGGAGCAATTAAACAGTCATGCGGCTTCATTAAGGGCGATTAAATGGCCACACCCACCCTGTGGCTTCATTTGTGGCTTAATTAAGGAGCAATTAAACAGTCATTCAGCTTCATTAAACAGCCACACCCACCCTGTGGCTTCATTAAGGGCGATTAAATGGCCACACCCACCCTGTGGCTTAATTAAGGAGCAATTAAACAGTCATTCAGCTTCAGGGCGATTAAACAGCCACACCCACCCTGTGGCTTCATTAAGGACGATTAAACGGCCACACCCACCCTGTGGCTTCATTTGTGGCTTAATTAAGGAGCAATTAAACAGTCATTCAGCTTCATTAAACAGCCACACCCACCCTGTGGCTTCATTAAGGGCGATTAAACGGCCTCACCCACCCTGTGGCTTAATTAAGGAGCAATTAAACAGTCATGCGGCTTCATTAAGGGCAATTAAACAACCACACCCAGTCTGTGGCTTCATTAAGGACGATTAAACAGCCACACCCAGTCTGTGGCTTCATTAAGGACAATTAAACAGCCACACCCACCCTGTGGCTTCATTAAGGGCAATTAAACGGCCGCACCCACCCTGTGGCTTAATTAAGGAGCAATTAAAACAGTCATGCCGGCTTCATTAAGGGCGATTAAACAGCCACACCCAGTCTGTGGCTTCATTAAGGATGATTAAACGGCCACACCCACCCTGTGGCTTCATTAAGGGCAATTAAACGGCCGCACCCACCCTGTGGCTTAATTAAGGAGCAATTAAACAGTCATGCAGCTTCATTAAGGGACGTAAATGGCCACACCCACCCTGTGGCTTCATTAATGAAGCTGCATGACTGTTTAATTGCCCTTAATGATGCCAGAGAGTGGGTGTGACTGCTTAATGAACCCACAGGATGGGTGTGGCTATTTACGTCCCTTAATGAAGCCGCATGACTGCCTTGATGAAGTCACAGGGTGGCTTTGGCCCTTAATGAAGCCGCAAGGTGGGTATTTCTGTTTAATTGCCCTTAATTACCCTTAATGAAGTCATAGAACTGTTTAGATTCAGCCATAAGATGGGTGTGGCTGTTTGCTGTTTTTTGGCCTTAATTAAGCTGGAAAAGGGGTGTGGCTTTCTGCAGTACAAAGGGTTGTCCTTCATTAAGGGGTGTGGCTGGCTGTCTTATGAAACCATACAGCTATAGGGGAGGGGCATAGAGGGGTGTGGTATTATCATGTGATATTTTTTTGTAGAACTTTCTAGTGATGATGACAACAGTTTGGAAGAAGAAGAAGAAGAAGAAGAAGAAGAAGATTATGATGATGATGAAGAAGAAGAAGAAGACCTAGATGGTGCACTACCTACCCCCAAGCGTCGGCGGTTAGCTAGTGTCATTGGACTTGGCCTGTCTCTCACCTCTGGTCGTTATCCTAAGTATAGGTATTGTGGTGTTATTGGCCCTTATCAGCATCTGGACCCTGCAGAGCATACCCCATTAGATTATTTGAGTTTATTGTGGCCAGATTCCTTGAATGATTTGATTGTGACAGAGAGCAATAGGTATGCCGGGAGGAAGAATCGGTCAAGATGGGTTGATATTACTAAGAGTGAATTCTTGGCTTTCCTTGGGGTTCAACTAGTGATGGGGATACACCGCCTGCCCAGAATTAATGATGCATGGAGTAAGGATAAGTTATTGGGAGTAGAGGGAATCCAGAGGTGTATATCTAGGACTAGATTCTGGGATATTAGGTCCAATTTGCATTTGGTGGATGATGCGGCCCTTCCTCCTGGTGGTAGCAGCCTGACCCGTAAAATTATGCCACTGTTAGATACACTTGGTGATAAATTTTTCTTGAATTATAGTCCTGGCCAAGAGCTGGCGGTTGATGAAGCCATGATTAAGTATAAGGGTCATGCGAAGGGTAAAGTGGTGATGCCCAAGAAGCCAATAAAGAAGGGATTTAAGATTTGGTGTTGTTGTTGTTCCTGTTGTGGATACCTCTGCACTTTTCAAGTGTATGAGGGAAAACCTATCAACCTGGTAATTGGCGAGCGGGAAGCAGAGAAGGGTATGGTTATGAGAGTGGTCACAGATCTCCTTAGACCCTTTGTAGATATGAATCATGTTGTTTATTGTGATAACTTTTTTTCCAGTGGGCCTCTTGTGGAATCGTTGGCTAAGGATAAGATTTATTATGTTGGCACCATCAAACAGAGAGCATTAGGATTTCCTGCAAATTTGAAGGGTGTTAAGCCTCCTAGGGGAAGCTATGTTGTAGAGAGAGTGGGAGATGTGTGTTACTATGTTTTTAATGATCGTAAGGTGGTGTCCTTTGTGAGTAATGTGTTTCCTGAGCATATGGAAGATGAAGTGCCACGGGTTCAGAGAGGTGGTAGAATAGGGTATCAGTCAGTCCCCCCACTATTGCCGGCCTATAATAAGTACATGGGTGGAGTTGATCGCCTTAGTCAGCTTAGAAAGAGTTATGGTTATGATAAGAAATCTAAGAGGTATTGGTTGCGTGCCTTTTTCCAGTTCCTTGACTATGCAGTAGATAATGTCTTTATTTTGTACAAGCATAATTGTAAGTATTATAGAGTGAAAGCATGTAAGCTGCTGGATTTTAAATTGGATTTGGTTCGCCTTCTGTTAAAGGATAAGAGGTATAGGGAAAGGTCTCCTTCTAGTAGTAGTAGTAGTGGTGGTGCAATGGATGATGTCAGTGTTGAATGTAGTCTGGTTAAGTCCACTGACGCTGGCTTGCTGCGGGGTAGGTGTGAACAGTGCTTAATCAAGAGGGCGAAACGAGTTCGATTTACATCCTACGCCTGTTCCATCTGCAGGAAACGACTGTGTAAAATTCCTTGCTTCAGAGACTTTCATAGATTACAATAATTATCATTATTAGCTGTTTCTGATCACCACCATAATCATAATCACAATAATTATCATGATAATAATCCTATTTAAATACTTATATGAATGAGATGAAGAGTGACTGTAGGGGAGTGTGGTGATGTCATCTGAGGTGTATGAGGCAGTTCACATGAGGGTATTATAAGAGCAGGTGTGCAGCTAGTGTGACTAGGATGCACAGAACTGATCAGATGAAGAGAATGTGATGGAACAGTGGGTTGGGTGACATGTTGGGTGTATTAGTGGTATAGTATGAGGGAGTTCACATGTGGATCTAATGAGGGTATTATAGTAGTTATCTCAGTTAGATGAAGGAGCTGAGGGGATATAGTAGTTATCGAAGGAGCTGAGCTCAAGATCAATAGGTCAACCTTATGTCAGTGGAATAACGCCAATTCCAATTCTCGTGAGGTAAGGGTCGTTCAGTGCAACAGCCATGCGCGCGCGCAGCCCTAGCTAGCTAGCACAGCCGTTTCATTCCAGACATTTACAGATAATTAAATTTAACATACGTAATTACGGTATTGTTATGTCCGCCCACGCGTTTCACAATTAAATTCTTTTTTAATCGTGGTACTATAGCAACTGTCCTATAATGCACAAATGTTGCTATGATAGCTGTTTGTCACGTTATTGTAGTACTATGGGCTGTAATAAACCCCTAGCAACCATCTGCGCATGCAAATCACAAACGCTATACCAACGCGCAGCAGCTGTACATTCAAACCTCAAGCGTCCTGCCACAACCGGTATTCATATCCTGTGGGTAAAGAAGGCGTCACCAAAAGAATTCAATTTTCCTGTGCGGTATGTTAACACTAATTAGTAGTCAATGCATTGAGGAAGTCCTAACACAAGAGTATGTGTTGCTACATTTTTTCCCTTAAGAGATACTAGGCGATCAAAACTAACAAAAATTTCAATAATCTTTATGTAAAAATAATGTACACACAGCAGCTACACTTTGTCTTTTGATGATGGATGGTCCAACTTCCCATAAAACAGAGCTCCTCAACCACTGCAGGATATGTGGGGAGTCTATTGTGAAACAAAGAGTCACATATAGTTGTTCAGCTCACTTTCAGGAACTCCACAAGTCTTTTGAGCTCGATGTACGAGATGATGAATCCCACATTCACCCCCCAAAATTCTGCAACAGATGTTTTGTTATGATGAAGAGAGAGCATCCCACAACCACTTTCACTCCCTTTAATTGGATGCCACATAGTGAAACACACTGCAGAGTAAGAAAAAAGAATAGAAAATAGTAATATTTATACATACATGTACATTTTAGATCTGTGAACACTTTGCATCACATCACAGAGCAGGTCGCCCTCCCAAATCCCGAAAGAGAGGTCGACCTAGTAGCAATAGCAAAGAGACTACTCTCAGAGCTATAACAGATGCTGAGTCACCAACAGGCCTCAACCGTCTTTATCTAGGGGTACATGTATTTCCACTGGGGACACCCCTGACTAAAACAGACCTTGAATGTCCCATATGCTGTGACATCTTGCATAAACCCATTGAACTCCTTCCCTGTGACAACTTGGTGTGTTCAGAGTGCTGCCAGAAGTGGGTAAAGATCTCACCCTCTCAGTGCTGTCCCTGCTGCCATGCTGTCCACCCACTTACTGTCCGTTCACCCTCAAAAGTGCTCCTGAGTGTGCTTGAAAACTTGCTCATCACCTGTAGCAACTGTTTCCAGGTTGTTAGAGCAGGTGATCACACCAAGCACTTGGATACAAAGTGCAAAGAGCACCTAGAGCCAGCTCCATCTGGGCCACCAGCATCCACAGCAAGTAATGTAATAAAGAGACTGCTGTCAGAGAGTAAAGATGGAGCTACCATCAGTGTGCCTACAGCTGGAAAGGTGATGGTGATCACTTATTATTGTAGCTACATTATGATCATCTCTAAAATGATATAGCCACTCACTCTGGTCAGAGTTCCTCACTCTGTTGTGTCAACTTGCGATGCCAGCAGAAAGACCATTGCACGACGAAATAAGGCTATGGACCGTGTGAGGGACCTCGTCAGTGCTGATGATTCTTCTACACAGCTGAAGGAGGAAATTCAACACCTCAACAAAGATGAGCGGCAGGACCTCCTTCAGAATGCAGGATTTACCCTTGAAATCCCAGCAGAGCAGGGTTTAGCTATGAAGGCAGATCTGGGCCTGCCATGGAACAAACTAAGAGTGATCAGGAGGCAAGAATATACGTATATCCTAGATCATCCATTCAAAAGTTTATAGGGATATCCCCATAGGTGGCTGCATCAGTGGGGGATTTCACTTAGTAGTGAAGGCAAACAGAGGAAAGTTGCCAGGAAACTGCTAGGGGGAAATTTGGAAGCAGAATCAGTGCCCCTAACTTTCCCGCTGAAGAAAACTGGGGGGGAGGAGATCAGGGCAAAGGCTTGCTGCTATGTCCCTAATCTGGTTACAAAGGTGATCACACTCATTGAGGAAAATGACAAGTAGGCATAATAAATGCACTGCTTAGAAATTAGTAATTAAAAGCCTATTTTTCATACCAAGGGCTGGCAGGTTGGTTTGGAATGAAGGCATTCCAAACACTGAGTTGTGGGTAAAGCTAGGTGGTGACAAGGGAGGTTCATCTTTCAAGATGAACTTCCAGATAGTCAATATAGCTCACCCAAATTCCATCCAAAACACCTGCGTCTTCACAGCATTTGAAGCCCCAGATAGCAGATCAAACCTCAACATCACTCTGCAAAGATACCAGGAGCAAATTAGTCAACTCCAGTCCCATATTTGGAGGTACATGATTGAATTTTGTGTGGTATTAATAAGTCTAGTACCTCCTTCTTAACCAGACAAAAGTCCCTGAGGGTTTTCCTTTCTGGGGATTATGAATTTCTGGGGAAAATGTATGGGATCTCTGGAGCTTCAGGTATGGTCTATTCACTACTTACTGCCATATTGAGAGATCTGTGGTGGTTTAGGGCGTCACTGCTGTCTCTTTTGCGCCATCACTTCCACTGAGCTGAAAACGCCTCCAACTTCCAGACGAGCAGGTTCTGTGCAGCCACGCACACTAGAGACTCTGAAGGCTGATCACTCAAGGTTTTTGGCTAACGGCGCCATTCACTCCGACGCTAAGAGATACAACAATGCCATATGCCCTTCTTTATTTGATATCCCATTGGATCAGGTACATTACCACATAGATTTTGTACAATAACAATTTACACACAACATACCTTAGGTGTGCATTCCAGGGCTCCATATTAGCTTGGGTATCTTCTTCCGCATCTATACCCTTATGGAGGAAGCATGCCACAAGCTTGATCTGGAAGTTGCCCAGAAAACAGGCTCCATTGACCATCAGGGTGGTGCTTCCTTTGAGAGCTACGTCAGTGCCTTGAATGAATTGTCCCTATTGAAGGAGCAGCAGGAAAGGGAAGAGCAGGCAGCGACTGTACTTGAGCAGATCAGCACTCTACTGGCCCTAACACTTCCACAAGGAAGTTCTGCATTGGAGGGAGTGAGGAAAGAGGCCAGAGTCAAGAGACTTGCTCTTCAAGCAACGGTATAACCAAAACTTATTTATAAAAAAACTGTGTAGCTGCGCTCACCAATTCTCTGTAATAGGATGCTACAGTCAAAGATTTGGAAGGGAAACTCAAAAAGGGTTTCAGTTTAGAGGATGGGCCCTTCGTGAAAGGCCTGGATGCTGCCTTGAAATCGTTCAAAGTAGAACGCCAGGCCTACTATGGTGGAACATTCATAGGCAACCATGTTCACAAGTGCCTAAAGGTAACTTACAAAGCAACAGTGAAGTATAATGTAATCAAATGATTGTATCACAGTCTTCCAACACTGAAACCCTATGCGAGGCCATAGTAGATACTGCTCGCAAAGTGTGTCCAACCCTTGTCAGTGATGCCACAGACATCAGCAAACGATTTTTAGAGGCATTCAGCAAGTTTTCAGCCTGCCATAACATATACAATGGCAATTACCTAGAAGATCACCAGATAGATCAACTAGGTATTATATATCTATTACCTGACAACATTGTCATTAATGTTGTTTACTTTCAAATTCTAGAAAAAAACATAGAGGCCTTCATGGGGTTTTATCGCTCCACCTTTCCTCAAGCATCCGTCCTTCCAAAAATGCACCTCATGGAATCTCACATGGTACCTTGGTTAAGAAAATGGCACCTGGGATTCGGAATGATGGGTGAACAGGGAGCAGAATCCATTCACGCCAGCTTCAATTCCATTGAACGATCATTTGCCAACATGATACACAACAGGGTTGATAGACTGCTATCGGTGGTCAAGGAGCATCATCTCAGAATATCACCAGCAAACATAACACTGCTCCCTCCTGTAAAAAGGAGGAAAAAAGAAGAATAATTTTAGAAGTAGAAAGGATGTCTATACAATAATAGTCTAATATTAAATCTCGCATAACTCTTACTGGAAAAAATGTAGCACCTTGGATGACAGCTGACCTTGTCTCATTTTTCATGGTCTTTCCAGCATTGTCTTTCAAACCCTTCTCAAAATTGAAGCATCCTTGGTATATGGCATTCTAAACAACTGACAACAAGCGCTTGTAGATCTCTAACCGTTCAACGTAGAAACTCCGTTCGCGCTGCATCAGAATCAGCTAGCTTCACTGTCTTTAGTGAGTACTACATGGAGGAAAACTCTGGAATGCGCTAGGCGTGGCATAGATTGCTGATAGGCAGGAAGTCGATTTCCTGTTATTTTTAACCCTGGGGAAAACATTTCACATACGTAACCAAGTGTCCGCGTCACGATTGGAATGAAACGGCTGTGCTAGCTAGCTTTAATTGCATACCACCTCGCCCCAATAGCTGACCGGGTCGTAACAGAAGCAAGTAGCTGGCAGCTCTATCTCTACTTTTGGATCAACTCAACTAGAGGTACATAATTGTTTAGCAACTACAGTTGCAGTTGTCACATTGCACCTCTTAGCTATAGTTTACCTAGCTATCTATAATATTGTAGCTTACTATAGCTAGTTATTGTGTGTCCAGACCTTCAGTTGCAAAAAAACAAAACAAAATGAGATCTGGTCTTAATAATTATGACTGTGCTAATAATAACTGCTCTGACTTTCTTAACACTTATTATAATTCAGTGTTGGTTGGTATAGTGGCTTGCCAGTAGATGACCACTTCACCCCCATATTATGTAGCTAATGATATAGTACACTTAGTACAATGCAGTGCCATCTCTCTCTATTATAGTTCAGTGTTGGGTGGTATAGTCTATATGTGTGGTTTGCATCCCCATAATTATGTAGCTAATGATATAGTACACTTAGTCATCACTTGTACAATGCAGTGCCACTCTCTATTTCCTATCATCTCCCAAATTTGAGCTCAGGTTTAGGACTATCTCTATTGGCTGGCATGCCCATTTCTAACCACTCAACCTTGAATGTTTGCTTAAGAACAACAACAAAACAACAACAACAAAAATAACGACCAAAAAGCAACAATATTTTTACTTGCCCCAAATTTCAAACACTGCTGATGTCCAATGCAAATCGATTTCGCAGACTTAGGGAAGATTTTAACGATTTGTTTACCACCAAAGCTGTTGGTTTATTTACACAGAGTGAGTGTGATTATTTGTGTTGTTGACTTCTCTGTCCTCTCACCTCAAGATTCCCAAAGCAGTACTAATCACCAGGGAACATTTCCCCTTTTCTATCCCCTCTCTTCAAACAAAAGCAAAAATAAACAAATAATAAACAAAAACAAAAAAAATGCAACATAAATTGACAGTTATAACTAAACGAAAGAAAATTCTTTTTCTGTAATCATCTTTATAATAATGATCACGCTTACAGTACCACCAAGCATCAATTCTATTGATGAGTGCAGTCACTTTGCCAAATAAATTGGCTTTGTAATAATTATGCTATTGTGTATAACTCTGTTTACTTATACAAAGTCCTGGAAAATAGATTTTTTATGAGTTACTCAGGATGGTACAGTATGGGCTACCAGGTATTTGGAAACATATCATCCCAGATCAAATTGTGGTTAGTCTGGATAAGGAACTTGGATTCCCAAGTTACTCCATTACTGCTGGCTCAAGTTCAGTGAATTTGGTCAAGAATTGAACTTCTAGAACAGGAAAATAAATTTGTTGTAGTGAACATACTTCCTATAGTGACATCTGCAAGTTCAGAGTGCAGGACAGTGGAGCCCTATTAATGAATGGGTAGTGTAATGCAGTTAGAGTCAGGTGATTCTACACATGTAGCTAACATTATAGTCATTGTTCTCTGTACAATCTATTTTTGGCTGTGACTTTCAAAGGTTTTATTTATAGATGTGTTGCTCTTATTGCTAAAAGGTTTCCAATTATTATGACTTCCATCCTTGTGACTAAGGGAGTGACTTTGTTTCATAGCAACCAGCAACCAACAGATCTGTTACCATTCCTAGTATCCATTTCTTTGTTTCTTAGCAACCAGTAGCACATGATCTCCACCTCAGGATTACTAGATTCAAACTGATATGGTGAAGGCATGGACTAATGTAGTTTATTGGCTGAAATCTCTGCTAGAGTTACCTCTTTAATTATTCAGGTCTGTAACAAAGGACAAGACAACTATTGATCATGGTGGTCAGCTATCGGAACCAAAAATACTCGCGTTTGAAGCGCGACTTCCAGCGACGAGGGGAACTGTTCAAAGATCCCGAGTTCCCTGCCACCAATGCTTCACTCTTCCTCAGTGGAACAAGTGAAACTGAAATAGTCTGGAAGAGACCAGCGGTAAGTACCCAATCAGCACTGCACTGGCTGCTGTCATCTCATTAGGAGAAATATGTTTCACAAGCCCTACTCCACCCTCTCCTATACTTCCCACTGCACACACCCTCTCTCCTCCTCCCCACTGGACACACCCCTTCTTCCCTACTCCCCACTGGACATACCCCCTCTCCTCCACTCCCCACTGCACACACCCTCTCTCCTCCTCCCTATAATAGGAGATCTGTATTGATGATAGCAAGCCCAAACTTGTAGTGGATGGATTGAGTAGCACTGACCTGAACCAAGGACAGTTGGGCAACTGCTGGTTCGTAGCTGCCTGTTCTGCCATTGCTCAGGAGAAAAAACTGTGGGAAAAAGTTATTCCTAACTGGAGAGAACAGGTATGTAAAGTCTCTCTCTCTCTCTCTCTCTCTCTCTCTCTCTCTCTCTCTCTCTCTCTCTCTCTCTCTCTCTCCCTCCCTCCCTTAATGAACTTTGACCCTTACCTCTAGGAATGGGATGACGAACATCCCGAGAAATATGCAGGAAAGGGTTAGGGCTCTCTCTCTCTCTCTCTCTCTCTCTCTCTCTCCCTCCCTTAATGAACTTTGACCCTTACCTCTAGGAATGGGATGACGAACATCCTGAGAAATATGCAGGAATCTTCCATTTCCATTTTTGGCGTTTGGGTGAATGGGTAGACGTTGTCATTGACGACTACTTGCCAACACTCAATGGAGAGCTCATGTATATGAAGTCTAAATCAAAAAATGAGTTTTGGAGTGCACTCTTGGAGAAAGCCTATGCCAAGTAAGGATCTTATCTCATGAGACTAGCTAGTAATTTAATAGTGTTCATAATAAACTCATCATAGTATGGATTCAGTGGGTATTAAGTGATCAGAACAATTTTTTCTGGCATCTGGTTTATACCAGTACCTATGATCAGTAATCTGTCAAATGTATCATATTTCAGACGACTACCAGTTTATAGCAGAGTTTTCTAGGTATGATTGTCAAAGTTGGAAGACTGGAAGTTCGATTCTTCCCCTATCTGTGTCTCCATCTATAGAAGTCAAGCTTCAAATACCACTGCATTACAAACCTGAACTTTTAGGTCATCAATATTCAGACAGCAAAAAATGGGTTGATTAGTAATTTGACCCTTCATACATTGAATATAAGCCAGACTCAACACCACCAGTGGAATCAGCATTAGGGACATGCAAATTATGCTGGCATAGTTTTGGGCATAATGGGTTGAACCTTAATGCCAGCACAATGCTGGCATAATAGGGGGTTTTTACTTTCAGGGGTTGGCAGATATGGAGGTATTGATGTCGACTCTTGAGTTCCTTTGTATAAATTGCTGAATTAGAGTAGCCACCTACATAATTGGTGGTGGTAACAAAAAAAAAAACAACTATTATTCAGAGCGGGAGCCACTTTATTTATAGTGGTACAGTCATAGCTACCGTCTGGAGGGTCTGGGGAATTCCCTCCAGTAAGTTTAATATCAATTTCAATCTGGTATGATCCAGACACACTCTGAATGGTGGTACGGCCATGGCTGTACCAGCCGTAGCAGTGCCTCCAGCCATGATATTACAACTGTCTTCTGCTGCTGTTTTCTTTACTAAATGTTATTTGTATGTCTCTAATCAGCATCCCTTTTTGCCTATTATAAACAAGTCTTGTAACTAAACTATAAACAGTTATGATTTTATGAATAATTGTTTACATTCTCTAAATTTTGAGAGCTGCACCTACAGATCACAAAAAAAACCAGCAATAATGAGAGTAAGAACAGTACCATAAACTTCGGCATTCAGAAGGTGCTGATTCCACTGGTGGTGTTAAATCTGGCTAATATTCAGTGTGAAGGGTTAAATTACTAATCAACCCATTTTATTGATGACCTAAAAGTGCCTTTAAGGGTGCAGGCACACTCCGCCCACGCATGGTTGCTAGGGAAGATTAACTTAAAAAACTATTCATGATAGAAATTCTAACTTGCACCACGTTATTAAGTATCAGAATAGTACTACATGCACAAAAAATAAAGGAGGACCAATCAAAATGACTGATGTTATGACTGATTTCATTCTCAAGGTAAACTGCGTTGCATCTCAATGGAATAAATGGCTGATATACAGCCATAAAAATTACTTTTGTCAATTCACATTCTACTTTTCAATTTATCCATATAGGATCTTGTGTCCTGCACATTCTGTGCTAGCTATAAACTAAAGCAAAATGTAACTTTTTAGACCTTATCAAGTAGTTGTCATATGCAAAATATTGGCTTTAAGTTCAGGTTTGTAATGAAGTTTAGACACAGATAGGGGAAGGATCAAACTTCTAGTCTTCCAACTTTGACAATCATACCTAGAAAACTCAAACTGGTAGCCGTCTAAAATAATTATGATAGATTAATTTTGTCTGATTATTGATTTTTTCGGACACCTGCTTTAATGATGTATAAAATCTATATAAATTAACATCCATGACTGAAAGATTAATATTATCTGGAGTCTTATAATTTGATGGTATTTTAAACACTGTTATTTTGCTTTTGCCTCCCTCTTTCCATAGATTGGCTGGTTCTTATGAAGCACTGTCAGGGGGGCAGACAGGAGATGCCCTCGTTGATTTCTCCGGTGGAGTCAATGAGGCCATAAACATGCGTGACGGCGGCTATAAAGACGATCAAGAGAAGCAGCTGGAACTGTTTGACAACATGTACAAGGCTCATGAGCATGATGCCATGCTCAGTTGCTCCATTGCTGTGAGCAGAGAGAGAGAGAGAGAGAGAGAGAGAGAGAGAGAGAGAGAGAGAGAGAGAGAGAGAGAGAGAGAGATTATCATGGAGATAAGGGGGTGGCCCCCTGGAATTTGACACTTTGGGACATGTTCTGATTAGATTTTTTTTTGTATTACAATAATAAGACTGATAATCCTTAAGTTGATAGCACATACACTAACCTGAAAAAGAGGGAAATGGCTGTGTCCCAAATATGTCCATTGAAGTTATGAAGCAACAAACACACTTGTTTTTCACCTCTTGTAGCTGTCAGAGGGTGACTCCCCTGAGGCAATGCTGGACTAGTTCTAAAATATTTATTTCAAGCATACTTGTTTACACCTCTTGTAGCTGTCAGAAGGTGACTCCCCTGAGGCAGTGCTGGACTGTGGTCTTGTGAAGGGCCACGCCTACTGCATAACAGATTTGAGGAAACTGGACATTGGAAAAGGTCTCAAGAGCTACTTTAACAAGGAACTGGTCTACATGATCAAGCTGCGAAACCCGTGGGGAATGAAAGAGTGGAATGGACCATGGAGTGATGAGTAAGTCCACTTGGGTCAAAGGTCACTGGGATGAAAGGTCATCTGGGTCATTTGGGTCAAAGGCTATCTAGGTTATTGTTTTTATGGATGCAGCTCTGAGGAGTGGAACAAGGTGCCCAAGAAGGAACGTGACAAATTAGGATTGAAGGTGGATGACGATGGTGAATTTTGGTGAGTCCAGAATCCATCATGCCACACCCACTTTTTAACCCCTTTTCAACTCAGTAATGCATGCCCACCTCACAATACATGTAATAGTGATAAGTGATGTGACACACCCACCATTTGCCACACCCACTATTTGCTATGCTCACCACCTTACAGGATGGAACTGCATGATTGGGCGCAATGGTTCACCAATGCCAGTATCTGTCGTCACATCAACACCAGCATTCTCTCCCTTCGCAAGACCTGGCATGAGTCCACCTTCCATGGGGAGTGGGCAGGGCACAGTGCTGGAGGCTGTATCAACAACAAGGACACGTTCCTCCACAATCCTCAGGTAAAAATAACCCCTCAGGCAGGGCTGTATTTTACTAAGGGGGAAGGGGTGTGGGGGGTATAGAAAAGAGGAGTGCCCGGGGGCAAAGGAAAGTGGATCTACACACCCACCTCTGCTCAGGTATAAATTATACAGTGGAACCTCTGATTAATCTCTCTCTCTCTCTCTCTCTCTCTCTCTCTCTCTCTCTCTCTCTCTCTCTCTCTCTCTCTCTCTCTCTCTCTCTCTCTCTCTCTCTCTCTCTCTCTCTCTCTCTCTCTCTCTCTCTCTCTCTCTCTCTCTCTCTCTCTCTCTCTCTCTCTCTCTCTCTCTCTCTCTCTCTCTCTCTCTCTCTCTCTCTCTCTCTCTCTCTCTCTCTCTCTCCATCCATCCATCCATCCATCCAACTTAGTACACTTTTACGATCCCCAAAAATGAGTCAGAGGTGATGTGCTGCCTGCATCAGAAAGATGTACGTGACCAGAGAGGACTGACAGCCAAGAAGAAGCAGAGTGAGGTGTCCAAGGAAGAGGAGAAAGGACTTGGGACAAACTTCACCATTGGTTTTCATATCATGAAGGTGTAGTTAGGGACCAGCCTATAATTTTAGGCATGATAGGCACTCCCAAGCATCAGGCATAATGCTAAGCATAATAGTAAATTTTCAGCAAAGTGTTAGGGTTAATTATTTCTTTTTAACTTCACTAGCAAATAAATTTTTAAATTTCAAACGTTAAGGTAAAGGAAGCAAGCAACGTTCAGTTATCTCATCAACCATAATTATGTATCATTGCATGCAATCTTATCAGTGCATTATAGCTAGCTCACAACATGACTGAGCAAGTGAGTGTGTAAGATTATAGGCATAATCTAGACATAATTAAAAGCAAAATAGGTAACTTTTGGGGAAGCATGAAAGGCCAAGGTGCAGTACAAACATTCAGGGCTGTAAACAAGCAAGAGGGCTAAGCAAACAACATTCAGGGTTGTAAACAAACAATAAACCATTTTTAATGAGGCTGTGTGATGGACTTTGACCTTCAGGTTGAGGAGAACAGGAAGTATCGTTGCCATTCTATACAGGAGAAAGCGGCTGCCTCGTCCTTTATCAATCGCACCAGCATGTTTGGCAAGTTCATGCTGAATGCTGGTCGCTATGTCGTCATTCCCTCGACCTTTGAACCTGCACGAGAGAGACAGTTCTACCTGCGTATCTTTACAGAAAGACAGAACAATGCTCAGTGAGACACTTCAGATTATGCTCAATGAATCATTATCAAGGTCTGTCTCTCCTTCCCTCCCTCCTTCCAGATTTTTGAAAGATGACATACCCAAGCGTGGTTTCCTTGGTTATCTGTGCTGCTGCTGTTTCCGTCCTCCCACAACTCTAATAACTATTTCCCTGGATAGTGCCCAGGACCTCCGCAAACAAGATATCATTGGGGCAGGTATGTGACATGGAACCCCTCTCTTTAACCCTCGGGATAGCCCTATTATTACTCCCTCCACCCTTGAAGGTGCTGATCCCTACTGCATAGTGAAGTGTGGACGCTCTAAGGCAGTGACTCCAGTCCAGAGGAACACTCTCAATCCTAACTTTGACTCACGTCTCCAGTTCTTCATCAGGAACCCCACCACTACTAAAGTAACTGTCCAGGTTAGTAACTGTTAGTTACTGGGAACCTCACCACTAGTGAAGTCACTGTCCAAATCAGTTAGTTACTGAGAACCCCCACCACTAAAGTCACTGCATTCTAATCCCTCCCAAAATTATTTATCTCTTCCTCTCTTCTCCCTCCCCTCCCTCCCTCCCTCTCCCTCCCCCTCCCCTCCCTCCCTTCCCCTTCCCTCCCCCTCCCCTCCCTCCCCTCCCTCCCTTCCCCTTCCCTCCCCTCCCTCTCCCTCCCTCTCCCTCCCCTTCCCCTCCCTTCCCCTCCCCTCCCCTCCCCTCCCTTCCCCTCCCTCCCCCTCCCCTCCCCTCTCCTCCCTCCCTCTCCCCCTCCCTTCCCCTTCCCTCCCCTCCCTCTCCCTCCCTCTCCCTCCCCCTCCCCTCCCTTCCCCTCCCCTCCCCTCCCCTCCCTCTCCCTCTCCCTCCCCCTCCCTCTCCCTCCCCTCCCCTCCCTCCCTTCCCCTCCCCTCCCTTCCCCTCCCTCTCCCTCTCCCTCTCTCTCCCCTCCCCTAGGTATGGAATTCCAACGTCCTTATAGACAGGTTCATGGGTCAGATGAAGTCAACCATTCCCAATGACGGTCGCACTGAGAGGATCACGGGACAACTGATGGATAGAGGTCGCCATAGCAATGTCGCTACCCAGGGAACAATAACATTCAGAATCGAATGTTCCAGTAATCTCAGATCCACTTAGCAACAAAAAATCTTTTATCAGCTAATTAAAATCCCTTATCATTAGAGAGTTTAGTATTAGCATTGCTATTATAATTATGCTGAATATTTTTAATACATTATTTTTGTATTATAGTAATTATTATTGACAATTATGATAATGCTAGGATTATAAGGGCTATATTTATTACAGCCATCAGCTATAGAAGTGATTTGGATGTGTATGGATAAGATTGATGTTATAAGGATTAGTTATTATACTACAAATCATTTTGATGGAAGGGGTGTGTCTGAAGGAGGTGGGGACTTGCTGGGAACATCATAATGCCCTGCCCCCACTTCCTTCCCCCCAGCACCTCTTGGTACATCATATGTTGCCATGGCAGCATCTCTGGAACTGGTTCTGACCTTTTCCTTGTCTTCTATGAATCCATTTATCTGTGAACCAGATGGACGAGATGGTGGAACATCGTACATTTGATAGTTTGGGTTGGCAAAACTAGCACCAACTCCGTCCAAACTGTTTTTCTCGCGAGGATTACTTGGAGGAACGTCATACATGGCATAATTGGGATTAGCGATACCACCTTCGTTACCTCCTGAACTATTTATCTTTCGAGGATTGCTTGGCGGTACATCATACATGCTGTAGTTCAGATTAGCAATTCCCTCATTAACTGTTTGTGAATCCATTTTCTGACGAGGGGGCACACTGTATCTGTTGTAATTTGGATTAGGTGACCTTCCGTTGACCTCAGAGGAAGTGATTTCTTCGTGAGGATGATTAGGAGGTACATCATATGTGGTAGAATTGGATGTCGTATCATTAACCTTTGACCTACTCACTCGTTCACGAGGGTCGTCATTAGCAGGCACATCGTACATAGCATAACTCATGTTTTTAGTCAAATGGACAGCTCCTTCTTGTGCTGCCATATTCTGTCGGTTGTCCTGACCATCAGTAGAGAAACCATTAGTGATAGGTAGGTCACCTACATCACGCAATTGTATCTTAGCCTCATCTTTATTGCGCTCAGAGCTGACGTCTCCTTTCTTAGTTTTATCATCTTTTCCCAGTGAGGCATACATGGGATTACTTGCTATACTTGACACACTAACCGAATGGCTTCGTGTAGTGGGCAGTTCTCCTGTAATGCCCTGGTCTTCCTTCGTTGTCACTCTATAGCTGGTTCCTTTCAGCCCTTGACGGTGGCTGGTGGATATTGTATTACTTCTAATTGCAGGAATTTCACTATAACTTGCATTCTTGAGTACTTTACCCTCTTTCGAAGAGTCCTTCTGTCCTTGCTTCTCAAGGGACTTTTGGTTCTTCTCCTTGTAGCCAGGGTTAGGGACTACCTCGTAGTCATTACCAACAGCGGGATTAAGAGCTGGCATATCTCGATCCTCTAGCTTGAGCTTGGGATCGCTTCCCTGGCTGCTAATGGATGATCTTTTTGGACTTAGTGGGTGGGACTCCTCGGTAGATACGAACCCCAAACTGCGGACGAAGACAGGTTCATAGTCACTTGGACGACGCTCGTGCGTCCTCTTTTTTCTTGGACCATCAATTTCGGAGTAAGGATTAGAGAATGTCGTGTCTTCGTTTCTGGCCGGAGGAAGTTTAGGAGGAATGACTTCATATGTTCCATCTTCTGAGGTGTTATCGGGGTGAATTGACCGCATGGGGAGGCTTGGGTAAGGGTTCATTCTGTGAGAGGGTGCGTGCATAAAGATATAAATTGTAATGACAGAGAGATTTTTTAGGAACTATGATCTAAAGATGGAAATTTTATGAGATCAGTAACACTCTAATATGAATCTCATTCACTGTGATGCTTAGATTCACTTTTAGCTGTTAAAACCTAAATCAGTAATCAAAAAATTTAGCCTTTTTTCAGGAATTTATAGCCAAAAAGTGAATCTAAACATCTGCCTAGATTCACTTTTGACTATTAAAACCACATTAAAATAACCCCTGTACCCCCCCCCCCCCCCGTAACTTAAAATTGCAATTTGCTCCAAGTGACTCAACAACATTGTAACTTGAACTTACTCTGCATTGAGTTTACTCAGTGAATATTTCTTCTTCTTCTTGTATGAGATGATGCAGGCCACAACGATGATAATCAAAAAAAGGGTGACAAGAATGACTCCTCCAATCACCCCTCCAGCTATCGCGATGATGGGAGTGGAGGAAGGAGAGGAAGAAGGCAGAGCACACTGCTCGCCATCACTACGGGAGTTGATGACAACATCACACGTTCCATCAACATTCAAGGCCACACTTAAGACATTAACTGAAGGATCGTTCCCTATCCACCTCTCCATCAACATCGTTAACTGAGAAGCCGTCATCATTATCGTGCCATGGATCTCAGCCCGGAAAGTCACCGTTTGCTCCGAACTCGGAAAACAATGAAGTAAGCTTTCTGTTAGACGGTCAGCCACTAAACCACATGAACAGAGACCGTTGATGGCATCAAGAACCTCAGACATTATGTCTGAAACTTTCTCAGTACTTCGATCACCCTAGAAGTTATGATCAGTATTATAATTGATAGCAGTAGCTAGCTGACTTCATTGCAGTACATTACAACACTACTACATGTTGTGTATATGCTGCTAGTTACTACTCACTGTCCATTCCTGGCAATTAGATACACTTTTTAGTCGCAATTGAAATAGTAGTTCTGTGGAAGAAAATTACACAATCATTATTCACTTATTCAAAATCCTCAATTGTAAACTTAGATTCGCAGAAAGTGAGTGGAACTAACTATCATGTGACATATCATGTGACTTTCTTACTATCATCAGTTGTAGTGAATGACTGATAAGTTGGTGGACCACTTCCAGCAGAATTCACTGCAAATATTGCACATCTGTATGGAGTGTTGGGACGAAATCCATCCATCATATTCGTGCCCGTTCCAGTGAAGGTTTGCCTGATGGAAGCAGTGGCATTGGAGTTGCAAGAAACAGTGTAGCCTGTGATGACTCCGTTGCGATCTCGGAGGGGAGGGGCTGTCCAATTGAAAGTCACTTGCCGAGGACTGGCATTGACTATTAAGGAGGATGGGGCAGCGGAGGGCACTAGAAATTCAGAGTTCAGAGAGAGTGAGATTGGGAGAGATGGTATAGCTAGCAACAAGTTAAATATTAATCTTATGTAAGTAGAGTGGAACCTCTCTATAGTGGCCACCATGGGGGAATGAACCTTTATAAAGGGGTGGCCTTATTTCAGGGGTTGATTGTACTAAAAGAGCACATTTTTGGGGATCTACGTAACAAAGTGTCTATTATTTTAGGGGTGGTTCCACTGTATTTTATCTTTAATATCTAGGTAGTTGTTCAAGGCTATTCAAAATATACAATATATAGAACTTGCAATTGCCAAAAGATATCCAATAGTAGTACTGTAGCTACCGTAGTTGACTGTCACGGCTAAACATATACCTATTTCCATGGTTCTAGATGTGATAGTTGCAGCTTCTGATAAGTAGCCATCTATTTGAGCATACACAGAACATTCGTAAGAGCTCCCTTCTTCCAAGTTGGTCAAACGAGCGGTGGTCTCTCCAAAGGCTGTAGTGACCGTACCGGGCACAGGGAGACCTTCAGCAAGAGGAGTGCAGTTAACAGCGTATTGAAAGAAAGAACGACGTGTTTGCTGTGGAGGCTGCCAGGAGAGAGTGAGGTTTGTGGCTGTGGAAGAATTCCAGAGCATTTGAGGTGGTCCTGATCCTGTAAAGGAATGAATCAATCACTTGCTTGTGAGGCTACAAGCTATGGTACGAAGCTATGGTGCAGTGCTTCAAAAAAGACAGTAATGCTGTTCCAGACATAGCTACAGCACCTGATGATAGTCCTAAATATGTTTTGTAGCTGTTAATAGGAAGAATTTTATCAAAAAAAAAGTTGATAAGATAAAATGGGTAAAATGAGGCTGTTATTTCAAGCACTGCAACTTCTTATGTTGATCCTGTACCTTGTACAAGTAACAGTATTGGTTTGCTGACTCTATTTGATACTCTGCAGGTGTACACTGTGTTATTGACATTGAGATTGGTGGTGTTAAAGACCAAGTCAAGAGCTTGTGTGTTTGCATCCGTGAGAATGACGTCTCCTGTACCATTGAGCCATTCTATCCGTTCACTCTGCCCACCCTCACCAGCTGAACACCTGATGGAAGTGGGAGCACCAAGAAGCACTCCAGTCGGGAAACTAACCACTGATTCTGCATACAAAACAAAAAAAAATATCATTCAGTCAAATCACAAGTTTGAGTGGTATTCTCTCCTTAATTGAAGAAGTATATACAATCAATCACCTTGCACATTCAATTCCATAGAAGTTGTGTTTCCGCGATTATTTCCAACCGTACATCTGTATATCCCCACGTTCTCTGTCTCGTTTGTCCTCCGAAGCCTTAGGACATTGTGGTATACTGCCGAAGTCATGACCACTCTTTGGCTCTCCTCGAATGTCACTCCATCTTGACCAATAAGGACACCGTTGTGAGTCCATGTCACTGTGGTAACAGGTCCACCACTGGACATACATATCAGGCTGGAGCTGACAGAGTCATATGTCAAACTCGTTATAACAAGTCTCCCTAAAATATATATAAGGTCAAAATTCATAGGAGAACCTATAGTCTATGCAATGGTCATATAGTGCCACCCAACGATTCTTGTCTTATATCGATAATTTTATCTATAGGCTATACACTAACTACCAGTATTTTGATATTCATTAGAGCAGCGACACTCCTTGAATTGGTGCAAACCACCAAAACATGAATATCATCAATATCTTGCTGATGTCATACCATACATACCCCCCATAAAACATCACCACTAAAAGTCTATTTGCGTTCACTTTGTCCCTTGATCATTCACTATATCTGCTCAATTTTCACAATTAAAACATCAGCAGAGAGTTGATCACCCACTCTATCAGCTGGTTTTTGATATTTGAAATTTGGTTAAGAATTGAGAAAGTTGTAGCAGTCATAATAGATGGATCAAGTGTGCACTTAAAAACTTCCAGTCAGGCATATGATAGCCAGTACCTGTGTTTGGTGGATACAGTCCAATGATGAGTTCTTGCAGCACGTCATCCACACCTGGTATTTTGCACTGAAATAAACCCCCTGTGAAAGCACTCGACACGCTCCCAGCTCTGTTCAGCCTCACAACACTACTCCCCCTGTTGCTATAAAAACCTACACCTCCTGGCAGGTCTATCAGATTGGGGAGATCTGTACCACTGGAATTGAACCAGTCCCCCCTGGCCCCCCTCCCAGAGGACCCTCGACAGCAGTTGAGATTGGAGGTCAAACAGAAGAGAGCACTTTCTCCCTCACCGATGTCCTGCGGGTCAAATATGGAATTATTTCCAAATCTTTCTCCATTCAGCTGTAACAGCACCTCTGCAAAAAAAGAGAACTCATCGTAGCTTTCGGAATGAGAGACTTGCCATATTGATAGTTGAGGTAGATTTACATTGAAAGGATAAATGGACACCCTTTGTAGAGAGGTTGTCCTCTTTTGGAGTTGTTTTGTATAAAGGTACTTTTAAAGGCTTGTCCTCTTTCAGAGTGTCCTTCATTGGAGGTTCCTTGTAGGACTATACTGAATTTCATACCTTGAGCAGGACGAGTTGTCACATTAAACGTAAGGTTCGGCCCGATCCCTCCGTTAGAATTCACAGCCCCAATCTCAATCGTATACTCTGTGTTGGGAATGAGATTCATTTCAGTCAGAGTCTGATTCCTAGAACTCATTCTGGTGACATTTCTGATTCGGGTTCCATAAAAACTGATGATGAAGAGTCTGTAGCCGGTGATTTCACTGTTACGTTGCAAGCATTCCACTCTCTCCCAGCTTATACTCAAGGTGGTCATAGTTTCCATTACTGTCGGTGACTGAGGCATGCCTGAAGGTGCTACATGGGAGTTAAGTAAGCAAGTTAATAATGGTCAGAAGAACTAAAACACAGTGGAAATTCAGACATTCCAAAAAGAAAACAAAAATGACAATCTAAAAGTATATATTTTCCATCACTGTCAGTGATGGAGGCATGCCCGAAGGTGCTGCATAAGCAAGATAATAATGGTTAGAAGAACTAGCTAAAACACAGTGGACACTCCAAAAGAAACAAATCTCTCAAAAAGGACTATCTTTAAAGCATATGCACTCACATAGCTACAAAATAACCTCCAAAAGCCTCTCTATACAAGGTTGTGTTCCAAGTGTGTCCCTTAGTCAGAGTCTCCCACTGCATATATCTATCTATGTAGCTAGCTATCCACTGAGTTATGATTGACATTTACCATCAGTGGGTGTAGTGAAACTTGTGTTTGCTGGTTCCCCATCGCCTATGTCATTGACTGCAACTAGTGAGATGAAATAGAGAGAGTCTTCCTCCAATGGAGAAAGGGTGTAGGTAGTGACGTCTCCATCCTCAATACTCTGGACTATGGTCTCCTGAACCCCTGGACAAGATCCAGCATAGGTGTAACTTAGTCGGTATTCGCTGATGATTTGATTTGGAAGACGGTTCCATGAGATTTGAATGGAAGTGGAAGATGATGGACTAACAGTCAAGTTTTGTGGCGCCATAGGAAGTTCAACTGTGAGAGGGAAACAGAGTGGAACAGGGGAAGTAGGCAGTAACAAAGGAAATGGGGGAGAGAGAGGAGGAGGAGGGGGAGAGGGAGGAGGGGGAGGGGGAGAGAGAGGAGGGGGAGGGGGAGAGAGAGGAGGAGGAGGGGGAGAGAGAGGAGGGGAGGGGAAGAGGGGGAGGGGAGGAGAGGGAGGGGGAGAGAGAAGTGGGGGAGGAGGTGACAGGTCCAATTAAAATCTGAAGATGTATCCTTCCCCTCTCCGCTTCCTCCCCTCCTCCCTCCTCCCTCCTCCCTCCTCCCCCTCCTCCCTCCTCCCTTCCTCCTCCCCCTCCTTATACAAACTTCTTATTATGATGCCTTACTTACTGATAATTGATAAAGATTGGTTGGACTCTCCTCTGACATTGCGAACCACACATGTGAACTCCCCTAGGAAAATCCCCAATCTGCTTCCAGTGAGTATGTTCAGGTAAGTAGCACTTTCTTGGTCCATTATTCGTTGATGAAATTGGAATTCAGAGTCTGAAGTTGGAACTAACGTTCCGTTTCGCAACCAAGTGACTTCGCTAGCAGGCCCTCCCACTGAAGTACAGGTCAGAGTGTGACTATCAAAACTGAACTCAAGGTTTGTTACTTGAGGAGAACCTTGATGGCAGAGAGAGAGAGAGAGAGAGAGAGAGAGAGAGAGAGAGAGAGAGAGAGAGAGAGAGAGAGAGAGAGAGAGAGAGAGAGAGAGAGAGAGAGAGATGAGTAGCTAGGAAAGAACTTTTGACAATGGTGTAGTTATCATTTGCTTACCTCCATCATCACTATATATTCCTATATATAGCAAGACTCTTTGTCGAGTTATATTTAGTACATCACATCGAAATATTCCACCATCAACAATCACTCCCTCGCGTCTATGGAGTAGGACCTGTCTTGAACCTCGCCTCCTAAACAAGCCATATCCTACTCCATTGCTTTGGACGATAGAATTGTTTGGATAGTCCCACTCTCCAATGACCCCATTGTCAACCGTGTAATCTCGACTACAGCACCTGGAAAGGTCAGTTATGCAGAGAAGAGGAGTGCTCTCACTTATGCTATCCGAAGAGATGAGGCTATTGTTGTTAAAGGTTGTGTCATTGAAAGAAAGATGAACACCTACACACATGGAGAATAATCAAACAAACAAATAAACAAACATGTGTACATACATACATACATACATACATACATACATACATACATACATACATACATACATACATACATACATACATACATACAGACAAACAAGAAAGAAAGAAATGAATAAGTGATGTTTCCAGCACACCTTGGAGGGTTAAGGAGCGAGAACTGTTTCCTGCTGAGTTAGCAACCATGCAGGTGAAGATGCCATCATAATAGCTCTCATTGCGAGCATTGAGGGTGATTTCATAAGTACCCGTGACTGGGTCCATGATACTTGTGGTAAGCGAGAAAACAGCAAAGCTGAATAGCACTTCTGGTATGACTTGTCCATTCTGTGACCATGTGATGGTGGATACTGGACCTCCACTGGAAGTACATATTAATCTGCTTCCCCCTACATTTTCTGTCAAGTTTGTAATAACGGGAGAGCCTAGAAAACAGAAGAGGCTGATTATTTATCCTTGTATACAACTTGTAGATTTTGGGTCATTCAGTATACTTGTATCCCCTTTGAACAGAAGTTTCAGTATACTAACATTCCCATTTCAGTATACTTGCATCCAACATTTCCATTCAGTATAGCTACCCCCATTTCAATATAATATATGAAAAACATTCCCATTTCAGTAGTACAATTAATATAATACTGTGCAGTGTACACTGTATAGTGGGACTGTTATTTTGACATGATGTTACAAGAGAATTTCTTATTGTCATACAGAAGCCAGAGGTCTGAGGGCTCATTCTCAACAAGAGTATTAAGCTACATTCCCAACAATTGATTACTAGCTACTTATCTCTTTAGGTGTTATTGCGGAATGTCACTGTCTGTACATGTGGTTCCCATAATAACACTTATCTGTAGCTCCACCCACAGCAGACCAGGTAGGGTCTGGTGGTCGTCTAGTGATCCCATGCAGTTAGTTGCTGTTAGCTATGAACTAGCTAGTGCTAAAATCATGAAAAAAGCAAGTTCCCATAATAGGCATGCTTCAAGAGGTGAATATTGTCGAGGAATTGATCTTAATGATAGCACTGAAGTGAGACTATATGCTGGTCCCTAGGGCAAACACACGCACCAATGAATATCATTAAGAGAAAGACTATATGATGGATTACATTTGACACTTTAAAGAACAGAGGAGTCATAGGGTTATCAGCTGGTCATACCCCATCTAAGATATGGAATTTGCTATCCTACTTGTCTATAAATAATTTCTCAGGCGTACATGTGCCCAAGAACCATGCATATGAGTTTTGACTAATATATATTAAATGCATGGATGGAATACGAACCACAGCACTAACCTGGCTACATAATATTTGAGTACTACATATAGCTAAGTACTATGAGTGTTCAACTTGTGATCTGGATCAGTTCTTATGTAATTGAAGGAGGTGAATTCTAATTATCACAAATGGTGCTTATAGTGAGGAACCATGGTTCATCAATTTATCATAGATCATCATTGCAGTATCATAACAATGATATATGAACTGTGAAAGGACAGAGTGTGAACCCCATGCCTCCTCCCCTGCTGATGATACTTCAACCATATCCTAAGAATGACCTCTTCCAACATATTATGTTCCACTTATGCTAAGAGCTCTTACAACCCAAAGATTTCTCAGCACGAACAAGACACAGTTGTAGTGGTAGGTTAGACCACTTAAAAATTGCATATTCACCTTGATATGATAAATGCTATACAATGCTGCCTCAATTTTTAACAAAATTCAAACACCAGCCAAGAAATAATAACCCACTCTCTCTGCCGATATCTTAAAATAATTAAGGATCGAGAAAGTCATAGCTGCAATTCTATGAATGCTATTTCAATATTATTCTTACCATTTCCTTGCAAGTATAGTCCAATGTATGCAGAGTTATCTCCAGGAATCTCACAGCGATAGGGGGATGTGGTGTTACTCCTTCGGTAGAGTGCAATGCTCTGGGCCCGTCTTTCTTGGTAAAAACCAACTCCACTTTGTGCTGTGGTGTTCAAATCAGGAATCACTGATCCATCAGGAGCGTACCAATTTCCAATTCCCATGTTGGAACCAGTTTCTGATGGACTGCAGCAATCCGTCCTGCTTGTACGACAGAGAAGAATGTTCGTTTCCTCCTCCGCTATGTCTGTCAAGACCACAAGCGAGTTATCAGGTAAGTTTTCAGAGTTCAATTCCAGAGAGAGTGGTGTTTGCGAGGAGGCCATCTTGACCAGAAGGAATGAGGAGAGTAGGAAAAGATGGATCATACATGCTGAGAGGTCCTTTAGCACCATGGAATGATGTGACACCATTATTTCAAAAAATGAGTAGAAGTCTAGCTATAAAAACAGTATTAAAATGTTAGCTAAACTGATTCTAACCAGCTATAAAGGGGATTTAATGTTATTGGCCTATTTTAAGAATGATTCTATAGCTTAACATACACATTCAACGTACACATAATAATGTTATAGGCCTAATGATTCTAGCTAGCCAGCTAGCTATATAGATTGATAAACAAACCTCTGTTTGTAGTGCTAACCGCTGCGGTAAAATAGCTACTCACGGAGTAGAGGGATTAGCATACTATATTCTAGGGCTATAATACGGCGCGACAGTACCTTGCGTGGTTGTTTATTCACACCCCCGACGGGCTGACACTCTGTCCTGCTGCTCTGCTTCACCTCAAGAATGCAATGAATATTAAAAAGACTTTCCCGAGATGATACCACCTTTCATAACCAAACTCAGTCCCTGGACATAGGAATGTAATTCTGTCACTCATAAACTATCTGTTCATAACTGAAATAGCTCAAAATCACTGCAGCTAGCCCCGCCCTCGCGAGCTCGTGGCATGCATGCCACGCCCCTACCGAAATGGGCGCGGTTTATATGCGCAGTAGGCCGATGCGCAGTAGGTGTAGTGTCAATTGTAATAATACTAGGAACTGTTTTGAAAGTTATGACTAGGTAAACTATAGACTAACTACTTTGACTTAGACCGTTTGGATGACCTGCAATTAAAAAAAAAAATGAAGCTGACAAAAAGAACTTGCACCTCACTTACTTTTTTTTTGGTTTTGTGTGGTAGCCACTATGACCACACACACCACAGCAGTAACACATTATGATGAGCAAGATGATGAAGACTATTGATAAGATAAGAGCCGCCGCTGCAATGACCATTATAAGAATGAAAGTATCACGACTAAGACCCTCTGGCTGACATCCAAGTGTTCCTGTGCTGGTGGTAACAACCTCATTCCCCTCGTTGATGTGGATGGAGCATGTAACCTCGGTATAGAGGGAAGTGAACCCACTATTACACACTATCTCTACCACGACTCGATTTGGAAATGGTTTGGTAAAGCGCACCTTCCCATTTTCAATAGAGTTCCTCCATCCACAATCTATAATAACATTATGCAGTCATAATAGCTAATGGTCAGGAAATAGGGACACTTTGAGGTAGCTACTAGGACACAGAACAAGCATCCTGAATACAGTGGAACCTCCGAACTATGGACACACTTGGGACCCAGTTATGTCCTTTATGCATAGCGCTTTCCCACATACGGGAAAGGGTTCTGGCTACGTTAGACTACGGATTCCGAAGAAAAGCACATATCCCATGCACTGTTCCATAATAGCTACACCGGCCATCTCTCCCATGTAGCTATAGACTGTACCTAAGCAAGTATCAGTGACATTGTAATAAACGAAAGTATCTCTGCAGATGCATGTTAATCTCCCTTGAATGCGCCTGCAAACTTGATTGAAGGAACAGTCTCTGTCATTTGTACACTCATCTATAGCTGTATAATATGCATCAGAATTATTACCTCTGACACTTTAATTAAACCGATCCCTTTGTCCTTTGTAGAGACATTGTCCTCTTTTAGAGGTTATTTTGTATAGGGCTAGAGACAAAAATTAGGTACTTTGAGATTAGTTGAGAGATTTGTCCTCTTTCAGAATGGAGGACTGTAATGATAGCTATTAGTTGTCTTGATATCGAGTGAAATGACTTCTAAAATCTTGACACAGAATTACCTTTGCACGTTGTTCTGTCTATTTCAAGTTCATAATGAGGTGGACAGACACAACGGGTACCATTGATTGAGCTTTCACATTTAGCCACACCCACTGGCTTACACCTAAGTCGTCCAGTTGTACAGTTATCTTCAACTACATAATTGGAATAAAATCATGTTAAGAGAGTGGCACAGAAGAATAATTCTCTGTAGTGATATATGTGGGGGGAGGGGAGAGGGGGGAGGGGTAGGGGTAGGGGTAGGGGATGGGGAGGGGAGGGGATGGGGAGGGGATGGGGAGGGGAGGGGAGGGGAGGGGTAGGGGAGGGGAGGGGAGGGGAGGGGAGAAGGGGAGGGGAGGGGTAGGGGAGGGGAGGGGAGAGGGGGGAGGGGAGGGGTAGGGGTAGGGGATGGGGAGGGGAGGGGAGAGGGAGAGGGAGAAAGAAAAAGTGGAGTGGGCAAGGCTAACTGTCTAGCTCAGGTGATTGATAGCATCCAAACCTTGTACAGTGGTAGTAGCATTGTCACTGCCATATATATTACTGATGAAGCAGGACCAGTTTCCTAATAATTGTTCGTATAAAAATGCCGGTAGGTTCTCCTGAGTCACTCCCATTGGGAACATATCAATCATAGTGGCATTATGTCCCTCAAAGTTCAAACCGATCTGGTCACTTGAAATGATATTTATTGGAAGAGGATTGATGAGGAATAATAAATGATTTCTTTCCATAAACTCGGGCTCAAGCATGAGTGAGTCCTGACCAGGAAAGGATCTAAACACCACAATGCCATCTTTTTTCCATATGCGGCTTGGCAGAGGAAAAGCAGGGGGGATGGTAGCATTTGATACTGTCTCGCATGTCAGAGAAAGTTGAAGTAATCGTGTCTCACTAGTACTCCTACCGCCTGGCCTGAGCCAAGAAACTCTTCCCCCAATTCGACATAGTTGTGTGTTGGTTAGAGTGTCACAACCTGTAGCAATATTGAAGTCCAAAAATAGTGGTATGTGGTTTACATAGGTGTGGTCATCTTGCTGCATACAATGCATGGAACTTCAAAAATAATGGACACAGCTTTTGTCCTTCATAGAGAGGCTGTCCTCTTTTGGAGGCTATTAGGTTGTTCTTTGCTGAGAGGTTTGTCCTTTTTTTGGTATTTTGTATAGTATTTTTGTTCTAGAGGTTTGTCCTCTTTTGCAGTGTCCATTACCAGAGGTTCCAGTGTAATGGTGTAGCTAGTTGTTACTGACCTAAAGGTTTAAGAATTGGACGCTCTCCAACAAGATATACAGTAGTGTTTCTGGTGACACAAGACTCCATATCGGAACCTTCATCAGTGCACACCCGACATGTATAAATACCACCATTCTGTGCCCTATCAGTGGTGAGGATATTTGTCTCGAATATCAACAAGCTACCATACACTCCTGTTATTCTGTAACCGCTACCATTTTGAATTCTTTCAGGGATGGGTTCTGAGGGGATATAATAATTAATGGTAAAAAGTCTACAGATAGCTACATAACTATAATGTGCAATGGAACTTCTGAATGAAGTACACATTGGTGGCATCTGCCTTTGTTCCAGAAGTCAATAGGGAAGTTATAGAATGGAAAATGTTCTTTATAATTATCGTTTCTCACAGACGGTCCTTGATCAGAAGTTCCATTGTCCATGCTATGAACCTGTTTAAATGGATTCGCTTTTTCATCGCGATTAAGATCTAATCTACATCTAAAACAGACATAATTGGATACACTCCATGCAAACCGGAATATATAGCTATATTCTCAATCTTCTTTGCTGAATCAACCATTTGCAAGAGTGAATGCTTTATTTTATGCGAAGTTCAAGAATTGTTTTCAAATAATACATAGCACCTTTGTTGTTTGTTTCCTTAGGGGTAACACATAGGCCTAATAGTATTAGCTGGACTGCTATTTTTTGTATGAAACTTTACCATACACTCCTGTAAGAACTCGCAGTCTCCTTAGAAACCACTTGACCGCCGGTAAGCTTTGACTGACAATGTTTTCCAGAAGTGACTCGCAATTTAATTCAACACGGACACCATGTTGTGATACAACTGTTTGCGAAGTCATGACGTTCACTTTGAGGGTAGTTCCAGTGCATGCTGCAACGCTGAGAAGAGCAGTGTTGCTCAAAGTCAGATTCAAGTCATTCTCTCTCTGTCCAGAAAAGACTGGAACTGGCCTTCTCCAATCACATAAAAGTATACAGTAATATGTCGCTACAGGAAAAGAAAATGAGTCTGAGAGAGGGAGTCAGTGAGGTCCTTAATTTGATATTCACTACTATCAGTGCTAGCCAGGTTAGATGATCAGTCAGTCTTGAGCAGGCTGCAGTCTCACCCCCTGTGCCCTAGCGCCACAGCTCCGCCCCCAATCATAAAACCTCTAGCAAGCAAGGTTTACTTACGTGCCAAGGACAAGACCACCACCAGTAAAAAAGTAATTCTCAGTATCATTACGCAGGGTCATGAATATTGTTACTACAGAAGTTTTTTGTTCGAGAATTGTATAAAATAGTGATTTCTGCGGAAATTACAGTCACGCGATTTTACTTAGCGTCTCTTTACCTATGTTCCCTGGCAACCGTATCTAGTTAGCTATAGCTAGGTATAAAGATGGTCATCCAATGCCACATAAGGGATTTTCTGACACTTTTTAAGTTTTATAAAAATAGCTAAAATAATAAAGAGCTGTGAAGAAAACCGTCACTTGGTCAGCAGCCACGCCCCCTTCTGCATCTAATAATTAGAACAACATAACACATAACAACTAAAAAGGAGTAGCTATTATGCATGTATGGCCTGGCCCATCCTTTCCAGGTAGGGTAGATAAGGGTATTATGAAACAGTGAAGTACGTATTATGAATCCGAGTCTCGCGGGTCGACCCTTTACCAACCCAAGTAGTCCGGTCAAAGTCTACCGTAAGAGTCAGAGTTCAATTCCAGAGAGAGCGGAGGCCATCTTGAGGAGGGTCCAGCACCGTGGAATGATGTGACACTATCATTCCAAAATGGATCTACGCCAGACTAGCTTGCATGGTTGTTTGTTCATACCCCCGACGGGCTGTCCTGCTGCTCTGCTTCACCTCAAGAATGCAAAAGACTTCCCCCAAGATGATATAACCACACTCAGTCCTGGCGGACATAGGAGTATCTGCGGCAATACGCGCATGCAGCTAGCCCCGCCCTCACGAGCTCGTGCATGCATGCCACGCCCCTATCGTGGCTTACATGCGCAGTAGGTGTTAGGTGTGGTGTCAATTTTATACTAAAGGAACTTTGCAAACTGCTAGCGTCTTGAAAGCTATGACTAAGTAACTATTGACTGCTTTGACTCTGACTGCTTGGACAATCTGCAATATATTTATAAAAGTTAGAAAAATTTAGCTATTAGCTAGCACCCTATCTCACCTCTTTGTTTTAGTTCCACAGGTGTCTGTGGTGAGTAGGCATGCCCACCATGACGGTATATGATGATGACCACTATTGCCACTGCTGCAATGACAATTACAAGACCTAGCCCTCCTAGCCCTAGCCCTAGCCCTAGCCCGAGAGTATCACCCTCTGGCTGACATCCAAGTTTTCCTGTGGTGTTGGTAACAACCTGATTCCCCCCGTTGATGTGGATGGAGCATGTGACCTTGGTATAGAGGGAAGTGAACCCACTATTACACTCGATCTCTGCCACAACTCGATTCGGAAATGGTTTGGTAAAGCGCACGTTCCCATTTTCAATAAAGTTCCTCCATCCACAATCTATAATAACATTATGCAGTCATAATAGCTAATGATCAGGAAATAGGGACACTTTGAGGTAGCTACTAGGACACAGAACAAGCATCCTGAATACAGTGGAACCTCCGAACTATGGACACACTTGGGACCCAGATGTCCTTTATACATAGAGAGGTGGTCTGAATGTATAATACACAGAGGTATCGTCCTTTTTTGAGACTCTTTCAGAGTAGGATCACACATCAGAGGTTCCACTGTATTACAGAACTTTCTAGTTGTACTCCAGAGAGTCCACATAATGGGGGCATTATGAACACTTTCTTGAAACTCGCTTTCCCACATACGGGAAAGGGTTCTGGCAACATATCCATAATAGCCAGTTACACCATCTCTCCCATGCAGCTATAGACTGTACCTAAGCAAGTATCAGTGACATTGTAATAAACGAAAGTATCTCTGCAGATGCATGCTAATCTCCCTTGAATGCGCCTGCAAACTTGATTGGAGGAACAGTCCGTGTCATTTGTACACTCATCTATAGCTGTATAATATGCATCAGAATTATTTACATCGGAGCCTCTGAAATAGTGGAATATCCTTTTGTCCTTTGTAGAGAGGTTGTCCTCTTTTAGAGGTTATTTTGTATAGAGTGTATAATCTATACAAAAATTAGGGTACTTTGAGAATGCCCTCTGTTGAGAGAGGTTTGTCTTCTAGTAAAGCACTAGCTATAGTCAAGTTATCATGAATACCTTTACAAGTTGTTCCGTCCCTTTCAAGTTCATACTGGAGTGGACAGATACAACGGGTACCATTGATTGAGCCTTCGCATTCAGCCACACCCACTGGTGTACATCTGAGTTCTTCAGTGGTACAGTTATCTTTAACTACATGCATTGGAATAAAATCATGTTAAGAGAGTGGCACAAAAGAATAATTCTCTGTAGTGGGGAGGAGGGGAGGGGAGGAAAGGAGGGAGGGTAGGGAGGAGGGAGGGGGAAGGAGGGAGGGGAGGGGGAAGGAGGGAGGGAGGGGTAAGGGAGGAGGGGGAGAGGGAGAGGGAGAAAGAAAAAGTGGAGTGGGCAAGGCTAACTGTCTAGCTCAGGTGATTGATTGCATCCAAACCTTGTACAGTGGTAGTAGCATTGTCACTGCCATATATATTACTGATGAAGCAGGACCAGTTTCCTAATAATTGTTCGTATAAAAATCCTGGTAGGTTCTCCTGAGTCACTCCCATTGGGAACATATCAATCATAGTGGCATTATGTCCCTCGAAGTTCAAACTGATCTGGTCACTTGAAATGATATCTATTGGAAGAGGCTTGATGAGGAATAATAAATGATTGTCCTCCATAAACTCGGGCTCAAGCATGAGTGAGTCCTGACCAGGAAAGGATCTAAATACCACAGCATCATCTTTTTTCCATATGCGGCTTGGCAGAGGAAAAGCAGGGGAGGTGGTAGCATTCGATACTGTCTCACATGTCAGAGAAAGTTGAAGTAATTGTGTCTCACTCCTACTGCCTGGCCTGAGCCAAGAAACTCTTCCCCCGATTTGACATAGTTGTTTGCTGGCTAGAGTTTCACAACCTGCAGCAACATTGAAGTCCAAAAATAGTGGCATGTGGTTGACATAGGTGTGGTCATCTTGCTGCATACAATGCATGGAACTTCAAAAAATAATGGACACAGCTTTTGTCTTTCATAGAGAGGCTGTCCTCTTTTGGAAGCTATAAGAGAGAGTGTAGCTAGTTATAAAGATTGTTCTTTGTTTTAGAGGTTTGTCCTCTTTTGCAGTGTCCATTACCAGAGGTTTCAGTGCAATGGGGTAGCTAGTTGTTACTGACCTAAAGGTTTAAGAACTGGACGCTCTCCAGCAAGATATACAGTAGTGTTTCGGATGACACAAGACTCCCTATCAGTATCTTCATTAGTGCACACCCGACATGTATAAATACCACCATTCTGTGTCCTATCAGTGGTGAGGATATTAGTCTCGAATATCAACAAGCTATCTGACACTCCTGTTATGTTGTAACTGGCATCATTTTGAATTCTTTCAAGGATGGGTTCTGAGGGAATAAATATAAAATTAGTTTTATTCCAAGTAGCTATAGCTATTATATAGCTAGTTCATTAATGGAAAAAAATTTTTCTAAACAATAGCACCACCATTTTGTTTGTTTGTTTGTTTGTTTGTTTGTTTGTTTGTTTGCATGTTTCTTTAGGGGTAGCACATACAGGTGGACTGCTATTTTGTGTATCCCAATGAAACTTTACCATATACTCCTGTAAGAACTCGCAGTCTTCTTAGAAACCACTTGACCACTGGATTGCTTTGACTGTCGATGCTTTGCAGAAGTGACTGGCAGTTTAATTCGACACAGACACCATGTTGTGATACAACGGTCTGTGAAGACCTTAAGACGTTCACTCTGAGGGTAGTTCCAGTGCATGCTGCATCATTGAGAAGAGCAGTGTTGTTCAAATTCAGATTCAAGTCATTCTCTCTCTGTCCAGTAAAGACTGGAACTGATCTTCTCCGATCACATCTACAGTAATATGTCGCTACAGAAAAAAGTGAGAGTTTGAAAGAAGAAGTCAGTGCTACCCCCAATACAGACTAGATAGCTATATTACTGCTAGCCAGGTTAGATGATCAGTGAGTTTGTTGATAGCACTGCAGCCCCACCCCTCTGTCTTCCACAGCTCCGCCCCCAATTATATAGCAAGCGAGTTAGCTAGCTAGCTAAGTTACTTACGTGCCAAGGACAAGACCACCACCAGTAAAAGAGTAATTCTCATTTTCTAACACTTAGCAAGCTCTATTCACTCATCTACTTGACATTTTATAATTATGTTATATATTGTTTATATTATCATGACGTATTAGTTTATGAATATTATTATTGCTCGAAATTCTGCGACGTCCATCAAAGCTCTTTAATGGTCAGCTATAGTCTTAGTGTTCCCTGGCAACCTAGCTAGAGCCGACCTAATGGTGGTGGTGATCTATTATTTTGCTTGCCACATAGCCATTTTTTAACAAGTTAGTCTTTTAAAAAGACTAGGAATGCCTCGGCACAACTTCAGTGCAACCTTTAGCTATTATTAAACTTTCTAAATAACGTGCACTGAGCAACATGGCTTATTGTAGTAAAAGGTTGGTATTTACACAGCTAGTATTCTTGCTGTTCAATTCTTTCAAACTGCCGTTTTGAATGATTCTCATGCATAGCTTGATTGAAGTATGTGTACTGGATTAGATTCTCCTTCAACATGGCCGGCTGTATAGAGAGGTTGCATGTGACGTCACCGCGCACCGCGCGGATGGTTGCGCATGGCAAAAGCAGCATGGCAGCTGTGGGAGATCAGATTACTACTACACTCTACAGGATACTGATAGTAGGAAGCGATATAAACAAAAGTTATCATTATTTGAAGGCATAGATCCTAATGTGATGCTCAAAAAGAACCAGCTCAGCCAAAGTGATGAGTTCCCAGACTTTAGGTACTTACCTACAACAATAATTATACAGTTAGCTAAGACATTAATTCTGAAACTCTTCTGTTAATGCAGCTATCCTGACATCTACCATTACAATTCTATCAGTTTTGTTACAAAAGAGAGGCTACAAGAGTCTCACTGCACACAAATATTTCAGTGATGGATGGATTATAGGAACTTGGTGGAAGAAATTTAGTGACATATTCTTACTGGTTGGAGAAGCAAAGCATTCATATGCAGTTAGTACACCTTTGCTACCATGGGTAGCTGTAAGAATGAATGGCTCTATCAAGTATGGCCACTGTACCTGTATGGCTGGACTAGGCAAGACGTGTTCTCACATTGCCTCTATTCTCTATATACTGGCTAGAAACAGCTGCTCGCATTAGGAATACAACTTCATGCACCTCAATGCCAAATGGTTGGCTCCCACCTACCTGCACAGAAGTGCCTTATGTCACGTTTGAGGAGCTAGAACGAATTTCTAACAAGAAAGCCAAGGCCAAAAAGAAGGAATGACACTATGTAACTATAATAAATCAGCTATTAAATTTTTTTGTTATTAATTAAAAGGGATTATAATATCACACACATTGTGCAGTGCACAGCATATTCTGACGATACAGTCCAAAATAACTGGACCTCCTCCCTTGCTCCTGGTAAATTCAGTAGGCAGTGTTGCATGAGGTGGCATTAAGTCTTGTGAACCTTTGGCGTACAGCTTCAGCCTTTTTATTACGTATACACTTTATAGCTTCATATCGCCTCTGACTATGGATCTCTCTCCTTCCTGGCTCACTTCCAAAGATAGATGGCACGTAGCCTGGTGACTCAGGATCAACAGCCTATATCAACATTCTCTTACTGCGCTGTCTGCTCTGTTAGTACAGAAGGGAGCACAGCAAGAAAGCACCATTTTCTAACAATCACTATACTGATCATTGAGCTTTTGCCAAGATAGTCATGTGACCGTGCAACCGCTCTATAGTCTAGCTAGCTGGCCAACACTACTTCAAGCTCTACTACAGTACTAAAGATAGGCTTGCAGTTTTACCGTGAAGAGAGTGCTGATGCTTCTTGGCCGAAGACAGCAAATGAGCAAAAACAACAGAGATTTGCAATGTACACGAACTAGGTGATCGTTTGAAGTGCCAAAGAGAGACTAGCTAGCTAGCTAGCTAGAGCTAGCTAATGCACGTGCTCGATACGCACACCCCGCATCATTGCGCGCGCTATTAATACCGTAAGCTTACCATCGATCATAAGCATAGTCGCCTTGCCTTTGGCATGGTACTGTGCCTCGGCACCCCCGCGAGGCAAAAATTATTATTATTATGATAAGAGTAAATTGTCACTTGGTCAGCAGCCACGCCCCTCGCCTAGGCATAAAAATATTAGCTATTATGATTAAAGATACAAAACAACATAACAATAACAACTAAGAAGGAGCAGGTGTGTATGCATGTATGGTCTGGCCGGTAGTCAATTCAGTTACTGGCCTCCCACTGGAGGTTAAAGTCCACCGTAAGAGTCCCCTTTCCATCCCTCAGGGGTAAGTGCTGGTTCTTTAGTTGCATTTCAGTCACTCCAAGTTGATTGTGGTGCTTCTGAGAGGCAGAGAGCAGGTTAATCTCCACGAAGCCCAAAAAGTCTGCATGTATTGAAAACATGAAGAATAATAATTCAAGGATATTATATTAAACAAACTCATGCAGCCATGACATATTGCTATGGACATGTGCCTGAAATGCCCCCTCCTAGATCCACCACTGTATGGTTGAACAACTTCTACTAGCTGCAATGTTATTTAGCTAGTTATCTCACTCACCATCTGGACTTGAGACTCTCTCTGTATAGAACTCTATTTCCAGCATATCACTCAATTCAAAATTGAAGAAATCGCACTATAATTATATTTCATGATTGTGGTCATGAGGGAAGCATTAAGAGAGGTTATACTCTCCCTACCTTATAGTTCCATGTGGGCCAGCATTTGGCCCTCACTGATGGAGTGCGACATTTGAACTTCCCTAGCTTGACAGTGCAATAGTGGTTTTTGGTGGTCACATTAGCAGAGAAGGCAATATTGTTAGCCTCTATGATAGTCAGTGCCAATTTTGTGCGTGAGTCACCTTCTTCTGATTTTCCAACTGGAAATCAATTAAAAATATTCACACTGGAAAAAAAAATCTTGGGGACGAAACAAGTTAGCTAGCTATCTAGCCACAGTCATACCTCTGTGACTAATGGGAACATCACACTCAGCATTAGCCTGCGTGCAGGACATTATGGCATCAGAAAGATGCTCAAGCCACACATCTCTGTGGGAAAAAAAGTGAGAAAGAAGTATTTAGTGTCACATAGATAGCATACTTGGCTTCCTTTGATACTGCATTTAAGCTGATTTTGAGGAGTGAGGATCCCTTGTTGTAATGAAGACAAAGAGATTCATTACCTGCATTCACAGAATCTCGTGAAATGGATTAAGAATAATATGTTATGCCGAGTTATGTTTGCAATGTTACACTGTGCTTGTGTGATTAAATCCACCAGTATAATAACATAGCTATATGTATAGAGACTAGGCCATTCACTTACTTGTTCTTTTAGACTTTCCCTGTATTGAGAGCAGATGAAGCATTAAGGGCTGTGGAGAACAGATAGAGTACATATCATAATACCTATCACATAATTAAGCAGTTATTACAATGCACAATACTGCTGACTCTGTAAACTGCTGTCATGAAGTCTGCAGTTATCTATTAATTGCATAGCTTGATTCAGTGGGAGTGATCGGTGGGTCATTTGACCTGAGGCTAAGTGGATTACTGCATTCATGCTTCAGTAGGTGTTATACCAACTACCACTTAATTGAAGTTAACGAGTCAATGCCAATCAGTTCTAAACACGCAGCAGTCCAGTCTAAGCAGCAACTTCATTAAGTGAGTTTGTGATCATTTTCCAATACAACACCCCCACCCCACACCCCCAGCTAACCTCAACCGTACAAGTGTTAGACTAGCTATATCACTTGATTATACACTCACCATCTTTGTCTTGCACTCGATATCTGTAAACCAGTCGATAAACTGTTGCTGGGAACCAAAACGTCCTCCCAGCTTTCCACCTCTCCTCTTTGGCTTCAAGATAAGGACCATGTCTGTCATCAGAATGACAAAACGTTGCTTCCCTTTCTACAAAAAATAATAAGGTGAGATAGTCCAAAGTTAATCAAACTTCCGAATAATGGACACACTTGGGACTATCCTTTGTATAAGAGAGGTAGTCCTCTTAGGGTGTATATACAAAGGTATTGTCCTTTATTAAGAGGGCTGTCCATTTTTGGAGTGTCCTTTCCAGTGTATCATTAGGGACTTACTTCATAGAGGGTACCACTGTAGAGAATTTCTCGTGGAACACCGTATCGTGTCAGAGAATCAAACTTTATGTCCTGCAGCAATTGTGGGAAAATTTTTACTAGAGATCTAGGAGGAATGTTGATAAATTGCAGTTGGAATTATGTGATATTTTCTAATGTAAAGCCATAAGGTTTGTCCTCGTTAACTTTCTCTGTACTAAACACTAGCACATGCTTTCATGCTCTAGTTACACACACACCTCTGAAAATTCCTTGAACTTAATCTTCTGCTGAAGCCATTGCATTTTCTTCTTAATAATTTTCTGAAGTAGCAAGAAAACAATAACAACAACAACAACAAAAACAACAAAATAAAAAAGCTGGTAATTGTATAATGACAACCAGAAATTAAAAACCTCCAGTTCATTATTTATACCTGCTGATTGGAATCAACTCGATCTTCCCCCATCTCATATCCTTCAGCTATGTTGCCATGCTCCTCCATTTTGTGACGTTCCTCCGACACTTCATAGTCTTCTCTCACAGAAGCACCACGAGAAAATTCTTGATTGATCACATGGTCCTCCCCTTCTGCAACAGAGGAGTCGGGGAACTGATCAGAAGGCCCAGGGAACTGATCAGAGGACCTCTTCCATTTCGTCACCTCCTCCATGTCTTCAGCCCTCCTTGCTGGCTCATAACTGTGTGTCCTGCGATGAGATCTATGGAAAGATGGTGTCAGCTCACCAACTTTATCCGCCTCTTCTGAGCTTTCAGCAGACGTCTGGTGCCCCACGCTGCTGAATTTTTGTCTATATCCTCCAGTCTTAGTATCCATATCCATTGGACTGTGAAGGGAAACCCCTCGACGAAGGCACACCCTTTTTCCCATCTCTTGCCACTCAATATTCCGAGGAAGAGATTGGTGCTGGTTCACTCTCTTGTCACCTTGGATATTCATCGAGTGTGAGCGATTTGGCATCCGACGTGGGAATGTAGAATGAGACTCATTGTTTGATTCTCGTTCTGAATTGGGAAAATTAGAGGTAGAATCTTCCATGATCACGCCATGAGCCCGCCTTGTGAGTGGGAGGGGCATTGGTACGGACGATCCTTCACCAGCAATAATCACATTCTGATAAGCGGTTCTACCTTCATTGACAGATCCCTTCCTATAGAGGTAACTATCATCTTCCGTCTCTTCAGATAAAACAGCAGGGTTGCGATTCAGTGGAGACACAATGATGTGTTTCTCCCCAGTGCTATGGAAAGAAGCATTTCTAGACAGTGATGCTGACCTCCGTCCATCTGTAGTCATCTCCATTCCGGTACTGGAAGGCATTTTTATTACCAAGGAGTTGTAACGAGCTGATGAATATGGTTTGGTTCCACGTGAGGAATTGATTTCCTGTGAAATAGTGCGAGGGAGGCTGGAAAAATTGCCTGGGGTGGGGTCATACATGTATCTGGTTGGTTTGTCAAAGGATCTCTTCGGTTCTCGATTCCGATTTGTGTCTAGTGAGTCTGGATTGGGGTAAACTGGATCCATACTCTGACTGGTCTTCATTCCATACTGCTGATTGAGTGGTGTAGAGGTGGTGGTGGTACCATGATGAGTGACATTTGTCATCACTCCTGCACTGATCCCACGTCGTCTTAACTTTGGGGGGACACGAGGTTTAACTTCGTCTTCGGACTCAGTACTGGCTCTCCTGGACCTTATCCGATTAGGGGAGGTTTTAGGGGGGATTGAAGAGGAGGAACACAGGGTACCAGGTTGGGCTGTATCGCCATGTGAAAGCTGTTGAAATTGATTGTGGGTGTGGTTTCCCCTCTGTCGGAGAGATGAGAGTCTCTCTGGAGGAAAAAGAAAAGGTCAATGGTGTAATCCTGTGATGGATGTGACAAAATTAATAAGCACTGACATCATTATCTTTTGCTATGATACTCTTTTAAATCTCTTTTGCTACTTACTGAATGATAAGGTTACCAAATAATAGCTATACATAGAAAAAATGACTGGTGTCTTACTGAAGGGGTAGAGTCTCTTCCTCTCCATTGCTTCCCTCAATCGTTTTGCCAGATGTGTGTGAGCTTTGTGGTTGCTGTCAGCTTCCAGGCAGTCTGCAAATCGCTCCAGGGCATTGGCATCTTGAGTGGAGGCACTTATGATCCTCTTGATCTTGTCCTGCTCTCTGTTCTTCGGATTGTAGAGGTAGTCAATGTCCTCGTCAATCAGCAGCTTCAGTCTTACAAGGTGAGGAAGAAGGTCCATGGGACAAATACTCTATGTACGCAAGTATGACTAGATATAAATCCTGCCCTCTCCAAGGCCTCTCCCTGTTGACCCTTCCCCTGCTCTCTGCAGGCCCCTCCCCTGACCCTACCCTGACTTTCCCCCTGCCCTTCCCTAGTGAGTGAGTGAGTGAGCGAGTGAGTGAGTGGAGTGAGTGGGTAGCCTTGCCTGCATTAGTTGAGACTTCATGTACTGGACTATTTCTTGATTTGCTGCTGATGACGAGTGACTGAGCTGATTCTCCATCTCAGCATTGACAACTGTTGCTATAGAAATGTAGAATACATAACACAGAGTGATTGAATTAATTATAGCTACAAGTATTGATTATTTTGTTTGCAGAGTGATGAGTGATGTGGTAGAAGTCCCAGCAAAAACATCATGTTCATTATTTGGCACACAATTAAGTGCTACAAGTAGCAAACTACTCCTTATTCCTTATTTTGATGTGCGGCTGCCAGGGCAATAAAAAATCTAAAAATATCAGTCCAAAATAGTTAACCTTTCACACGATTCCGGAGGAATCATAGCTATATCTTTTGGTGAATAGTAGCCAGCATCTCTTTGTGGTGTAAATGCTATAACATGGCAGTGGAACAGGTCAGAAACTAAAGGTTATGTTTAGTGATTTGTCAATCATTATACAAAACAAAGTGTCCTATGATGCAAACTGTAGTGAATTTAGAGCTTCAGTGGTCTGTTTCAGGCCCGACCAATCGGATCTTACTTCCAATAGTTCAGACTGGCATCCTTTAATACATGGCGTAAATACAGTGACCATTCTTGTACAAGTAGCAATGATTCTTTCAAGAGGTTGCTATAGAAGTTTAATTGGTAGCTTGGTCACACACATGTGACCAAGACAACTCTCACAGCCACTATAATGATGCAATGTTGTACTCTCCTATACAATGCATTGATGAATTCAAATATTAAATATGTGAGTTTAGATAAATCTATACACAAAAATGCTTTGGCATCTGCTCAAGTATTGCATATTAATGATATTCACACTCTCTCCTTGCAATACAATAATACATGACTTAACAATATTCATAGGAAGAAAAAAGATAACAGTTTATAGCAAAGTTATTGTGGGAGTGGTGGAGTCAGGTAGTTGATGATAATATGGCACTCTGGGTGCCTAACCACCCATGCAGCATAGTTAGCTTTACTCCCTTGCCACCAGTGGCCCACTATTGACACTATAATAGTTCTAATAATGTACAGATGCCGTATATACTGTTTGTACAGTATAATACTGAGATCAGAGTTCTGGAATTAAGGTGGCGTTGAGACTTCTAAATAGGAAATATTCCCCCCCCCCCCCCAAATATGGATGATGTAACACAATGAAATTATAGCTTGCTGGTATAAGTAGATATGTAGCCTTGTTGTACTGTGTGTAGAATGTTTGGCTCAATCATGGTTTGTTTTGTCAAGGTGATACGTTAGCTCTAGCCAATATGTGATTCTCTCTAACTTGATTGTCCTGTAGCATAACAATTAATGTTTGATAACTACTTACTGTTTTCATAGTCACTTCTGTTCTGTACTGAATTCGGAGTAAAAAACACTTCATCCTTTTCCTAGGGAAGGAGAGAATTACATTCATAAGAACATGCAGACAGTGGAACCTCCCAACAAACCTCTCCACAAAGACAAAAGACTAGGTCTCAAGTGTGTTCATTATTTGGAGGTTCTACTGTAATAGCCTGGTCTAGCTAATTTTAAAATTTTCAACTCTCCATCTCGGCAGCCTAACTTAGCAATAGTAGCCGATTCTCCTACCTGATTGCTTAGGAAAGCCTTTGAAGGTGGGTGGTCCCCATCCAGTTTAATAGGTCCAACAGGAACTTCTCTGTGATGGTGCTTCCCCCCACTAGGACCTAGTCCAGGTCCAGGGTGGTGAAGCATCTTTCCATGTTGTACATCCCCAATAGTATAGTTAGAGCCACCAGTCAAATTGGCTTCAACGAGTGTCCCAGAACTCTCCGTATTAACGTTACTATTTTCACTAAACTGTGAAAATATAAAAGTGAAGTGTGAACACTATGAATTCTCTTATTTTGTGTATGTAAAGATTTTACTTCTCGAGTCATAAAGATTTTGCACTAGATGGAAACAGGTACATATTCCCTTTAGCTACCGATCAGCTACAACCACTTGGTCACATAAAGAATCCACTCTATACTCTGTGAAGCAGCCACTCCATAATAACTTAAATACGCACACAACACTTGCAATCAAATGGTCCTAACTAGGAAAAAAACACCATTCCTTGTAGTGAGCAGCCCAACAACTTGTGTCATCTGTTCCTTCTGTGTTCCCAAATGAAATTAATGCTTCACACTCTCTATCTTCCTTCACAAAAAAGCTTACTAAAAAAAAGAGCCACTCAATAGTGCTCATTCAAGATCCATAAGATTCATATTAGAAGCCACAGCATTTGATTAGCTAGGAACCTGCCACTTTCAGCTAAACATTATTACATGTATGCAATGTAGTTGGTTGTATAATGAATATTAATTACCTATAATTTATGGCTACAATGATGCTATACAGCAAGTGATATAAATATGGCAGCTCTGAATAGAGGAAAATTGCTTGTCCTTTCTATATATCAGTTGACTTACTCCTGTTATGCTGCTGGAGAGGATTTGATGTGATTTCATTTGTCCCTTACTGGTGAGGGTGGAATTACTCAAACTACTTGAATCCATCTTATGGTAGTTCATCATATGAGCAGTGGCACCACTGAAATGGCCGCCGTAACTCCCCTCACTGATATTCGAGCCGTCATCTTCTTCAAAGTAGCCACTACTTACACTAGGTGTGATATCGAGAGGGTTGGAGTCTGTGGAACTGGCGAATGCAGTCAGGTGAGTGGTCTGGGAGACTAGACTTGGAGTTTCGTACCACCAGGGAGTGCTGTTTCCACCAGACGGGAAATCATTAGCCATAGCCTGGCAGATATAGGTCAAAGAGATCTCCAAGCTTATAGCTAGCTAGCTACTTGAACTACGTATAACAGCTGTAGATGATTGAATATTCAGTCTGCAGTAAATACTCTAGCTAACTACCTCTGCTATATAACCAGCTCTGCTACTTCTGAATCACTGATAGAATACTCACTTTTATGAATCAAACTTGTGATACTCGACTTCGCTAGCTCTATAATACTTGTCAAAAATGCGTGAACTCAACCGCAATTAATTGCGAGCTGCGCATTGCATGCATTGTGCATGCGCACGTACGTACGTGGGCGGGGTACGTTCTGCGCAACCACCTTTGCGCAACTTCCTCAATCACTTTTAATGATACATGAACTCCGGAAGAGCTGAGAGAAGACTACTAAACAAATGGGACATTGTAATAGAAGTAGAGCTCTTAGCAAAGCAAGCAAGAAGTTACTCTGAAAACTCTATATCTGAGCAAGTTTTAACTCAACATTCATAAGATGGGGTCAACATCACTCACCAATGGAGTCCACCTCATCACTCTTCTCATCTCTGTCTGCTTCCTAATCTCTGTGGAGGCTCAAAACTGTAGCATAGTAACTGAGAGTGATCTTGGCAACCCAAGCATGCTGTCCTCTGAGGGGATCATAAGTGCTGTGCAGGGGAGAGCTTTAGTCCAAGTCTTGCAGATCAACATTGTCTGTCTCTCCAGTGGACAACGACGCAACACTTACAGCACAGCGTCAGTATTGGCTCGTTACAACTGCTTAAATTGCACTGCGAGTATGATGATGCAGGAACTAGTCAATCAATTCACCTTTCCCTGCAACATGCAGAACCAATGGGTCCCTCCTAGTGGAGGAATCACTCCCAATCCTATGGCTAATTTCACTACACCTCTCGACAGGAACTGTGGATTGTGTTTGTACCCATCACCAGATGATTTCCGGCCCGACCCTGTCACTCATTGTGTGACAAGTAAGCACTAGACATAAAGAACTAGAAATAACTGATCATTTTCCGACCATTTCTTGGAAATGGACAACCAAATTTCAGAGTTTTAAGTATTACATGATACCCTTATCTTCTCTGAGTCATTGCAATATTATCTTAGGTATTTCATAATGATTATTCAGAATCTTATACTGACCATTGCAGGATGTGAGAACAGTAAATGCATTGGCGCTCAGTTGTGCAGCCAGAGAGCACCCGGTGGTAATGTCAGTTGCTGTGACTTCTTTGATAACGACACGTGTGTTACGAGGACTTGTGGAAACTTCCTAGTGCCAAGACTCCCAGATTTCACTTGTGGTAAGAATGGGAGTTAGTTAATTGTGTGATCTCATTATGTGAGTATGGTCAGTATTAAGTATGTTGCCCAAGTATATTCGAAATCACAAGCCAAATCCAAGTGATCAGAAGGCATTTTTAGTCATGTTTTCTCTCTCAATTGCTATTGATGACATTGCCGTGTTGGTGTGGTGTATTATTAGGTGTGGTTCGTATCCATGTATTTCTTGTGCTTCTGCCGTACTTTGAGCCATATAAGTCAATTTGCAGTTCATGATCAGGAAGCCATGATGTAAATAGATCTCAATTATTTGACCAATTCAATCTCTGAATAGAACAGTTGGTGATCTAATGTTTCGTGTGGTTGCACTTTTCCACCTATTATCATTCCACTGGTGAAACATGATCTTCGAAATGATAATGTAGAATGACCCTGACTCAACATGGGCCCTTTGCAAAACTGATTATTAGTATAGTTAATAATTTGCTTGGATTGCAACAGCTTGTAACACCTTGTAGTATAGTATGTTGAAGGACAGCGACTATTTAAGGATGTGCTGCATGTGATCATTCTATCTGCAGTGCCTCCAGCGTTTATCATCGAGAATACCACCTTTGAAGTCTTCTTGGATTCGAACAACAACTATGTTGCTCTGTATATCTACGACACCAGAATGAGACCAGTTTCTCCCGTTAGCATCATGTGTCCTTATTTGGAACCAATGTGGTTCTACCAGCCAGTTGGCTCGATGCGTGTGACCATTACACCCACTCCTTTGCCATTGGGTAATAATGCGACAGTGTCCCTCATTCCACCTACAGTGCTCTCTGTAACTCCTGCCCCTTTCAGTCTCTACACCTACACTTTTGGCTGCACCATGGAAGGCTTACAGGATATTTCCATCATCTTGACAACAGGTACTATCACTATAGTAGTTACCATAGAAACAGTTACCATCACCTTGGCAACAGGTACTATCACTACAGTTACCATCATCTTGACAACAGAAACTATCACTATAGTCACGATTATAAACAGTTACAACTATAGTTACCATATAAACAGTTACAACAGGTACTACATGTAGTAACGTACCACTATGGTTGCCAAGGTACCACAACAGAGTGATATCTCTCTCTCCTTTCTCCTTCCAGATAATCCTTTCCTTTCTGTAATGCCTGAGGCATTAATTTTGCCACTTGGAGATCGTCAGTTTCAGATTAGCATCACAGCAGCTTCCACCACTGGAAGGGAAATACCCACTATACCCAATCTCTCCTCATTTACATTCACACTAACTGATGTTAGCAGAGGAAATATTCCTGTTCAAATAATTGGAACCACTCTTGCTTCACAATACATAAGGTGTGATCAGCATGTTTAAGTCATTGAGTTAATAAGTCATGCACACTAAAATATTTTATTTTGGTCAAAGTATTCTATGCATATTTTTTGTCCCCTTTATTTCTAAGGAGAGTGACGTTAGATGCTACTAATATCACGAGAGCTGAGCTACAGGTCCAGTTGGACATTCCTGGACTGCAAAGTGTCACACGAATGGTCTCAGTAGCAGCTAGAGGTCAGCTAACACCACACCCGGGATATGTAACTTCTCTAATTGGGTTTTTAAATCACTAACTCCTGAACTCAACAGTATTACGATATTGTAAAACTTCTCAATATGAACACTTTTCAGAGTGTCCTGATTAGAGAGGTGTCCTGATTAGAATGGTGTCCTGATTAAAGAGGTGTCTTGATTAGAGTGATATCCTTATTTCAGGGGTGAATCTCTATGGCAGTACGTGGGCCGCAATTATAAACCTATAAAGGGTTTAGTGTACTTCAGGGAATCCAAAATGACACTTGAAACATTCCCATCCTGAAACCTAATAGAAAGGAATCATAGGATACACAAAGACACGGCAAGTTCCTTTATTTCCCATTATGTTGTACCCTACAAAAAAATTACACTTTTTTCCTACAAATAATACATTGTTTCCTTCAAATATCTCTTGGAAAACACAAGGGAATCTGATTATTAATAACTGATGTTAGCTACTGCATGTACCTACAGCTCTTCCTGAACTTCCCCGAGCTACTGTTCTCAATGAAGGTGACCGCTTGTTCCTAAACTGCACACCCACATCACCTTCCAATGTTACCATTTCTTTCCTGAGGGACCTGTTCAATGCTGAAGGATTCGTGCAGCTGCAGAATGGGCCTGTATTGGAGATCAATAATACTGTCCCTAGCAACACGGGACGGTATCGATGTGTTGCGTTTGGAAACAATGTCCAAGAGAGCACTCTCATTGTTGTGTTGCCTAGTAAGTGTATGAGGTGAGGAGTGAACTTTTTATAGCTCTCGTCTATTCTAACCAGGGACTAATATGGGACTAGAAATATTCTATTTTCGTCAAAGGCCTTCTAATTCTACACAAGCTCTGCCCGATGGCTTTCTCCTGAATGAATTCAGGCCAGGAGAGACTCTTGAAGTGCAATGCTTCGGGCTGAGTGGCCATGGACAATTAGTGTGGTCTACGGACGAAGGAGGGGAACTGCAACGTCAGCTAGCTGCTATTGGGACAGGATCTGGAACAATCATCATAAGTGTAAGGACATGGGGACTTTGAACTTTTATTTACTAGTAATAGCAGTCAGGAATTCTTTGTGCATGGAGTTTACACTTTTCTTAATCACATGCAGTTTCGTAGACATAATAGAGTAAGCAACTGCAGGTGTTCTATTCTATTTTTCACTTCAGTCCTACACATGCACACTCGATGTACGCATACAGTATCTTTCTCTTTTTCACTTCTAGGGAATGGGTGAGATTAGAATAGCTCCATCCTCACCTCACGTCACTGAGCTAAGGGTCCGGTTGTTCTCAGGTCAAACCTCTCCCTTCATGCAAACCTTCATGTGCTCCTCACGAGAGTCAGGGACTTCCAGGCGTGTCACTTTAACTACAGGTTAGACATGCCTCCCCCCCCCCCCCCCCCCCCCCCCCAGCAGCTGCATTTAGGCTATTACAATAGCTGATCTGGTAATTGCTATGTAAACAGATCGCTCAATTAACTTTTGAACTTTTTAGAAGTTTGCCACACCTGAGTTATTGAATGATATTGTTCTCATGCCTCCTACCCCTCCCCCTCACTCCCTCCTACCCCTCCCCCTCTTCACCACCCCTCCACCCTCAACCCCCACTCCCTCCTACCCCTCCCCCCTCTTTACCACCCCCACTCCCTCCTACCCCTCCCCCCTCTTCACCACCCCTCCACCCTCACTGCTTTTCTGTCAATACAGCTAGCAATATAGTGGTACCGTCCCAGGAAAATAACTATAGTCCTTCAGTGGGACAGGCCTGGAACCTCACGTTCCTCATCCTCAGATCCAATCAAAGAATAGACCCCGTCCTTATTCGGAATGGGCGAGAAGTACGTGGTGGACTCAGAATGGACTCTGCTAACCCTCAATTATTCATCCATCAAAACCCGGTCGTTTTATATTCACATGCAGGACTGTACTCTGTGGAAATAATACGTACATATGTACCCATAGTCCTAGCCCTAGCCCTAGCCCTAGCCCTAGCTCTAGCCCTACTCCTACTCCTAGTCTGATGTACGCACTCACGTCATGTAGGCATGCAGTGAAAACTAATATCACTGCCTGATATAATGAGTCATAAACTAAACCCCTGAAATGAGGCCGACTCCCATACTGTCATTTTCTAGCACAATTGTAATTGTAATGTAATTTACCATTCTATACTGGCTATCAGTCACACTTTGACCTTCTTTGGTCTTATCTGTGTGTGGATGATTAATTACTATCTTCATCCCCCCTGCAGAGGATTCACCTGAGCCATTATTCGTACTAAACTTCACCGTCAATATAATAAGTAAGTTATATAATCATACATGTCCATGTACACTGCATGTCCATGTACACTGCATGTCAATGTACACTGCATGTCCATGTACACTGCATGTCTACACTGCATGTCAATGTACACTGCATGTCAATGTACACTGCATGTCTACACTGCATGTCAATGTACACTGCATGTCCATGTACACTGCATGTCCATGTACACTGTATGTCTACACTGCATGTCAATGTACACTGCATGTCCATGTACACTGCATGTCCATGTACACTGCATGTCTACACTGCATGTCAATGTACACTGCATGTCCATGTACACTGCATGTCCATGTACACTGCATGTCTACACTGCATGTCAATGTACACTGCATGTCCATGTACACTGCATGTCCATGTACACTGTATGTCCATGTACTGTCCACTGCATGTCCATGTTACACTGCATGGATGTATAGTGATTCTTGCCTTCTTCTTCAATAGGTGTTACTCTAAGCACGAATATTTCATCTCTTTCTATCCAAGAGCGCACAAGTTTTGAGCTCTTTTGTAACCCGTCTGACCCAAATGTCCAGTTGGACTGGTCCTTTATCAGAGTGGGTAGAGGCGAAGGTCCTCAGATATCTCCAATGGATGAGAACTATCAGCTTTCCCCTCCTCTTCTCCATCACAGGTGAGCATTTGAACAGTCCAGGAGTGGACAGTGCATGGAATGATAATGGACACACTTGCATAGGACCCAGCTTTTTGTCCATGTAGAGAGGTTATCCTCTTTTGGAGGTTATTTTGTAATACAGATAATAGCTAGTTTGTCCATGTTTATCCTCTTTCTGAGTGTCCTTTCCACTGTAACACATTCACATACGAAGGTACTTTAGATTGTCATAGGTTCCAACTTTCTGAAATGAAAATTAGTGACATGCTTGGATTAATATACTGCGCCCGTAAGCGCGTGAAAATTGTTGAAACCACGCCCACTTCTGGTTAACCACACCCTCTTTCTTAAGCAATATAGCCGAGTGTCTGTGGCTTCCGTGGCAGACATTAGGCTTGTACGTAGTTCAGTGTCTGTGGCTTCCGTGGCAGACAATAGGCTTGTAGTAATTTCGTGCGTGGCACTTTGATGGAGTGAAATTGCGTGGCTGCCACGGAGCTTTCGTGACAGTTGGAACCTATGGATTGTCCTTTGTTGAGAGGTTTGTCCTTTGATCACATAGGCTTTTAGTGAGAAGTGCTCGAGAAGATGGTACCTTCATTTGCCAAGTGAGACTTAATTCAAGTATTTCCAGAGCCATCCAAGTCAATATACTACAGGGTAAGTCAAGTAGCTAACTACATGCCTGGGGACATTGACCATGCATTTTGATCACATGACCATTGAGTGTTATTACTCAGAATGTGCTCAGTCTTTTGCTGTTGGAGTTTTGTGGCCAGCCTCGTTTGAGGGAGATATACAGAGTATCAGCTGCTCCTCCATCGACTCAAGATTCAGGTGATTATTGCTTTAAGGTGGTGTGGGGGATGTTTATTCGTTCTATTCATGCATGCCCATACATAGTAGAAACTGCCTGAAACTGCTGGGTATACCAGTGGCGTAACTAGGCTTGATTGAGGGGGGTTCATAAAGTCTCTGTGCGCTTATGCATGGAAATTTGCCCCCACTTTTGACTAACCGCAACCTTTTTTGGACTACTGCACCCACTTGATGTTGTTGGTATACATAATATCTAACCACTAAATAGCCAAAATTCTCTACTGTATAAGGCAGTGGCTAAGAACAATAGGGTTTTAAAACATATTGTTCCAAACCACAAATCCTTCAAGGCCACCACCTATCCCTGCCTGATGCAAGGCATTGTTCTACACTACTGTATCTTCAGTGCATTGAGAGTTGGTACGTAGGTGAAGGGGCGTTCACATGCAACCTGTGAACAATAGTAGTTACGCCCCTGTATATACAATGCCCTTTAACTGCTTCAGATTGCACAGTTATTTTCTTAACTAATAATATATGGCTATTTTTCATTTGCAGTAATTTTGTCAGAGCATCTCGTCTTTGTGGAGATGGAGGGGTGTGGTCAGATGTAGACTTCTCCAACTGCACCCTCGATTCTCTTGACACACCTCCCTTCATCTTGCTCTGGTTGAACTTTGACCCCCAATCACTCGGGGCTGAGGTCCCCCCTTACCAACAGATCATCCAGGAGGTTAGCCAAGACCATAGAGACATCATGACTTCTCAAAGTCAGATGCTACTTAATACAGTGGAAAGGACACTCCAAAAGAAGACAAACCTCTTAACAAAGGACAATATATACCCTTATAATGACTTCCAATACGAAGGACGAAAGGATGGGCCCCAAGTGTGTCCATTATTTGGAGGTTCCACTGTATTTCGGCACAATCCAGGGTATTATAGTTCATCTGTTTTCTGTTCTGTCAATATATGTACAGATTAGTAGTAATATTTCGTTCCATGGAGGTGTTGAAGTAATAGCTGGAAGTGCTTCTCTTACAATTGAGTCTCGGGATGTCAATCTTCAGCCAGAGGATCAAGATCAGCTCTTTGTCCGACCGGCAACTTACAAAGCTTCCCTGAACGTTACTGATTCGAGAGAGGTTGATCTTACCAGCATCCGCTCGAGATTTGTGTCTATAGTGAATTTTATTGGAGGGACAGGAGCAAGAGTGTATCACTCCAGCATTGCCTCCAGAAGTGAAGGAGCAATCACATTCCAACCCTCAAGTACGTAAGAAGAATCTCACTCACTCACTCACTCACTCACTCACCCTCACTCACTCACTCACTCACTCTCACTCACTCACTCACTCACTCCCTCACTCACTCACTCACTCTCACTCACTCACTCACTCACTCACTCTCACTCACTCACTCACTCACTCACTCACTCACTCACTCACTCACTCACGATTCACTAACTCACTCACTCACTCACAGCAACAGTATGATTATCACAATGCCTGAACTGGCCTTCAAAATTGAAATCTTTCTCTTGCAGATGAGTGTCAGTGCTTTCCATTCATCTTTTTCTTTGAAGTGCCTTCGAAGCGGCAGGTTAACGTTGTACCCATTACAAGTGCTCCTCCATTCCCTCGTCCCAGTTCTCAGCAGCTGCTATGTGTGGGAGCTATAAGTTCTCCTTGCAGCTGTCCAGTGCCTCCTGCTGGGGGCAACAGTCCCTGTCAGGTATGTAGGGGAGGGAGAGGGAAGGAGGGGAGGGGGAGGGGGAGGGAAGGAGGGGAGGGAGAGGGAAGGAGGGGAAGAGGGGGAGGGAGGGAGGGGGAGGGAAGGAGGAAGAGGGGAAGAGGGAGAGGGAGGGGAAGAGGGGGAGGGAGGGGAGGAAAGGGAAAGGAAGAGAGAGAGAGAGAGAGAGAGAAAGATATCTTGTGCCGGTTAATTTGCACATAGCTGTAATATCTCATTCTTGTATTAGTGTGTGGCTCCCTTTATTGGTGATGGGGAGAGGTGCATTATAGATGGGGACCAGGACGGCTACCCCATTACACCCCTCTCCACCTGCTCAGATGCGGAGCTCCAGCAACAGACGCCCACATATTGTGCCAATGATACCTGTCCTCTTATCTATAACCTCCCACAGAGTGACACGGCCCCCTGCACCATGCCGACACCAAGTGGAGGTACGTATGGATGCTTGGGGCATACAATGCAACCTCCAAATAATGGACACACTTGGGACCCAGCCTTTCATCCTTTGTAGAGAGGTTGTCCTCTTTTGGAGGTTATTTTGTGCAGAGGACCGTATGTACAAAGGTATTTTTAGATGGTTCTGTGTTGAGAGGTTTAGAGTGTCCTTTTATAGGAGGTTCCTCTGTACATGGAAGTAAGAGATCCATCTTGAGTGGCTATAAGCATAATGCTATTTTCTTATGCAATCCTCATCATAAACTACATTGATAAATCCTGTGATATGTGTGGTAGGTGTGAAGTGTCTGTTGGAAAGAGATCCAGAGTACAACATCCTCTGGGGCTACACGGACGCAGGCCAGACTGTCACTCAAGCCTGTGGGCAGAATTTCACAGGTGGGTTAGTTACGAGTGTGAGCTTCACACACTAAGTGAAGACAATAGTTAATAGCATAATAGTTTCGTGTGGTAAATTTTTTTGGTATGAAGCACTTAAATTCTCTTGTTTTGTGTAGAAAACCAAATAATTGTACCCGACAAATAAAAATGTTCTACATAATTATACGGTATTATATTTGGACAGGAAATGCCACCAGGCCTTGTGGACAAGACGGGAAGTGGTTGGCGGCGAACTCTTCTGATTGTGCGAGAATTGCCTTCCAAATTGTTCAGCAGGTAAGACTGGGGTCAAAGGTCAAGTATGAAGCATGAGCAGTGGCTAGATAGCGTCAAATAATTGATAATGAATACAGTGGAACCTCCGGATCCGATAAAGAACACACTGAAAGAGGACAAACCTCTCGACAAAGGACAATCTAAAAGTACCTTTGTATATACATTCTATACAAAACAAAAGAGGATCACCTCTCCACAAAGAAGAAAAGGCTGAGTCCCAAGTGTGTCCCAAGTGTGTCCATTTATTCAGAGGTTGAATATGATACGAACCTGTTATAGCTACTGCTTACATGCTGTACTGTGTGAGAGTGTCTGTGTTTATTAATTTTTATAGAGAGCTTCACTGTTGCTTGGAATGGCCTACAGCATAGCAGGAAGGACGGACATCATTGATGACATAAATCAAGTGGCCACCATCACCAACCCTGATGGCATCTCCTTGGTACCATCCGATCTGGAGACCACGTCACTCTTCATTCGGGACGCAGTGGACTACTTGCGGAGAGGCCCAGGGGAAACTGGCAGCTTAAGTACAGTAAGTACAGAAGAACAAGAGAAAGAAGAATTTCCAGACGATCTTCATGGTTTTGTGTGATCCATCTCTTAATTTTAATGCCCTGGAAGTACATATAAAGTAGTAATAGGGTAATGTGGAAGCCTCGAAGCTACCTATTACAGGACTGCTTTTTTTCCGTGATTCAAAATGCTGCAGGCATATGTAATGTGTCACTTTTTCCCATTCCTCCCACATGCAGTCTCGACCGATTCTCAATGTGGTCAGTAACGTTGTGAGCAGAGAGAATAGAGCAGGGGCTGCCCTCCTTAGGTCAACCAAACCCAAAACAACGTATAGCCAAGATATCCTCAACTCTGCAGAAAGATATGGACTCTGGGTGTCCTCTCTCCTGGAACAGAATGACACCAATTCCACCAGGGGGGAAAGAGTAGTCCTGGCTGCTGATAATGTTGGTGAGTATCTATAGTATGAACCAGGTGGAGGGTATACTTATCTCGATGGGGTGAGGAGGGGAAGGGTTAAACGGATCTGCTACTATTAAGATTTAAGAGAAAATGGAAAGGTAGCTAGCTAGCTATAGCTGCATTCTCTACCTCAATGCATTAAGCTATCTCTTTGACTTATAAGCATTTGATAGAGATCAATGTCTTCTTTTATTAGTGTTGGAAGCCAGAAGTGTTGTGGTAAATGACCAGCTGACTCCTCTCACATTCCCTGAGGCTAATATTTCCAACCTGACGGATAATCCCACAGCTAGTGTTCTAGCAAGAGCACAAGATGGTGAGAAAGAGATACTTCACAATTCCATAGAGATATTGCACTCAGTGCTAGTTTGTATATTGTAATGCTTGCACTCTCCCCTGCAGCTTCCATTACTCTACCAACTTCACTTCTGAGGCAAAGAGGTTAGCGACACTGTGAAGACAGTTTAACTAGATAATTTACTAGTAAATATCCAGGCAGTTTACTAGACACTGTCAGTTTACTAGTACATATCCAGATAGTTTACTAAGTAGTTCACTAGCACATATTCTAGACAGTTTACTAGTCTTCATACCCAACCAGCTAGCTATGTATAATATGATTATTTCTTTAGCAATCTCTGGACGAGTGCGTGTGGCCAGCATTCTCTTCCAGAGCATTACAGAGTTCCTCCCTTCAGCTCAAGTCAACAAGTTCTGTGCTAGTCTCAGTCCTAGTTCTAGTCCCTTACCGGCTGTTTTCCATTCCATTCCAGCATTACTCAGAGTCCAGTCTCAATAATCATATCTAGTCAAGTGCAGCAGCAAGGTGGGAACGCTTCAATCAGGATCCCTGACCCTGTGAACATCACATTCACCGTTCTAAATAGAGTGAGTTCATCCGGCCAAGGGCTGAGTGGATGCAGTAGAAATTCCGAATAATGGACACATTTGGGACCCAGCCTTCTGTCCTTTGTAGAGAGGTTGTCCTCTTTTCAGAGTGTCCTTTATCGGAGGTTTCTCTGTAGTCCAATTACATTATTTACGTATGTATGAATGTGCTGTTGTATGATTCTTACATGTGTTTCTTCTTCAGACTTCTGCTGACAATTTGACCTGCAGTTTCTTTGACTTCAATGAATTGTAAGTCAGACATTACATCACTGATATGGGGTAGACCCTGGGGATAGGGTGGGTAAGGGTAGACCCCCTGGCCCCGGGTGGGGTAGCTAGACCCAGGGGTAAAGTACAGGGAGATTCCAAGGGCAGCTAGAGACAAAAAAAAAATTCATATCCTTTCACAGGAATAGTTTTTCTGGAGTTGGTGTGAGCACAACTCGAGTGGCTACTGTCAATGGAAGCAATGCCTTGGTGGACTGTCAGAGCTCTCATCTCACTAGTTTTGCAGTGTTGGTCAATGTGGCTGGCGTGGAAGTAAGTAAATAAAGCAGTAGAACCTCTGACAAAGGACACTCTGAAAGACCATAAAACAATCTACATTTTATACAAAAGAGGGCAACATCTCTATGAAGGATGAAAGGCCGAGTCCCAAGTGCGTCCATTATTCGGAGGTCCCACTGACTGTATACATTGGAGCCATGTCCACTGAATGTGGGCTCCTATAATTTGATTGCTTTTTGGTTTGTTTAGTTCAGTGAAGCTCTCAACGTTGTGTCCTACATTGGCCTTGGGCTCTCCTTGGCTTGTCTGCTAGCAACCATCATCTTCTTTCTCACGTTCGGGTAAGAATAGCCAATTAGTTGAACACAGGGCAGGGACAACCCCCTGATCAATAACATTATACTTTTTCCTTGCATGCAGGAAGAAGCTCTTCAGTGCAGTGCACAACTTTGTACACTTGAATCTTGCCATAGCTCTCTTCCTGGCCTACTTGACCTTTGCCATTGGAGTTGACCTTGCTAAGAGCAATGAGGTGCATAGTCTTAACCTATTATTTATGAATCTAAACATTCACTTGTGAGTGTTGAAACCTAAAACGAATTTTTAAAAAAAAGCTATTTTACAGGAATTTACCAAGGTTATAGACTGGGAAATTTCTGGAAAATGTTCAATTTTTAAATGAGACCAATAACACTCAAATGTGAATCTAAGCTTCACTGTGGTGTCTAGATTGAGCGTTAAAACCTTTTGGTCACAACTTCCATTTTCAGCAAGGCTGTAGCAGACTTGGGAAATTGCCAATCACTCAGATGTGCATTCATTGTGATTCATTATTCCTGTAACTATCGCTAAATGATTGCTTGTATTCAGATTGGTTGCAAGTTTGTGACTGCACTACTCCACTACTTATTCCTGTCTGCATTCTGTTGGATGTTGTGTGAAGGGGTCATGCTCTACCTCATGCTGTGGGTCGTTTTCTCCAGCCTCTCCAAGAAATGGTGGTTCTTCCTCCTCCTAGGATGGTGTAAGAGTTTATTAGAATATAGGACACTCCGAAAGAGGACAACCTCTCAATCCAAAAGCATATATACACTCTATACAAAATAATATCCAAAAGAGGATCAAAGGATAAAACACTAGGTCCATTAGGTTCCACTGTATAATTTTGCATTGTTACTACTTGACCTTTCACCTTTCAGTTCCTCCGGTTATCTTCGTGGTCATTGGATTAGCAACTAGTCTGAGTGGATATGCTGTGTATGATACCACTGGAAAGATTCGATTGTGAGTTGCATTGCTCTCTCTCTACTGATCAGTTATATCATGTGACTTCTTCTTTGTTTGTTTGTTTATCTGTCTGTCTGTTAATTTGTTTGTCTGTCTGTTTGTTTCCTCCCTCGTAGTTGTTGGTTATCTTCGGCTGCAGGAATACATGCAATTTGGAACTTTGTGGCACCCATGCTGGCGATAATTCTAGTCAGTAAAGATAAAAACAGCATGGGATACCTCCAAATTCAAATGGACACACTTGGGCCCAGCCTTTTGTCCTTAGTAGAGAGGTCGTCCTCTTTTGGAAGTATTTGTAAATAATAGATTGTCCTTTGTTGAGAGGTTTGTCCTCTTTCAGAGTGTCCTTTATTGGAGGTTCCATGGTGTTGAGAGGTTTGTTCTCTTCTTTATTGGATATTCCACTGTATTGATCTCTGCAGATAAATGTCGTGTTTCTCGTGTTGGTGCTTGTGAGTCTTGTTCGTAGTCGATCCAAGAAGCAGCAAGTGAAGGATAAAGGAAAGAGGATTGATTTAGTCACGTAAGTCATCGCCATCTTTTTACTGTATATTCACTCTCCTCCCCCTCCCCTCCCCTTTATTCTCCTTCCCCTCCCCCTTTCCCCTCCCCTATCTTCTCCTTCCCCTCCTCCCCCTTTCTTCTCCCCCTTCTCCTCCTCCTTTCCCTCTCTCTCCCCCCCCTCTTCTCCTAAATCCCACCTCCTCCTCCCCCCCCCCCCCCAAATACTTCATACCTTCCTGCTTGACCCCTGTTGACCTGCGTAGGTCCACTATCAAAGCCTCGATCATCCTTCTTCCTCTCTTGGGACTCACGTGGGTCTTTGGTCTCTTTGCTGTCAACCAAAACACCGTTGTGTTTGCATGGATATTCACAATCTTGAATGCTTTCCAAGGTGTCGCTATCTTCGTGCTTCATGTGCTTCGACATGAAAAGGTAATCCAGTGGAACTTTCAAATAATGGACACGCCTTAGAGATTATATACAAACGATTGTCCTTTGTTGAGAGGTTTGTCCTCTTTCGGAGTGTCCAGTTTTCCAGTGGAACCTGGTCAGGGGGGTTTCACTGTATGTGTTCAGGGGGTTCCACTTAGGGCAAGGGAAGATATTTTATTACCTTCTCTTTTGGCAGATTTGGGGAAAATGTAAGAAGAAATATCATCTCTTTGAGTCCACCACATCAAAGAACTCCAACAGTCAGGTATGCTATGATCAAACTAAAAAGCAGCATCAAGCCTTCTCAGGAGTTTACATTGTTACGTTTCCCACAGTATATTAAATGCAGGGTGGGCCACCCTGTTTGGATATAGAACTTCAAAGAAAGTGGGCTGGGTCTATGGCACTATATTATTCTCATGAATATACTTAAACACCCTGTTTGAAAGTACAGCTAGAAGAGCCTCTGTTGTTGATAGTCAACCATGTGAATCATTGTTTATAACAGGCCATATACAAGAAAAAGGATCATAGTGGAACAGGTTCCACTTCAGGGGGAACTGAATTTTCGCTCAAGACAAAGGAATCTGGGATATCGTATGGAGATGAAAGCAAGAATAAAGAAGAAGGGAGCAATGCTAGCTTGGTTGGGGAAGAAAACGAATATTCTCTGCAGGTAATGGAGGCACCAGAGCCAAGCAAACATGATCTTTCCACTCAAGGAGGAGAGGATACTCAAAGTATTGACTTCAGATCGGAGGAAAAAGCTTGAGTGAATAAGAACTGATAGAGTACTACATCATTAGACTATAATTAGCTTCTTTTTTCTTTTTTTTTTAATCATATACAATCAGTAAAAACAGCTTTAAAGTTTCAGTCCACCTAAACATTAAATTTTTGACCCCCACCCCATGGCCCTGATGACCCCAGTCCACAGCCTGATGATTGACCCTACCTGACCTGAACCCAACTAGTTAACTTGCTAGCTAGCTAGTTGGATAGTCCTGTTGCTATAGCTAGCTAGCTAGCTAGTTACCAAAGAATGGACCTCTTAATTAATTGCTTGTGGCCATTCAAGAGTCTCAGAAACTCTACAACAGGGAATACTTTAGCCAGCTAATTATCACTATATGCTACAGAATCTCCACAAATCCTTAACTATAGCTAGGTAGTGTACATATCATAGAGTACGTTATAGTACTGTACACTCTAAGTAGGGATGACTCATAAAACATTTTCCTTATGGATAAGACACACTGCAAAAAAGTTGGATGTCTGTACTTAATTTGAATTTCATTCCTGGATGTCTCATGTTCAGTAACTAGGTGAAATATGAGTAATTTACAATAATTATAAAGTCCTTTATAGGCTGGAATTAGATCTGGCTATAGAGCACTTCTTGTTTCGTGTAACAATCCAGTTAGCTATTCTTTGTGGCAGCACAATAGTTAGCTTGTTATAGTGAAGATGTACTATTCCACTGCTCTTCTTCTGTTTCTCTTTGGGACTACTTCTAAAGTGAGCATTGTTGAGTGCTTTTCAAATGGACCTCCAGCAGGTGCCTGTTCCAATCTGTCCCCTGACCCTTCGCAACATGGAGCTCTACCGCAGAGCACTCCAGTGCCATATTCTGTGGACCTCTCCGAACTAATGAACCCCTTGGGTGGAGAGTTATCATATGTCCCTGGTGCGACCTACACCTGTAAGTAGCCTTTGTTTGTTTAAGGTGGTCAAGACTTCATAATTATTATACAAGCAATTATCGGTTTAGCCCCAGGCAGAGCTCTGCCCCTGTGGCCCAAATGCTAATTGGTGCCAATTGATGCAAACAGGGGGGAATAGGAGCTTAGGGTTGTGAAACCGGTCATAATTATTATCTGACATCTGTTAATAAACGTTGCAGTAATCAGCTATCTCCTTTACATGCAGTACGCGTCAATGGCACGAACCAATTTAGAGGGGTTTTTGTCCAAGGTCGCTTGGAAGCTGATGGCACCACACCAGCTGGCACTTTCGTTGCCACCGATCCCTTGACAAGGCTCAGTACCTGCACACCTCAACAGGAAAGTCTAGTTAATTAGAAGTAGCTAGCAATAGCTTGTGAATTAATGTGAATTAATATATATAGTCTTTAGGTAGTTTCTTTTTTGTTCCCTTCTCGTTTAGCTACTTCATTTCGTGAAAGGAGGGGGGTGGGAAAATGGGGATCTATATGATGGGAATAGGAAGGAGGGTCACAGTAGAACTGGAGGTGGCCCAGGGCTGGCTCATCCAATTTAATATTGGGTAGGCCACTTTGAGGTGAAAGATGTTACCTCTATCATAGCTATCACTGATAACAGCAGCGGTATTCCCTTAGCAGAGCACATGACATGCTTATTTTACATGATCAATGGAGTGTGTAGTTTCAACGCCTTCCTTATTATGGGTTTGCTAAATAAAGATTTCTTTTAGTTTTCACATTAATTGGTAAAATATCTGACTGGTGCATGATTACTAGCTAGCTATATGAGGCAGGGGAGGTCTAGTAAAATTTAGCTGGTGTAGCTAGCTACGTAGCTGTAGCTAGAACTGAAGCAGACTGACTGTGAGTAACTAATTATAACTACATAGGTTATATTATTACTTTATGGATTTAGCTGTTGTATATTTGGTGCATATAGATTGGAATTACACATATTTCTGCAGTCGACAAGAACTCTATAATGACCCAAGAACTCTATAATGACACTTGCATTAATATTGCTATTAATGCAAGTGTCATTCCACAGTAAGCCTGGCTTTAGCTAGCTATTAATGCAAGTGTCATTCCACAGTAAGCCTGGCTTTAGCTAGCTATTAATGCAAGTGTCATTCCACAGTAAGCCTGGCTTTAGCTAGCTATTAATGCAAGTGTCATTCCACAGTAAGCCTGGCTTTAGCTAGCTATTAATGCAAGTGTCATTCCACAGTAAGCCTGGCTTTAGCTAGCTATTAATGTAAGTGTCATTCCACAGTAAGCCTGGCTTTAGCTAGCTATTAATGCAAGTGTCATTCCACAGTAAGCCTGGCTTTAGCTAGCTATTAATGCAAGTGTCATTCCACAGTAAGCCTGGCTTTAGCTAGCTATTAATGCAAGTGTCATTCCACAGTAAGCCTGGCTTTAGCTAGCTATTAATGCAAGTGTCATTCCACAGTAAGCCTGGCTTTAGCTAGCTATTAATGTAAGTGTCATTCCACAGTAAGCCTGGCTTTAGCTAGCTATTAATGCAAGTGTCATTCCACAGTAAGCCTGGCTTTAGCTAGCTATTAATGCAAGTGTCATTCCACAGTAAGCCTGGCTTTAGCTAGCTATTAATGTAAGTGTCATTCCACAGTAAGCCTGGCTTTAGCTAGCTATTAATGCAAGTGTCATTCCACAGTAAGCCTGGCTTTAGCTAGCTATTAATGCAAGTGTCATTCCACAGTAAGCCTGGCTTTAGCTAGCTATTAATGCAAGTGTCATTCCACAGTAAGCCTGGCTTTAGCTAGCTATTAATGCAAGTGTCATTCCACAGTAAGCCTGGCTTTAGCTAGCTATTAATGCAAGTGTCATTCCACAGTAAGCCTGGCTTTAGCTAGCTATTAATGCAAGTGTCATTCCACAGTAAGCCTGGCTTTAGCTAGCTATTAATGCAAGTGTCATTCCACAGTAAGCCTGGCTTTAGCTAGCTATTAATGTAAGTGTCATTCCACAGTAAGCCTGGCTTTAGCTAGCTATTAATGCAAGTGTCATTCCACAGTAAGCCTGGCTTTAGCTAGCTATTAATGCAAGTGTCATTCCACAGTAAGCCTGGCTTTAGCTAGCTATTAATGCAAGTGTCATTCCACAGTAAGCCTGGCTTTAGCTAGCTATTAATGCAAGTGTCATTCCACAGTAAGCCTGGCTTTAGCTAGCTATTAATGCAAGTGTCATTCCACAGTAAGCCTGGCTTTAGCTAGCTATTAATGCAAGTGTCATTCCACAGTAAGCCTGGCTTTAGCTAGCTATTAATGCAAGTGTCATTCCACAGTAAGCCTGGCTTTAGCTAGCTATTAATGCAAGTGTCATTCCACAGTAAGCCTGGCTTTAGCTAGCTATTAATGCAAGTGTCATTCCACAGTAAGCCTGGCTTTAGCTAGCTATTAATGCAAGTGTCATTCCACAGTAAGCCTGGCTTTAGCTAGCTATTAATGTAAGTGTCATTCCACAGTAGCCTAGCTATATTATAAGTGGGCTAGAAGAATGGATTATTAAGATGCAATCAATTGATTCAACATGCACATGCATGATATGAATATGAACTTGAACTTAATATGGCTAATAATTGACACTAGCTAAAGCCAGGTGCGGTTTGGTAAGGGCTTGTTGCTAAGGAGATAGAAACTCTATATATTTGATACTCAAACTCCTGACCATGCCAGGCACCGCAGGCACATGCACAGCTTCTGGTAGAGAAAAGGCTGCTATGTAGCCACATATTAGCTAGCTGATTTTACTTAACTACTTCTGGGGTTTTAACTATTCATCAAACAGCTGGTACCTGGTGCAGCTTAGCATCAGGAGTCAATAGATATTGATTGTCTTTCAAGTTGTGAGGATGTTGACACACCTTTTAAGTTATCTGTTTCATTATTCAGCCTCCCCTTCTGAGAATCAAACAGCGAATAATGAAGGTTTCTAGTAATTAAGTAGTGACTATTTATTCAATGTGTTCTTGGCTTAGTTGCCATACATAAAGTAGTCGAGAAAGATAGACATATAGCCCTCGAGCAGCTATGGCTACATTTTTTGCCAAGTATTTAAGTCTACAAGTTGCAAGAAGGTGAGCCATTAGTACAGCTAGCTATAGAGTGGAGTTCATCTCAGCTTCTCCCCCTCCTTCCCAGCCAACACCTCTCAACAATTCAATCACTTGGTATTGGATGATCATGAAGTGGTGCACGGAGGTCGTGTGGATCTGGTTGACCATGATTGTAGACCTAAAAGATACAATGGAAGCATAAGGTAGTTTTCGACTATCCTATGACCAATGGTAAGTTCTTTTGTTCACACAGTTTTAAAGGACACCCCACAGGTATTGAACAGAAGATAGAGGGAGATGATACCCACTTATCTTCACCAACTTGAAAACACTTTGATTTTTTTTTTATGAATATGTCGCATCAAACTATGCGCGTACACGAGTGTAATGATGCGCGTGGTTATATTGCTCAGGCTTGCCATAATAGCTAACCATTGTATACTCTTGATGTATTGATGTATTTATATTTTGCTGCTGTTTGTTCACCAATATAATTATTTATGGCTCTTTTTTCTTCTTCTTCGTCTTTTTCTCCCCTGTTGTATATTAAATACAGTACCAGGTGGAAATAATAGTATTGAAGTGGCATTGGAGAGAATGTTTTACTCAGCTGTGGAAGGAGGACAGTTTGAAGTGTGTGTGGTCGGTACTGGAGGAGTTGTGGACACCGTTGGTGGCAGAGTGATCTCCCTAATGCGCTCTTATCGTGTTGGTAAGTAAGAAGTAATCTTTAACAAAGCATTTAGCTATCATTATTAATTTTAACTCAACAACATTAATGGTAGCAGTCTAGCATACGTAACTGTCTATTTTGAAAAAACATTTCCGAAAAAAAAGATGTAGGGATGACCATTGCTCAAAAAAAGAAAAGAAAAAAAAAGAAAACAGTAATAAAGAAACAAGGCTACAGGAAATAATAAAACATCCCCAATGGACATACTGAGACCATGCATTTTGTATTTTGTAACCATCTAGTTAGCTAGAATAATTCTGAAGATAAAAATTGCTCACTATTTACTATAGCCAAGAGGACATCAGGTCGAGGTCTGTCCTCTTTTGGCGAAAAGCTCTGGGATAATAATTAGGAATATTTCATCCATTGTTCCATTGTCATTTCAGGATCTGCACAGTTTATGGACAACTTCAGTCTCCCCATGAACTTCACTGTGGGCAATTCGGTCTGTATGACTTTCACCACAGTCGACAACAACTTCCTCAATGCTGACAACACCTTGTTCCTTCAGCTCATAGTGCCATCAGACCAGCCACTTGTCTCCATTGCAGCTGGCAGGGGGAGATCTGAAGTACAAGTCATCGATGATGAAAGTGAGTGATGTAACTAATGGCTAATTATAAATATCAAATTTCTTATTCCGGGCGACATAATCTGCTGAGACTTCTACAGTAGGTATGTGAGCAATAGATTTGGTATGCATGTCATATCCTCCAACTTTGAGAAGTCTCAGTAGTTTCAACCCAAGTTTACGTAACCCTGCACTTTATTATAAATTAGACCAATGACTGCAGTTATAGCTATATCATTCAATAGAAACTAGCTTCACTTTCACACATTAATGATTATTTTAATCTGATGCTTTCTTCTTCTTCTCTCCAGTTGTGACTGTTAGTTTCACTCGGGCAACATACACCGTCAGAGAAGACGCTAACTCTGTGCAAGTTTGTCTCCAATTGAGTGGAGCATCAGCTCCAATAACGCGACCAATCAGAATGCAGGTTCAAACTGCTGATGGAACTGCTATTGGTGAGTCTGTCTGAATGACATCAACAGTGGGACCTCAGAATAATGGACACGCTTAGGACTCATCCTTTTGTCCACTGTAGAGAGGTTGTCCTCTTTTGGAGGTTATTTTGTATAGAGTGTATATACAAAGGTACTCTAAATCATCCTTCGTTGGGAGGTTTGTCCTCTTTCAGTGTGTTCTTTATCTGCATATTTAATGACTGCCTTACTAAAATTGTTGTTTATTGCTTCATTTAGCTGGTACGGATTATGAAAGGGTTAAGATGATCACAGCCTTCCAGATAAGCAGCGTGTCCGGTGATAACTCGTGCTTCATGGTTGAAATTGCTGACGACTCACAATTAAATGGAGACAGAACTTTCCAAGTTTCATCCTTACTCATGGATTTGAATGTGTGTTTTGGAGCAATAAGTTCTGCTACAGTGCTTATCCAGGACAATGAAGGTAGGACTGGAGGTATTTCTTGTGAATTAAGCTGATAGCTAGTGTGATCATAGAAATGTCAATAAAGTGACTAAGTATAAGACAATCCATCTGTGCAGTGAGTAGTCCAGATACCTCTTTGAATTTCCCAAGAAATAGAATCTATAGGTGGCTATCATCCTGAATGCCTTTAAAAGAAAATGTACGTACCTACTGTGGTATTATCCTAGCAGGAGAGAACTGGAATAATAGCAACCATTATTCTTAGTTGGTATGTAGCCAGGCCCAATTCCGAGAATCACCAAACAACTTGCTAATTAACATTTCACAACATTCCAAGAGTCAATTCGGACACCTTAGCAACTCTAATATGCATTAGCTAGCTATGGAGTTTTGATGGGAGTTTTATTTTAATCGTGTGCCGTCATTATGCTGTCATACCATGTGATACTGTTACATTGCATTATACCATGTGACTCTGAGGACTGGCTATGTTGCATCATTCCAAATAGTAGTTAAGCGTATACAGTATTCTGTTATACTGTGATGCACTGTGTTGCATTGTGTTGCACTGTGCTGCATTGTGTTGCACTGTGTTGCACTGTGTAGCACTGTGTAGCATTGTATTGCATTGTGTTGCACTGTGTTGCACTGTATCTGCATTGCATTGTGTTACACTGTGTTGCATTGTGTTACACTGCATTGCACTGAGTTGCATTGTGTTACACTGTGTTGCATAGTGTTTTACTGAGTTGCATAGTGTTTTACTGTGTTATTGTTACTTTCCAGTGTGCACTGCTCAGTTCATCAACAACACACCCAGAGTAACTGGAAACCTCATAGAAGTGGACCTTCCTGCATGTGTGATGTCGGCCATGTGTAGTGTCACCAGTAGAGCTGCACGACCTTGTGAGTTACATAGCTATAAACCAAGTTCCACACCTGGGCAATGGAGGGCTTAGCTACCAGCTAGCTAGTTCTAGCTATATCACATATAATATAGCTAGCTAATTGAACTTAGAAGATTGAAGTTACCGCATGGGATTAGCTAGCTACCCAGCTCAGGAAATATACAGTCCAGTTTCAAAATGATGACATCCAATTTTGTTCGTGTGTGTATATCAGTGTATGAGTGTAGCAATTCCAGCCAGCTGCATCAGAGGTGTCTTGCTCTGTAGCTACTTCTAGTTCTAAGAGAAAGTGGGGACCTTATAGTGCTTCTATAATATTATTAGTTTGTGAATAATAACTAGGGGCCTTAGTTATGCAAGTGCTTTTGGAACTATGCATTAATAAGGATGAAAGATCAGCTACCAGTTTGATACAGTGGAACCTCTGAAAAATGGACACACTTGGGACCCAGCCTTTAGTAGAGACCAGTAGCTATATACAAATGTAGATGGTCCTTTGTTGTCAGTTTGTCCTTTTGTCGGGTTCCAATGAGTTTGGAAGTAGCCACAACTGCATATCGTAACTCTTCATCCTCCCTTACGTGTGTATAGGTTCTGGGAACTCTACCTACAGTGAAACTATAACTCGGAATCCAAGGTCAAATGTCGTCGTCAGCGCCACAATTAATGGACAGATATCAACAATCTCACGTAACCTGAGAAGAGGTCAGTGTACAACTGTTAATGGAGCTACTCAGCCTAGCTACAGTTTAATTTCAATATAGCTACCACACAGACTTCATCATGATGAACAGGTTTGAGCTCTAAGTTGACAGCAGTGATTAGAGCTCAGGAGTCATTTCAAAGTGCATGTTCTGAATACTTAATGCTTGGAAATCTGTAGCTAGCTATGCTTAGCATAATTGATGTATGTATAGCTTTAATATGAAGGGTCAGAAAGCCAGTCAAGAATCTTATTTTGATAATTATATAGCATGCCAAATATAAGCCATGTAAAGAGCTACAAGTAATAGCACGTGTTTATTGAATGACGTCACATGATGTTATGATGATGATGATTATAGATTTTATCCAGTGTGACCTCCACTTCATCAACCAACAGTTCACCATCAACAGCAACAGATCTGTGACTTTCGAATTTGAAGGCACGGGACCTAATAGTGTGGTACAGGTCTCTCAGTTCAACTGCTTCTTGGATGGCAATGCGTCACCCTGTAAGACTATAGCCCCAGCCAAGTATATACCTACTTCATGTAGCTAGCTTTTGGGCCTAAGCCTGTCCTCAGCTCAGTTGCACTTTATGTCATGAATCCTATCTTTCTTACATACGTAGATGATACCATTTACGATTCCTCCCATCAATAGCTACATATCTAACTAAAATACTCCCTCTCTCACATCCCATCTCACTAACTTCTGCAGGTACCTCCCCCTACACCACTGCCCCACTTACAGTGGGGGGCCATACTATGTTGATACGACCCATCTCTATCTCTGGTTGTAGGCGTGTCAATGGAAGGACTGTTACATTCACAATAGTGTAACCATGCCAACAACCACAAACTATAAGAACTTAGTAGCTAACTGATTAGTTATGGCTAGAGAAATACTTTTAAAAAAAAGATAGGTCAGTATGGTAGTTATGTACTGTGTATTAATTGATACTATAACTGCTGGCAATCAGTGACTATAATATATTATTGTTATGGGATGTAACAAAAAACATACAGAGAAGAATTTGACAAAGCTAATTAGCTATTACTTAAAAAGAGCAGTTAGTTAGATCTAGCACTTTTACCACATCTTTTTTATGGACTTTTTCAATTCACTGACAGAAAGCTTGAATGCTCTAAGTCTCATTATGGCGATGCTGTCTATGACAGGGATGAAGTCGAAGAAAGTCCTTCCCACTAACATATTGATGATGAATAAAACCGGGGAAGTTCGCAAGGTTGAGAACTGAATGAAGTACAGAATGAAGGCAGGAATAGTGCTGCCTATCACAGACATTAGAAGAATAAACATGGTCACGTTAGCTCGGATATTCCTTGAAGTGTGCCTTGAATGTGAGATACTGCCATTGTCAAGAATCGCCTTTCTGTTCTTGTTATCCTTTTGGGAAGACGTGGGCCCTTTAATATTTGGCTCCATTGGTAGATCTGTCGGTATAATCGAGGTGGATGAGAACGTGCTTCTTGGCAGTGAAGTTGTACTTCGTTTTCTTATTGATCTTGTCACTGACTTTGTTTTGCAGAAGAGAATGATATAAAGCAAGAGAGGAAGAAGCATTCCAAACAATAGAACGATAATGCTGTGAGTCACTACCAACCAGAAGCAAGAATCAGAACAGCCTGAAAATACAGTACAGGTTTTCAGTGTATGGACGTACAAGTAGCAATCTAGTATTCCTTGCAGTGGTATGATGACTCTGGCTATGGATACAAAGTATACCATTGAAATCAAGACACAGAGAGGGAAAGTGGATCGCTTCAAGTTAAAGAATGGCCAGAAGACAGACATAAAACGATCTAGCGTTAGAATCAGAGTCATCAGAAAACGAAACATCACAAATCCATCGTGTATCATTCCTAGAATGTTGCATGCAGCTGTTCCCAATAGCCACGTCCCTGCCACTCCTGAGGTAAAGATCACTGGAGGTATTGTAAAAGTGTAGAGTAAATCAACTGCTACAACCTGTGCAGCCAAATACATCATTCTCTGATGTAGCCTCTTGTACTTGATGATCATGATGAGAACAAAAAGACTGAGAAAGAAGCCAGTGAACCCCATGATGAGAGCTATGGCAACCTGGACGTAGCTTATGGCTGGATGGATATTGAGAGAGGGTGGGAAATGGGGAGGTAAGTCGCAGCGGAACATTGATGTGTTGCTGTTGTTGGTGCTGAAGGTTCCATCTCCAGATGCCACTGCAATAGCACTAGTGCTAAAAGAATCCATACTAGCTTCACTTGAGAATCCGTACTGGTATCTACTGTTGCAGAGAAAGCAATTCAAAAGCTAAATTAGTTACAGTTTCTTCTTTAAACGGTATGCATGATTGTCACACTATAGCTAGCTAGCTAGTATGTCATAGGGTCTGCAACGTGAAAAATCGACATCCTAGTTTTGCATAACTTGCACCTGTTTTAAGTAGAGGGGGTCGAAGCTTAAACAGCCGCCTGGGTTTGTGATTGCTTAACAGAGAAATTCACTTGCGATGTACATTTTCGCGGTTGCTTCAAATTGAGCTGCTATAACAACTCCTGAAACAGAGCCTTGGACCCCTTATTTGCAAGCAGGTGAATTATCTTGGTGAGAACAATCAGCTGTGCTAGATGGGGGTCCATGAGAAGGCAATCCCTCAATATTCAGGGCTTGGTCCAAGATATGTAATGATGAAGTCAGAATGAGTTCAAGGGGTCCTTTGCCATCTGGGCAGTGTAGCTACTTCCAGTTGGTATAATAAGTGTGTGGTTAGTATCTCCTTGATTAAACTACTCCAGTTGGCTGAGCAAGAATTAGGCCCACATGGTGTTCTGTCCATGGCATAACAGTTGACCACTAAGTTTTCAGACATGGAGACCGGGCTGGTTTTTGGAAACCATGCGCAGGATCGAAGCTCCAATAAGAAGTGGGAAACTAAAGGGGTCTGCTCAAACATTGTACCTGAAAAAGCAGTGCATGGCTACCAAGGACTAGAAATGTGACTTCTCAGTGTAGAGGTAGGTCTGTGGTATTTCCCTCACTAGTCCATTTTCCCCTTCTCAAGCTAGACTATGCCCTCACATAGAATTGAAAGGAGATAAAAAATGTTTTCATTTTGCTTTTCATTGAAGTTTATAAGTACACCAATAATAAATATAGCATTCTACACTACATTAGTAATCTACATTACATTAGTAATCTACATTACATTAGTAATCTACATTACATCTTGTAAAAACTATTATAGTAGTTATATTTTGAGTGTCAAAAGTAGAATGTTGTTAGTGCTAGTTTTGTCCATCTGTTTCTGTTGATGATTTGTGCATATCTGTTCCAGCTTATGTGATAAAAGTAGCACCCTCTGAGATCCTTGAGTCAAAGCGTATATAGCATGTGCATATTCATTATTGTGGACAACAAACCTGAATCTAGTAGCAGTGAAGTTGAGCATGTCGTGTAATTTTTTGTTCTTTGCTTATAGACCCCATGCCGAACTTGGTTATTATGGCCTGATGAGAAACTTTCTGATGCACTTGAAAGTGGAGCATGGTCCTTGCATGGAATCCCTAATGTGAACTTTTACAGAAACTTACATCCATTTTTAAAGAAATAGAATAGGACACATTCTTTCACAAAAACCAGTTCTACCTTGTAATCGACAGTTACAAGAAAGGGGGAGTACCCCATATAGCTAATGCATACAAATTTGTAGAAAAGGTGAGTATCCTCAGATGTGCCCAATACACCCCTAATGCCAAAAGAATTTGCAGGTGGAAATGCGAGGTCTAGTTTGAGTCTTGGATGACAAGATGAAGGAACAAGAGGAAATAGAGAAGTGGTAGATTTACTTCTTACCTAGAGAGTGAAATGAAAGGAAGTAGACTTATCTTTGATAAGGAATCATTCTTGTTTGTTTTGAGCAAGGAAACTCTTTTGATGATCATTATTTGGAAAAGTCTTTTTAAACAGCCAAAAAAACATTTAAAAATAAAAACAATTCTGTCTCCATCAATGTTGATGACCTGTTTCACCAGTTGCATTATTGTAACAACACCATGGAACCATGGACATCATGAACACACTGTGGGCCTGACTCTTACTCTGCCTCCTAGAGGGTTGGATCCAGGGGTGGGGTTGAGGGGCCCTTTTTATTATTGAATCCTCTAAAGTAGTATAATTAGAAGAGAGAACATGTTACATGCGTGGGCTAACTAAACTAGGAACTAATGCGGTTACTATAAGGCTATGGTCAAAGAAAGAAATAATCTAAATTATACATGACACATCCATTTTGGCTTTCACTTTCAAGGTCACGCATTGGATAACTTGGTCAATCACACCTGTGACCTTGCACGTGTGATTTCAAAGATATCTTTGAGTAATTGATAACTCAGTGCATACCAACTGTGATTTCATTAACAGTCACACCCGTGACCTTGCACATGTCACTTCAAAGATATCTTTTGAAGGTCACACATTAAATAACTCAGTGCATACTAACTGTGATTTGAGGTGTGACCTTGCATGTGTTGTAATAGCTACAACACATATTTTCATCTCTTTGCCTACACTCATGATGCACACAAACTGGATTTCTTGGATTCAATTTTGTGCAACTAATAATTTAAGCAAAAATGCTCAATAGTGGTAGCTAGCCTACCAGTGAAGCCAACATGAGTCCTCCATGCACTTTTCCTCATGGTTCAGTGTTTGTGCTCCTAGTCCTGCAACCCCACCTATCTAAAAACCCTGGATATCCAGCCTTTGATATGTTGCTGCACTCATTTCTACAACTGGAATCAAAATTATGTGCCATTAAGGGGGAGATACACTTATTATACCAACTGGAAGTACACTGCCCAGATGGCAAAGGACCTTGGGCTCATTCTGATTTCATCATTACATATCTGATTGCCCTCTATGGACCCCCATCTAGCACAGCTGATTGTTCTCTCCAAGATATTGCAAATAAGGGGTCCAAGGCTCTGTTTCAGGAGTTATAGCAGCTCAATTTGAAGCAACTTGGAAGCCAAGACACCAAAGTTTGAATTTCCAAATTTGACCCTTGACCTCAATCTTGCTGACACCGCAAAAATGTCAACGGCACTAACTAGGTATGGGATATCATTTTCATGAAGGCTACCAAAAAACAACAACAACAACAACAACAAAACCATTTATCTTGTACCAAAGCCCACACTCGTCGATCAGTGTGGTGTAGCAGGGATGAGCAAGATTATAATGATATTACAACTTGTCAGCTGTAGCTAACTTAACTTGAAGCCTCTAAGCTGTAGCAATCACAGTACTGGCGTTGATATAATGAACAGCAGAATACCAACCATATCTGAAAAAGGTTTGTGACGATTCAAACCCGTGCACATGCAATGTCATATGGAGTTATAGTTACACGTACACCCATGTGGTCCATGTCAGGGGTGTATCCACAGAATTTTGAGTGGTCCGGTGTGCTTGTACGAAGATTTTTGGATGGACATTTTATCTGCTTGAGTCACAGTGCTTTGTAGGTGAAAGTGGTCCGGTGAAAACTGGACCAACCGGAGTGATGGATACACCCCTGCATGTAAGACAGGATGATAGCTAGCTACTATTTGTGTCTTTCAAACTTCCAATCATCATAATAGTCATGATGTAGCTACCAGATCATTGCCATTTCAGAACAGATGTTGGTGAATGTAAATGGACTAAATACGTACGTAAGTCTGTGAGGAAGATACATGAGATAGTTAGCTACAGTCCGGATGATGACATCCAATTTTGTTCATGTGTGTGTGTGTATCAGTGTGTGAGTGTAGCAATTCCAGCCAGCTGCATCACATAATTGATAGAAGTGTCTTGCTCTGTAGCTACTTCTAGTTCTAAGAGAAAGGGGCTTCTATATTATTTTGTGAATAATGAGGGCCTTAGCTATGCAAGTGCTTTGCATTAATAAGGATGAAAGATCAGCTATCAGTTTGGAACCTCCACTTGGGACCCAGCCTTTAGTAGCTATATACAAAGGTAGATTGTCCATTGTCAAGAAGTTTGTCAGTTTGTCCTTTTGTTGGAGTGTCCTTTATTGGGGGTTCCAATGAAGTAGCCACAACTGTCTCTTCTTCCTTCCTTACATGTGTAGGTTCTGGGAACTCTACCTAGCTATAGTGAAACTATAATTTGGAATCAAAGGTCAACTGACAATTAATGGGCAAATATCAACAATCTCACGTAGCCTGAGAAGAGGTCAGTGTACAACTGTTAATAGAGCTACTCAGCCTAGCTACAGTTTAATTTCAATATAGCTACCACACAGACTTGTCTTCATCATGATGAACAGCTAGCTAGTCTTTTGAGCTCTAAGTTGACAGCAGTGATTAGAACTCAGAAGTCATTTCAAAGTGTATGTTCTGAATACTTAACGCTTGGAAATCTGTAGCTAGCTATGCTTAGCATAATTGATAGTAGCTAGATAGCTTTATAAAGGGTCAGAAAGCCAGTCAAGAATCTTATTTTGATAATTATATAGCATGCCAAATATAAGCCATGTAAAGAGCTACAACGTGTTTATTGAATGACGTCACATGATGTTATGATGATGATGATTATAGATTTTACCCAGTGTGACCTCCACTTCACTAACCAACAGTTCACCATCAACAGCAACAGATCTGTGACTTTTGAATTTGAAGGCACGGGACCTAATATTGTGGTACAGGTCTCTCAGTTCAACTGCTTCTTGGATGGCAATGCGTCACCCTGTAAGAATTTAACACTATAGCCCCATCCAAGTATATACCTACTTCATGTAGCTAGCTTTTGGGCCTAAGCCTGTCCTCAGCTCAGTTGCACTTTATGTCATGAACCCTATCTTTCTTACATAGATGATACCACTTATGATTCCTCCCATCAATAGCTACATATCTAACTAAAATACTCCCTCTCTCACATCCCATCTCACTAACTTCTGCAGGTACCTCCCCCTACACCACTGCCCCACTTACAGTGGGGGGCCATACTATGTTATCTCTATCTCTGGTTGTAGGCGTGTCAATGGAAGGACTGTTACATTCACAATAGTGTAACCATGCCAACAACCACTAACTATAAGAACTTAGTAGCTAACTGATTAGCTATAGAGAAATACTTTTTTAAAAAGATATGGTAGTTATGTACTGTGTTATGTACTGTGTGTTAATAGTTCATTGATACTATAAATGCTGGCAATGAGTGCATGACTATAATATATTATTGTTATGGGATATAACAAAAAACATAGCTACAGAGAAAAATTTGACAAAGCTAATTATTACTTAAAAAGAGCAGTTAGCTAGTTAGATCTAGCACTTTTACCACATCTTTTTTATGGACTTTTTCAATTCACTGACAGAAAGTTTGAATGCTCTAAGTCTCATTATGGCAATGCTGTCTATGATAGGGATGAAGTTGAAGAAAGTCCTTCCCACTAGCATATTGATGATGAATAAAACCGGGGAAGTTCGCAAGGTTGAGAACTGAATGAAGTACAGAATGAAGGCAGGAATAGTGCTGCCTATCACAGACATTAGAAGAATAAACATGGTCACGTTAGCTCGGATATTCCTTGAAGTGTGCCTTGAATGTGAGATACTGCCATTGTCAAGAATGGAAGCAGCACTAGCCTTTCTGTTCTTGTTATCCTTTTGGGAAGACGTGGGCCCTTTAATATTTGGCTCCATTGGTAGATCTGTCGGTATAATCGAGGTGGATGAGAACGTGCTTCTTGGCAGTGAAGTTGTACTTCGTTTTCTTATTGATCTTGTCACTGACTTTGTTTTGCAGAAGAGAATGATATAAAGCAAGAGAGGAAGAAGCATTCCAAACAATAGAACGATAATGCTGTGAGTCACTACCAACCAGAAGCAAGAATCAGAACAGCCTGAAAATACAGTACAGGTTTTCAGTGTATGGACGTACAAGTAGCAATCTAGTATTCCTTGCAGTGGTATGATGACTCTGGCTATGGATACAAAGTATACCATTGAAATCAAGACACAGAGAGGGAAAGTGGATCGCTTCAAGTGAAAGAATGGCCAGAAGACAGACACAAAACGATCCAGCGTTAGAATCAGAGTCATCAGAAAACGAAACATCACAAATCCATCGTGTATCATTCCAAGAATGTTGCATGGAGCTGTTCCCAATAGCCACGTCCCTGCCACTCCTGAGGTAAAGATCACTGGAGGTATTGTAAAAGTGTAGAGTAAATCAACTGCTACAACCTGTGCAGCCAAATACATCATTCTCTGATGTAGCCTCTTGTACTTGACGATCATGATGAGAACAAAAAGACTGAGAAAGAAGCCAGTGAACCCCATGATGAGAGCTATGGCAACCTGGACGTAGCTTATGGCTGGATGGATATTGAGAGAGGGTGGGAAATAGGGAGGTAAGTTGCAGCGGAACATTGATGTGTTGCTGTTGTTGGTGCTGAAGGTTCCATCTCCAGATGCCACTGCAATAGCACTAGTGCTAAAAGAATCCATACTAGCTTCACTTGAGAATCCGTACTGGTATCTACTGTTGCAGAGAAAGCAATTAAAGCACTTGAAATTAGCTACAGTTTCTTCTTTAAACGGTGTAGTTTAGACAAGAAAGTGATTGTTTTATAGTCACCCAATAGTCACACTATAGCTTGTATGATTACAAGGCTCATTCATGGCACTATAACTAGGTATGGGATATCATTTTCATGAAGGCAGAAATTTGATACCAACAAAAAAACCAGATGTTTATTTATCTTGTACCAAAGCCCACACTCGTCGATCAACTCCCTCGTATTACAGTGTATCACAGTGTGGTGTAGCAGGGATGAGCAAGATTACAATGGTATTCTGATCGATCAGGCATGATTGATACAACTTGTCAGCTGTAGCTAACTTAACTTGAAGCCTCTAGCTGTAGCAATCACAGTACTGGTGTTTATATATGAACAGCAGAATGCCAACCATATCTGAAAAAGGTTTGTGACAATTCAAACCCGTACACATGCAATGCCACATGGAGCTATAGTTACACATGGCCCATGTAAGACAGGATGATGCTGTTTGTGTCTTTCGAACTTCCAATCACCATAATAGTCATGATGCACCAGATGCCATTTCAGGACAGATGTTGGTGAATGTAGCTAGACTATAAGTCTGTGAGGAAGATACCTAGTTACATAACTAGCTTGAAGCTAGCACATGCAAATTTGAGCTCTATCGTGAGATATTGACTGTGTTGTGCATGGTGCTATGGACAGTGAACACAGCCTCTGAATAAGTAGCTAGCCGAGTGCTTCTGATAATATTGTGATATAATGTTCTTCTAGATTTACCACTGTCTATTTATTCTAGTTCCATTCTCGTCTGCCCTTGGGATTTGAAGGGTCCAAGCCAACTGTCACCTAATAGCTATGATGCAACTTGCTAGGCTGATAGGCTAGGCTGGCTTGCTATCACTCTGACCTTATCATGGCAGCATCATATTTCAAAATCACACAATAGCTATAGCTACAATCTCTGATGCACGTTAACTACTAGAGCTACTTTAGCTAATGTCTGGTTCAAATTATGCACAAACCACATGCACCTCAAAGGAAGGATAACCTCTATGGCTAGATCATGTAACTTGTTCGCCTGAAACCACAGACATCTGTGTGCATTGTGTGTGTGTGTGTGTGTGTGGCTGGAATTGCACACACATGAACAAAATCGGATGTCATTCATTATAATTATCTGAGCTGTGCACTTCCTGAGGTACATAGCATAGCATACAATTTTAATGATGGTTATCCAGAAAGAACCCTAATTCAATCTTCTGAGTTTATTTAATAGTTAGCTAGCTAGCTGGTAGCTAGAGTGAGGGAAAAAATTAGAGGTGTGGCACATTTGGAAAGGGATATCAAAGAGATGAAACCCATTGTATGGTTTTATAATAAGATTCATCAATCACCACCGCCCCCACCCTACATCCTGTCAGAACAAAATGCCTTACGTCAGTGGACCAGACCCTTTCTCTCTTCATGCCAAAAAACGGGAAAGGGTCTGGGGGGTGTCAAATGTGGTATGGCACATAATCAGTAATTACAATGTACTTCACTTGTCATTTCTTGCACAATTGCAACACAGTTTACGAATAGACTTGGCCAGATCTTTCACTGAGAGTCTGAATTCTCTATGTCTCATGATAGCTATGCTGTCTATGACAGGGATGAGGTTGAAGAAAGTCCTTCCAACTAGCATATTGATGATGAATAAAACCGGTGAAGTTCGCAAGGTTGAGAACTGAATGAAGTACAGAGTGAAGGCAGGAGTAGTGCTGCCTATCACAGACATTAGAAGAATAAACATGGTAATATTGGTACGCAAGTTTCTGTTCCTGGACTTAGCAGTCCATGTTGACGCTGATGAGACAATACTAGGCAATCTTGACCTGGTACCCCCATTTGTAGTCGTCGTCGAGAGTTCAGGCTCTATAGAATGAGATTGTGTACCTTCTGATGCAGTGCTATTAAAATCATAACCACATGCACTATTCTGCATCTCCCCGGGAGAGAAACTCATCAACACAATCTCTTGCTGGAGAGGACTGATCCTTTTATTTGATAAAGAATTCAAATTTTTCCCTAAAGGTACTGAAGTTGAGAATGCGACACTCTTGGACACTAACGAATGCGTTATGCTCATTCTTTTTTTCATATTTCTTGACATTGATTTTGATTTGCAGAAGAGAATGATATAAAGCAACAGAGGAAGGAGCATTCCAAATGATAGAACGATAATGCTGTGAGTCACTACCAACCAGAAGCAAGAATCAGAACAGCCGGAAAATACAGTGCAAGTTTTTAGGGTATGGATATACAAGTAGCAATCTAGTATTCCATACATTGGTATTATGATTCTCACTATGGCAATGAAGTACACCATTGTTGTCAGTACACAGATGAAGTGTTTGGATCGCCTCATATAAAAGAAAGGCCAGAAGACAGACACAAAACGATCCAGCGTTAGAATCAGAGTCATCAGAAAACGAAACATCACATATCCATCGTGTATCATTCCTAGAATGTTGCATGGAGCTGTTCCCAATAGCCACGTCCCTGCCACTCCTGAGGTAAAGATCACTGGAGGTATTGTAAAGGTGTAGAGTAAATCAACTGCTATAATCTGTGCAGCCAAATACATTAATCTTTGATGTAGCCTCTTGTACTTAATAATCACGAAGAGAACAAATAGACCAAGAAAGAAGCCAGTGAACCCCATGATGAGAGCTATGACAACCTGGACGTAGCTTATGGCTGGATGGATATTGAGAGAGGGTGGGAAATAGGGAGGCAAGCTGCAGCGGAACATTGATGTGTTGCTGTTGTTGGTGCTAAAAGATCCACTTCCACTTCCAGAGTCAAGTAGTGTAGCTGATGTCCCAGTAACATCCATGATTTGCAGCCAACAATATTATTATAGTAGTCAGTTCTCCTGGAAAGGAAGAGATTCTTGACTATCGGCTAGGCTCACTTGCTAGTAGTCCATCGACGACAATGATGTTTTGTCTCTGACCGATTTTCAACACAAGCTGTAAACTCTGGGGCTAGGCACAATGCCACTGAGTTATTTATAGTTAGTACAACTCAATCGACCGAACACATCCGCATGCTCTAAATACAGCAATCGCGTATAGTATTCACGACGTGTTTAAACAATGCTCAAATACCTTAAAGACGTGACCAGACACGCCCCCGATTGTTCCTATAATAATTATTCATAACTTAATCACTATGCTTAACGCAACTAGAACCCTTACAGTACTAGTACATTTAACTACCTTCATTAACTCTAATTAACACTGATATCACAAACTGACACACTCTACTGATCAACATTCTCTTCTCAAGGATATGTCGAATAGGTCCGCTCATTTTCTTTTTAATTAGGGCAAAACACTTGTCTTCAATTCAACAATTTTAAACTGACACTCAATATCCAAAAATTAATAAGTTTTAAAATAGGAGGTGAACAGATCGATTGAGGAATGAGTGAGTGAGTGAGGGAGGGAGGGAGGGAGGGAGGGAGTGCAGTGATACAAGCTACATTGAGGAATAATGATAGGATGAAGGTAAAGGAGGAGGAGGAGGGGACGAAGAGGATAACCCTGTTTCCCCACCTAATAGGTGTCCAGTTAAGGTTTCTCCAGTGGGAGTGTTCTCTGATAGTTCGCAAGGGGGAGTGTCTTTTGATACCTTCCTTGGGAGGAAGGGCTCTGATTCATCCCTGGGAGTAGGGCTGTTTTTCAAATTCAATACAACCGGGTCACTGCCTGAACCTAAAATAAACATATTTTAGACTATGGTCAAAGACTATGGTTAAGTATTGATAATTTCCAACAGGAACATAAAGTACTGGTAACTTCCAACAGGAAGATACTCAATGTATGAAGGCCAGATGCATACCCTCCAGCCCCCAAAGAATAGTAACGATCCAGCTAAATTCTTTTCTCCTTTTGAATCAAAAATCCCCACTGACCTGCTGTCACAGAAACACTTTTCTTTCCTTTCTTGTTTTTCCCAATCGGAAGCTTCAAAACAAAGGGGCTTTTTGTCAATGCCCCAAACCCTGACCCAGGACTCGAATTGGGCTTGGGGGAAGGTGTGCTCTCATTAGAACTACTACTCGACTTTTGTGTATCAATTTGAAACAATTCTGTCAATTTTTCTTGCTTTTCAGTGGGCAAATAGTCATCAATGTTGTATATGGCTCTTGTTTTGTTCATTTCCATTTCCTTTTCGAAGGCAACCAACTGGCCCATGAAATTAAGGTTGGGGGAGATAGCCGGTCGTTTGTCTTTCACAAACTGATACGCTGTTTGCATGTTGAGGCCAAAATGGAACATGAGGTATGCAATGGTGAGAGTCACTGAACGAGACACTCCAGCCATGCAGTGGATGAGAATAGTGGAGTTCGTGTTACGTGCTCTTTCTGTAGAGTAATGGATATAATTATTACCTCAAATTATGAGCTAGACAGAGTGGAATTTAATAACATAATTATGGCTCAATCATTTGAATTCATTTCCTCCACAATCCACCACACAAAGTTTAAAACCCCTATCCAAATAACTGCTGGTATCCTGATCAGTATGTGTGGCACATTATTTTAACAGTGAGTGAGTGAGCAGGTAAAGTAGTTCCAACTTGTTGAGTTATGCAAGTTGGGTAGGTAGCTGCATACATATGAAGTTGTAGTGCCTTAGATAAGCCAAGTGCAGAAAATCTAGTTAGCCAGTACAATCGATTATGACAAACTATAAAAAACAATCAAGTTGCAGTATTACTGCATGGCTCACAATAACGGGACATTTTCCGGTCAATTTCTTCCAACCAATTTTTCCATTATAACTATACATTTAAAACTGTTATTAGATAATCATGTCCAGATAACTAGGGTATGTTCGTGTAACATATTCAATCGGCGAGCGAAACAGTTGGTGAAAGTCATTTGTACTTTGACTTATTGGACTAAGCCCAAGATATTGCAGTGGTTGTGGCAGTGTGGCAGCTGCATACACACTGACAGGAGGCTGTATAATGCTTACCACAAGCACTTAGAAAGCCATGCGCCTACAATCCACTTAGTGCCTCTATGACAAAATGCAATAAGCTCTAGCTATTTGTTCTAAGTGCTATGGGCACGTTTCATTTGTGGGGTCAAAGGTCAAATGAACGTGCGCATGCGTATTATAAGCTATGCCCGCTAGCTATGACGTACGTATATATATATATATCTCGAGCTCCCGTTGACATGACCAGAGAGTGGCTCGCTTCGCTCGCCAATAATAGAGTGTTATTATGAGCCCTGCAGTATGCACACATGATATATGCCTGCAGCATTATAGTGAGTCAGCTCACTCATTGTACTTAAATATCCATTATTGAATGCTCCCATGCCCCACCTCCTAGAAATAAAATCACGTCCACCAACCTATGAACTCAAATGCTTCCTTGAATCTGTCGGAGAGTTTTTGGGAGCCAGTATCTGTGACAGCTATTCTCATGTAGGTGATGTCTTTCTCCTCTTCAAAGCAGTTGGGACAAGTTGGGGTAACATTTAGGACGTATTTGATGTTAAATTCACTGAATACCTGCAACACAAGAAACTCACTGAATACTCGGAAAACATTGCATGTTGCAGGATTCTTACACATTAGGTTCCAGTAATGGAGAACTAAAATTGATTTAATTGTGAAATTGCACAATATTTACATAATATGTTCTATACTGAGTTATGGAGAACTAAAATTGGATTTATTGACATCCCACAACTCACCTCTTTGCTCATGGCATCTTTCTTTCCTCCCAGGACCAAGTAAGATAGGACGTGAACTGGGGGAGCTGTCTGCCAGTCCAACGGTTGATCACGTACCCCTACAATGATTATTACACAAAAGCCATTCAAAATAAGATGAAAACTAATTTGATCTTGATTGTGATTGTACAGAAAAACAACTAAGGCATTGTTACAGAAATGAATATTTCTTTTGATCCATTCAAAAATAAGATAAACATTATTCTTAATAATGCACACTATACAAACATATTATTTTAACAGAAGCTTGTCTTGCTCATGGTACCTGACACGACGATTGGGAGCGCCTGGCATTATGGTCCCGGAATCAGACCCAATCCAATGTCCAGATTCCATTCCACAAGTATCAGAATGGAACCTTTGCCCAGGGGACCACAGCTGGGATCCATGTACCACACAGAATACAACTCATTAAAATCCAGAAATATGCACATAACATTAAGGATTTCATTACCAATTCATCATTCTAATTACTTTGAAGCGATATTTTCAGAGGCTTTCGACGCTTGATCTGAATTGTCTGTTGCTTGCTAGCTGATTCTTCCTCAACCATGACTGGACTAGCAAGGCTCTCCATATTGCACGAAGAAAGATGCCCGAGGCTTTTCACAACTGTCATGAAATTCAACTATATCTGATGTTCTCCAACTGAAATGCAGGAGGGAGGGTTCTTCAAGACAAAAATCAAAGAGTGAAGCAGAAAGCGTCATGACACAGACCATTACAAAAGGCTGTGCTCAGCTGAGTGATATCACAACAACAACAACAACAACAACAACAACAACAACAACAACAACAACAACAATAACATGCAGCAGATAGTCTGTCATGTGCTCTGGTTGGATAAACATGAGAATTGTTACAATGAGTACTGTCATGTCCCCCTTATTATATTTCCCAGCATAAGCAAGCAAATACAATGTTTGTAAATTGCTCGTAACATGTCAAGAACTGAAATGGCCTTCCAAAGTCAAAGCAAGCGAATAACATCAATGAGCCAGTTAATGGTGTGTGACTCTTCCAAGAATGAAAAAATGCATGTTCTCAAAATTCTTTAAGCTCCCACATCCCATCGCAATCAACAAAATACCAGTATGAAATTTTCGTGGGGTAAAATTTTTTTGTGACGTTAACACACAAAAATAAGGGACAAACACTTATGAAAATTTTACCACACAAAATTTCATTCTATATGGTACACTACAAAAGAACATAATATACGGCTCAAAGATTATGGAATATGCCCAGAATGTATGTAGATGTCGAGAACACAATTTTACTTCCAAAAAGGACATATAATCACATGTAAACAACCTCTTACAGCATCATGCTGCCTCCAAATACCAGGAACAAAACAATATCCCCCTGCTGAAGAACTATTTATGTAGGGGTTTATAATTACGCAACCTGGATCATTAATTCTATCAATTTGCATCAACATAGAATCATTTCACAGCCCATAATAAAGAGGACAGTGTATGGTTGATATCAGGATACGGAGGAGTGATAAGCTAAATAGAGACCATACTTAAAGACGACATATGTAATTTCATCACCAACTTTAGGTACCAAACACAATCAAGCCTAATTGTTTGTCATTAGCTACAGTCCATTTAATGCTCTGCTATCAGTTTGGAAATAGAATAATAAAGTCAATTTGACGTAAGATGGTACATCATGCTGGTGGGTCAATAAAAATATTATCGGATGTACATGTATCATTGGGTTTACTCTCTTACCATAATTACAAATTGCACTCACTGACCTGGTGTGGTGGCTTTGAGGGCGGCAGGAGTCAGAGAACGTCTGACACTTGGCAAACTTATCTCACACAGGCTTGGATGCAGTACATTGAACTCACTTAACCCACCTAGATAGAGAAAAACAAGAAATTAGACTTAAAAGATCTCTCTCTCTCTCTCTCTCTCTCTCTCTCTCTCTCCTTCTCCAGGGTGGCACAGGTAAAGGAAATAGATCAAAAGGCTTGACATGTGTAAATAGCATGAAGTAATGAACAACGCATGATCGATTCTTAATCACTAGGAAATATCAAGTAAATGGAGCGAAGGAATAACAGGATGAAATGACATGGATGATGAAAGCTAAATTCGAGTGCTGCCAAAAATACTATCAACATGTCACGAACATAACCTGCTACTAATGAGTCCGCATAACTTAGATGATATAATGATTAGGTAAAGGGTAGAATTCTAGCTACCACATATACTATATTAAGTTGACATTACTTGTGTTTTTGATGATCTTTACCATATTAAACATTTCAACGCTACCTTTCAGTGTTGTTTTAATGACCTTCTTACATGAAAGTACTTATTCGAATAAGGTCACTCACTGTAAAAGTGTTGCAGGTACTGACTGACCTTGAAGGACAAATGATATGATTCCTTTTTCTTCCAAGGCAAGGAGGACTAGCCTGAGAGTATTGTTGGAGGCAAGGTTGTGAAGGTCAGCTGAACATTCATCATATACTACTGCCGGCCAGTTGGAGCAATTCTACATAATGAGGGGGCATCATTAAAAACATTAAAGATTCTAACCAGGATGAATGCAAAGAGTGGGGGTTGGGGCCGAAAACATGAAAAGCTAGGGAGTGTATTATATTCCACTATACTAATTCAGTAACAATACGGTGGGGGAAGGGAGAAATAGAGTGGGGGAGCACCATTCGGCTAGAACACCGTGTAAATTTAGTGGCTTTTCTTGAAGTATGTATGAACCATTACAAATTCCCTTATTTTGTGCATTATCTTTCGAAATCACAAGAAAAAATTAAAAAGTTCTAATGGTGCATAGCTATGCATAGCTATGCATACATACAGGAGTAAACAGACTGATCATGGAAAAAGGAAAGGGTACTCACAGTGACATACCTTGAACTTCTCCTTTCCTTCCTCTGTGGTGACTAAATCACCCAGGGCAATCTTTCCTGCCATAAAGCGTCTCTTGGTCATCCCAGTAAAGTTGATGTTGATAGCACCTAAGGTAAAAGAGAAAAGAGCGATCACTTGCTTAGAGCTAGGACAGTGGGTCTCAGGGTTAATTCAATTAAAATAGTCATGAAAACAACCAACTCTGCTGGGCTGGATCTATGGTGATTAGCAAGTTTCAGAGTATCTGCTTACTGTAGCACAATTATATGCATATGGATTCACTTGACAAAATAAGCTAAGCCCTGCTGTGTGGATCTTTCAGGAAAAGCAAACCACGAAACAGCATCAGTTTTAATATCGAGGTTTTTCCAAGCAAAATCAGCACCATACCATACCTGATATCATAATAGTCACTAGTGATTCAGCTGCCCAGTCAAACTTTCTCTTTCGTAATAGAGGGGTTCCACTGTATACAGAGGTGTCGCCATTTCGGGGGTTGGAATAGAGGGGTTCCACTGTATACAGAGGTGACTCCATTTCAGGGGGTTGGAATAGAGGGGTTCCACTGTATACAGAGGTGCCTCCATTTCAGGGGGCTGGAATAGAGGGGTTCCACTGTATGCACAGAGGCGTCTCCATTTCAGGGGGTTGAAATAGAGGGGTTCCACTGTATACAGAGGTGCCTTCATTTCAGAGGGTTGGAATAGAGGGGTTCCACTATATACAGAGGTGTCTCCATTTCAGGGGATTGGAATAGAGGGGTTCCAATGTATACAGGTGTCTCCATTTCAGGGGTTGGAATAGAGTATACAGAGGTGTCTCCATGATAGCATTTTATGTACCTGTAATATGACACGAATTATAAGCCAGAATAGGTCGACAGTCTAGAATGAGATACGTTGCCATGACACTGTGCAGTTCATGGGCCAGCTCGTGAGGGTCCATCATCTTGATATCTTTACTCAGTTGCTTCTTCGTCCCAGTGCTACCACTCCTAATAGTGCACGCCATCTATGCTGGAGGCATTGAATTGAATGATTATGGAACAAGGGCTAGTCTTTATTGGATAAAAAGCTAGGATAACACACACACTAATAAACTTGCTCTTTTAATATCCCACTGCAAAAAAAAGCTTCTCACGAACTAACTGAGATAGGGTGACCTTTGGGGTATACTCTAGTCATACTCTAAAGGAGCACTTCACCTTGAAGAGCTGCTCTCAATGCCTTCTCCTCAATTAGGCCATGGTTCGAGTACAGTATACAACTAAAAGCCAAGGTGACCCAAGGTGATAAAATTGGGGGGTTCCCTCAAAAAATTCACGAAATAAACGGTAATTTCCCTTTATCAACGGCGAAGAGAGGTGCGCTAGTGCTTACCTGTATGCTGGCAGTGTGTACAGTAGGCTCCAGAGCTTCCTAGCTAGATACAACTCTCTCCATTATGTCGGTAAACAACCACAAGAAAACTGAAATGGCGCCGAGAGAGAAAAATTATACGGGTAGGCCACAGATTTTTTTCAAAAATTTTGGAAAAATTAATAGCGCACGCAATAAATAAAATTTCGTGGCCTATGCTATGCTATGAAGGTTCATGTTCTGTGGGAGGTCACTACATGGGTGGCTGGTAGAATGATTCACTGAGTCACTGTCACTGCATGGGTGGGTAGAATGGGCGTGGAGGATTCATCATCTGAGGGGGCTGGGAGGAGGGGGGATATGGGTGGGTAGGAGGAGGCAAGTGCAGATCACCACCTAATGGAGACAATAATTAAGGGTAGTTGACCTTTGACCTCAAATTTTACCTTGAGGAGGAGGAGGAGGGTATCCGTGGTGTCCCCATGGTGATGGTGTACCCATTGGTAGGGGAGGGTATGCATACCTCCCTGGAGGGAGTAGGCCCATGAATCCCCTCGGAGTGAGATATGCCGTACCACCTTGCAGCATCAAAGCAAGGGCAGGGGTTTGCATATAGGGAGTGGGTGTGGCATGCTGAGGAGCAGGAGGAGGTGGCGGCCTAGCTCGGGGGAAGTAGGCACTCATCTTTGGGTCGTGTGAATATCGTGGCACCTCTTCCAATGGCTTAGAAGAAGGAATATGATGTTGAGAAGAGGGTGTGGTCGATCCCTTACTGTCCCTCTTGCCCCCTCGTTTGTTCCTATTGCGTTGCTGCTCCGCCTCGTCATCAGAGAAATCCTGAAACTGTTCTGGGACTTCTGCATCATCCTTCCATGATGCATCTGAGCCATGCTGCCTACAGGAGCAAGATAAACCAGAACAACAGGTTTTGTGTCAGTGTATAATGTGTTAATTGTAGGACACTACAAACCTCTCAACGAAAGGACAATCTAAAAGTACCTTTGCATATTACATTCTATACAAAATAACTTCCAAAGGAGGACAACCTCTCTACAAAGGACACCTTTGTGTCAGACCTTTGTACCACTCACTGCATGAGCTGCTGAGTAAAGACATATTTGGTGACCTCAGGGTTGCCCTGCACCACATTAACGATCTTCCCCGGGTCCAACCCCAAGGCATGGGCGTGTTCCATTGACTGCACGTGGACAGAGTATAAAGGAGACTTGACTGGTCCAAAAATTTCAAAAATCTAGTAATGATGAAAAGGACTAAGTCAATTTGGTAAGGGATAGCATCTGAAAGAAAATAGAGTAATAATGCTTACAACTGAAATGCTTTTTTTGGTCTCTGTCCACAACACCGTCCCCTCATCAACAGGAGGTGTCTCAGGGAAGGATTGTATGATTACCAGTTGCTCAGTGATGTGGGAGACCTTCCCGAGTGGCATCAGCGACGCACCTTGGGGAAATGTGACGTTACATGACTCCAACGGAGGTAGCTCCTAGTACAAGGGATCAACATTATGGATGGTTTCAGCTTCGACGGTCCAGCCCACAATATTTACATTCCTGCGTATCCTACCAGCTACCACTACATACAGCCCCACCCATTTCCCTTAATTAGAGAAATGCACATAATTACATGTAGAATGATTTCCCGCATACTCTACCTTATAACTTATTTCATTCTTGATAAGAGGATGGTTGGAATCTCGTCCAGTTTCTTTCCCTCTCTCATCATCATCACCATCATCTCTTCCTTCCCTAGCAACACAAGATATTTGTATCAGCCTGTCTCAGGTTCTTTAGAATAACCACAGTGGAAATTAACCTCAAAAGAAGAGAGGACAAACTTTGATAATCTAAAGCACCTTTGTACATATCACTCTACACACCAAAAAGAGGGCAACTTCTTCTCTACAAAGGATAAAAGGCTGGGTCCCAAATGTGTCAATTATCCATTATATCCAATCACTTTATGTTAGTTTTGAAGGACACTACACTACATGTTTCACCAAAAATAATTGTGATCAACTCTTGTTTGTAGCCTTAATTAACTTCTTACTCTATTGTGATCATGTTGTTAGCCCCTTCATCATCATCACTGGAGTCTGAGGAGCTGTCACTATCACTGCTACTACTGCTACTCCCACTGCTGGACTCCAGCTGCTGAATAAGGGCCAACCCAACACTCCCACTCTGCATAATAGAGTCACATAAGCTCACATACCTAGGTAGGTATAAAGTTAATTAACAGTGCTCAAAATAACCCAGCAATATTGTCCAGACATACTGCCTGATGATAACCCTACGAATTTGATCAGATAATGACCAGACACATGGGGAAATGTCCTGTTCCTGTGTCAAGTTGAGCACTGAGTTAAGATCGGGAATAATACACCTACGTACTTTCATCCCTGTTCCTCCTGTATTTGTTGTTATTGTTGTTGTTGTTGTTGTCTTTGTTGTTATTGGTGGAGGAGGGGCAGGCACAGCATTTCCAGTTCCCATACGCAGCGTTGCCAGGAACTTATCGATCTCACTAATATCAGTGTTAATCTCTTCAGAAGTCATGTGACTTGAACCTTTCCCAGGGGCAGGACTCTTGCGAGCACTCTGATTTGACGAATGTCGCTTATGTTTCTTTTTCTTCTTCTTTTTCTTTGATGAGGAATCATCACCCTCTGTTGACGGCACTGCCATTGGCTTAGTCTCATTTACAAGGGAAGGAGTGGGCGTGGCATTAGTCACATGATCGATAATGGGTGCGGTGGTGCTGGTGGTATCAGTATCTGTGGTGGATTTCGATCCTGATGATGTTAGCCGACACTCAGTGGACGGCACTGCCATTGGCTTAGTCTCACTTACAAGGGAAGGAGTGAGCATGGCATTGGTCACATGATCAAAAATGGGTGTGGTGGTGCTGGTGGTATCAGTATCTGTCGTGGATTTCGATCCTGATGATGTTAGCTGACACTCAGTGGACGGCACTGCCATTGGCTTAGTCTCACTTACAAGGGAAGGAGTGGGCATGGCATTGGTCACATGATCAAAAATTGGTGTGGTGATGCTGGTGGTATCAGTATCTGTCGTGGATTTCGATCCTGATGATGTTAGTTGACACTCAGTGGACGGCACTGCCATTGGTTTAGTCTCACTTACAAGGGAAGGAGTGGGCGTGGCATTGGTCACATGATCAAAAATGGGTGTGGTGGTGCTGGTAGATGTCTTGGTATCAGTATCTGTGGTGGATTTCAATCCTGATGATGTTAACTGATCACACTCAGTGGACGTCTTATCTTCAGGTTTTCTGCTGATGTCATGACTCTGGTCCAACTTGTTCCCTGATCCCTGGGAGTGGTCAGACATGGTTAGGGGATCAAATTGCTCCAGGACTTGATCACTGGGTGGACCTGGTGCACTCATCCTGCAGCTCAGATCACTTCTCAGATCTAGTCTCGCGAGCCAGCTATCTCAGATGCGATTTTTTAATTTGGGCTCAGTTTGGGGGTCAAAGGTCAACCAATTGTATGCGCATGCGCTAAGAACTTAGAAAAATTTCTTGCCTGAAAATAAATTCTTGTCCCTGAGTCCATAAGCTACAGGATTGACTCTTCGCCACCTTCTTTCTCTGTTTCCAGTCTCAGAAAGCTTTAGATCCGAAGCAGAAACTTGAAACTTGCTGTCAGCACATACTGGGGTCAAAGGTCACGAATGGTTTACTGCAAACCGAAGGCTTGCAAAATAAGAAAGTAGCGTTACATAAGTTCAACAGATGCAGTTGTCAGCAGAGATACTTGTTAAAGTGACCTTCACCCCCCAGACAAGAATTTATTTTTCAGGCAGGTAATTTTTCTAAGTTCTTAGCGCATGCGCATACAATTGGTTGACCTTTGACCCCCAAACTGAGCCCAAATTAAAAAATCGCATCTCAGATCGATAAAGATGTATGGTAAGGGGTTTGGATAATAGATCGACCACACCCTATCCGGGGCCGTACCGTACCTGTTTATTCGTTTAATTACACGTGGTGTTACATGATTCTGTGATGGCTCTATTGTAGATCAAGCATGTAAAAGAGAGTCGATCGTAGCTAGCTGGCAGTCTGTTCGTGATTTATGTCATAAGGGGAAGTTTCATTCTGGTTCCAAAGTGGTGATTGGCACTGGGGTGTGGTGATGTTTCTCAAACCGTTCCGAATCAAGTCCAATAATGTTTGTAAAGGATCTGAAAAGTAGGTGTCACAGGACTTCTCTCTGCTCTCTCTCCCCTGTATAGGAACAATTGACTAGTGGTTTAGTATCTTTAGTAGATAATTTTTGATTTTCTTTGATGTATGGCTTTAATAGGTGACTATAGCAGCCTTATTGACTGGCCTAAATATCCTTTTGTCATTATTTTAAAGGCGGAAGTTTAAGAAGCATTTGTGTAGCCTGTACCCATCCCTGACTCCTGAGAGTTTGGACGACTTCTTGCCTCCCAAGGAACCTCTCCACGTCATCAAACTTGTCACTTATGGGGGTGTGGTCGTCACCACCTACCATTCGAACCGTGAACCCATTTTCTTTGATCATGGCCCCTGCAGCTGTCCCTCCAGTGAGTCATGCAGCATTCACATGTACATGTGATCTGTACATGCACGTGATCTGTACATGCACATGTGATCTGTACATGCATAGTCATGTGATCTGTACATACACAGTCATGTGATCTGTTATAAGATGTAGCTATATTCGTCACCATAAAAAATTATTTCCATACCATCCATCCATCCATACATGCATACATACACACACACACTACAATAGTTTATGGCCTGTTGCGGTATCCGGACCTCTTGCCAGTGGTGGTCATTGTTCAACAGACCCTGAGTCGATTGCACAGTGGAGCAGGTAGCTATGTACACTACGTGTAATAAAGATTTTATAAAGTTTTCATGATACTTTATTACATCCAATGATTGTCATATTTCATGTGATGGCAGAATTGATGCTCCCTGGAGTGGTGAAAGAAGAGGAAGGAGGCCTCAGTCTGGAAGGGATCCAAGAGGGACAGTATGTCTCCATGCGGATCAAGGACCAAATGTAAGTGCAACATGTAAAGTATAAAGTGCAAAGTACAAAGTGCAAATGATAATGAATACAGTGGAATCTCCAAATAACGGACACACTTGAGACCCAGCCTTTTGTCCTTTGTAGAGAGGTTGTCCTGTTTTTTAGGTTATTTTGTATAGAGTGTACTTTTAGATTATCCTTTGTTGAGAGGTTTGTCCTCTTTCAGAGTGTCCTTGATCGAGGTTCCACGACATAATTGAACTGTATAATGATGCAGGAGTCCATATGGAGTGGCAGTGGCTCTGATGTCCTACGAGACAATGGTTGCTAACAACATGAGAGGAAGAGGGTTCAAAGTTCTTCATCTCCACGGCGACCTATTATGGCGAGCAAAAAAATTACAAATTTTAGTGGTCATGCATGTTTTATGCCCCTCCCTCTTCTCCCCATACAGGGAAATGGGTCCAATGACTGCACCCACGGAGGCCCACTTGGCAGCCATGCCACGTAATCCGTTTACCGTCTACGACAGTGTCCTCCCTGCTCCCCTCCCATCGTCAAAGTTCATCAAACCCACTCCTCCTGTTACTCATCGCCCAGATGATCCAGATGAAAACAAGGTTCTGCATTTTCAATTCCTGAATTCCCCCTATGCATTGGTACCATTCTTATTCTGCATTTTCAATTCCTATTCTCTTGAATTTCCATTCCATTCGCATTCCAAACCTATGCATCAGATACCATTTCATTTTCCAATTCCTATGCATTAAAGGTACTCTTCCATTCCATTTTTCCCATTCCATTTTTCCCTTGCCTATAATCCATTCTTCCAGTTCCCATTCCTATTATTGAATTCCCATTCCATGCAGTTGAAGGAGGTCGAGAGCGTCTACCGTGAGTCAGGACGGGCAGCCATAGATGTAGCCTTCACTCATGAGCCTCTCCCGGAAGATTTCAAGAGAGCCACCATAGCCAAAGCCATGGAGGAGAGGGCAAAGTACATACGAGTGAGTGTGTACCTTAATTATGACTTTAAGGTCTGGCATTATCATTGATCAGCCAGTACAGTGGAACCTTTCTTTGGAAACTCTTTGTAAACTCATGATGCTCAAATATGAATCTAGGCGTTCAGCACACATGCCAGAGAACAGAACTTAAGAAAGTCACGCTTGATTGCTTACTGGACTCCAAACCATACTGCTTGAACCTCTGGAAGAGTGGAAACCTTTCTAAAATAGCTGGTGCCAAAGGGTCCGCTATATTAAATTATAAGGTTCCACTGTATAGTGGAAGATTTTTTATGGGGTCAATAAACAAGGGAGTTCAAACCCGGGCTCTGAGAGTGCCAATTTTTTATGGGGTCGGGAGTTCAAACCCAGGCTCTGATTTTGAGCTTTGCTACAGATGGCCAAAACAGAGGTGACGAGGAAGGCAAGAGACCCGAAGGAGAGGAGCATGCATGACGCCCTGGAGTCCCTCTCCCGGTACCCGTATGGGAACATTTACGAAACTGACACCTTATTGGACAACGAGAACGAAGTGGAAGATGAGATCGACGAGGTGGGAGTGACTTTACCAGAGCAGTACCAGTCCGATGTTCCTGACACCACCAACAGGGCCAAGGGGTATTACACCAGTATAGGGGTGGAGTCCGACAAGGGGTTTGGGACCAAACTCGACTCATCTTCATCATCATTAGCATCCTCCTCCTCATCATCAGAAGGGGAAGAGGAGGAGGAGAAGGAGGAGGAGGAGGAGGAGGAGGAGGATATGAAGACAAAGGTAATGGAGGAGGATATGAAGAAGATGAAGGTGACGGAGGAGGATGAGAAGGTAAAGGAGACCGATATAAAGAAGAGGGTGGAAGAGGATATGAAGAAGGTGGAGGAAGATAAGAAAAAAGAGGAGGAGGATATGAAGAAGCTGAAGGAGCTGGAGGAAGAAATGAGGAAGAAGAGGATTGAGGAGGAGGAAGAAATTAAGAAGAGGAAGCTGGAGGAAGAGATGAGGAAGAAGAGGTGTGAGGAGGAGGAAGATAAGAGGAAGCTGAAGGAGATGGAGGAAGAGACGAAGAAGAAGAGGTTTAAGGAGGAGGAAGATATGAAGAAGAGGAAGCTGAAGGAGATGGAGGAAGAGATGAAGAAGAAGAGGTTTGAGGAGGAGGAGGAAGAAATGAAGAAGAGGAAGCTGAAGGATATGGAGAGAGATATGAGGAAGAAGAAAAGAGAGGCAGATATGCAGAAGAAGATGATGGAAGAAGAAATGGAGAGGGAGATATTTATGATGGAGTACGAGATGAGGAAGAGGCGTATCGAGGGAATCGGGGGTGAGGGTGAAGAAGATATTAGGAGAATAGAAGAAGAGATTTTGAGGCTGAGGGAGAAGAATATGAAGGAGATAGAGGCAAAAATGCAAGAGGAGAGGAAGCAACGCATCATTTCCCTCTCGGAGGAGAAGGTGAAGTATTTAGCTGAATACGAGGCAAAGAAAAGAGCTGAAATTGGAGAATTACCCGATAAATATGCCAAAGAGAGGGAAGAGTTTTTGAAGGAGATATCAGATCAAAAAGCACATGGGGCGTCGGTTGCTAGGGATATGAAATTTGGTGTTTGGCGGAAGTATAAGGCATACGATGATGACGACGACGACGACGATGCAAATGAGTCTGGTCCACATGAATTCAAGTGTTTGGATGTCGATGATATTGGGATCAGTTTGCCTGAGGAGTATCGGACAGTCGAGAAAAAAGGGGAGGAGGAGGAGGAGGAGAATGAAGACGAGGAGTCATCGTCGGGGGAATCAGAAGGGAGTGAAAAGGGCGAGGAAGAATCAGCTGGTGCCATGGCAAAATCGTGGTATTCGATTCCCGATCAAAAGATTCATACACCTGCTCCTGTGGTTGATGACAGCACCTCCATAGGTGAGCCACGTATGTACGGGCATTTTTTAATAGTTCCATTTAATGCCCACCCATCATTTTAGACATGGATGGTCTCTTGAAGGAGTCTTTTCTGGCAGCTGTGAGGAGTATAGGGAAGGTCAAGAAGCAAGATGTCTTCCCTCTTCTTATCAGCACCTTTTATCGTGCACACATGGTAGAGGAGTGGTGAGTCATAGCCACACCCACTCTGTTTCCCCATGGTCACACCCCATGATCACATCTACTCTCCACCCACTCATCTCTCTACTTCCCAAAGTCACACCACTTTCTTTATTTCCCATGGTCACACTCATCTCTCTATTCCCTATGGTCACCTCACTCATCTATTTCCTGTGACCACACCCACTCTCTCCTCTTCAGTCCTCCCGATCTAAAACTTGATGTGAAGAAATCAAGCTACAAGAAGTTGTCCAAGTTTCTGCTGACGATGCAGAGTCACGGCGTAATCAAATTAGGAGGCAACGACAAGGGGTTAGAGGTCATCACCTCCATGGACTTCAAACACCCTCTGTGAGTGTGGGGGTCAGAGGTCAAATTGAAACATTCCTTATTGTTGTTGATGTTTTTGTTAGAGTGAAAAGTTTCGTTCCTCATCTTCTGCCTTCCACTGCTGAAGCTGAAGTAGAGGACTCCAAGACCAAAGTATGGAAGTTCTAACAATTCTCGTCCTTACTTCTTTCATCCCCACTCCTTTTTGATCCCTCTCCCTCCCTCCTCCCCCTCCTCCCTTCTCCCCTCCTCCCTTCTCCCCCTCCTCCCCTCCTCCCTCCCCTCCCTTCTCCCCTCCTCCCCTCCCTTCCCTTCTCCCCCTCCTCCCTCTCCTCCCTTCTCCCCTCCTCCCCTCCCTTCCCTTCTCCCCCTCCTCCCTCCTGTCCCCTCCCCTTCTCATGCAGCCTCTTCAAATAGAGTCCCTGTACATGCCCTCACATCGCTTGGTATCATTCTTCCGACACCTTGGCTTCACCAAGGCCTCCATGATGGACTACCAGCAAGTCAGAGAGTCAGTCATGAAGTACATCAAAGAAAAGGAACTAGTCGACTCAAGGAACCCAAAGTAGGTCCACATGATAGCAGTAGGGTCAAAAAAAAAAACAACCAACCCCTTCCCCCTTTGTTTATTTGTTTGTTGTTGTTGTTATTGTTGTTATCCTTCCATGAAAGAAATCATATGCCAGTATTTTGATTTTTCTTTGTTTTATTTCTCTTAATTAGACAAGTTCTCCCAGATCATGTGATCGGTGAAGCTCTGAATCACAGAGGGGCTGAGGCCAACAAGGGAATTCTACGTCAGGAACTGATGAGAATGTATGTAGTATGTAAGCTATAGGGATGGACACACTTGGGACCCAGCCATTTTTGTCCTTTGTAGAGAGGTTGTCCTCTTTTGGAGGTTATTTTGTATAGAGTGTATTTATATGGTCCATTGTTGAGAGGTTTATCCTCTTTTGGCGAGTCCTTTATCAGAGTTTCTTCTATCATGGCACCAGCACAGTGGTTCACTTGCACTAGAATAAATTGAGTCTCTAAGAACTACTGATCCCTCCCTTTATTCAGGATCGTCGATGAGATGAAACCAGCGTACAGCATCACCTATGGCTCTGGTCCTCCTGTGATCAGACGTGGGAAACTCGAACCCATCAAGCTCTCCCTCGTCCAGAGAATGGGGAACAAGAAAGTAACGCTGGTCAACAACTTGGAGGTGTACGGGATCCCAGCCTCGGACGTGGCCCAGAGTCTACAGAAGATGGCTGCTGCCAGCACTACAGGTACCTCCTGTAGTGTATACTGTGAAACCGCCAAGTAAATGATGTTAAAAATATATTGGAAAGGGGCCCAAAGAGCATACTTTGTTGGGAGGTTGTCCTTTTCTTGGAGGGTCCTTATTATTGGATACAAAATGACCTCCAAAAGAGGACAACCTCTCTACAAAAGAATGTTCGGTTCACATGTTCAATTTCTGCAAAAATTTCATACAGTGTGTCTTGTGATTTTTGATATTTCTAGTTAATGATGTGCCTGGGAAGCCTACAGCTCGACAAGTTCTGGTGCAAGGGAACGCTGTCAAAGTCATTGCCAAACTCTTGCAGGAGAACTATGGCGTACCTATCAAACACATCGAGGCCATCGATAAGATCAAACCCAGCAAGACACAGAAGAAAAGAAAGAAGCGCTGAGAGATCTCGTCTGTTAATGCTAAGAATTTCAAATTGAAAGTTTTAATATTTTTTTTTTATTATGAAAAGTGCTACATTAGTGCTTAAGATCATGTTATAGTTATTGACACAATAATTTCACTGCTATATACATGGATTAAAAAAATATTATAAAAATAACAATCACAGATGAAAGAGAATGAATAGCTACCAGTTTAGTATGTTTGAAGCTGAGATGTCAGCTGAAGACCAGTTCATGTGGTAGCTGCTAATGTCGTGTAGTTGCTCGTATTCATTCTCCTGTGTATATAGAATAAATCATTAGATGTTTATCTAAATTTCTGCATGATGTACTCATCTCTATACCAAAATTAATTTCACTGTGTCACTTATCCCTTGATCATCAAATTCTTCCAAAAAACCAGCTAATGAGGATTGATCAGCCCTCTGCTGGTATTTTAAATGCAAAGAATTGAGAAAGAGCAGAGATAGCGAATGATCAAGTGATAGCGAGAGCTTTATGGATAACATGAAGTGATGGCATCTACTTACTTTAGGACATTTTGTTCCATGACGGAGGATGTGAGGGTACTCTTCAGTCCAGGGGAGGGCTTGAACACACCCCCCTTGAATTTCTTGGGGTTATATTCTCGTTTGAATTTGAAGATAAAGTATGGGTCATCAGAGTGTTTGGGGTAAGGGTCAAAGGTCCCTGCCTTACACCCTCCAGTCTACATAAATGATGCAACAATGACAATGATAACAACAACAACAAAAACACTTACCGCTTTCCCAGGATTGCTTGGTTTGAATGGCTTGAGTTTCTCTTTTGGTTTTCTGGTGGTCTTGGCAGGAGGGAGTGGTCTATCAGCACCAAATGGGTTGCCCTCAAAATAAGCAGCAGGATGCATATTGAGTCTAAAAGCACCGTCTTTCATCTTCTTCTTCCAGGCATTCTGTTCTCTCTGCAGTAAAGAAACAAACAAACAAACAACATTGGAATCCCTCCCAACAAAGGATGCCCCTTTCCCATAACATTAGACAAAGGACAAATCCTTTACTCGGAGGATCCACTGTAATTAATTTTATACTTTTCTGATGTCTCTAGCACGATCATAAGGCTCTGATTCATATTTTGGGAGTGGTCCCACTGTTACTGCAGCATAGCTGTGGATGAAATGAATATTACTGAGAGCAAGTTCAGATATTGTCCTTACCCGTATCCCGTTCCCTTTTTGCCTGGGTTGGTCAGGAAATTCTTCCCTGGTGACTTGTACTTTAGTCCAGGCTTGGTGGCCGCACTGAAGGATGTGATTGGTCCACCAAGAGTGCCGTAATGACCCCCCAGACCTGAAGACTTCTTGATGGGACTCGGAGGGACATACGGTCCACCCAAATGTTTCTTGGAAGAAGCCTTATTTTGTTTTCTTCTTAATGCTATCATATCACTATATGCTTCACCCTACAGTATTTATTTCACCCATGTATAATGGAATACAGGCCTTTATGGGTACATACCGCCATCATTCGACTAAATTCCTTGCTGAAGTAGCCGTCTTGGAAAGCTGACTTTGGTTTGGTTGATGATGTCATCATCTGAGTTCCCTTGCTGGCACTAACATTAAAAGGCTCTGCAATGGAGATACATTCGTGTTCACTATCAGCATTACTCCTCTGGCTACAGTTAGCTGGCCATATACGCCTACAGCATAGTTAATTCATTGTGTTGTCAGACTTACTGACACTCGAGGAAGTATACGGATCCTTGATTGTAGTATACCCCAATTCGCTGAAGAACCCCAACCTTTCCATATCTGTCTTGGCCGCCATCTTAAACTACTAGCAAGCTAACTAACTATAGCTTCAAGCCACTTGTCACTTATGCTATGGTTTCTATGACAACATAATAAAACCGGAAAGGGGTCGTTGGGTAAGAAAAGTCGGTTTGTTTACATGAAATTGTGATGACGTAACCTGGACCGAACAGTGATATCTCTTTTGACTTAACTTTTGCGAGTTATTTCGACGTCGTCGTCTACGAAGTGAGGAGATCCAAGGGAGCATCAAACTTTAGTTAATCTGCAAAGCTTCCAATACAAACCCATCAGGTGTAAAAATAGAAAGGTAGGTGATCGTTTTCTAATTGGAGCGCACCAATAGTTATATTACCACGATTTTCTAGCTTGGATAATGGCATCAAGAGGCTACTATTCTTCCCGTACTAAGAATACTACCCTCTCAAGCTCAGGAGTGATCCGGTCACATGATACGGCTTCCAGTGACCTCTTTGACAAGATGGTGGAGTCCTCTAAAACCTCCAAACTTGAGCCACCATCGCTCAAGATCAAGCCTGGAACAGAACTAAAGTCTTACAAGTCCAGAATGGGAATGGGGTCGAGTAAGGTTGCAGTGAAGAGGAAGAATTCGAACTCAAAAGCTGCCATCATGTACAATTTCTCACATAAGAGGTACAATTGAAGCTAACATAAACTACCACCCCCTTTATAATTCTCTCTCTCTCTCTCTCTCTCTCTCTCCCTCCCTCCCTCCCTCCCTCCCTCCAAAAAGCTCACCTTCCCCACAGAAATCTAATCAACAAACTGGAGATACTCCTAATCCTGCCTCTATTGAAGCCACGCCCATTTCTGAAGCTTCCTCACAACCTAATCATAACCATGAAAATACAGGAGAGGGTTCTTCAATTTCATCAAATTCTGTCTCTGGATGCTGCGAAGCAGACAAACTAAAAGTATTTGATTTTGATTTTGAAGATGAAGACTTTGACAGTGATGGTGGTGATAATGCTCCTATTAGCACGACTAATCCCAGCACGAGAAACATCAATTCCACAGCAAAGACTTTCACTCCATCCTCAGTGACAAGAACTATCAGCTCTACAGCCAGAAATACCTGTTTGACAGGTTCTAAAGCCACGAATACCAGCTCCAATATCATTCCTCCAGCAGCACCTGGTATCAACTCGATCTCTAAAACCACAAGCTCAGCAACTAGAGAGACCAATTCCATAAATAGAAGCGTCAATTCGACTACAAGAGTTATCAATCCTGTGGCTACAAGTGTGAGCTCCAACACCACTCCCTCGGCAACCAATGTCAGCCCTACTTCCAAGAGTATCGGCTCATCAGGTAAAGGATCCAGTTCCACAGCTAAAAGTACCAGTTTGACTACAAGAGGCACAGCTACAAGCTCCTCAGCAACTAGCATAGACCCTACTACCAAGAGTATGAGTTCGTTGGCTAGAGGTACCAGTTCTACAGTTAAAAATACAACCAAAAGTATCGGCTCTGTTCCTAAAACCATCAATTCTGCAACAAAGAGTATCAGTGTCACTTCAAAAGCCTCCCTTCCTTCCAATCATGACAGAAACGATAAGCTCAAGATTTTTGACTTTAATGATGATGATGAACTTGACAACACAACTGCCTTTGATAGTACCAACTCATCTAAACAGATCGGCAAGGTGAGAGGTACTTCTTCTCCTGCTAAAAGCAGTAAAAATGACAAATTTAAGTGTTTCAATTTTGATAATGACGATGATGAAACTTTTGAAGGTGCAAGAAATGTGAGTAGCAAGAGCTCGACAGCTAGAGAGTTATTTGATGATGGGGGCGTATATCCGAGGCACAATCTAGCCTCAAGAATCGATGGCACACCAACTTCCAAAAGAACGAGTAGTAATGCTTCAACTGTTGGTATCCCTTCAACCAAGAGAGTCAAGAAGGCTATATTCAATTCTGATTCCAGTTGTAGTGTTTCCAATTCTGTACCAGTTGTGAAGCCGGATTACTCAAACAGGAAACGCAATCGTTCCATTTCCTTATCACCAGCAAAGAAGAAATTGTTTGTTGGAGAGGCCGTTCCCCAGCAGGGAATGTTGATAGTCGACAAGAAAAACAAGGAGGGGGAAAAGAAGAAGGAAGAAGAGGAGAAGAAAGATGCTGATATGTTGCAGATGATCGATTCCATGTTGGGTGGAGGGGACTCTTTTAGTCAGCCTACAGAGATGATGGGTTCGTCCCAGGGTAAGGGCAATGCTCTCTTGGTCAAGGTCAGTTGAGTGTGAAGTTGCCAATGTGATGATGAAATTATCATTGTCATCATTACCTAATACAGTAATGCAAATATGAAAGTCTCTCTCTCTCTCTCTCTCTCTCTCTCTCTCTCTCTCTCTCTCTCTCTCTCTCTCTCTCTCTCTCTCTCTCTCTCTCTCTCTCTCTCTCTCTCTCTCTCCTCTCCCCTCTCTCTCTCCTCAGAAGCCATTGCTAAGGAAATCTTATTCTGCCAACTCTGCCCACTCATCTCAGACATCCAGCCTCACCAACCTCAAACGACCTTTGAACGTTAGTGCCAAGCCCCCAAGAAATGACCAGCTGCGTAGAACTTATGCAGGACCACAGGGAAGAGATCGTCAGATCGTGGAAGAGGCACGATACCTTCTTGAGAGCATAAAGCCAACCCATCCTATCAACCTTCGCTGTTTGGGGTGAGCCATCAAAATGAATGATTTCCATTTACTATGATGTAATATTGTACTTTGACCCTTGCAGGGTGTGTAAGCTGGCATCTCATTATCTTGACCCTGAGTTCAGTCGTCCTTTGAGAATTTACAGGTTTACCAGTCGTGTTGTTGTCCTGCTAAAAGACTGTCTCAAGTATCCTGTGAGTTTACTAACCTACTAATCCAGTATATTCAGAGAGAGTTATGAAAGACTTAGTACTCTCTAAGGAAACAGGAATCCAATAGGGGAATCCAAAGGAATCCAATAGTTTACAAAAGAATCCAATAGGGAATCCAATAGTTTACAAGTGACAATGCTTGCATTTCCCTAATGGTTTACAATGGAATCCAAAGCCACTCTCCTCTTCTCTATCCTCTCTCCCCCTCCAGGCACTTTGTCTTGCTGCAGCCGTCTTGTTTTATGTGATGACGCGTAACAAATCAGACTGTGACAGCAGCTGGGGTAAGGCTGGTGCAGAGTTACTGGCAGGCTTATTGGAATCTCCCGACACTTCCGCTGAAGACCTCCCCACCAAGGAGGCCAGAGAGATGGCCAGAATCAAAACAAAGACCAGGTCAGTCTCATTCCCATATCTCATTCCACTCTCGTAAAATATCAGTCTGATTCCAAGATATCACATTCCTATTTCAATCTCAGTCTCATTCCCGAATCATTAGCATAAGATTTGGGAATGAGACTGATATAATTATTGATCTTATTCCAGATTCAGTATGAATCTAACAGTATAGTCCCATTTTGGAACTGTCCATTGGTATTCCTGCAGATCTATTCTAGAAAAAGTAGCCGATCAGACATCCCAGGGAATGGACACACCCCCTCCTGAGGACGAAGATGATGATGAGGAGCTTCCCCTTTCACAGCCGTTGGAAGAGAAGGAGGAAGGGGAGGAGGAGCAGAAGAAGAAGCAGAAGTTCCGAGTGTCCACAGAGGAGATTTTGGTTCCGGAATTGGCTCGTGAGTGTCTGATATCGCTGACGAGTCCACAGTACAACTTGCAGTGGTTGAGGGAGGAGCTCAGACTAAATAGAGCACTTGACAAGCTTGCTAATATGTGTAAGTAGTCAGTCAAAGATTACTGATACATATACAAGAGATTATCCTGAGATTACTAATAATATCCTGAGATTTAAGAGTACTGATTCTTCAACTATAAGATTACTGATACATATACTAAAATATCACTGAAAATATGATTACTGAGTTTTTCACCTAATACCTATGCAGTGATTTCAAGTTGTGATAGTTTATCAAGTGTGAACTACGCTAAACTGGGCTGCAGTGTGTTACATGATCAGAGTGTCCGATCCATATGTCGTCAAACAGAAACCTTTGAGAGGCAATTGAAAGCCATTGAGAATGTAAGTCATTCATAGCAGCCAGTACTTCATAATGGAGCTGGAAATTGGTCACTATTTAGAATATACGTATACTTGAGACAAAAAAATCATCATATACTTGAGAATACAAGTTCTAGTATACTTCATGTGCATGAACATACTCTCTTTTTTTTTTTTTTTTTTTTTTTGCTGCCTGCAGTTGACAATGATGAACCATGGCAACCAGTCCTACCTTATCATATTTGATGGTTCTCTCCTCATATCCAAACTAACGCGGTAAATTTCAACTGACATAGTAGATTTCAAACGGACACAATTAGGTTTTGATGCTACATTTAGAGGGTGTGAAATAGAGATGGTCCGAGAAAAAGATCTCTTGGTCATTTCGATGAGATATACTGCTATTTCATTTTTCCAGGTTCTTGGGAAGTGGTCATCAGCTTCTTTTCCACAAGGAACTCAGGTGAGCTTCATTTAGAAAGCACAGTTCAGGGAATGTGGTTGCTCTCATGGTGGTGTATGTAAATCCCTCCAGGTATTCTGTGCAGAATTGCCTTCTGGGGGTTTTCAAGGTGCTGCTAAACTTGACGCACAATTCTGAACTGGGTAGCCGGCGAGTGGGGGAGCAGAAGGAAGTGATGGAGAACATATTCAAATTCCTCCTTCAGGTATGTAATATAAACCACATTGTACAAACACCGCCTTCTCTAGGGAACATTTTAAGCAAAGGATTAGAACTCTAATCTCTTTCTCTTGTAGTTTCCAGAGGCAATGAAGCCAGGGGAGCAGTTTGACATTTCTGTTTTGGTGAGTCAAGTAGTGGTAGATTTGAATTCTTCATTGATTTTTGGTTACATAGTTAAATTCACAGTGGAACCTTCTGAATTATGGACACACTTGGGACCGTCAGGGTTCCGCCCACACTGGTCGACAGTGGCTATTATGTCCACCACTCACTATACTTGGCTATAGTAACTTGAGGCTTGGTTTTGATCATCCAATCTTATAACATAGGAAATTTTGGCCACCACTCAAGAGAACCCCATCCTTTTATTCATTCTAGAGAGGTTATCCAGTTATTTTGTATAGATTGTGAGAGATTCGTCCTCTTCCAGAGTGTCCTTCATCGGAGGTTCCATTGTATTATGATCTTTGTTACTTTATAATATATGGCTAGGTGTATCTTTTTTAGATTGTCTTTTGTTGAGAGGTTTGTCCTCTTTCAGAGTGTCCTTTATCAAAGGTTCCACTGTTGAGTTTGGTATCCTATGATTTTTTTGTCTTCAGGCTCTTGGTCTATTGATCAACTTGATTGAAAACTCGTCTCCAAACTGTCGCCTTCTGGAACTCATGTTCATTGATCCTGCCTCACCGAAGGGGAAATCCCATGGGGCGGGGTCTGGCAATGACGTAATGGATGATGACGATCTGATGGGGATACGCAAACAAAAGTCTGCCCTCAGGGTATTAGTCAACCTCTTCCTCAAGCATAATGCAAGAGCTGAGTCAGCAAATATTGAGGTCCCCACCCCTCAGAGACTGTCTCAGCTCAACGTTTCTTCTCCTCAACGAACTGCCACCTCCTCCTCCTCCTCCTCCTCATCACTGCCTTCATCTTCACACTCTCTCTCTTCTGGTGCAGTACAAATGCCTAAGGGGAAAACTGATCGGAGACTCACAAATGTTCCCAAAGGAGGAAGGTGATCTCTCAGTAATCTCATGATGATGATAGTAATCTCTGTATTTTCGTTAGTATATTCTAGTAAATCTCTGTATTCTTATCAATATATTCTAGTAAATCTCTGTATTTTTATCAGTAATCTAGTGAACTTTCTTTTCTTTTTTTTGTAGTTCTCCTCAGAAGGCATTGGGAAAATCCCACGTCAGAGATCCACCAAGTGCGGGTGTACCCAGAAGAAGCAATCCCCCTTCAGATGGTGCTGGAATGGGTGTGGCTATGTCTCTCCCTGCCCCTCCCCCCAGAGGAGAAGGGGAAGGAGAAGATTTCGAGAAAATAGAAATTGACCCTCTAGTCTTTGATAGAGATGAATACAACACAGGTCAGTGGAATACTCAGTAAACTATAGTACAAGTCAGTATTCCACTTGTATACTATGAGAATACTCAGTAAACTATGCTATGAATAAACTATTATATAAGTCAATGGTTTTTTCTTAAATTTGTAGCTCTTGATCAAGCAGGTAGACATATGGAGGACTCCATTCTTGCTTCGTACACTGCTCTTCTCCTGGGAATTGTTGCCGAGCGTAACCATGTGAGTCAACATATAATTATTAGTGTAAAATTCTATTTTCTCAGAGCACTTTATGATGTAAAACTTGTTTATTTTGTAGGATAACGTTGACTACATCAGGAACCTGATGCCCTCGGGCAATTTCACAGAGATGTTGACCATTTTGAGGAAGTTTATCTCCTTCATGAACATGACAGTGAGCTTTAGGGAAAGGGATGGATAGTTACCTTTAGCTTTATAAGAAGAGTGTCAAGTTCTTGACACAGTTCACACGAGTGTCAAGTCCTTGATGAGTGTCAAGTTCTTATATTGTTATATTTGTGTGATAATTATAGGGTGCTAGCACTGCTGCGGGTCTGGACTCCATGAAACATACCATGAAGTACTTGGAAGCACTGAGTGTGTAGACTTTTGAACTTTGAACTACAGACTTTGAACTCTGAACTTTAGACTTTTAAAAAAACCTTACTACTGCAACACAATAATTGGCCACCACTCCAGCACACTTCAGTATAGGATCATTTATTATCATCACTCATGTGACTATCATATGTGATGGCTGGCATATTATAGTTGATATCATGCATCATTATCATCACATTCTAATTCTTATCATTGACCTGTTTTTATCATTAAAATTTTTATTGTGTTTTTGAGTTACAGCACAAGTCCTCAAATGTTATCCCTTCTTTCAGTCCATAAAGAAATGGGATTTCTTATGTACCTGGAAGACTGCCACACAGCTAGCTAAAATCAAGGCACATTTTAGCATGATTCACAGCTATGTATACAATATCATTATATACTCCAACATGAACCATTCGTGAGCAATGTTTTCTTCAAGTTTTCTAGTCGACTAGTTACCATTAGCAACTATGCATGTAGCTTCAGTTCTGGTTGATAGCTTGATGTATTCATCAACACCTCATAGGCTCATTCAATCCTCCAGATATCTTGTCTCACTGTGTATTGAACTGCAGGAAGATAAGAAGAATCAGTAAGCAACTCTAGAAGTTGATAACTATTGAGGTACTACTAGCTAGCTACTCTCCCCTGAGTTTGCAAATCAGGCATAGCTTCTTAGAAATATTGGCAATTGATATTTAATAAGATCTTCCTTTCTAGGTGGAACTTGCTAGCTAGCTCCTATTACTCTAATACAGTATAATACAGTATACTGTTGGCTGCAATTCATGGATGTTGCTGGGACACCAGATGCTCCACTACTTGACTCTGGAAGTGGAAGTGGATCTTTTAGCACCAACAACAGCAACACATCAATGTTCCCCTGTGACTTGCCTCCCTATTTCCCACCCTCTCTCAATATCCATCCAGCCATAAGCTACGTCCAGGTTGCCATAGCTCTCATCATGGGGTTCACTGGCTTCTTTCTCAGTCTTTTTGTTCTCTTCATGATTATCAAGTACAAGAGGCTACATCAGAGAATGATGTATTTGGCTGCACAGGTTGTAGCAGTTGATTTACTCTACACTTTTACAATACCTCCAGTGATCTTTACCTCAGGAGTGGCAGGGACGTGGCTATTGGGAACAGCTGCATGCAACATTCTTGGAATGATACACGATGGATTTGTGATGTTTCGTTTTCTGATGACTCTGATTCTAACGCTGGATCGTTTTGTGTCTGTCTTCTGGCCGTTCTTTCACTTGAAGCAATCCACTTTCCCTCTCTGTGTCTTGATTTCAATGGTGTACTTTATATCCATAGCCAGAGTCATCATACCACTGCAAGGAATGCTAGATTGCTACTTGTATGTCCATACACTGAAAACCTGTACTGTATTTTCCGGCTGTTCTGATTCTTGCTTCTGGTTGGTAGTGACTCACAGCATTATTGTTCTATTGTTTGGAATGCTTCTTCCTCTGTTGCTTAATGCCATTCTCTTCTGCAAATCAAACCAGGTATCAAGATCCATGAGAAATCAAATTCTACCCTCTTCTACTTCAAGTGCACAGCAACCAAAAGCAGCAGATATTGAATTGAAGAGCATTGATCAAGGCAGGGAAGGCAAAGACTCTGATTTGAGTTTGAGCAGCACTGTGTCAATTCAAACTAAACCTCAACCCCCATCTATAGCCAATACCAGGTTGCCTAGCAATACCTTTGAAGAGACATCTGCATCAAAGTCCAGGAATAGGAATATTCGAGCCAACATGACCATGTTTATTCTTCTGATGTCTGTGATAGGCAGCACTACTCCTGCCTTCACTCTGTACTTCATTCAGTTCTCAATCTTGCGAACTTCCCCAGTTTTATACATTGTCAATATGCTGGTTGGAAGAACTTTCTTCTACCTCATCCCTGTCATAGACAGCATAGCTATAATGAGAGACAGAGACTTCAAAACCACAATCAGAGAATTGGTTATGTCAATTCAAAAGACGTGTCTTACAAGAGAGCGATCATAATGGCAAATAGTAACTCAACTAATACTTCAACTCCTGATTTGCAGACTGAAGCTGACAAATAGCTAATTAGCTGGGACAGTAGCTAGCAAGTACCACATTATATGGTATTAGTAATCAGCCATGTTCACACTAATAATATATGCAAGATGAGGGGTAGAGCTTATAGAGGAGGGATTAATAGCCTTGGACAAGATTTCACTCATACAAAGGTATTACTGACAAGGTAGTATTCTGATCGCAACAGTGGGAATGATAATGGATACACTTGGACCTATCCTTTCATCCTTTATGGACTACTCTTTTGTAGGTTATTTTGTATAAAGTGTAGTTCTTCACAAGGTAAGATTCAGAGTGTTGGTCCCATTGGTCCATATAGGACCTGGTGGCTAATAGGATAGCTGGAAAGGAGAGTGCATTCTGAGGAACCTAAAAAGATAGAAACCGAATCCATGTCAAAGGTCAGGAAGAAGAGGAGGGGTAGAGCTTATAGGGGGGATTAATATTATATCTAAATGTATTACTGATAAGGTAGTATTCTGATTGCAACAGTGGAACTTCCGAATGATAATGGACACACTTGGACCTATCCTTTCATCCTTTATGGAGAGGTTGTCCTCTTTTGTAGGTTATTTTGTATAAAGTGTAGTTCTTCACAAGGTAAGATAGAAGTTTATTTCAGAGTGTTGTTCATCGGAGGTTCCATCATAAGAGAGCTTCCTACCTCATATGATTCCTCTTTGAATATATTTTTAGTTTGCAGATCCTTGCTGCACCTTGCTCCTGCATGGCTGCACCTTGGAGTGATGAGTGTTACTTTCATGTGGGGTGTTATTCTTCAGTATCTATAGTAGTCTATGTATACAAGACATATCCGTATTGCACTGTACTTTGGCCTGCACTTTCAAGGTCACACATTAGATAACTCAGTGCATACTAACTGTGATCCCGGATCCCCACACCTGTGTCACTTTTTTTTGTTTTTTATTTTTTTAAATATACTCAATAGTGTAGCTAACAGAAGAAAAGACAAATGGTGGGATGAATTACATTGAGGGTCAACTGGCATCAGCGAGAAGCTTCAAAGATGTCTCATAGATGCCTGCCAGAGTTTGAGTGTATAATTCAACACATGCAGTTCAATAATTTTAGGGTACCACTTTTACCCCTTACCAGTGCATAGCTACAACCTGCACTATGAAAGATTGGAGATATCCCAGCCAGAAACTTGTAGGAAACCTGATAAAGAAATTCATAGGATACACAATGGCATGGCACGGCTAATTTCCTTGTTAAAATATCATGAAATATTGCGTATCTTACACTGTTTCCTACACAAGGAAAATCTCAGTGTCGTGAACGTTGATTTTAGCATAAAGTGCTCCCATTTTACCATCTAAAGTGCTCCCATTTTACCATGAATATCAGTAGTAATTTTTCAGACATTTTATAGGTAATGCTAATATAAAAGATTCTTCAGTATATATTTTTTGTCAGATTTTAGCTGATAAATCAGTATGATTGGAGGGTTAGTAATCTCCACTCATACAGGGCTGATGAATAATAGCTATTAATATGACTGATCGCATGCATAACTACTCCAACATTGACTACAGATAGCTATAACCTATAGATTGATGGTCAGAGGAGTAGCTACCATTAGGACAACTGAACGGGGCACTTGTCCCAGTAAAATTTCATGGAAACAATGCTGACTGAAAAATGGCAAAAAGTGTATGGTATAGGTCATTTGCCCCACCAAATCATAAATCCTAGCTACTCCCCTGATGGTGTGCGACTAGTTACTATGCACGTATTTGCAGCTTCACTAATCGTATGTATAATCAACGTTCATTAGAATCCTCCAACAATCTTACGTAATTCTTTCAATGTGTATTGAACTGCGGAAAAATAAACCTTTAGCTAGCTAAATCAGGAAAAAAGAACCAGTAAGCAACTCTACAACGTTAACTAACTAAGGTTATGATAACTATCGTGGTGGCAGCTACAGTAGCTATTCTCTCCTAGTGAATATTTTATGAGTTTGCATGCATAGTGATTGATATTTAAGGCTCTCTCTTCCTTGTAGAATTTGCTAGCTCCTATAGTTAGCTAACACTTTTGGCTGCAAATCATGGATGTTACTGAGACATCAGCTACTCCACTACTTGATTCTGGAGATGGATCTTTTAGCACCAACAACAGCAACACATCAATGTTCCCCTGTGACTTGTCTCCCTATTTCCCACCCTCTCTCAATATCCATCCAGCCATAAGCTACGTCCAGGTTATCATAGCTCTCATCATGGGGTTCACTGGCTTCTTTCTTGGTCTATTTGTTCTCTTCGTGATTATCAAGTACAAGAGGCTACATCAGAGAATGATGTATTTGGCTGCACAGATTATAGCAGTTGATTTACTCTACACCTTTACAATACCTCCAGTGATCTTTACCTCAGGAGTGGCAGGGACGTGGCTATTGGGAACAGCTGCATGCAACATTCTTGGAATGATACATGATGGATTTGCGATATTTCGTTTTCTGATGACTCTGATTCTAACGCTGGATCGTTTTGTGTCTGTCTTCTGGCCGTTCTTTCACTTGACTTTCCCTCTTTGTGTCTTGATATCAATCGTATACCTTGTGTCCATAGCCAGAGTCATCATACCACTGCAAGGAATACTAGATTGCTACTTGTACGTCCATACACTGAAAATTTGCACTGTATTTTCTGGCTGTTCTGATTCTTGCTTCTGGTTGGTAGTGATTCACTGCATTATTATTCTATCATTTGGAATGCTTCTTCCTCTGTTGCTTGATGCCATTCTCTTCTACAAATCAAAGCAGGTATCAAGATCCATGAGAAATATAATACCCCGTAATGGGAAACAGATGACCTCTTCTACTAGCTCAAGTACACCACAACCGAAGGCAGCAGATATTGAACTGAAGAGCCTTGATCAAGGAGGGGAAGGCAAAGACTCTGATTTGAGTATGAGCAGCACTGTGTCAATTCAAACTCAACCCCCATCTATAGCTGATACAAGGTTGCCTAGCAATACCTTTGAAGAGACATCTGCATCAAAGTCCAGGAATAGGAATGTTCGAGCTAATGTGACCATGTTTATTCTTCTGATGTCTGTGATAGGCTGTACTGCTCCTGCCTTCATTCTGTTCTTCATTCAGTTCTCAACCTTGCGAACTTCCCCAGTTTTATTTATCATCAATATGCTACTGGGAAGAACTTTCTTCAACCTCATCCCTGTCATAGACAAAATAGCTATAATGAGGGATAGAGACTTCAGAATCTCAATCAGAGAATTGGTTGTGTCGATTCGGACATTAGTGACTAATATTCTCCATAGCTTCTGACTCAATTTCAATAACTAATGTTCTGAACATTAAATGGAGCCTACCAGTACATGTAATGATAACTTATAAATTGCCAGCAATATGCAGGAAGAATACAACTTTATGAGCTTACCCAGTAAATATTAATTTTAAAAAATTTTTTAAAGCCGGTGGCTAAAATAATATCAGCTAGCTGACTAGCTATAGCTAATGTAAAAGTTCATAGTTCAGCCAATTCTTTTCAATAAAAATTTTTCAAGGTGTGAAGTTTAGACGGAGGCCGAAGCCCCTTGTGCAGCCAATGACAGTGTCCTCTTGCACTCGTACTATCAAACTGTCTTGGACGCCAGCTGGGAAGGATAGTGTACCGCCAAGGGTTACATCGAAGCCAGAGGAACCTAAAAAGACATAGAAGAAAACCAAATCCAGGTCAAAGGTCAAGGAGAAGAGGGGTAATATGGATGGGGCATAAAAGGGAGGGGCTAATAGGATAGGAGTGTATCACTGAGTGTCCAGAGGAACAGAACCAAATTCAGGTTAAGGTCAAGGAGAATATGGGTGGGGCTTATATGGGAGGGGCTAATAGGGTGGTTGGGAAGGAGAGTGTATCACTCCTGAGGAACCTATAGCCTAGTAAAAAGAGGGAAACCAAATCCAGGTCAAAGGTCAAGGGACGAGGGGTGAGGCTTATAGGGGAGGGACTAATAGGACAAGTCAAATGAAGAAACCTCTCTGAGCTACATAAACAGATGATTTTTGTGTCACTGACAAGGGGTGGATGGTAGTATATCTGAAACAGAGGAACACATGAACATTGCATCTTGACTCAGACTCTCTGGCACTCCTCTCCATTCAGCAATGATACTTCCATTAGAGAGCACCGTGATGCCTTTATTGACTGCCACTGCAGAACATCGGTTAGGGGAAACTGAAGAAAAAAGAAAAGAAGCATAGTTTTACTAACACAATGGAATCCCTGGTATCCTTTGCACATGCAGCTAGCTAAGGTGGAACCTCCGAATAGTGGACACACTTGGGACCCATCCTTTTGTCCTTTGTAGAGAGGTTGTCCTCTTTTGAAGGTTGTGTAATTGTATGCAACCTTAAAATTGAGAGGTTTATTCAGAGTTTCCTTTATTGAGGCTCCACATAGCTAGCTACTTATTTCATAGATTGTAAATATTTCCACATATAGCCAACCTCGTGTGACTGCTCTCTGAATAGTTTGCGGCTGCTGGCCGCACCTTGGAGAGGCTGTGATGGCTAAATTCGAGAACCTGTTTCTTCGTATGCGCCTGAAGGCTTCTTGCGAAATCATGACATTGGCTGAAGTGGATCCTTCCTGTGGAGTACCTGTTATGAAAATAATGTAGATCCATTCTTGAACTATTTAAAAGTTTGCATTTGGGTCAGCTAACTATAGCTACCATCTCTCTGCTGGTGTTGAAATTATGGTCAAGACTTAATTAGCTATGAAGGAGAGGCATAACTACTGTATTTCACAGTCTTCAATGTCATGGTTACTACAGCTTGAGGTGAAGGAGAATGCAAGGAATAGGTACCAATGAGGTACACAACTAGCTAACTCCATGGCATGGCTGGTAGCTATATTATATCTGGATTCTTACAGTCTTCAATGTCACGGTTACGGGCTCTTGGAGGAATACACATAGCATCAACACATCCAGCAAAGTCGACTGAAAGATCCATTGAGTTGAGATCAATTCGTGGAGTGTTACCAACAAAGCTTACTTCAATAGCTGCATAAGAGTAAAAAGTACAAATATTAATTTTTTGTGTTAATAATATCAATATTGTAGGAGGGGTATTGATTTCACTTTATATTCCCACCTATTTTGAAAGTAGCTATGTAAAGAAACATGCACTCAGAGACAGGAGTACGTTGCTTCACTCGCCAATTGAATATGTTGCATGATAGCTGGGATACAGAAATTTAAAGGGACCAGATTTCTGCATTTGGAGAGCAAGTTTAATTTTGGGTTTCATTGCAACTCACGATTGTCATAGTTATCACTATCATTGCACAATTTACTGAGATACAGAAATTTAAAGGGACCAGATTTTCTGCATTTGGGGAATAAGTTTAGTTCTGGGTTTCATTGGAACTCACGATCGTCATCATTGATGAGAACAGAGCCACTTGGCAGCGAGACTCGACCTCCTTGAGCGGAGAATTGATACATGAATCTCTCGCAGGCTTCAGGCTCTTCATCGTTCACTATGGTAACCTCCACACACTCTAAATTATCCTGGGATCCAAAGGTCAGAGTAGCTGGCAGACCAGTGTAATCAGAACTGCCTGCAGTGAAATAGAATAATAATATTAGGGATGGTGCTATAATTATTACGATAATGAATACAACAGCGAGAGATATTTTCCCTTCACATAGTTCCCTCATGTAGCTTGGAGGTTAATTCCACTGTAACTGGAACTCACTCATTCTTTCTCTTACCATCTGTGGTCATGTCTCTACCAGTGACTTCAATTTGGAGACCGTCTTCGATAGAGGTGGAGGCATCTGTGACCACCGTCAGACAAGCCATCACTGTTGCTGATGGAGACTCACATACACTAGCAGGAGATTGCAGTTCCACAGTGGCTGCATGTATTTCAAACATTAAAATGAAGTGGCATAGCAGCTGAGGGGGTTTCTTTTGGAAGCTATTTTGCATAGAGTGTATATGCAATATCAAAGGTTTCATTCTAAATCAGATTTCTCAGAAGTCTGATAGCTACAGATTCATACCTGATTCGTCGTCAAGGATAGTAACCCTCATTATGTATTCTCCAAAGTTTACTTTATCATCTTGTGAGGAGAGAAGAACTTGAAATGCTTGGTCGAACTCCAGTAGGTTGTCAGCCATGGCTGTCAAGTCAGTACAGATACGTGTCACACTTGCAGAAAAAGTCAGACTTTCACTCAGTGTGAGGTAGTCCTGGTTGCCTGGATATCAAAAGAATTGTCAATTATTCAAACAACACACTTGTTAAAAGAATGAATCATGGGGAAAAGAATTCAAGAGTAACGTGAATCTGAGCATTCACTGCGATGCCTAGATTCACTTTTGAATGTTAGAACCCAAATCAGTCACTAAAAAATTTTAGCCATTTTTTTTCCAGGAATTCAATTTTTTTATGAGACAGATAACACTCAAATGTGAATCTAAGCATTCACTGTGATGTCTAGATTCACTTTTGATTGTTAAAACCTAAATTGGTCACTAACCTTTCAAGAATTTACCAAGGCTATATATGGGAAATTTCTTAAAAATAGCCAATTTTTTTTATAAAATCAATAATGCTCAAACATGAATCTAAGCATTCAGTGTGATGTCTAGATTCACTTTTGAGTATGTTCCTTAAGACTAAGTTATACCTGTAGCATCTTCATCTTGTGTTTGCAATAGCACAACAAGATCCCTTTCCAGAACTCCGTCAGTTATTGCAACACATGTGGAAACTGTTTCTCCTTCTGAGATGTTCATGCTTCCCACTTCAAATCCAATTGCAACCACTAGAGAGAGAGAGAGAGAGAGAGAGAGAGAGAGAGAGAGAGAGAGAGAGAGAGAGAGAGAGAGAGAGAGAGAGAGAGAGAGAGAGAGAGAGAGAGAGAGAGAGAGAGAGAGAGAGAGAGAGAGAGAGAGAGAGAGAGAGAGAGAGAGAGAGAGAGAGAGAGAGAGAGAGAGAGAGAGAGAGAGAGAGAGAGAGAGAGAGAGAGAGAGAGAGAGAGAGAGAGAGAGAGAGAGATCAAATCTGCATATATGCAGTACATAATTCAATGAATTTACTGTCGTGGTCTGGGAGGATCTGGACTGTGGCTATTTCTGGGATCCCCACTTGGAACTCAGGTCCTGCCAGGAGTGCGATCTCCACTGTGAACGATTCAATGGACTCTACAGACGAGTCATTAGTGGCATTGAAGGTGACGCAGCCCATGTTGTTAACAGATAAAGTAACCATGTCTTGGGGGTTGAAGTCATCTGCATGAAACATGGAGAAGGGAAGGTAATTAACCAGTTATACCTCTTAGCAAGAAACTTTGCAGCAATGCTTAGAGCAGTAAGTAGAAAGTCTTTATTATGTTAAATTTTACCGGCTGAAGCTGATCCTGGAATGGGTGAGAAGACAACATCGACAGGGGTACTTGCACTGCCCGGAGGGGTGAGTTGGACGCACACATCCACTGTGCCATTCTCACTCAAAGTGAACTCACTTGAAGTAAAGGAGACATTTGTGACCGCTAGAGAGAAGAAAGTTGTCATACGTAGAATTCTCAAGGGAAAACTCCACAACTATGAATTGATGTTAGCTTAGTCTACTATGCCTCCTTTTAGGGCGGGGTATTCTCCCCATTCACTACCCTTGGCCTCTCTTGGATTTGTTTGACAAGCCAATAGCTAATAAAATACCCCATCCCCACAAACAACAACAACAACAAGAACAACAACGACATTTTCTAGCTATTCAAGCACCCAAAGAGCATTGGAATACTTGTACTCACTCATTGAGAGAGTGACAGCTTCTGTCACAGAAGAAATGATTGGGGAAGGAGTATTCTCTGGAACTGGACTGGTAGTCTCTGGAACTGGAGTGGGAGTGGTAGTTGGAGTGGGAGTGGTAGTTGGAGTGGGAATGGTAGTTGGAGTGGGAGTGGTAGTCGGAGTGGGAGTGGTAATCTCTGGAACTGGAGTGGGAGTGGCAGTTGGAGTGGGAGTGGTAGTCTCTGGAACTGGAGTGGGAGTGGCAGTTGGAGTGGGAGTGGTAGTCTCTGGAATTGGAGTGGGAGTGGTAGTTGGAGTGGGAGTGGTAGTCTCTGGAACTGGAGTGGGAGTGGTAGTTGGAGTGGGAGTGGGAGTGGCAGTTGGAGTGGGAGTGGTAGTCTCTGGAACTGGAATGGGAGTGGTAGTCTCTGAAATTGTGCATTAAATTATAATAGCTAACTTTTAATTTTATTACCAGTGAAATTATCATTGTCATGAATGCGCACAATGATCCATGGAAACCTATGAACCAGCACGTTCGCCTCAAATTGGACAATACGGACACGAAACTCTTCCACAGGCTCTGGAACATCATCGTCAACAACTCCAATGGTGATATTAGCTGTCGTGTCATTATCACTGCCACTGGGAAACATAACTGTCAGTTGCTGAGTTCCCATAAAGTCTGATCCATCTGTGCGGATTGGGACAAACATCAATTTAGCAACTGGATGGTCATGGACGAGTACTGTACTACTAGCTATAAGATTAGTCAACCCTTTACCATATAGCCTGAGTCCTCTGGAGCTCCGTAGGGAAATATGGTAACCATACAATATTTCCCACCATAATACTTCTAACCGTCCTTAATTAAGGCAGCATAAATTTCTTCGGATTTCCCACCATAATGGTATCATTAAGTACTTCCCACTAACCTCCAGCTGTAGCAGCTTCAGTTGAAACGTTAACCCAGAATGAACTTGCAGTTTCACTCTCAAGAACAGTCACTTGGAGAGGGAGAACCACGACACCTTCTCCTTCAGTCACATAGACGAGTTGCTTAAGAAACCCGACATACACCGCTGCGGGCAAAAATAAAATAATTATAGCCAGATGTTTTTACAAGCCCAATTAGCTATTATTGTCATTTTTGTTGCCATTTTTGTAGGAAACATTCAGTTGACTGCCAGTGACACACACACATGCACACTAGCTAGCTACTTCTGAATCAGCCTTCTTACGATCATCGTTAATGAGATAGACAGGTTTGTATGATGGTCCTTTGATGGTCGAGTTCCTCTCTACCACTGTGAGGTGACAGGTGCAAAACCGATCCTTGTTATATGCATCATTATCGTGTAGGGGGATTCCAAAACAGAGAGTGGATTCATTGGTACTGCCATTGGGGAAGGAGAAGAATTCCCAAATAGGGTCAAAATCAACTCCTCCTGTAGTCGGAGAGGAAACAATGATTTAATGAAAAGGCATCCATATTATTATAAACTGAATCAAAATCTAAAATCATTGACAATTTAATTTCTCCTGCAGGCATGTAACAGGGCTGCAGCCAGAACTGAAGTTCAAATAGGGGAGGGCTAGGGCTAGGGCTAGGGATAGGGGCTAGGGCTAGGGCTAGGCTAGGGCTAGGGCTTGATTTCTCAAAATTAGGGTAGCTAGTGTTTATATATCTTGTATACTAGCTAGCTACTTGGAGGCTTCCAACTGCTTTCATCTTGAGCGTGGTCAAGTTAGAATGAGCCAATCTGGCCAATAGCTACATAGCTCCGCACAAGACTGTCAAAAATATTCCCTCTTGCTAATCACTGGCTGCTTGACTCACCAAGAGCTGTTCCATTTTCCGTATGGACTTCTACCCATATTGGACATGATGTCACGTTCTCTTCGAGAAGAGTGAGTTGCAGGCAGATGGTGGCATTCCCTTCATCTTCACTGGCATTGAAAGGCAGTCCAAAGAAGGAAATGTAAGAAGGTGGTGGAGCTGAAAGAAGAGAAGAAGGTTTCAGCCCCAATTTCTTGTGTAATAATTGGCGAGCGAGCGAAGGGCACTTGTGTAGCCAAAAAGGATAGTATGGCAGCAACAATGTAGGGTTTATGTCAATTTTATGACAGTTAGCAGAGCAGTCCATGCAGCGATGTAGGGTCAGTACATAGCCAGCACCTTGTTTCCATACTTTTTATAGTCATGTACTCAAGCCTACATCACTCTTTAAGAAATGTTTTTACTCTCACTTGTATAATCATAAGTGAGGGAGGAGCACATTGAAATGACCACTGGCTGCTTGCTCGCCCAACTAATGCTATACGAGCATCTCTAGTAGTATACCAACTGAGAATACTGAGTCACCTACTAAAGTCTATTAGCATTCACCTCCCTTGATCATTCACTATAACTACTATAACTTTCTCTTAATGCATCAACAGAGAACTGATTATCCACTCTCTCTGCTGGTGTTTGAAATTTGAAAATTTGGTTCAGTTATAGTGAATGATCAGGGTGCCAGGTGAATGCAAAATAGACTACTTTACCATTATCACTGAGGAGGAGGACTAGGACATATTGGCTTCCATAAATGAAGACGTTTCTTTCAAAGGAGACAATGTGGAATAAGAAGTAGAGATCCTTGACAAGGGTGACATTGATGATGGAGACGTTGACACACACCACAGTCCCATTTCCACTGCCGCTAGGGAAGGAGAGAGTCTTGTCTAGCAATGGGATGTAATTCACCCCTCCTATAAAGGAACAAAGAATTTTTAGTTATAAGCCTCTGAAATTTTTAGCTATAAGCCCCTGAATAGGATTTAGCTATACACCTCTGAGATTTAGCCATGAATAGCTACATGCAGATTACACACATCATTAGCCAGGTTCTACATGATTTCAAAGCCTGAATTTCAAAGAGTGATTATTTATAGTCTTTTCGTCTTTCCTCTTTCTCATCACAATAATACAGCCTTAAAGACCACCTGTATCCAGAGACCACCCTTCTATAAAGACCACTTGATTGTGTTCACAGAGACCACCTCCCTATAAAGACCACTATATGGCCCAGAGGTGGCCAGTGTAGGCAAGTTCACTGTAATATTAGCTATATCAATTTTCACGAATAACCATTTGGTTCGAGTTAGCTACGTAGCAAAATAAAGTACAGCTATGATCTTACCGAGTGCAGACTTGTTCTCAGTTGAGACATTGACCCAAAGAGGACTCTGTATAGCTGTCGCATTTACAGTTAGTTCTAAGCACACAGAGGCCACCTCACTATCCTGACTCACAGAGTACGACTCTTGAGCAAAGGAGACATACACCACTGCATGAAAATAATAACCCTTGAAATAGGTACAAAAAATTAGCATATTTTCCTGTCTAACTCTTAGCTAAATCACAGCGTATTTGAACATATGGTAGTGGGTACTTCAATCCGAGAAACTCTGTGGTGTACAAAATACTGAGAACTTACAATCATTATTGAAGATATGGATGGACACATAGCGTAGTCCATAGATGACGACATTACGTTCCACCACTACAATGCGACATTTGAAGTAAACATCTTTCCGGAAAAAGATGGTGTCAAAGATGATGATATCGGCACATGCGAGAGTTCCATTTCCACTTCCATTAGGAAAGGACAGGGTCATGTTGTCAATGGGTTCAAAGTCCATACCTCCTACGTATTTGGGTAAGAAGTATGGGAGGTAGAACCTTTATAAATAAAGACTATGACTAAAATTATATTCCCCATAGAATATTGAGGCCTCTATGGTATGATATCATTTCTTTCATGGGATGCAGTTAATATCCTAGACTATCTCACCAATGGCAGTGTCATCCTCAGTTGAGATGTTGGCCCAGACAGGACTCATTATAGGTCCATCTCCAACAGTCAGCTCAAGACACACCTGTACCTGACCACTCCCCTCACTCACCGAGTAAGAGTCTTGGGTGAAGGCAAGGTAGACAACTGCACATGAATATAACAAGGAATACTCAATTGCAACTTTAGTTATATTCAGAAGTAGCTAAGTAGGTAAGTGTTATCAAAATGCTAGAGCTTACTGTCATCATTGAGGATGTGAATGGGTACATAGCGCAGACCGTAGATGAAGACATTACGTTCCACCACTATGATGTGGCATTTGAAGTATATATCCTTTCGGAAGAAAATAGTGTCAAAGATGATGATATCGGCACATGCGAGAGTTCCATTCCCACTACCAGTGGGGAAAGACAGTGTTAGGTTGTCAATGGGTTCAAAGTCCGCACCTCCTATGGATTTGGATAAGGAGTAAGGGAGATAGAACTTTTGTAGGCTAAGAGCCCTCTGTGCTATGTAGTAGCATATTTCCCATTAAAAATCAATTGGGTCCAACTGGCTAGAATTTATATCCTAGTCTCTCCCACCAATGGCAGTGTCATCCTCAGTTGAGATGTTGGCCCAGATTGGACTCGCTATTGGTCCATCTCCAACAGTCAGCTCGAGACACACCTGTACCTGACCACTCCCCTCACTCACTGAGTAAGAGTCTTGGGTGAAGGCAAGGTAGACAACTGTGTACAGAAAAAAAAAAATCAGCTACTACGGTAGATCTAAAACGAATTCCATCCATAGGTTATGATTTTTTTCTGACTCAGCTCTCAAAAATTTTGTTTGTGTCATCACATATAGAATGTGGAGCTGAGTGTTTAGCCATTTTGTGGCTCTCTCCTAAAAGTTATTCTACTTTTTGTCATGAAAGAAAGTATTATGGTTGTCTATTAGTCCTCATTTTATACATGAGCCTTCACTAATTACGTACTCAGCTTTTGACCAAATTTCAGAAAAGAGAGAACACACTAGCTCCCTCTTTTCCCTCTTTCTCTGCTAAAAGAGTAAGAATTTGGTCAAGGGTTAGAGGATCAGAGTCAAGGTGCAAAGTGAATGTTATATAAACTCACAATCGTTGTCATGGATATGGATGTACACATAGCGAGGAGGATAGATGTGAACGTTTGCCTCCACAGCAAAGATGTGCAGTCTGAAGTACTCGTCCTTCTCAAAGAGGAAGTCATCAATGATGGTGATTTCCACGCAAGCACGAGTGGCATTAAGGCTGCCGCTTGAGAAGGAAAGGGTGGTATTGACAGCTTTAAAATCTTCACCTTCTGCATGGTACATAATGTGCAGAGAATCAAAAGAGGAAAGGGTAACATTATGCACAACACTACATAGCTAGCTGATAGTTACCCCCTGAGGTGAAAATCAGAACATGCAGTGACACAAGTGAGTCACACTGCAGTAATTTTAACATCACCATGATCAGGATCAGGACAACACTTCTCTGATCAGGACAATTCTCTGATCAGGACACTTCTTTCAGGACACCAAAAGTGTCCACATTAACTAGTAGTGGTAGGCCAGGAACATCATACCTATGGCAGAGCTGCTTGAGGAGGAAACGCTGACCCAAATATCACTCATCGTTGTTCCAGTAACCCCAGTAAGTTCCACACATACTGAAACATCACCAGCATCTTCATTAACTGAGTAAGTCTCTTGAGTGAATGCAACATAAACGGCTGTATGGAGGAAAAATATATCAAAATGGTGATGATCAAATCATCCATGTCAAGGCTGAAACATAAGGTCTTGCTGCTACACAGTCACTATGAAGGCCAAACTATAAAGTGTCTTCAAGGCAAGGTTATCTATAAGTGTCCCCTGGCTGGCCAGGGCAAGGTTCTCTCAGGGCAAGGATATCTACATGCAGCTAGGTAAAAGACACTCACGGTCATCATCATGGATATGGACAGGGATGTAGCGGGGTCCATAAATGTGAATGAAGCGGGTGAAGACCAGCAGGTGGACATTGAAGTATTCATTCTTCTCGAAAAAGGGGTCGTCCAATATCGTGATACTGAAGCAGGACTTGGTCCCATTTGTACTTCTGACAGGAAAGGTGATAGTAGTCTCGAGAAAAGAGAAATCGACTTCACCTGCAGTGGATTATGTTAGCAATTAGCACATGTGGGTAACCTTTGAACCGTGATTAGTGATCCATTTACCTAAGGCGGTGCTGTCAGATGTGCTGACTTGGACCTCGATGGGAGTGGTGATGGTAATGGTAGGAGGTAAGGTCAGCAGGAGACATACAGACACTTCTCCAGCACTCTCATTGACATAGTAGGAAGGCTGGTGAAATTGGACGTACACGACTGCATGAGAATTATAGATCCAGCCACAATAAGCATTTCCGAGCATTAAGTTCAATGAATGGTTGCTTTGTATATAGCTATTCAGGCACATTTTTGTGGGGGAAATATATAAGCCTTAGGGCGATTGTCAGGGTGGGCCTCTGGATGGGCCTTGGAGTGGCCTTAGACTGGGGGTCAATAGCTATCAGCATGCGTGCATTGGCCCACCACTAAAAGTCTAGACATTGTCTCAAGTCTGAAATAGCTGCATATAATACTGTTATATTGATGTAGCTAAATACAAGCAAGGGCTAGTAACTGATGATGGTAATAATCTAGCTAACCTTCGTTGTCGTGGATATGAACAGGCACATATATCGGGCCATGAACTATGACATTGCGTTCCATTGCTATGATGTGGAGGGAGAAGTAGCGATCCCTTCTGAAGGATAAGTTGTCCAAAATGATAATGTTGATGCAGGCCATGCTGCCATTAATACTGCCACTGAGGAAAGAGAGGGTTTCCATCACTGGTCTGAAATCAACTCCCTCTGTGGGATAAAAGTTGATAAGCAGAGAGATAGATAAACAGACAGACAGACATATAAATGAGCAAACAGACAAACAAACATTAGCCTACAGTGCAGCATGACCTACAGTGCAGCATTACCTATAGTATCACTCCTCCTTACTTACCTATAGCTGTATCACTTCTAGAAGTCACATTGACCCAAATATCTCCTCCTGTGGTAGGACTCCGGATCTTAAGCATGATACAGACGGAAAAGCCGTTAGTGTTGTTCTCATACACCCAGTAAGCAGGCTGAGAGAACATCACATATGCCACTGCAAGGAGTAGAATGCAATAGCTTTAGCTACAAGTCTTCGTCGTCATGTTTCACACTCAAAAAACAATAACAAAAAACAACAAAAAAATAACAAAAATAAAAAATAACAATAAAAAATAAAAACAAAAACAGAAAACAAAAAACAACAACAAAACAAAAACAACAAAAACAACAACAAAGAACACTCGCTGACTTACAGTCATCATCATGAATGTGGATTGGGACGTAACGAGGGGGATAGATGTGAACGTTTGGCTCCACCCCATAGATATGCAGTCTGAAGTATTCATCTTTCTCAAATCTGAAGTCATTCACAATCATGATTCTGACACACAAGATGGCTCCGTTCACACTGCCTTTCGGAAAGGAGAAAGTTTCTTTAAGAGATACATAATCCTTTCTCTCTATTGCAAAAATAAGAGGGAAATAATGAAACAGACAAGTAGGGAATCATTTCTGAAATCTAAGCTGACAAGCAAGCAGGTGTATTTAGCTACATAGCCACATACGTATGGCACTGCTGTCTGAAGTGGAGAGGTTGACCCAAATGGCATTAGCTATCGGAGCAGATACACCAGTCAGTTCCAGGTAGACCCTTACTTCTCCATCTCCCTCGTTCACCCAATAAGACCTTCTCCTGAATCTAATGTAGACCTCTGCAGGCAAAAACAAAAAATCATTAATCTTGTCTTTTTAGTAAAAGTGATCCCCAAAGACTACATATAGCTATGTAGTTCAATGGCTGCAGTAGAATTTCCAATAAAGGACACTCTGAAAGAGGATAAATCTCTCAACAAAGGACAATCTAAAAGTACCTTTGTATACCTTTCTACGAAGAATAAAAGGCTGGGTCCTGAGTGTGTGGAGGTTTATTCAATTTAATTATTAACTTAATACTTACCATCATCATCATGGATATGAATGGGAACATATCGTGGAGGATAAATATGGACATTGCGTTCTGCCTTGATGATGTGTAAGAGAAAGTACTTGCTCTTCTCAAAGATGAGATCATTTGGAATTGGTATGATGATGCAGGCCTTACTTCCATTCCCACTTCCACTTGGGAATGAGACTGTGCTATTCACTGCTGGGATATAGTCTGTTCCACCTGATTCAGATGCAAACATTGCTTTAACAAAACGACTGTGACACAGTGTAGCACTAACACAAACAGAACATATGAACCCACCTACTGCACTGCTGTCGTTGGTGGACACACTAACCCAGATCGGACTTCCTGTGTTGCCAGCAGCACCAAATAGCTCCAGGCAAATATTGGCTGAGTCAGACTCATTCACCCAGTAAGAACTCTGATGGAACCTCACATATACAACTGCAGGAAATACATGCAAAACATCAATCATCTTTAGCTTCTTAGAATTTATACTTATTATCACATGACTTATACTTACTATCACATCATTTATCTTACAATCACATGACTTATCTTACTATCACATGACTTATACTTACTATCACATGACTTATACTTACTATCACATGACTTATACTTACTATCGTTGTCATGGATGTGGACAGGGACATAGCGGGGAGGATAAATGTGGACATTTTCCTCTGCTCCCCTGATGTGCACCAGGAAGTACTCGTTCTTTTCAAATATCTTGTCATCAATGATTATAACATTGAAGCAAACCACTTGAAAGTTCACACTGCCCTCAGGGAAAGTGACTACGTTGAAGAACGGAACATAGTCTGAAAATGCTGGGGGTGGGGAGAGGGGAAAGATGTGAATAATATAATGATGGAAGAGCGATTGTCATTAAATTGTCTCATATAATGAAGAGCTCTTTGCATGGGCATACTTCCATGAAGAATCAGTTATGTATTCCAGTTGTTCAGTGCATGATGGTAGTTCATGTGAGATAGTGTGGATGTTATTCTAATGATATCCTATATCTGTATTTTTACATGAAAGATAGCCAATTTCTCAGTCATGTATTGGCTATCATGCAACAGTTCTTACAGAGCACTCACTTACCAAGGGCATTGATATTGCTGGTGGTGATTTCCACCCATATGGGGGTCTCAGTAGGAGCAGCAACTCCAGAGAGCCGCAAGCAGAGCCGCACCATTCCAGCGTTCTCATTCACCCAGAAATTGTTCTTTGTGAACCTGACATACACAACTGGAGAATAGAAGATATCACACGAGTATTGTATGCCAGAAATAAAGGAGATCCCATCAGCATGTCTGCTACTATATAATAGTTTTAATGTTCTATAGATACCGACCAGCTATGCATGTGCAGCTGGAACTGTAAAACTAGCTTCACATAGATCACTACACAATTTAAGAAAATGGTAGCTAGCTAGACCAAATTTTCAGTCTTCTATAGAATATGATTTCTATCAGGACTTGTCGTAATTATATGTCATCACATTTGCCATTATTATAATTATGGCATTGTCATATTTACCATCGTTGTCATGAATTGTAATATTAATGTAGCGGGGTTCGTGTACTATGACATTCTTATCCTCTGGGTATAAGTGTAGGGAGAACGACTCATTCTTCTCGAATATTCTGTCATCGATGATTGTTATGTGGACACACATTGTGTCTCCATCTTGTGATCCTGCTGGGAAAGAGAGCAGTCTGCGAAGGGGGACATAGTCCATCTCTCCTGTAATTAATAAATAATTAAGTAGCCAGCTCTCTCTCTCTCTCTCTCTCTCTCTCTCTCTCTCTCTCTCTCTCTCTCTCTCTCTCTCTCTCTCTCTCTCTCTCTCTCTCTCTCTCTCTCTCTCTCCCACCTTCAGCACTGCCATCTGATGTTGTCAGATTCACCCATATGGGAGTTTTCACGATGGCTGAGTGAGTAGTAAGTTCCACACAGATATGGACATCTCCATCTGACTCACTCACATAGATAGACTCATTCACGAAGGAGAGATAGACCACTGTAGAGAGAAGGATTAAACTGATTGTCTCAAAGGTGTACAGAGGGAAGGAAGCTATGAAGTAGCTGGTATCTATCATAGAGATTCACTATGGAAGACTTTAAAGGATGAATTGGTATGAACTCATTGTCTAGCTAAGGCTAAGGTGGGGTTAAGTTTCATCTGCTTCACTTACTCTCATCATCGTAGATATGCACAGTACGATACAGAGACCCAGAGGCCACCCAGACGTTCAAGTCAACTATCTTGATATGGATGGTGAAGTTTTCTGTCTTCTCGAAGCAGTTGTCATTGATGATGTTAATGGTGAAGCACTTCCTAGCTCCATTTGGAGAGCCAATGGGGAAGGAATGAACCTTGTGCAGTGGTGTGTAGTCTTCACCAGCTATTGGGGGGTGGGGGAGCCGAGGGGAGAGGGGAGGGGGAGGGGGGATGATTGCAATGTGGAAAATCAAGTTAGCTACATAGAACACAATTTCTATAGCATCCATTGTGATGGTGCTCCCAGCATCATCATCACCATGGCATCACAAATGGAGAACATAGCTATTTGACCCGAACTCCATGACTGGTATGGAAAGATGAGGAGTTATAGTTAGTTAATGAGCTCTTAAGTGTCATGAAGTCTTAAGGGTGATGTACATCAAAAGGATTTCAGCATTCACAGAATAATTAAATCCAGTCATCCTGTTTACAGCTAGCTAGCTAATTGTTATTGTGGATCAACAAGGGGTGAATCCCTAGCAATAACAACTTTATATTTGGATATGGGGAATTCCATGGGGATTCTCACAGAATATGACAACAAGCCACATTTTTGAAATTAATTTAGCTACCATATAATAATAGTGACAAATTTTTTGTGGTATATAATTTTTGTGGCTTTGTAAAATCTACACACAAACAAGGGGAATTCAAAGTTCAATCTCTGCAAAAGTGTACTTTCTGAAAGCTTTACAAAGTGGCACTGAAGAAATTTACTCTGTGCAAACTTCACACTAGCACCACATTCTCACTGTTTCACCCACTGGAACGTGCATTACATCTCGTCCCATAAACCATTATATTGTCTAGTGGTACCTTCTGTAAGCTTTACTCACCAGTGGTACTGGTGATATTTCATGGCTAATATAGCTAGCTATTATGGTACCTTCTTACCAGTGGCACTTCCGTCTCTAGTGGTGACGTAGAAAAGAACGGGTCTCAGAATGACTCCATTGGCTCCAGTCAACACCACACAGAAGGTGAGGGAGCCTTGATTCTCGTGGACAGTGATGTAATTCATTTGTAGCATTGGACTGTTTCCAGTGGGTGGAGATGGCGCTGGACTGCTCCCCCCAGCCCCCGGCGATGATGCACTGGCAGCTGAGCGACGAGGTCTGACATCTGGTTCACCAAACATCACAAATACAACTGCAGAGAAAGGAAAATATGTTGTTGTTGTTGTTGTTGTTGTTGTTGTTTATGCAGCTACGTACCATCATCATCATTAATAGTGAGTGTGGCCACACCCCCACTATCAGCTATCTCCACCCCAGTGCTTCTTCCGAGGGCCAGAGTCACCTGGATCCTGTTCTCCTCGTTAAGATTCTCATTGTCCGGGATGGAGACAGTCACACACGAGGAACTCCCACTGGAGGAATTGGGCATCAGTTGCACGGTGACGGAACTCAACGTGGTGTTGAGTACAACTGAAGTAACACAAAAAATGAATTACTGATTAGGTAGGCTGAGTGGTGATCACAGGATCGGATCATGTGATCACAGGATCATGTGCATAGCTAGTAGCTTGTACTGCCTTGTAAGGCCAAGCCAAGCAAGGAAAAACAAAGACGAAGCAGTCAAAAATTGATAAAATCTGCCCTTAAATTTGGAAATCAAATACAGGCTTGGTTATCCAAAGAATGACCTGAATATTGACCTCCCTCCCTCCCTCCCTCATGGAAATCTTTTTTAAAATGTGACAAATTAGTTGGTGTGGCCCAGAAATAAACGCAAGTGAGTAGGTAGTGACTTACTGATAGGACTGGAGAAATCAATTTGGACGTCTTGTGTGCTTGGGATATCTCCTGTGATGTACGTCACACAGATTTGAACGCTGTCCCCCTCCACAGCCGAATAAGCATTCCGGTCCAGAGCTATGGTTAGGTTATCTTCCTGTCCAAGGGCGACCATTGCCGTAGCAGTGATGCAGAAGAAAAGTGCAAGGAAGAGATGCCATCTCATTAGTGCACCTAACTCCATTCTCCTTTCCCACAGACCCAATTGTGAAGTACTTTCAAAATTGAAGGAGTTGAATGAATAGTGTGAGAGATTGCAATAATGATTTATGCAAAATAATATTAAAGTGCAAAGTTATAGCCAATAGGCACTGTAGCTATATAGTTCTCACACAAACTCAGCCGGTGAGTTGTGAAGATCCTGCAACCAATCCCAGCCTTTTTATAGCCAGCTAGAGCTACAACACGTAGCCAGTCACTAGCACTACATACATATAAAGGAGATGCTAATGTCAATTACTATTTCCTTATAGCAACAGCTAAACAATATTTCCACATTAGGAAGTGGCTAAAATTCATTAAAAATCCAGTGTATTTTGTTGAACTCAAAAAAGTAGATAACAACATCAAACATCAGAAGGATTCTGTTCCGTAAAGAAGGATCCGTGCCTGGCAGAAACATAAAAAAATTGTGACCACAATAATATAGTTAGACCAATTAGGGTGTAAAACTGATTTGCTGTGTGTGCAGTTGTATGTCATTAGCTGGTGGACCTTCAGGAGTAATCCCAGATCAGGAATTGAAGTATTTGATGTTTATGTCAACATTAAGTCCACAGAGTATAGGTTATAGTAGCTATTCTGTTATTTGATTAGATGAGTTGCCTATATAGCTAACTAGCTAGCTATTTCCTATATCTTCACCTGTTTGTCACCAAGTAAAAAGCAACCATATAAAGGTAAGCTAGAGTTATGCGACTTTAAAGGAAAACAAATGCATCACACCTCAACCTGGAGGATTTCTACATGCTGTCAACATGTGGAGTAATGAGGTACAGTAAAGCTACATCACTGTAAGGTTACAATTATAGGTTATAATTAGAATAGATTTTTAGTTTAAAATTAAATAATTTCCCCTACCTGTCACACCCTAATTAGGGCAGCTGGAAGAGCACTACCAGTCACCAAAGCAACCAATGAAAGCACATTATATTATAGCTAGATATATACAGCAATACAGTTATAGATTTTTAGTTACATAATTTCCACACCCATTCTAATTAGAGCAGCTGGAAGAGCACTACCAGTCACCAAAGCAACCAATGAAAGCACATTATATTATAGCTAGATATATACAGCAATACAGTTATAGATTATTAGTTACATAATTTCCACACCCATTCTAATTAGAGCAGCTGGAAGAGCACTACCAGTCACCAATGAAAGCACTTATAAGTCTTAGCTATACATAATGTAACTAGAGTGTTCATGTTCACCTAATCATTATAACCACTACAACTTTCTCTCTCAAAATTCAAATTTAAAAGCTCATAGACTTTAGCTATAGCAGCTGCTCATTGCAGATGCATCTTTAAGTTAGTTTTAAAATTTCAGTACAAGCAAAAAACAAAAGTATAGCTAGTTAGCTACATACATAAAAAATAACACACACGAACAACGAGAATCACTATAAGGATAGTGTGTGTATGTATTGTCATCATTAAATTTTATTACCTGTTATCTGTATACTCATTCATAAACCCCAGTAATAATATAGGTAGCTAGCTAGTTAGCCAGTGTCACAGTGATAAAGAGGTTCAGGCTTTCTTCTGCTTGACAGTTTTACCGGCAGACTTGAAGAGACACTGGTAGAAGAAGACCAGTCCCAGGAGACAGCTGCTGATGATAATGACTTGGTACTCCACATGGTTATCATATGATGTCCCACAGATAGTGTAGAAACTGGTCCCGTTGGTCGGCAGCTGGTTCTGTTGGAGGCAGTGGAAATCAAAGTAAGGCTCAGTGTAGTTTGTAAGGCAGAGGAACGTCTTCTTGGGAAGACGCTGCAGAGAATGTGAAGGTGTGTGAGTGAGTAATATTTCAAGTTTTTGACAACAGTTAGCCCTAGCCATACCCCTAGCCCTAGAATAATTAGCCATAGACACATTACATTCTGGGGTTCCATTATCTCCTCAATCCTTGACTAAATTCCAACTTAAGACATCAAGAGAGAGTATGGAGGTTATCTTCTCTCTTTTGGTACTTGAAATTTGAAATTTGGTCAAGAATGGAGAAAATTGCAGCAAACTCCTATAGCTAGCGTAGGTGAAAGGTGTACCAGCTCACCTTGCCAAAAGCTGTGTTGATATAAGAAATCTTGTTGCAATCTCCGACAGTTTCATGAGGTCCCGTTGACTTGTAGGATGCAGGATCAGCGTAGATTACCAGAATGATGTAGAATAGGAAGTGAACAAGGACACTCAGTGAGAGTTCATCAAAGAAAGAGGAACGACGTGACCTTTGTTGACCTGTAAGATGGTATCATGAAGACCTTATCTGGAGGTGGGCAGTCATACTTTAGCTTTCCATAACTTATGCTCACTGGCAGACTTGGAACTGGAATTTGGTATAGAAATATAATCCAACTCATTATTGTATATTAAATGCAGGGCAGGCCACCCCATTTGAATAAAGAGACTTCAAAGAAAGTGGGCTGGGTCCATGGTATTAATTGAATTATGTATACTTAAGCACCCTGTTTGAAAGTACAGGTAGGGAAGACTCCGAGAACACACACATCTAGAACTGTTCCATCAAAACGAGAAATGGGTACATTATACATATGTATGCATTCTACCATACCTGTAGATTTAGGATCTGTTCCATTGCTCCGTCGTTCTCCGATCCATGCCAACATGACATAGAGGCCAATGAGGACCCACACGCACACCTCTGTGTGGACAGAGAAGAGGTCATGTAGGACATGGTAGAACGGGATGAACTGGAAGATCACGGCCATAGGCATAGAAAGAAAACCTGCACAAAATGGTTGAATTCAGAATGGATTCTGATTCATATAAGGAAGTGGGAGGGGCTACAGGGGAGGAACTGCATTAGCTACTGAGCATGGTAAGAAGAAAAAAGAGCAAATTTTACATTTTTGGAAAGCCTTGACCGAGATGAGGCTCGCTAATATTACTTCTTATTCATTAACCATTTGCTTAGCCCTAGCCTTAGCCTGCCAATTGTACAGACTTGCCTGTCATGATAACACACACAAACTCAGCGAAATAGCCACCAGGCACTCTCTCCTTATCACTACTGCCAGTGATCATCAAGCGTGAAGTGCCCAAGATGAAGGTGAAGCTGGAAGCAAAGGTGAGGTGGAAGATGTAGCTATAAGGAAAAAGAAGAAATAAATTGAAGGGAGATCTTAATTCACAGGGGGAGAATCCTATTACTTATAAATCAACCTTTATCTGAGTCCCATCATCAGTTATATTAGGGGGAGAACCCACCTTAGCTCTATTTAAAGCACACCTTGTGAGAGGGACACTGTAGGTCCTGTCGAAGATATTTGGATCTGTGTCGTGCCAAGTCCACCAGAGGAACTTAATGCCGAGGATGTCGAAAGGAATGTCCATGATGAGGTCGGCGAGTGCCACAGCAAAGGGTTCACTCCACCATGGAAGTCGGAGGCGAGTGACGGCAGCATTGGAGGTGTAGTGGAAGCAAGGATCTAATGGCAAGATATACAGTGCTTTTAAAGATTATAAGTCAATTTCAGGATTATAAACTGAGCAAATATTACTGAGCAAGATTACTAGCAGGCAAGGCTACTGGCAGATATTACAGAGCAAGATTACTGAGCAAGATTACTAACTCACAGAAGAGTAGTATATGGAGAGGAAGCCTCTGTTTAAACATGGTGATTGAGCTGACCCCATGCCAGAAGTTGTCTATCTCCGGGAGCACATAGCTCAGACTCTCTACCACCAGGCCATGTAGTATTGATGTGAAGAAGAGAAGATACAAACGGCCACCATGTCTGCGAGCTACAGAAGGGAAAGGAGAGTGGAATCCAAAAGGAGAGAATAAATCCTCATATATGCATACAAACAAAACAGTTATCTCCTCTCCCCATCTCTGTGCAGAAGCTATTGTATGCACCAACACGGGGCCATATGGCAATCTGCTCTCCCTCCTCTCCTCTCCTCTCCTCTCCCCATCTCTCGAGGAGGGGAGAGGAGAGGAAAGGAGAGGAAAGGAGAGGAGAGGGTAGAGAGAGCTGATTATCCACTCTCTCTAGGTGAATGCAAATAGACTTTAAATTAATGGAAAGTGGGAGGAGTCTGATGCAGCTAAGAGGGGAGTCATGACGTCAATTAATGGAAAGTGGGAGGAGTTGGAATAATCCTTGCTAGTCTGGCGGCTCTGACCCTTTACCTCCTTTTTCTTGGGGGTAAAGGGTCGGTGCCGCCAGACTAAATCCTTGCCTCATGCATGCATATGCATGCCAAGCTTATATTTTTTAATATTAATAATACTGATGCTAGCTATACAGGTACCATGTTTATATAACAGGAATGCCCATAGGATGGTGACCAGTTCAAGCATCAGGAAGGTAGGATTGTCCTTCAGAACAAGCACAGGATTCTTGAAACTGATCAACCATTTCCTCTCCTCACTCTGCCACAGCTTGGTCGATAAATTTAGAGCACGGTTCAGCGCAGGTTGAATATAGTTCAACGCAGGTTGAGCATAATCCATTTCACACACCTCTAGCTCTGCACTTGAATTTCGCAAAATATATTCACGCGAAAATTAAATCTCGTGAACCAGACCTTTCACCTTTGACCCCGATAAGCTGCGAGTTGTCGGCACTGGTTAGACAACTAAAACGTCCTCCATCGTGCCAAAGTAGGCAGTAGTGTGCAAAGTAAGAACCTACCTATTTATCTACCGGCCAGCTCGTTATCCAGCTGGTTATGGTGCCGGTATAAAGAGATATCGGTGCGCACTATTTAGAATACCGTACTTTGGTCTCCTGCAGCCTCGCTATGTTATCGTGGGGGAATGCCTCAGATGGTCAGTTAGGACTAGGAGGTATAGAAGACTCCTTCATTAGCAAACCAAGGTAATGCAGAACTTAAGTCACCAGAGAGGAGGTCATATTAAGGGAGACTCAATTGTTTCCATGGTATTACTCACCCACCTGGCTCTCTAGTCTAGTGATATATGATGAGTAAATGGTTCTTCCATATAGGTGGAACAAGCATATTGGTTGCCATCGAGTCTTGGATTTGGGCTGTGGTTTGAAGCACACTGTGGTGTTATTGAAAGGTGGTGAAGTACGGTCATTTGGCAGCAACGAAAAAGGGCAGCTGGGGCAGGATAAGTCTGCTACAAGACCAGGTGCAGTTGGTGAATATGACTAGAAGGGTGTGTAGCCATGAGACTGCATACAAGGTGCAAATTCCCTCCATATGCCTGTACAAATTAACAGTAAGATGTATTGCTGACTACTGAGCCATCCTGATCATTGGGGGCCCTTCCTTATGCCTTTAATAAATCCTGGAGAGAACCCTGTATTGTGGATAGTTAAAGACTCACATAACTTCATTAGGACCCATCACTCAACTGAAACCACCAACAGTCTTTGTGCGTCGTGTCATTTGTGGATATTACCACACGATAGTGCTGGATGAGAGGGGTCGAGTATATAGCTGGGGGGATGGCCAGTTGGGGCAACTGGGATTGGATGCAGTGAAGGGCGAGTCATCTACTATACCAAGGTAAGTAAATATTAGAGCAGCTTTACAACATGACCACCTCTGGGTCACAAAAAAATGATCTCTTTATGGAGTGGTGGTCTGAAATGGTCTTAAGAGGTGGTCTCTAAATAGCTTATATTTATAGAGGTCATACTAACCAAGTGGTCTTTAAAGAGAGGTGGGGCGGTCTCTTATAGAGGTGGTCTCTTTACAGAAGCATTGGGACTAAATAACCAAAAAGAGGTGGTCTCTGAATCTTAAATACTGTACCAGTGGAATATCTTATTGTTGTTTATTGTTATTTGTTTGTTTATTTGTGTCTCAGACTTGTCACTGAACTGGAAGAGCATGTGGTGATACAAGTAGCATGTGGAGGAAACCATAACCTGGCTCTCACTCAAGGCTAGTATACTGTTTAGTATACTGGCTAATATACTGTGTAGTATACTAGCTAGTGTGTATAGTAGTGTGTGCATACTAGCTAGTAATTTAGGTGTTTTTTTTTTGTTACAGATTGTAAGATTTACTCCTGGGGACAAAATAATCACCACCAGCTTGGACTGGAGACTGATCGTCCCTTTGTTGGTAGACCCACCCTCATCCCGTCCCTCTCCAGTATTCCTGTCGTCCATCTGAGTGCTGGGCGGGGCCACAATGTGGTAGTCACCAGGGGAGGTTACGCCTTTTCTTGGGGACGCAATACGTAAGTGAACTGCATTCTTGGGGGTGTGGCTAGCCTACATAGCAGGTGTAGGAAAAAATTTGAGTATTTCATCTCTCTCTCTCTCTCTCTCTCTCTCTCTCTCTCTCTCTCTCTCTCCTCCCCTCCCCTGTCCCACCTCTCCTTTTCTCTTTAGTTTTGGTCAGCTTGGTGTTGGAACATTAAAAGGTGTGTTTGATAAATAGTTCCAATGTACAAAGAGCTAATAAGGTGTACCTAGCCATAACCTTCCTACATGTTAACTGTAGATAACTTGAGTCCATGCCAGGTGTCAGCACTTGATGACGAGGTCGTCAGATATGCAGCTTGTGGAGATGAGCATAGTGCCTTCCTCACAGAGGTGCTTCAAATATCATTTAAAGGTTATATCGAGAAAAAAAATTTTTTTTTTTCTTTCAGGATGGGAAGTTGTTTACTTGTGGGTCCTCCAGATATGGACAACTTGGTCATGGCTCTTTGGACACCTGTGATATCCCAATGCTGGTGCAGGGGCTCGTGGGAAAGGAGGTGTGTCAGGTCTCCTGCGGAAGGTCAGTCCAGTGGAATTTCATTGGAATACCCAATACTTTTAAACTCTGAAATTCAGTTAGCATATTAGAAAGCAGCAGTTAATTCTGTGTAGCCTGTATAGCTGGAAAAATTTTCCCCCACGAAAATTTTCTCCCATTCCTCCAATCACGAAAATTCCCAATGCCACTGCATTTAGGATGCACACTGCAGTAGTTGTGGCACCAGGGGGTGAGATCTTCAGCTGTGGCTTGGGTCTGAACGGGCAACTCGGTACAGGAGAGAAGAAAAACCGGAGTGAACCCACACTGATTTCCTTGGGGGACCCTCCCAAGATCTCCTTGCCCAGTTGGAACATTACTAATGAATTTTTCACCAAAGACACGCCTGTAGATCCAGTAGAAGAGGGCAGTGATGATAAATCACGGTACCTGCTGTGGAGACTCTATGCAGGAGGAGATCAAACCTTTGCAACTGTTGGAATCACAACTGTAAGCACTGAAGTATGTACGGGGGGACCTCTGAACAATGGACTCACTTGGGACCCAGCCTTTTGTCCTTTGTAGTCCTCTTTTGGAGGTTTTTTTATATACAAAGGTGTTGTCCTTTGTTGAGAGGTTTGGGAGCATCCTTGAGGTTCCACCATACATTCTAAATTTTTTGTTTCTATTCTACTTGTTCAAGCAGGTAGATGAAGAAGCAGTAGTCCAAGCTGCACCAAGCTTTGATTCTATAACTCCAGCACCTGGTCCTTCAACTCAATCTTCTTCTGATTCTTTGACTCAAACCTCTCCAACGCAAACATCCAGTACTCAATCTTTCACACAAACTCCTAAAATCCCCACTGCCTCAACTCAGTCTTCAACTGGAACTCCCGATCTTCAATCTTCTGGTTCTCAATCTTCTGGTCCTTCTACTGATTCTGGTCCATCTACTGTCCAATCACTTGGTGCTCAAACTCAAGACTCTTCTACTGGTGGTCCCTCTACTCAAACTCAAAACTCTTCGGTTGGATCTCGCACTTCTTCCAGTCAACTCCTGGATTCCTTAGCTCAGACTCCATCCACTTCTACTATTTCAAATCCTCCCACAAAAGCCACACCCACTTCCGATAGTCCTTTGGTGGATGTTCGAGTCCTTGATGATAACCACATCCCTCTCTTTCTGACCAATGAACTGATCTATAAGAAGCTGAAATGTGACGAACTTTCGTTGGCAACCATGCAGACTGTGATTACGGTGCTAGATATGTTGTTTGCCAGTCCTGGGTGTGTGAATGGATCTCTTCTACAAAGGTAAGTCACCAAAAGAAGTGTTGGAATAAGTTATTGACCATTAAAGCACAAAGCAGGTAGAGTGTTGCTTCCATATACTATACTAAATACAATAGAACAGTGGAACCTCTTCTCTAGGACACATACAAATTGCTATTAAGGCAAAAGTAGCTGGTCTCAAAGTGTCCACTACAATAATACAATAATAGTGGTTCCATTGTACTAGTGAAAGAATGTTTAATGGTAGCATTGATGTACTGTACCCCATGGGCTCCATAGCAACAGACGGTGCACTGATAGTCGACCGGCTGTGGACGTGGTGTCAGCCCTCAATATCTTCCGGCTGCTACGAGAAAGACTTCGTCCTGAAGACCTGGAGGCCAAGAAGCTACTCCTCTACCATATGCTCCACCAGTTACCCATGGACGACTTCCCCTGCGATTCAAATGTAAGAAATTTGGTGGCTATAACAGGAGCTGGCCAGCAATTGACTGGCAAATTGACTGGCAGTTGACCAGCAATTGACTGGCAGTTGACCGGCAAATTGACTGGCAGTTGACCAGCAGATGACTGGCAAATCGACTGGCAATTGACTGGCAGTTGACCGGCAAATTGACTGGCAGTTGACCAGCAGATGACTGGCAGTTGACCGGCAAATTGACTGGCAGTTGACCAGCAATTGACCGGCAGTTGACTGGCAAATTGACTAGCAATTGACCAGTAGTTGACTCAACAGTGCTTATTCCATGTCATTATTTCTGGGTGGTCATTAATTATTTTTCTCATACATATTTTGATTATAATGAACTGCAACTTATATCTTCCGTTTCATTTAGTTGGCAAGGAAGCTTATATCTGAGATGTTTCCTGCTCTCTCGTTGAATCCTTGTGGAGCGGAGGGTCTGAGGGTGTTTTACATATTGCCTGCCTACATGATGAAGCCTGCACGCAGAGAACTCATCACCGTCTACATGAAGAAATTCCTGGAGCTTGACAAAAAGTCGAAGGCTATCGTGTGTAAGTTAGTGCTAATTAGAGCACAGTGGGAGGAGGGGAGAGGGGGAGAGATGGAGGGACGAGGGGGAGAGGGGGAAGCACAGTGGGAGGAGGTGGGAGGGCACAGTGGGAGGAAAGGGAGGGGGAGGCACAGTGGGAGGAGAGGGTGGGGAGGGGGAAGAGATGTATTCCTTCCTACCACTACTAAGATATTTTTTCTTTCCTGTGTTACATAGTGGAATGGTTCTATGGTGGTCCAGTCGACTATGTCATACTTATTATAGTGGTAAGTACATGAAGTTTAACTTAGCCTCTGAAAAGTGTATTCAAGTGTATTATTTCTTGCCTGTTAGTGTATGCGTAAGCTCCTTCATCTTCCAACCTTCAAACTGAAGGAAGACAACAGCAAGCATAACAACCCCAATATAGAGGTTAGTCTTCGTCCAGTCAAAGCATTAAAAAATCTCTTGATACACTGTTTGTTTATTTGTTTGTTTGTTTTTGTTGTTATTTGCAGTCTGATCAGGAATTACTGAGAACTGCTCTCAGATTCATGAGAATACTGCATGAGGTTGGTCACGTCCTCCATCGACATTGTCATGTGACTGTCATGTGACTACTTATTTGCAGATGAATGTGGAGAAGAATGAGCCGATAAGCTATGACCAGTGGCATTATCCTCACCTCACTGATATCATTGACCTCCAACAGGACTTTGCAGACTGGGTCCAAAATAAGGTGGGCATTATATCATGTGCAAGTTTAGGGTGGGCATTATTTCATGTACAAAGGTAAGGTGGGCACTATATCATGTATAAGTATAGGGTGGGCATTATTTCATGTACAAAGATAAGGTGGGCATTATTTCATGTATAATGATAAGGTGGGTATTAGGAGGAGACAGATGGAGGTCTTTCTAGCTGGCACCTTTATAAATTGATAACATCTGCAGGGTGGTGAGGTGATCGTGTTGTGTGAATATGCATTTGTGCTGGATGCCAGGGCCAAGTCTTCATTGATGCAGTTGGAGTGTGTACTCCAGATGAGGGTAAGTCCTTCATTTATGGAGGAACTCAGGATCAAATCTCTTTCTAGTACCAAAGTATCTGTGACTGTCCCAAGTGTGTTACTTTAAGGTCATACATGATCTGTTGCTGTAGACGGCGATAACTGAAGCTTACAGCCTGAACTTTCAGAGTCTATTCACTCACCAGACCATCAGTGACATGTCTCCGGAGAGCTTTGTGCTAAACGTGGACAGAAAGAACATTGTGGACAGCACTGTGCATCAACTGATACAGGCTAATGATGCCGACCTTAAAAAACCACTTAAAGTATGTTGTGATCCTGCAACATGAAAGACCCTTTACCATTTGTGCAGTCTAGAATATTTTGACCCTTTTATCATATATGGATTTTCCCCTACAGATTGAGTTTCTTGGAGAGGAAGGAGAGGATGAAGGGGGTGTGGCCAAGGAGTACTTCATGTTACTGAGTCAGCAGATTCTCAACCCAGATTTCGGGATGTTTGTGGAGGACGAGGAATCCCATCTCCTGTGGTTCAGAGATGGGGTAAGTCACATGACAATCATGTGAGACTGAAAGGAGATCAAAAACTACTTTCTTTGGTCCATATATAGGAGACGCTGTTCTATGAGAAGTTGGACTACTATATCATCATAGGAATTCTATGTGGACTGGCCATCTATAACTCCATAGCTGTTTATCTTCCTTTCCCAATTGCCCTTTACAAGAAACTCTTACAAAGGTAAAGAATTGTACTTCTATGCTGTAAAATTTTTGTTATTTTGCAAAGTGTGAGTCAAGATGTGGTATAATTACTTTTCCCAAAATGTAGCTTTGCTATCTATTAACACATAACTATGTGCAGACCTCCAAGCCATGATGACTTCAAGGAGATGTTTCCAGCCTTGGGGAGGAGCATCCAGTGCTTGATCGACTACAATGAAGACGACTTTGAAGAAAAATTCCACCTCAATTTCACTGTGAGGATTGTGATAGCTAATTGGCAAGGGGTGTGGTCAATTTAGAAGGGGATCATAATTTCGCAGGTGACAAGACGCGAGTTTGGGGAGTTAAAAGTTAAAGAGCTGATAGAGAATGGTGCTCACACGCCTGTTACCAAGGAGAACAAGCATCGCTACATGTACCTGTTCATGAAGTACTACCTGATTGACTCCATTAACGAGCAGTTCAAAGCTTTCAAGAGTGGATTCAACAGAGTCTGCAATGGTAGAGTCCTGGTGAGTACCTTGTTACAGTGGAAACCTCCAATAAAGGACACTCTGAAAGAGGACAAACCTCTCAACAAAGGTTTGAACATACACTCTATACAAAATAACCTCCAAAAGAGGACAACCTCTCTACAAAGGACAAAAGGAGGTCCCAAGTGTGTCCATTATTATGAGGTTCCACTGTGCAATGACAGAGTGCTAGTAGTATCTTATAAATTGAGTCTGCATTTGGTATTCAAGGAACATACCATTAAGTACTGCTTTACTAAAGATAACCATCAAATACTATATGTTCCATATAATGCCCCCCTTATTCACGTAGCAGAGTTATTATAATCCATGATTGCAGGGTTTGCTCCATCCTCGAGAGCTAATGTCCCTTGTCGTTGGGATGCAGGTTCGAGACTGGGATGACATCAAGAAGGTGAGGAAGGGGTGATATGATGAGAAAACCCCCTTTGCCATGTTGATGGTATATTATAAATTGGGAAATAGATTTTTCATAGTAATTTGGTGTTTATAATTAATTTAATGCCAAACATTTCCCAAGTTTAGTAGCATAATAAACATTACACAGTTTTCTTCTTATGGTATATTATTTTGCAGCACATACAGTACAGGAATGGCTACTCTGCAGACCATCCCTCCATCGTCATGTTTTGGGAAATATTTGATGCATTCTCAGAAGACACAAAGAAACAATTTCTCAGTAAATATGTACAGTAGAACCTCCAATCAATGGACACTCTTGGGACCCAGTCTTTTTTTTCCCTTTGTAGAGAGGTTTTGGGGGTTATTTTGTCCTTGGTTTAGAGGTTTGTCCTCATATCCTCAGTCCTTTATCTCCAGTCCTTAAGTCTCAGGATATTAGTCCTTTGGTTCCATTCTATCTCCAGAATTGTCCCTTCTATGAATTTTCCTTCTTCTCCTTCAGTCTTTTCTTCTTTTTAAATAGTCTTCCTAACGGGAACAAATCGCATTCCTATCCGTGGGTTTGAGAAAATGGGTGTTACCATTCAGAAGATGGATGGTGGTGAAGGCTTTGAGAAGCTCCCAGTGGCCCACACCTGTTTCAACATCTTGGATCTTCCTGCTTACCCCACCAAGGAGAAGATGAGATATAAGTTGTTACAAGCCATGAACTTCACTGCTGGATTTGGGATCATCTAACTGAATTGCCGCTAGCAAAATTCTTTTCATATGTAATTGCTGTCATGTTCATGACTTATCAAATGATGATGATAATCATTTAGCTGTTAATTATACAGGGTGAATTTAATTTATTAAAGGCCAGAGTGAAGTGAGTCCCTCACGCTAACGAATTGGCTGAGAAATTTCTACTATATTTTTGTACATGCATATATCACAAAAATATAGGCACCATCTGATAGTTCTTACTATATAGTCTTTCCTGTCACAATGCTTGCATTTCTAGTATTTGGAATTGGAGTCTGACAGGATTGACCTTCTTGCTAGTTCTACTTTCTCCATAATATTAATATGAAAGGTGGCCCTATTCAGCTATACTGTACATGCATGGAAAATATTGCTGTGACCTCCGGCTCAGCAGGTATGGGTGTGGCTGGTTGACTACAATGACACTGTTTACAGGATTGAAGTATACATAATATCTACACATGGTTTACACAGCTGCAATCATAGCATGAATGGAATCACGAGTATGTACCCCAAATAAGCTGCATTGGGGAGGCTCGTAGAGTAAACACATGGAGCATTGCAGGGTTCTCCCCCAAGGGAGGTCAGTGCAATACCACTCTGATGGGGCCCATTTTTCTTTCATGTGGTTAAAACAATGTATTTTTAATAGCCACAAGAATATCCAAATCCTTTACTATTCAAGCACCCTCTGATCAGTTTCACTGGGGAGAACTCTGCATTGCATGGTTTTGATGCTGACCAGTCAACAATAGGAGGTTATATTATTACTGTATAGCTAGCAATATTTTCACGGGGAAAGTAATGTTTTTTTTCCAATATATAATTTAGTTGTGAAATGTGAATTTTTGTACTATTGGTATCTGATAATTGAGCTACTGATCGATGGTGTTTAGTGTTAAGGCAGCAGCAATCTGATCTTGAGCATAAGTGGTAGCTACATAATATAGATGATGTGGTTCATAGCTTAATGATAACATGTTTGTTTTGCAACACTCAGGTCATGGAATAATGATGATAGGGTTGTCATAATGACACACTTCCTCTTTGGATGAATATGTTTCATCACATGAGAATTAGCTATGTATATATGTTACAATAACCATGCATGCACTTGCACTATAAAAGGTTCAACTTTGTCAGAATTCCTCACTTTTTTGATCTGAAACTTTTTCATGTTGCAGTCTTTCAGTAGCTAGCCAGTTTTTTGGTGTCATCATGGCTGCAGTCTTGGGACAAACTGAAATTTCAGTGAAGAAAACTGGACAAGCATGTACTGTCCCAAATAATAACATAGCTAAACTGATGTATTACTTTAACTGTGTTTGTAGCTGTGTTGAACCCGATCAAAGTCCTACCATTCGTCGTTTGCGGGATTATGAGAACTATGTACGTCTTTCCAGTGACGAAGAAGCACAATTGCTGGCTATTTGCTTGACCCTCAGCCCTGATAAGCTCGTAGGAACAGTCCTATTTCCAGCAGATGACTGTGGAAGCAGAAGTAATGAATTTCTGGAGTTGAGTGCTGTCAGTACTAAGTTGGTTGTGGCAGAATCACTTGTTGTTGGTGGACAGAGCAAGAAGATTAAAAAGATTATGATGTTTACGAAGCGCTGGCTGGAAACATATTACATTGAGCCACTCCGTTCGATCGAAAGGAGCCTGCGACCACCACCCAGACCACAGCCCAAGAGCGATTGTATTATTTTGTAAAATGGATATACTTCAGGACAAAGAAAAAAAAACAAACCGTTCTGTAATGTAACCTTTTTTTCTTTTTTTTAAATGTAGCTATATGTTCTATAGAGCTTTCTTTATTTTAGCTATGTACTTAACCCTCGAACAGTCCATGGATGCCCAACCATGTAAAGAATTATCTTTGATTGTTTTCTGCAACAGCACTATAAGCTTGCATGGCGTGTTAAGTGTATACATTTCCAGGGAGAATTGTATACATACCACTAGATGAATAAAGTATATGGTCTGGTATGCAGCTATAGCTGTATGAATAACTGCCAATGAATAAGACATAGGACTTAGCTACTTATCATATAACTTACCTGGATCACTGTAGGTATAGAAACATTAAAGATATAGTAGTCACTTTTGTTACAGATTTGTAACCAAAATGCTACAGAGCCAGTATTCATAGCATATACATACACAATTATTATGAGACTGTCCCTGACCAGAAGTTGAAAGCTGTTGGAGAGATGAATAATTATAACAACTAGTTAGCTGCTTGAATACACTGCTTGAATACACTTTGCAAAAATAGCTTGTTTATGTGACCACCTGCTAGTGCAGACATCTCCAGCAGAGCACCACCAGCATCCATGCCATTAAACTCATTGGTCTGCTCACTATTATTATAAGGATACATGGAAGCTCTGCATAGGGGCATTTTCAGGTGTCTAGATTCAGTGGATTGGTGGAATGGAATGGTGGCTTCCATGTTCTATATTGCATGGGTATTAAATCTGTGATTGCTAGCAACAACAGATGCAGGAATCTATAACATGCATCAGTGTGATGCAGTTAAAGGTGGATGTAGCAGCTTTGTGTTAAACATGCATAACCATGAAAAAATTGCTTTCACATGAGGGTTGGAGTGCACAACACATGATCTTCTTTGTGCTTTTCCGCAATGGATCAATGCAGCAATAATACGTACAGTACTCACTGCAATCACTACAGTCACCATTGCTGCAATAATTAATAGCAATAATTAATGCAGTCACTACAGTCACCATTGCTGCAATAATTAATAGCAATAATTAATGCAGTAGTTACTGCAAGTATTCACTGCAATAATCAATGCAGTAATCAATGCAGTGATAATTGCAATACTGTAGTCACTGCTATAATTACTGCAGTATAACACTAGTGGGTTGGTGTAGAAAAATTATATTGAGATCGTACGTTCTTTTTCGTTCATTTTCGACCATCGGGTAAATCCTCGCGTATCCATTGATCATGCAAGCGAAGCCGGATCAGACCATAGGATTGAAGATTGTATAGACTACGTACTGTAATCGGGATTGCCCCCCCCCCCCCCCCCCCCCCCCCCGAAAAAAAAATGGGCCTGGGAACGAGGCTAATGTGGGGTGAGCCTGATGAGATTGATGGAGGTTAGTTGTGCAATATCAGGCCCGTAGCAACCGGTCAGGCCATGGCCTGACCACTTTTAAACCTTTGACCTGGTACCCCTAAGTGAGCATTAGATGTGGGTGTCTAGATTCAGTGGATTCGTGGAATGGAATGGAATACTGGAATCTGAGATTTCGATTATTAACACACGTTCCGACCTTAGCTTCCATGTTCTATATTACATGGGTATTAAATCTGTGATTGCTAGCAACCAATGCAGATGCAGGAATCTATAACATGATGCAGTTAAAGGTGGATGTAGCAGCTTTGTGTTAAACATAACCATGAAAAAATTGGTTTCACAGAGGGTTGGAGTGCACAACACAAGAGGAGACGTGAGTGATCGTGTTGTTAACTTGTTACTACTCTGTAGTTTCCTGAGGATGTTTGCTGATACATATCTACATATCACTTGAAGGTAGCTAGTATAATGGGCCCGGATAATTGATGCTGGCATCATTTTTTTGAGTATAGCTATATCTAGAAGCGTTGAGCAATATCTGAGAATTATAGTTTATAGCTACAGTATCAGTCTGACCAGATGGTAATATGGAATGTGGATGTGGGATTCAGCATATGACAGATACAATACTCGAGCTGCATGATCTTACAAGTTCTATAATTATTAGGTTTCAGTAATATTATTGGTAGTATTCTAGTCCAGTATTCCATTCCACTGTTCCCAATCCATGGGCCTACTAGCTACCTTCAAGTGATATGTAGATATGTTAGTAGTAACAGGTGATCAACATAATCACATCTCCTCTTGTGTATTGTATTCCATTCCACTGTTTCCAATCACTAGGTATATGCATGTAGAGTGAGCTAAAAATCCGACGCCTCGCACACGCCTCCTTTTCATGGAAGGCTAATGAATTATTCATTAATTTTTTACACTATTGGGAACAGTGCAAATAAACTACTGTGTTTAATATCTCTGAGGATGGTCAAGATTTGTGACATTGCAGGACGCTCTGTGGGTTCGGCCTTGATGCAGTTCATAATCAGTTTGTGCATATCTCTCCACTTCTCTGCAGTTCACTCAACATTTCTCGTCTCTTGTCAGGATTAGGCAGTTTTCTGATGATGACTTCACACAGCAGGATGCCATAGCTGTATGTGTCTACCTTGACTGTGTATTTTTTACGTGGAGCATCTGGATCAGCAGAAGGGAATATTTCTGGTGCGGAATAGATAATGGCTCCTCGACCAGCAGTGCTTGCAAATTTTGCAAGATTGGCAGATCCTAGATCACCGACTTTGGCAACATATTGTCCATGAGAGAGGGACTTGAGGAGAACATTGGGAGCACTGAGATCACGATGGATGATGGGTTCCCAGTATTCATGCAAATAGTGAAGAGCATATGCCACATCCTGAAATATCTTCAAAGTTAGATTTCGTGAAATATCAGCTTCTTTATACTTTGAACGTAGATTCATATCCATCAGTTGAAGGAGAATCATGGGCATGGGTTGATCGTCGAAGATAGCTCCAATGAAGGCAACTATGTTGGGATGATGTACTTTAGCCATGTAGCCAACCTCACGTCTAAGGTCATCGATTGTTCTTCCTTGTTGAAGAATTGCTTCATGAGGCTCTTTGATAGCAATATGAGATCTACGATACATTCCCTTGCAAACAGTGCCATAAGCTCCACGGGAAATCTCTTCATTCTTTGTCACTTGTGCTCTTGTGATTGAAAGAAATTCAAATTTCGGCTGTTGCTGTAATTCTCTGATTCTCTCCTGCAGCAATTCTTTGTCAGTCTCAAGACACTGCAATTGCTAAAGTACAAATATGGCAAATGTTTAGTGTTTTATCATAATAGGTAATAGTTTTTGATAACTCACCGAATGGTATTCCAGTAGATTTTCATTCCTTCTCTCCAATTCCAATATTTTTTTTTCCAATTCATCTTTCAGGTTATCTCTTTCTAGCACAACTTGAGCTACTTGCCTTTCAAAATGTTGCTGTTGATTCCTTAGTTGGACACTGAGAACATACCGTACTCGCTCATTCAGATCAGAAATTTCTTTCTTCAATTGTCGTTCCAGAGTGCTCCATTCTTTCTCTCTGTCCTTCATAACTGCAGCCATTTTCTCTCTTTCCCTGCATTCATTCTCGTATTCCTCAGTAGTAAGGGATACCTGATAAGATACTAACATTATAATAATACTTCAATAATGCAAATCAGATACCTCCACTTTTCGTGCCTCTATTTCATTCTTGAAATCTTCGATATCACACAGAAGTGATTCTTTTTCCATTTTCAGTCCTTCAGCTACAGCTATTGAATTATACTTAGCTATTACTAGTAATGTAATGTTCATACAACTAAAACTCACCATTTACCATTAGCAAGTCCATGTTAAGCTGAGCTAGCCTGTCTCTCTCCTCCTTCATTCTCTGCAGGCGTCTTTCCACAGCACTTCTAGACGAGATCAAATTCTTTATCTTCTCTTCTTTCATTCTAATTTTGCTTTCCAAATGTCTGACCTCAACCTAAATTCAGGATAATTGTGTGCCACACCCACATAATTATCATATTCACACCTGGAAAGAGTGCTGGTTGAACACCACATCTCGTAACCCCTCCAACATTACAGATTGTGGATCAGATGGATTGATCCTTTGCTTCATATATTCATTAGCTGCTGTCAACCTTGCCACTTCAGCCTGCATGTATGTATATTGAACAGTCTGTCACTCCACTATAACTTAATTGCTACCAGCTATATACAGCTATAGTACCTCAAGTTCACAGTTATTTTCCTTTTCTGCTTTAATTTTCCCTTCCCAAACGTTCCTTTCTTCTTCAACATTTTGTTTCTCACGCTGTGGAGCAAATTAGAAGCTATATAGCTACCATAGGTGGTTAAACTTACCTTAATCATATCTAGATGTTCTCTCATTGCTTGTAGAGCTTGCTGCTGACGAGGGCTTCCATTTTCAGTGGATGATTCCTTTTCAAGCTTCCCTCTTTTCTCTCCCTTGGGTGGTTCACTGCCAGGGTCATTCTTCTCAAATGAAGTTTACGTGGACACTGGATCACTAGTAAGGTCTCTGCCTCCTTGCTGGTTCATGGCATGTTCTTCACCACCTTGAGCTGTCTGAAGTGGTGGCACAGCAGTTCCTTGATCATGAGGCACAGGATTGGGGTTGGTACCACTAGCACATTGAGGCATACCACCAGCACGTGGAGGCACACCACCAGCACGTTGAGGCTGCTGAGGGTACCCCTGTCCTTCAACTTGGGGACTGTATGGCTGTGAATACTGTTGACCAGGTGGACCAAGTGCCCGGTTATCTGGGAAGTTCTGTCTTCCCAAGCCTTGTGCTTGTTGCTGCTGTTCCTGGAATTGCTGGGCCTGAGGGTATGTATGGTGATGCTTTTGGGTTCCATACTGCAAATGCTGAGCTGCTTCTTTGGTCCTGGGATGTCCCTGCCAATCATTTCCCTGTGGATAGCCTACAGGTGATGGTACACTGTAAAAACAAATATGTAAAAACAACCCATTTTTAGGTCATCTGAGTTGCAATTTGCAACTCAGATAACCTAAAAATGGGTTGTTTTTACACATTTATTTTTACAGTGTAGCTGTTGAGGTCGGGCTTGACCTCCAGCTCTTGCTCCAAGCATGGCATTGGGTTGACCCTGTTGCTGGTTACACTGCTGCTGAGATTGCTGAAGAGGATCATTCTGTGATATAGTGAACTATGTAACCATAATTACTAGAGGAACTTCAGAGTGCTCATACACACCTCAAAAGAAACTTTATCAGTTCTTGCTGCATCAGTAGTAAGAGATTTCAGAATCTTTTAATTGTATACAGTGATATCAAGCAAAGGCACACTACATTGTGATCTTACTTCATCCTCTTCAGGGCTAAGAGGTGTATCATCAACAAGCTCCTTCTGTACAAGTTTCTTAAACTGAAAACTGATAGACTTTTGGTATTCAACTTCATCTTTCAGTAGTTCAATTTCAATCTGAAGTGACTGTAGCTAGTCACAGATATAATAATGACAACATGCATATGCATAAATGTATAAAGCTTACCACATTGCGATCTTTTTCTTCCTCATACAGTTGCTCTGCTCGCAATTGAGGATTGGAACTGCCACAATTAGACCCCTTTGCACCTGCCTTTTCAACCTTTATGGGCTTAGTTTCAACTTTTTTCTTGAATTTTAGAAGCTCTTTGTTATCTTTTCTTGCTTTCTCCAGTTCTCCATCAAGGTGTACTGCTAAAGCAGTAGAAGTTTTAACCTTGAGTTACATACAATGATCATTATTAAATGATATCACAGCAGTTGTTGAACAGATTACCTGGATTTTCAACCCATCGTATTCTTTCAATTTTCTGTGTTTTGATTCCTTCCTCCTCTCTACTTCAAGCTTTAAGTCATCTCTCTCACTACTAACCATCTCTACTTGTGTTTTCAAGTTCCCAATGACCACTTTTGAAGTATCCAGGTCTTGTTTAAGTTTGCCTGATACTCGTGCCCATTGCTTTCTTTGTGCATTACGTTCTTCCTTCAAATCTTTAATCTCAGTATGTAAACACTTCATCTCTTCTTGCATAGCATCCTGTTGCAAGTCAATTAATAGACCCTGTGCTCGCTCACGATCTTTACGCTCCTCCAGAAAATCAGCTTTATAAATTTCAGCCTAATAAGTGATGACAGAACATCAAGAGAGAGTCATGTGGTTACCTCTTTACCCTAACTACATACCTCAACTCGAGCTGCTGCAATGTCACCAGTGGCTTCCTTCAGTTCAGTTTGGAGTTTTTCAACAGTGTGTTTAGTCACATCAAGTTGAGCAGTTTTTTCTTTCATTATTTTCTTCAGGTCACCAACTTCAATACGTAATTCTTTACATTTCTGATTATTGCAAACAAAGGCACTGGATTGCTCACCAGTCACTGCCGGAATCTAAACAAGAGTCATAGTATACAGGTCAGGTATTGTTCAGTGCACTTACTTCCATTGAAGATCTGAAAGCTTCTTATTTAGCAAAATGTAATTCTTTTTTCAGAGCTTCATTCTCCCTTCTCAAATGTTCCATCTCTTCATGCGCACTTAAAAACTTCTCTCAACGTTAAACATCAAATATAAGTTGGTGCACATCCAAAAAAGATTGAATTCTCCTTACCCCAGTAGTTCCTGGTATGTATCTCTATCCATAGCTTCATCTACTAGCCTCGTGCTCGTTCCCAGACTCTCAAGCTAGCTCGCTCGTCGAAGAAAAAGGTAAAGTACCGAAAGGGAGGAAGAGAAAAAGGAAAGGAAGACTCTAGCTCTTCTTCTTCTTCTCATCTTCCTCCCGTGCGGTACTTTAATATTATATATAATGGGAGTGAGAGAGGAAGGCCTGGGAACGGGCTAGCCATCTAGACCACAGAATGCATCCAATATTTATAGAAGACAATCAGTATCTCTTACATACCTCGACGTTCATTCTTTTGGTGGACCTTTGATTATTTTACTTTGCTTTTTGGTTGGTAGCTATGTTATAATTTATTTGATTATCCTTTTACGAATCTAGGCCCTTTTCAGAGAGCTGCTGCTTCAACTTATAAATCTCAGCTTGGTAATTCCTAGATAGCATCAGCTTCATTTTGTTGCTCTATTATTTTCTGGTTCCTACTGGAAATCATCCTTTGATCTTTATTCACAGAAACTGTTATAGCTAGGTAAAAGTACAGACTAACCTTACATATCATGGCCTTTTTAATTAGCACCGTAAATTTTTCTCCCTTCATTCTCATTAGCTAGCTACTGTGCCTATAGCAACCCCAAGCCTCGAAGCTTACCTTCAAGACCTCTTTAAAGTGAATGGGAAGCTTAATTTTCTCTGCCATTTTATACCAATAGTCCTTCCATTTATTAGCTAAGGGACACTGGGTTCACTGAACCAAAGAGGCTACAGGTTTGACAACTTATACAAACTTGCAAAGGGATATCGAAATGCTTAAGGGTTTCTATCTGTGAAGTGCTGAATGGGAATTCTCTGCTCCCCTGCCAGTCGTGTCATTATTAGCTATCATGGTCACATCAAGAAACAAAGAAATTAGCTAGGTCATATCATTTTAATATAATTATAAATTAAATGTAGCTAGCTACTCCATATTGCTTTCAACTTCTCTAAGGGTGGTCAAGATTTGTGACATCGCAGGACGCTCTGTTGGTTCTGCCTTGATGCAGTTCATAATCAGTTTGTGCATATCTCTCCACTTCTGCTCAGCTTCACTCAACATTTCTCGTCTCTTATCAAGATCAGGCTGTTTCCTGATGATGACTTCACATAGCAGAATGCCATAACTGTATGTGTCTACCTTGACTGTGTGCTTTTTACGTGGAGCATCTGGATCAGCAGAAGGGAACATTTCTGGTGCGGAATAGATAATGGCTCCTCGACCAGCAGTGCTTGCAAATTTTGCAAGATTGGCAGATCCTAGATCACCGACTTTGGCAATGTATTGTCCATGAGGGAGGGACTTGAGGAGAACGTTGGGAGCACTGAGATCACGATGGATGATGGGTTCCCTGAATTCATGGAGGTAGTGAAGAGCATATGCCACATCCTGAAATATCTTCAAGGTTAGATTTCTTGAAACATCAGCTTCTTCATACTTTGAACGTAAGTTCATATCCATCAGTTCCAAAATGATCATAGGCATGGGTTGATTGTCAAAGACAGCTCCAATGAAAGTGACTATGTTGGGATGGTGTACTTTAGCCATGCAGCCGACTTCACGCTTGAGGTCATCATTTGTTGCACCTTCAAGAATCAATTCATGAGGTTCTTTAACAGCGACCCAACATCCACGATACGTTCCCTTACAAACAGTACCAAATGCACCACGAGAAATCTCTTTTTTCTTGATTACATGTGATCTAGCAATCGAACGAAAGTCAAAATTTGGCTGCTCCAGTGATTGCCTCAATCTTTCCTCCAATAGATCTACATCAGACTCGAGTCTCTACAAGAAAAAAAACAGTGGAACCTCCGATGAAGGAAGGACAAACCTCTCAACAAAGGACAATCTAAAAGTCTACAAAAAGGCAGGGTCAGTTTCCACTTTACCAATATACACTTTACCAATATACACTGACCATTATAATGTCAGTGACAATTCTTGGGCTTAGCTATATATAACATCACTTACCACTACTTTTGACTCCAGGTGACATTTCTGTTGTTCTGCTGACTCTATGGCATGCCTTTTCTCCTTGCTCTCCCTCTGCAATTCTTGTTGGAGTTCACGGGTCTTAGAGTTGAGCACTTGAATATTCTCTTCCAATTGTTCTATTTCAGACTCCAGGTACTGAATAAACATAATGACATTATTATCACAGTACTGACACTAGTTAGTTCTCCTGAAACACTCATTGATAAACTTATTCTTACCACCACTTCTTGTTGCCATTTTTTGGAATCAAGTTTCTGCTGTTCACTGGCAGACAGTCGTTCATGTTCAACTAGCTCTTCTAGGTCATGGATTTCTGTGTTTAACTTTTGCTCCAAAATATCCCACTCCCCCTGCTTGTCCATCAACACTGCAGCAATTCTTTCCTTATCCTTGCATTCATTCTCATATTCTTCAGTAGTGAGGGAAACCTATTATAATTAGCGATTACACAATAAGAGGCAGTCATGTATGAAATTTATACCTCCTTTTTACGAGCTTCAATCTCATCTTTCATATCTTCAATTTCATGCAAAAGTACTTCTTTTTCTTTCTTTAGTTCCTCAGCCTCAGCAATTTTGACAGCAAGCCGTTCTACAATGCAGTTTCATGACAATGATAGCTAATTATTTTTGGTTCAACTCACCATTGATATTTGCTTTCATTAATAGCAACTCCATATTATATTGAGCCAGTCTATCTCTCTCCTCTTTCATTCTCTGCAGGCGTCTCTCCAGTATGATTCTAGATGATGTCAAATTCTTTACCTTGTTCTCTTTCCTAGTGATGTTGCTCTGAAAATCCCTGACCTCGACCTTGAAATTGATTATGTATAAATGTAAGGCCTTCTACATGGTCAGGTCCACTGTGATAATTATAGCTATTCATATACCTGCAATTGGAGTATCGGATCCTGTGTTATGGAGTGTGGATCAGATGGGTTGATCTTTCGTTTCAAGTATTCATTTGCTGCTGTCAGCCTAGCCACCTCAGTCTATCTTAGTATTGATACTAAAACTGAATCCACATGGACACTGTACACCTTCATACCTTAAGTTGAGAGTTCTTTTCCTTTTCTGCTTCCATTTCCTGTTTCTGAGCATTCTTCTCTTCCTCTACGTCTTGTTTCTCACGCTGTGTAATGAAGAGATTGGCATGTAGCTAAGAACGTCTGGGACTTGGGAGAGTTACCTCAATCTTATCCAGATGCTCTTTCATAGCCTGCAATGCATTAATGGTTGCCAGTGGATGAGAAACCACCTGCTGAGAGTGAGGTTGATTTTGAGGGTAGATAGCTTGTACAAGTTGCTGTCCTTGTGATCCTCCAGTTCCCTGCATGGGTGACCTCAACGTTTGATTGTGCTCTTCTTTCCTGAATAAAATTCTAAGGGTACCATAACTATTCTCAATAATCTCTAAAGCACATGCACTGACTGTTTCTGCTGCTCATCCAATTGCTTCATCAGAAGATCCACTTGTTTATGAGCTTCTTCCAGCTCTGATGACTCAGAAGATGAGAATACTATGTTTGCTTTAGTCAGCTCTTCAATATTAGCCTTCAACTGTTCATTCTCCTCCTGCGACAAACAATGACGAGAATCTTTAAGTGCAATGCACCACAGTAGAACAACCTTGATAAGTGTATTAACAGTAGAACTGTTAATACATTAATTGAAACTTACTTCTTGCTTGGTGTTCTAAGTATTACAAAAGGGAAATTATTTTACTGCTTCATTATCTTATGTACAAACAATACACTACAAAAAACACATGTACACTTTAAAGGTATAAAGTTAGTGTATACACTTTCACTGTAGGAACTTCAGTGCACAAACAAGAAGAGAACAGATATTGATAAGGCAATGACTCAGCAAGTTTGTGACTTACTTTGAGTCTTTTAGTCTCTTGCTCCAAGAAAGAGTCTTGTGTGTCCTTCTTTCCAACTATATAGCTTGACTGGGACACTTGTGGTTGAAATTGGGATTTCCTCTCTTTCAACTTCCGCTCTGCAAGGTTCGCTCGCTTCGTCACAGCTTCCAACTCCTGGGCCAGTTTTTGGAACTGGTTTGTGTACTGCATCTCCATTTCGGCCATTTTGGAATGAGCCTTTTCCCGATCTTTCCGCTCTGCCTCAAAATCCTCCCTAAATGTGTCAGACTGAAAGGAAGGGGAGAAAATATCACCTCTTTCTCTTATCAAGGATGTCATATCTTGGCATAATACAGTCACTATGAAACTTACCATAAATTTTTGTGCTTCTATCTCTCCTTGGAGGTCAGCAACTTGTTTTTTTAATTTGTGGATTTCCTCCTTCTGTTGTTCTGAATGTGTAGTCAGCTCTCCAATATTAGCCTTCAACTGTTCATTCTCCTCCTGCGACAATAGATACTACAATGACAAGAATCTTTAAGCATACACTCAATTTACTAACCTCAAGTCCATCTGATTTTTTCTTTAAAGCTAAGACTACTTTAGCGGTAGATGCGTTCCGTTGTACCAATGCAGCCAAAGTCTCACCAGTAGAGTCAAGTTTCTGTAGCTGTTTGTTCAGTATCTCTATTATCTTGTCTTTCAACTTCATTTCCTCATATAACTTGGCCAGTTCTTTCTCATGCTCCTCACCGAAACCCTGCCTACTTCCAGTGGCAATTGTCATGGGTAACTGGGAGGTGGCTGGACGTTGCTGCTGCCATAACCCTTCCACCTCCACACCCCCTCCCACTTCCTCTCCCTCATGTGTCTCCAGACCCTCTTCTTCCTTGCATTGGTGGGGGTGTGGGCTGCAAGACTTTAATGACATATACATCATGTAATGATGTATGTTAGTCTGGCGGCACCAACCCTTTTCTTGGGGTGGGGGGAGGGAAAGGGTCTGGTAACTCTAGCATAAATGAGTTGTGTCATTACATCACAGATTACATCACCATAAATATTTCCGCGCACATATTTGCAATTGATGGGTGGGGCTTACTACTAGTCATGGCTCAATGTGTTTGGAGACAGGAGGCTGATAAAGTTTGTAGAGAGCATAGCAGCCAAGGAAAAGGGCTAGAGAAGAGGGGAGAGAGTCTGGATGTTCTCAGAATAATTACCCCTGCTACAGTCTGTAACTATTCAGGCTTTATTCAGTCGAATCTAAATGCTTCTTGAAGTGCTCATCATGTACAGGGGAACTGTGGTCACTAGGTAGCTGTTCTGCCATCGCTACACTACAGTCTACAGGTAGCCAGCCGAGAAGCACACGGGTAATTAAGAAGAATGTGTGCACCAATTTCTAGCAATCTGATTGGGCCGCCGTTCTGGCAATGCTAGAGTTACCAGACCCTTTCCCTCCCCCCCAACCCGAGAAAAAGGAGGTAAAGGGTCGGCCTGCCAGACTAGATGTATGTGTGGACGGTATTCTCCAATATCTGGAGAGGTGTGGACGGTATTCTCTCCAATATCTGGGGGAGTCCATGCAATGTGACAGCTAGAGGTAGGGTCCGGACCGGTAGCCTGCAGGACCCGCTTAGCAAGACAGTTACCCTACCTGTTGAAATCTTTGGGATTCCTCCGATCCTTTTTGGGGATTCCCTCTTTTTAAATAGTTGGCGACAGTGGAGATGATTCCACCGCCAATGGCAGCCTCTTCCTCTTCCCTTAGAGCTGCCAATTTCTTAGTGGCTCCTTCGCTACTTTTCAGTTTTGATTTCAAATGTCGGAGTTCATCTCTAATTGAGTTGTTCTCTTCTTGTAGTTTTGCTACCTGTTTATCTTTTTCTTTCAATCTCTCAACTTCTTGTTCGTGCTGAACAACATGTTCTTTCAGTTCTTTCTCTAGCTCCTCTATTTTACTGTTCTTGAATTGAAGATTTTTGGACAATATCTTTTGGAGCGAGTCATACCTTTCTTTTTGTTTATTTCTTTCACCTGCCACTTGTTTAGGCATAGCAAACTGACTCAATTTCTTGAAATCTTTCTTATAAGGGATAGCAGTTTCCCATGATGACAATTTCTTTTGCTGATATAATGAAGCACTAGCACCAGACGAAGTCACACCAGCCCCTGAAGGAGGTCCAGGAGGAGGATCTTCAGGTTCTTCAGGCTGTCCTGGTGGATTCATAGAGTCGTACTTCTCATACGTTTCACCATTTTCCTCCTTAGTCTCCTTGGAGGATTTCTTTCGAGTGAACATGGCAAATTAAACCTATACACAGTTATATCAATTGTTTAATACAAACACTACCTATAGCTAAGGGTGTTAGCTAGTAGCCAAATTCTTCTACCAACCAGGTAGTCAGTCAACTGGTCCTCCAGAGGACTTCACTGAATAGGTAGGATAAGATTTGTGAATAGTAACACTTTTCCTCACACTACTGCTCTTAACCTACACAGTTGTATCATTCTACAGAGCTTAAGTATATACAACTTGTTAGATAGCTAGTCTCGATCTCGTGCGATTTTATCGCTTATATCCGACGCCTCAGACACGCCTCCTTGAAGGCTAAGGCCAAACAAACTTGATTGTTATTTTCCCGTCACCGCCCGCCTGTACAATCTCATGAATAGCAATGCGCATGAGAAGAAGCTATTGTGCAACAATTATCAGACTTGGTCAGTCTGTTTGTTCATGCTGTCAGCAAAGTCATGACCGTATTAGAAAAGAACCAAGTCATAAATTCATTTTATCATTGCTCAGCATGCATACCAGTTATTATGACATTTTCAGTTTACACTAAGATGCGTTAAGTACCTGATTGTGGCATAGATACTATAGACTACGTAACCGGGATAGGAAACCCAATTTTTTTCTCCGGGCACTCTGTGTTACGGGGTAGCTGCATGTGGGTTTGTAGAACCTACAACAACGTTACAAGTACAACCAGCCTTTCCTTTATGAAGCCCAGACCCCGCAGAGACTCGCAAAGAAAAGGACATGGCTGTAGCTTCCAGTTCTGGGGAAATTTTAGCTGCAAATGCATCTTTTTCTGGTGAGTTAGCTGGTTTGTAGCTACAACTGTATAACCTACAAACTACTACAGTGGTAAGCTCTAGCTATTATTTTTTTCTCTACCAGGTGATGCTTAGATGCTGTTTTAAGGATAATGGTTTTCTGCTACCAACTCCTCAGGCATCTGGTGCAGTGGGTGGAAGCTGCTTCAGCTTTAGCTCACTGTGCAGCTTACTGATTCTAGAGTATGGCTCTGAGGATCAGTTCGATTTAATGACCTGCTTACCAGACGACTTGACTGGACCCTGAGACAGCCTCTAAAATTTGTGCACCTCTTACAACGTACACACTTGCCAGATGTGGGAATTAGAAGCTCACAGGCTACATGTCTGATGGTGTCACCACAACTATCGATACTTGCTATTCGTTGATTTCCTATGATGTAGACAATTACTACATGTCATAGCTAAAGAGCTAGCATGCACACATACCTGTGGAATCAAAGAATTCTGCCCCATGAGCATCTGCCTGAAGTCATTCAGCTGTTATCAACCTGCTTTCTACATTCCAAAAAATAGTGGGAATTTCCCACTATTTTTTGGAATGTAGAAAGCAGGTTGATAACAGCTTTTGCACTGGTAAGTTTAGGAGGAATGTCACTGAAAAGACTGCACTGGCCCACTTACACTGAAACACCGTTATAGCTGAGACTCCACCTTAATTCCTTGTCTATTTTCAAAAGCATGGTAGCCTTAGCTGAAAGGGGGTGAACATTGATGGTTAGCTAGGCAAATACTAGAATATCTTCCATGGAATCAGTACACTTTATCCATCCCTTCCATGTGTTCTTCGAGTGATACCAAATCCGCACACAATTGAGGAGGTAAAGGAAAAGATACCCTTACTTCTGCAGCCTACGTATAATATATGTATACTCTGTATACATCAATACTTCAGATTCTGCAAGCTTCCTCTTCTTCACTCTTTGTAAATGTTTCTTGGACTCAAATCTAAGTTTTCATGGCATTCTAAGCTGACCATGAATATATTGTGCCTGCAACTAAAAAGTCACACTATTAAAGTAGCCCACACAAGAACTAATTTATTTCTATCAGCTAACTACTTGGTTGAATACTTCTTATAGATTCCCACACACATAAGAAGTTACTTCTGAAATAATTGCTTTGTATGAACAAATAACAAGTGCACTTTCCAAAAGAGGGACATTAAAAATATGCAAGGAGAAGTGAAGATGTTTGCAGGAACAATACTATGTCTTTATTACTGATAGAATTCCTATTCATGGGGTTAAAAGCAATCAATATGACAATTAAAACCTGTATTTTGCTTTATAAATAGCTAACTAGAGGGAGTTTTAGCTTAATTTCACTAAGCATCCAGAACAATACCCAGTTTTAACCAGGACCATGCAGAATATTGCATGCACAATTGTAATATATCATAGTCACTACATAAGTCCTCCTTTTTATCTGGTTTCTATTCGCCATTCACCTACATGGAGGAAATGAGCTGGAATACTTGTCTCTCTTTCACCTGTTACTATGGCTCCACACATGCGCAGAAATCGTAACACTGTGTGCCCGTAATTTTTGTACACGGATTAATGCGGTTTCCTATCCCGGTTACGTAGTCTTATCTATGATTGTGGAATGTCAGGATAAACCGCATGTACACTACAAACCACTTGATGACGTTTCATAACGCTTCACGTGATGTAGAGACTGGGACATGTACATGTTATTTCTATTGAGCTGTAGCCACAAACCACGCATCAAATTACACCTGACGTTTTGATGACATCACAACTGTGGGTCTGAAGCTGTAAACCAGATATTTTCTATACTTTTCAACAGTCATATTTCATTTATGACAAGGTTTTGTGCTTATCTTATCATATCATATTAAAGTTCAAACTGTGTGGATCAGATAGCAACTTAAAATTTTGGGAACAGACCATTTGCATCGAGATGTCCGGTGTACTAAAGTTGACCAGTTTAGAGAAAGTCAGAAAAGTAGTGCCAATAAAACTTGTATAACTTTTTATAGGTTTAACATACAAACAATCTGATTGCTCCACTCTATAAAGAAAGGGCTAGTTAAGCCTCCATTCAAGTCTCAGAAACCTTTTATGAGTAGAAAATTTGCTGTGTCACTCCAAAATAAGTGATTTTTTGTGACATTTCATTGTCCTGCAGTTCAGTGTATTTTCAAGCTAGACTTAAGTTTTTTTGCATGATTATGTAGTTTATACTGTTGGCTATCCACATGCAAAGTATCAAAGGCCCAATCGATTTTGCATCGAGATGTCCGGTGTACTGAAGATAGGTACCTATGCCGAAATCTCACTAGTTAGCCCTGCCATATCAGAGAGGGCACTGAGTTTTTGCTGAATTAAAGGTAAAGAGAGTGATTACCAACCTTTCATTTAGTAAGTATCAAAAAATTAAAGCACTAGCTGAAAGCATTTCTGAGATATCACAGGTAAAATACAGTAATGTTAAAAGTCAAATTCCACTCCATTGACCTAGTACAAAGCCACCAGACAGGAAGTGATCACGTAATTAACGCGTCTTAGTGTAAACTGTTTTGATAATGAATAATTAATAATTACCGCCCGCCCGCATCCTGTTAAGCAGGAAGTGAGTTGGGAAACTAAATTGCTTGGCCTAATGAGAACAGTGCAAATAAACTACTGTGTTTCAATTTCTCTGAGGGTGGTCAGGATTTGTGACATTGCAGGACGCTCTGTAGGTTCTGCCTTGATGCAGTTCATAATCAGTTTATGCATATCTCTCCACTTCTGCTCAGCTTCACTCAACATTTCTCGTCTCTTGTAAGGATTAGGCAGTTTCCTGATGATGACTTCACATAGCAGGATGCCATAACTGTATGTGTCTACCTTGACCGTGTGTTTTTTACGTGGAGCATCTGGATCAGCTGAAGGGAATATTTCTGGTGCGGAATAGATAATGGCTCCTCGACCAGCAGTGCTTGCAAATTTTGCAAGATTGGCAGATCCTAGATCACCGACTTTGGCAACATATTGTCCATGAGAGAGGGACTTGAGGAGAACGTTGGGAGCACTGAGATCACGATGGATGATGGGTTCCCAGTATTCATGCAAATAGTGAAGAGCATATGCCACATCCTGAAATATCTTCAAAGTTAGATTTCTTGAAATATCAGCTTCTTTATACTTTGAACGTAGATTCATATCCATCAGTTCAAGGAGAATCATGGGCATGGGTTGATCGTCAAAGATAGCTCCAATGAAGGCAACTATGTTGGGATGATGTACTTTAGCCATGTAGCCAACCTCACGTCTAAGGTCATCGATTGTTCTTCCTTGTTGAAGAATTGCTTCATGAGGCTCTTTGATAGCAATATGAGATCTACGATACATTCCCTTGCAAACAGTGCCATAAGCTCCACGGGAAATCTCTTCATTCTTTGTCACTTGTGCTCTTGTGATTGAATGAAATTCAAATTTTGGCTGCTCTCTGTTCCTCTCCTACAAAAATTCTTTCAATGTTATCGTGCAAATGTATCGAAAGACATGAACTCACCACGAGAAGAATTCTGTCCAATTTCAACACATTTTGTTCCAATTTATCCTTCAGGCTATCTCTTTCTAGAGTAATTTGAGCTACTTGCCTTTTGAAACCTTGTTCTTGATTCCTCAGTTCAATATCATATTTCTGCTCTTCACTGACATTAATAGCATTCTGTACTCGCTCATTCAAATCAGAAATTTCTTTCTTCAATTGTTGCTCCAGAGTGCTCCATTCTTTCTCTCTGTCTTTCATAACTGCAGCTATCCTTTCTCTTTCCCTGCTTTCATTCTCGTATTCCTCAGTAGTTAGGGATACCTGATATGATAATAATAAATAATACTTTAGTATAATTATGACTGTATGCAAACCAGATACCTCCTTTTTTCGTGCCTCTATCTCATTCTTGAAATCTTTGATATCATACAAAAGTGATTCTTTTTCTTTTTTCAGTCCTTCAGCTACAGCTATTGAAGGTAATTACTTGTAATTTTTGTAGAAATGCATGCATGTCCATGCTCACCATTAAGATTTGCTTTTACTATTAGCAAGTCCATGTTAAGCTGAGCCAGTCCGTCTCTCTCCTCTTCCACCCTCTGTAGACGTCTTTCAATAGTACTTCTGGACGAGATCAAATTCTTTATCTTCTCCTCTTTCATGGTAATCTTGCTTTCCAAATATCTGATCTCAACCTACATTCACAGAGTGAGTTATTTCATATCAATTGATGTATGCATATATCCACACCTGAAATGAGCACTGGTTGAACACTGTATCTTGTGACTCTTCCAACATTACTGACTGTGGATGAGATGGATTGATCTTTTGCTTCAAATACTCATTGGCTGCTGTCAACCTTGCCACTTGAGTCTGTATGTATATTAAACAGTCTGTCACTCCACTAGTTTAATTGCTACCAGCCACAGCTATAGTACCTCAAGTTCACAGTTATTTTCCTTTTCTGCTGTGACTTTCTGTTCCCAAACGTTCCTTTCTTCCTCCATGTCTTGTTTCTCACGCTGTGGAGCAAATTAGATTCCTATGAATAGCTATAATTATAGTGCTTGAACTTACCTTAATCCTATCCAGATGTTCTCTCAAAGCCTGTAGAGCTTGCACTTCACTTCCTATGGTCTGTTGTTGCTGGGATTGGTTAGTGTCTTGAGGATCACTGTAGGATTTTCCTTGTGATGTATCACGGCCCGAATTCAAGGAACCCTCGTCATCGCGGCCCAAATTCAAGGAACCACTGCCATCTTCATACTCCATTACTTCTTTCTTTGGAATAGCATGAGCAGGTCCACTTTGGGGTCTAATACTTAGATCTTGTGAATGAGCACCTACTCCAAATTCTCCAGATTTTTGAGAGGTGTAAGAGGTTGTTCTCTTAAACTCTTTGTCAAGGTGCTCCTTCAGAGGAAGTTGGGGATCCTCAGATGCCAGCGATAGCGATAGCTAAAGTGCATATGTAACCATGTTTACTCTGAGCAACTGTTTCTAACACACCTCAAATAGATCTTTATCAATGCTTGGAGTAATGAGAGATTTCAGACTCTTCTGTTGAATACAATGATCATGTAAAGGCATTCTTTTCACAATAATTGTGTAGTCATACCTCCTCCTCGGGGCTAAGAGGTGTGTCATCAATGAGCTCCTTCTGTACAAGTTTCTTAAACTGGGAACTGATAGATATTTGGTGCTCAACTTCATCTTTCATTAGTTCCATTTCAATTTGAAGTGCCTATTGTTAGAGTTATATAATAACGCACAATATATTAATGTGCATAAAAGAGCTCACCTCATTGCGATCTCTTTCTTCCTCATACAGCTGCTCAATTCGAACCAGTCTTTTCTCACTTTCAGATTGAGAATTGGAGCTGCCACGACTGGACCCCTTCACACCACCTGCCTTTTCAAGCTTTTTTTCTGTCTTACTTAAAGCTTTTTTCTTGAACTTCAGCAGCTCCTTGACATCTTTTCTCGCTTTCTTCAGTTCTCCTTCAAGGTGTACAGACAAGGCAGCAGAATTTTTAACCTTGAGTTACATACGATGACAATTAATGACATCACAGCAGTAGCTAGATAAATTACCTGGACTTTCAACTTGTCATACTCCTTTAACTTTTTGTGTTTTGCATCCTTCATCCTCTGAACTTCATATTTCAAGTCATTTCTCTCTTCACTAATCTTCTCTATCTGTTCTTTCAAGTTAGAAATGAAGAGTTTTGCACTATCCAGGTCTTGCTTCAGTTTGCCAGATACTAGTGCCCACTGCATTTTCTGTGTATTACGTTCTTCCTTCATATCTTCCATCTCAGTGTGTAAATGCTTCATCTCTTCTTGCATAACACCTTTTTTTTCCTGCTGCAAGTCTATCAATTGACCCTGTGCTCGCTCACGATCTTTACGTTCCTCCAGAAAATCATCTTTGTAAACTTTAGCCTAATAAATGATGCACAGTACATCAAGAGAGAATCATGTGGTTACCTTCAAGCTACATTACCTCAGCTCGAGCTGCTGCAATGTCATCAGCAGCTTCCTTCAGTTCAGTTTGGAGTTTTTCAACAGTGTGTTTAGCCACATCAAGTTGAGCAGTTTTTTCTTTCATTATCTTCTTCAGGTCACCAACTTCAATACGTAATTCTTTACATTTCTGATTATTGCAACCAAATGCACTGGATTGCTCACCAGTCGCTGCCTGGACCTACAAAATAAGAGCCATAGTATTAACCTTCACGTTCACGCTGCACTTACTTCCACTGACATGTTCACAGACCTCTTCACGCCCACTTAAAACGAAAAAAAAAAAAAAAATCATCCCTGGCCCTCCCCCGCCTCAGAGCCGGCCACGCCCGCGCCCGGCGCCCCTTGGTTAATACGCGCGTGTGCCATACCACGTCTCACGCGCGCATGTTTATCAGTATATTTCTCAACTTGGACAACAATCTGAGTCATTGCTGACGTTGATGCAGTTCTACTTGCCTCTCAAAATCTTGCTCTTGATTACTCAGTTGGACATCAAATTTATGTTGCTGTTCACTGACATGACTGTTCTTGCTCAGAAATTTCTTCTTCAGTTGTTCCAGAGTGCTCCGTTCTCTGTGTCCTTCATAACTGCAGCTAGCTATTCTCTTTCTCCCTGCTTTATTTCATTCTCATATTTTTCTCAACAGTAAGGGATATCTGACATGATACCTTTTCGTGTTCATTCTTTAAATCTTCAATATCAGCTATTGATTACAATCTTGTGCCTGAGGCTGGTTTCTAACTATTAAAGATGCAGGAATCAAACTACTCTCTCAAAAGAGTAGCTATGTAGCTCGGTTATGTTTCACTTATCATGTATGCAGCTAGCTATGCCTCTCTCTACTGGTCCACACGAGACTACTACTCTAGTTCTCTCAGGTGCACTGTACCAGGTGGGGGCAGCACGCACTCCAGCTGAATATAGGTATGACCACATAATATACAAAATAGCTAATACACAACAACACACAGGTACACAACATACACACTATCATCATTAGAGTTATACAGTGCAGGTACAGTGGCTTTGCAAATCTAGCTATATGCCAATTTCTCTGAGAGTGGTCAAGATTTGTGACATTGCAGGACGCTCAGTTGGTTCTTCTTCAATGCAGTTCATAATCAGTTTGTGCATATCTCTCCACTTCCATTCGGCTTCTCTCAACATTTCTGGTCGTTTATCGAGATCAGGTTGTTTTCTGATGATGACTTCACATAGCAGAATGCCATAACTAAAAGTATCAATCTTGACAGTTTGCTTCTTACGCTGGACGGTTGCAACGCTTGAAGGGAACATTTCTGGTGCAGAATATATAATGGCTCCTGGAGCAGAAGTCTTTGAGAGTTTCACGAGATTGGCAGATCCAAAATCACTGACTTTGGCAATGTATTGTCCATGAGGGAGGGACTTGAGGAGAACATTGGGAGCACTGAGATCACGATGGATGATGGGTTCCCTGAATTCGTGGAGGTAGTGAAGAGCATATGCGATATCCTGAAAGATTTTTAATGTCTGGCTCTTTGATAAGCTGACTTCATTATATTTTGATCGTAGGTTCATATCCATCAGTTCCAAAATGATCATAGGTATGGGTTGATCATCAAAGACTGCTCCAATAAAAGTAACTAAATTCGGGTGATGGACTGTAGCCATGCAGCCGACCTCACGCCTGAGGCTATCAATTGTTGATTCATCAAGTATAAGAGGATGAGGCTCTTTGATGGCAACCTGATATCCTCGATACTTTCCCTTGTGCACAATGCCATATGCACCAGGAGCAATCTTACTTTGCTTGGTCACTTGTGATCGAGTGATTGAACTAAAGTCAAATTTCGGTTGCTCCTGCGATTGCCATATTCTCTCTTGTAATCGTTCTATTTTAGACTCCAGGAACTACATAAAACACATTAGCCACTATAGACAGTGCTGGTACAAAATCTGTTCTTACCATCACTTCTTGCTGCCATTTTTGGGATTCAAGTTTCTGCTGTTCAATGGCAGACAGTCGTTCATGTTCGACTAGGTCTTTTAGGTCATAGATTTCTGTGTTTAATTTTTGCTCCAAAATATCCCACTCCCTCTGCTTTTCCCTCAACACTGCAACAATTCTTTCCTTATCCTTGCATTCATTCTCATATTCTTCAGTAGTGAGGGAAACCTATTATAATTATTACACAGTAAAGAGGCAGTCATGCATGAAATCTATACCTCCTCTTTGCGAGCTTCAATCTCCTCATTCAAATCTTCAATTTCATGCAAAAGTACTTCTTTTTCTTTCTTTAATTCCTCAGCCTCAGCAATTTTGACAGCAAGTTGTTCTACAATGCAGTTTCATGACAATAATACTTATTATTTTTGGTTCAACTCACCATACATTAACAGTAACTCCATATTATATTGAACCAGTCTGTCTCTCTCCTCTTTCATTCTCTGCAGGCGTCTCTCCAGTATGATTCTAGACGAAGTCAAATTCTTTATCTTATCCTCTTTCCTGGTGATGTTGCTTTGCAAATCCCTGACCTCAACCTAGAAAGATGAATTGTGAATTGAGAGTCTCAGGTCCAGTATAAAATTAAATAGCTATACATACCTGCAATTGGAGTATTGGATCCTGTGTTATGGAGTGTGGATCAGACAGATTAATTTTTCGTTTCAAGTATTCATTAGCTGCTGTCAACCTTGTCACCTGAGTCTGTATGTATGTATATTGAACACTCCACTATAATTGCTACCAGCCACAGCTATAGTATGTACCTCAAGTTCACAGTTATTTTCCTTTTCTGCTTCAACTTTCTGTTCCCAAACGCTCCTTTCTTCCTCCATGTCTTGTGTCTCACGCTGTGGAGCACATTAAATGGCTATATAGCTACCATAGGTGCTTAACTTACCTTAATCCTTTCCAGATGTTCTCTCATAGCTTGTAGAGCTTGCTGGTGGTCATGCTGCAAATGCTGGGCTGCTTCTTCAGTTCTGGGATATCCCTGCTGATCATTTCCCTATGGATCTCCTGCTCCAAGCATGGCATTGGGTTGACCGTGTTGCTGGTTAAACTGCTGCTGAGATTGTTGAGGATATGGGACTGTTCCTTCATGATACTCCTGGCCTGGTGGACAGTTCACAGATGATGGCACCTGAGGGTGATCTGTGGAAGAACAAAATTGCAGTTGGTTGCATTGATCACTGCTGGTGCCATGTCCTGTGGGTTGTTGTTGATAACGTTGGTCAGTGTCTTGAGGAGGACCATGATCCATTAATTGTTTCCTTGGTGGAACCACATGTCCACTTTGGGGTATCTGGTTAATGATTGGCAGAGGAAGTTCGGGATCCTCAGATGGCAGATCATTCTGTGATAGAGTGAACTATGTAACCATGTTTATTCGAGCAACTTCAGAGTGATCATACACACCTCAAAAGGATCTTTATCAGTGCTTGCTGCATCAGTAGTAAGAGATTTCAGACTCTTCTGTTGAATAATACAACAATCACATAAAGGCACACTACATTGTGTGATCTTACTTCATCCTCTTCAGGACTGAGAGGTGTATCATCAATGAGTTCCTTCTGTACAAGTATCATAAACCTGGAACTGATAGACTTTTGGTGTTCAACTTCATCTTTCAGTAGTTCAACTTCAATCTGAAGTGTCTGTAGTTATAGATGCATAATGATAACATATAATGCATAAAATTTGCATAAGAGCTCACCTCGTTGCGATCTCTTTCTTCCTCATCTCGCGATTGAGAATTGGAATTGCCACAATTAGATCCCTTTGCACCTGCCTTTTCAGCCTTTTTGGGCTTAGTTTCGGTCTTACTTTCAGCCTTTTTCTTGAATTTTAGCAGCTCCTTATTATCTTTTCTTGCTTTCTCCAGTTCTCCAACAAGGTGTACTGATAAAGCAGTAGAAGATTTAACCTTGAGTTACATACAATGATCAAATGATATCACAGCAGTTATTGAATAGATTACCTGGACTTTCAACCTGTCGTATTCTTTCAACTTTCTGTGTTTTGATTCCTTCCTCCTCTCAACTTCATACTTCAAGTCATCTCTGTTACTACTAACTTTCTCTATTGTTTTTTTTCATTTTGTCGATGACCACTTTTGAAGTTTCCAGGTCTTGTTTCAATTTTCCTGATACTCGTGCCAATTCCATTTTTTGTGCATTGCGTTCTTCCTTCAAATCTTTAATCTCAGTACGTAAACGCTTCATCTCTTCTTGCATAACATCCTTTTTTTTCTGTTGCAAGTCAGTCAATAGACCCTCTGCTCTTTCACGATCTTTATGCTCCTCCATAAAATCAGCTTTGTAAATTTCAGCCTAATAAATGACAGACCATCAAGAGAAAGTTATGCAGTCACCTTCACCCTAGCTACATACCTCAGCTCGAGCTGCCGCAATGTCACCAGCAGCTTCCTTCAATTCAGTTTGGAGATTTTCAACAGTGTGCTTAGCTACATCAAGCTGAGCAGTTTTTTCTTCCATTATTTTATTCAGGTCACCAATTCGAGTACGAAATTCTTTACATTTGCATTCATGGGCACTGGATTGCTCACCAGTCGCTGCCTGAACCTAAAGAAGAGTCATCAGCCAAACACGCAATATTGTGCATGTTTCAGTTTGATGATGACATAATGTTAGATTACTTACTTCCATTAGCATTGACAATCTGAAAGCTTCTTGTTTAGTAACTCTTAATTCTTGGCTCAGAGCTTCATTCTCCCTTCTCAAATGTTCCATCTCTTCACGTGCACTCATAAAATCTTCTCTCAGTTTATCCCTTTCATCCTAAAGACATCATTAAGTTGGGATGCTGTTTAAATTCTCCTTACCTCAACCTCTGCTAGTAGTTCTTGGTATGACTCCTTATCAGTAGCTGTTATCTACAAGAAATTTAGCTTATATCTCAAAGGCACTCTACACATCAAGATTTACCTCAAGATATTCATTCCTTTGCCGAAGCTTTTTGATTATTTCACACTGCTCAGAGAGCTGTTGCCTCAGTTCAGAAATCTCAGCTCTGTACTTTATGGCTTCAGAACCTGCATCATGATCCTTTAATTGTTTCTTTGGTGGAACCAAAAGTCCATTCCGGTTAATGATTGGATCTTGTGAATAGGCACCTACTCCAGCATCTCCAGATGGAGTTCCTTTGGCACCTCTAAACTGTTTGTCAAGGTGTTTCTTCAGAGGAAGTTCAGGATCCTCAGATGCCACATAATTAGGATCGTTCTGTGATAGAGTGAACATGTAACCATGTTTACTCAGAGAGTGCTCATGCATACACACCTCAAATGGATCTTTATCAGTGCTTGCTGCATCAGTAGTAAGAGATTTCAGACTCTTCTATTAAATAATACAACAATCACATAAAGGCATGCACACTACATTGTGTGATCTTACTTCATCCTCTTCAGGGCTAAGAGGTGTATCATCAATGAGTTCTTTCTGTAAAAGTTTCTTAAACTTGGAGCTGATAGACTTTTGGTATTCAGCTTCACCTTTCAGTAGTTTATTTTCAATCTGAAGTGACTGTATATAGTTATAGATGTAAGTATAACTATGCAAAACAAAGCGAAATAAAAGAGCTCACCTGATTACTATCTCTTTCTTCCTCATACAGCTGCTCTGCTCGAATCAGTCTTTTCTCACTCTCAGATTGAGGATTGGAAATGCCATAACTGGACCCCTTTTTGGTCTTACTTTCAGTCTTATTTTCAGCCTTTTTCTTGAATTTTAGCAGCTCCTTGACATCTTTTCTTGCTTTCTCCAGTTCTCCTTCAAGGTGTACCGACAGAGCTGTAGCAGTTTTAACCTGCAGTAACATACAATGATCATCAATGACATCACAGCAGTAGTTGAACATTACCTGGACTTTCAACTTGTCATATTCTTTTAACTTCCTATTCTTTGATTCTTTCATCCTCTGAGCTTCATACTTGAAGTCATCTCTCTCACTACTAATATTCTCTACTTCTTTTTTCAATTTCTCGATGACCACCTTACAAGTTTCCAGGTCTTGTTCAAGTTTTCCTGATACTTGTGCCCATTCCATTTTTTGTATCTTGCGTTCTTCCTTCAAATCTTCAATCTCAGTCTGTAAATGCTTCATCTCTTCTTGCATAACACCTTTTTTTTTCTGTTGCAAGTCAATCAATAGACCCTGTGCTCGCTCACGATCTTTACGCTCCTCCAGAAAATCAGCTTTGTAAATTTCAGCCTAATTAATGATGATTATACAGAATCCCAGGTTGGGCACACGTGTAAACACGACCTATTAACACTCCAATCAGATGGCACCTTATATTCATCCTGTTGGGAATTCCCTCTTGTGAACCAGTTGGTGACGGAGGAGATAATTCCACTACCAGCTTTATCAGAATCAGGTCCACTGCCAGTACTGTCGTGTCTCGTTGCCATTATTTGTACTAGTCTGCTCGCAGGCCGGAGCCCCACCCCCTCTAGGATAGGTCATACTTTAACCACGTGATCGTTTGTAGAGCGCATGCGCGCAGTAGCCAGTAGCTAACTAGCTGAGAAAATATGAGTAATTTTTCGACTAATAAGGAACGTACTGGCAGGGAGGATCCAGGATCTAGGTCATCTACGGATATCCCCAATACTTTACGAACAACAACAGGAACAAATTCCTCAACAAAGTCCTCGGACAAGTCAACGAGAGCTTCAACTACTAAGTCAACTTTCTACACCTCTTCAGTGACGACTCTGTCTTCTACTTACAGCACAGCTGGTCACAGGAATACCACCAGAACAACCCCTTCTCTCAAAGTGAGCAGCTCTCATCCAACAAGCCACACTCATGGAGTGGGTGAGGTGAGAAGTGGTGTCACTAACCCCCTCCCAAAGACACTTCAAATCATGGAGAACCCTCAAGACCAAAGGGCATTGCATGTTTCATCAGCTGGTGTGGGTCACAGAATCAAGGAACCCATTGCTACAAATGCTGGTGCAGGAGGTGGTTCAAAAGCATCTGCTAGTATAATATCGTCCTTGGAGACCCATGGTGGGAGTGGAAATAGACAAGCTTTGCTTTCCTCTTTTGACTTAACTGAAAAGAAGTATGACTCTGCTTTAAGTGGAAAAACCAGTGCATTATCTGGGAGTACAACTCAAGAGATGCTAGTCAAGTACCATCCTAAGCCACCACATGAAGAAAGAACAAGTAGTGGGGTGAAGCGGTTTTATAACACTAGATCTCGTGCGGAGGAAACTGGAAGTATGTCTGCTGCTACTAAAGGAGGAGAGGTGAGTGAATCAATGTTGGAGCTCTCAGAGTTTCCTCATCCCCTTTTGTAACTCTGTGATACCACCATGGGTCCTGTGAGGTACGACTCATTTATGCAGACCACTGTTTCCCAAGAATGTAGCTGAGAAACATTATTGGGTCACATGAGCATCACCTGATTATCACATGATCTGTTTCTTAGGCACCCGCCCACTCTTCTCCAGCTGTCACCACCTCCTCCACCCATCATCCTTCTACTCAGGCCCCGCCCCCTTCTACTACACAAAGATCTTTCCAATTACTACCCACCAAGTCTAACATACATCCCTCCCTCCCCCAGCTGACGAAACCCTTGGAGGGTATTGGACAATCCTCAGTGGTGTATGTCACGGCTTCGAATTCCTCTCGTCCCCTCGATTCTCCCGTTTACAGCAGTGGGAACACATCCTCAGGGGACCTGGAGGGAGCCTATTCCAGCGAGGGAGAGGTAAGAGAACATACTTAAATACTCCCTATATGAGGACCTTTTCCAATTTTTTGACCTTTATCCTATGTGATTACTATGCACACACCTTACTCTGAGCTTTTAATGTGTTTGTGTGTTCCCCCCAGCCCTAGGTCCTCTCTTCTCAACTTTGGACCCATTCTTTTGTCCTTCGTAGAGAGGTTGTCCTCTTTTGGAGGTTATTTTGTATAGAGTTTAGATTGTCCTTTGTTGAGAGGTTTGTCCTCTTTCAGGGTATTTTTTATCGGTGTTTCCATTCACCCTAATCCCCTAGCTAACTGGCCCTTGTTGTTGCCTACATGTTGTGCATTGAGGACCTATCATATTATCGTGGTTACACCCGGTGATGCAATGAATAAGGCCTTAGATAAAACATCAGATTCTACCATGGAGATAAGCTATCATACATGCCAGTGATTCAGAGTGATATAGTGGAGGCTAGAGTGAGTAGCCAATGGGTTAAGAGGTTGCATTGTTTATGACTCACTCAAACTCAATGACTCATAAAATTATTTGACTTGTGAAAGTCATGCCTCATGTGTGACACTTGTGCTGTTTACTGTGTCTGGCACATTGCTGATTAAGTTTAGGCAAAAGAGTTTGCTTCACACTTTGCAAAAGGAAACAAATCACAAAAAGACAAGTCACAGTATCACTTTACCGCAAGAATTTGGCCAGTATTAAATGCCACAGTAAGGGAATTTCCCCATGCAATGATGAAAATCCGATTATTTTTCTCGCATTTCCTTATGTTATAGTAATTTTTGATTCTTCTTGGAATTTCATGCCGAGAGCAATCAATGCATAATCTGTTAGTCCCACCCCAGGCCACTGGACCTTAGCTATAAACATTACATCATTGCTAAGTGCAGGGGCTCCCCCAATCATTACCTGTTAATTACATCACTCTTGATCATCCCCCGGCCAGGCAGAGAATCTTTATAATTTTACTCTCACTTTCTGTTTGTTCAGTCTTCCTGGCATTGCATCACTAAGGATAACAATGGGAATTTATAATCAAGAGCTGTTTACAGGGGTTATCCTCACTGTACATACAGTATTATAATGAAGGGAGTTGGGATAATTATCCTCACTGTATAGTGAAAGGGGTGGGGGGTGGGGATAATTATCATTGCTTGCAGGGGTACATACATTATGTAGTGAAGGATGGGGATAATTATCATTATTATTACAGGGGTTATCCTCACTGTATATATAAGGTACTGTAGTACTGTGTGTACTCTTTGTAGTGGAACCTTCCAATCAAAGGCATGTGTAGTCAAGGAAACTAGCACAAAATCTGTTATGAGTAGCAAAGTTCAAAGTGCAGCTGAATGTTAAGTTTACCTCAACATGTGGAGGAGGGCATTTATATGTTGTTTTCATTATTATTTTTCCAGTGTTGTTTACATATGGTGAGGAAGTATTTGCTTTGGAATTCCTCTAAAGGGTTTTTTTGGTGTTGCATGACCTTGAGGTGTGAGGTCATGCATATTTAACTGCTGCATATCCTGGAGGGCGGGTATATATAAAGACTGCACCATTCCCCAGTGCTACTTCAGTCCAAAAAAAATAAAAAAATTACCAAGTTCTACAAGATCTTTACATGCAACTCAATATTAGAGCTTCTTAGCAGATATTATTAATAATGGTGCATGTTGTAGTAGACAAGTCAACGACCATAGTCAATTGAAACTGTGTGAAGAACATGAGCCTTTTAGAGGTGAGCCTGTGTCGGCTATTCTAGATCTAAATTACAGACAGAGAAGGCGTTGAGATTCATAGAGCATATAATGTGTATTATTGTTGATCATGGTTGCCTCTCTCCTTCATCTCTACATGTTTTGTTTCTTCTCCTTTCCAGCATCAGCAAGCATCTTCCATGGGGAAACATGCAAAGATGGTCCCTGGACTGACCTTTGGCGGTAATAACGACAAAACCTCTTTCAACTTCGATGGAGAAAAAGGGAAGGTGATTTTCAAGACCTCAGCACATGCCAATGCTGTCCCTCCCTCCTCCTCTGCCTCTGATGAAGGTCCTTGTCCAGATGCCAGCTCTATGGAAAGAAATGCTGCTTCTAATAAGGAAGAAACAGACCTTCTCCCTGAAGGTCTCATAGCTAGCACAGAAGATCATGCAAGTGGGTATTCAAGACAAAGATCAAATCTCACAGAAAGCTACAACTCGCAGTCCTCTACCGAAAGTGGTGATAAAGTTTTGACCCCTCATAGGTCAATTCCTTTTGATAAGGACTATAAGAAGAGAATCCATCGCTCTAGCAGCTCAAAAAGTCACAGCTCAGAGGAAGGCAGTGAGGATGTGACTACTAAACGCCCAATGGAGAGGCAGACCAGCTCAGGAAAGCAGAAACATGCTTGTGTTGGTGTGGGCAATATCACACCGGTGGATTCTGTTGGAAAACCCGTTGCTAGTGGCAATGATGAGTCAGCAAGAAGTGGGACTTTGCAAGTTATGCTTGAGAGCGATGCTGCAATGGAAATTGCTAGGAAAGATGAAAAAATCGGAGCTCTAATGAAGGTGATAGAAGAGAAAGATAAGGTCATTGTTATGTATTGGGAGGAGAGGAGGAGGAAGGCTGAAGGTGGTGTGGGAAATGATCTGAACAAGCAACTTGAAGAGTACACTCATCAAAGACAACAAACCGCCGAATTGGCTCGTTTGCATTCAGTTGAGGAACATGAGAAACTAGTGCAGGAGGAGCTCCAGGCTTGTAAGAAAGAAAGGAATCAATATGAAAGGCAGATGATTAGACTTACTGAGGAACTGAGCCTCAAAGAAGAGCAGTTTAAATCATTAAAGCACACTTATGGTGAGTTGTGTTCCGAGAATGAAAGACTATCGAAGTTAAAGTCTGAAGAAGATTTTGATATTACCACTCTCAAGAAGGAGCTTCAAAAGAAGGACAAACTCTTGAAGAAGATGAAGGAACATGTTAAAGAGATGTCTGCAAATGCTGCCATAGATGCTGAGGAACCATTGTTCCTGCCTGCTTCTGCCATGGGGACACACGAGGGAGAGGAAGTGGGAGGGGGCGTGGAGGTGGAAGGGTTACAGCAGCAGCAACGTCCAGCCACCTCCCAGTTACCCATAACAACTGCCACTGGAAGTAGGCGGGGTTTCGGTGAAGAGCATGAGAAAGAACTGGCCAGGTTATATGAGGAAATGAAGTTGAAAGACAAGACGATAGAGGCACAAAACAGACAGTTACAGAAGCTTGAGTCCACTGGTGAGAATTTGGCTGCATTGGTACAACGCAATACAACAACTGCTCAAGTAATCAAAACCTTAAAGAAAAAGGCAGATGGACTTGAGGTTAGTGTATGCTTAAAGATTCTTGTCATTGTAGTATCTATTGTCGCAGGAGGAGAATGAACAGTTGAAGGCTAATATCGAAGAGCTGACTAAAGCAAACATAGCATTCTCATCCTCTGAATCAGAGCTGGAAGATGCTCGTAAGCAAGTGGACCTCCTGGAGGAGCAGTTGGACGAACAGCAGAAACATTCAGACAAGTATGTGTGTTGTATAGATTACTGAGAGTATACTGTAATTAGAGGCTTGAGATTACTAAGAGTATACAAGAATAATATTAATTATTTCAGGCTTGAAAGGCATTTAAAAGTGAATTTTGATCAATCAAAGAAGGCTGCAGAGAGGATCAATCATTTAGAGCAGAAAAATGTAGCCCTACAAGCTGTCGTTAGCAACACACAGCAGGTATGGATACTCTAAATGAAGCACACTTAATCCGGCAATTAATGTGGTGTGCTTTATTTAGGAGTTGCAGGATGCACAAGAGCGTGCAACTAAGATTGCTACACATTCAGAGCAGCAGAAAGAGGAAATTCACAAGTTGAAAAAACAAGTCACTGACCTCCAAGGAGAGATACAAGCACAAAAATTTACGGTAAATTTTCTGTGACAGTTAATTTGTCACTGATAAAATTTTTGTTCCCTTCCTTTTTCAGTCTGACACATTTAGGGAGGATTTTGAAGCAGAGCGGAAAGATCGGGAAAAGGCTCATTCCAAAATGGCCGAAATGGAGATGCAGTACACAAACCAGTTCCAAAAACTGGGCCAGGAGTTGGAAGCTGTGAGCAAGCGAGCGAACCATGCGGAGCGGAAGTTGAAGGAGAAGGAATCCCAATTCCAAGCACAGTTGTCACAGTCAAGCTATATCACTGGGGAGAAGAAAAAGCTTGAGGTGAGTTCAAAAAGCTTAGAAAATGGATTTGCTGAGTCAGCAATGCTTGATGTTATGGATCATGGTACTGTTTAGGATGAAGTGTTGTCCAAGACACAGCAAGTGAAACAGTACAAGAAACAAGCCGACCACTACAAGGATGAATTGGCCACCTTCAAAGTCGCTCATGATGCACAGAAGCAACAGGTTGGGGAATAAGTTGGCACAACAAAAGTGGATATCAGACTATCAGTATTTTTATTTTATTTTTTACAGATTGAACAGATGGCGATGGAATTGGAGAGAAGTGCAAAGATTGTAAAGAGTCTCGAGCATGAAAATGGCAACCTGAAGGCCAAGGAGCGCCACCAGTTGGCTACTGGTGGACGAGCTGTTGGAAGGGTCTCCCCCTCGGCATCTGAGAAGATCGAAGAGCTGGAGAGACAAGTGGATGCACTTCAGATGGAAAAAGTTGTAAGTTAATTGTGAGAGGCAAGAAATGAAGATTATTTTGAATGTTTCAAGATTTTGCAGTCTCAAGTGGAACAAATACAACCTCGTTCCCAAGCCCCACCCATTCACTCTCAAGCTCCACCCACTCATGCCCAAGCCCTTCCTACTCATTCCTCCTCGTCTTCAAGAGATAGGCTAGGGCATAATGTATGTTTGCACCTTACAGGTGACCTCTCTCTTACCATCTCTCTCTCTCTCTCTCTCTCTCTCTCTCTCTCTCTCTCTCTCTCGCTTTCTCTCTCTCTCTCTCGCTTTCTCTCTCTCTCTCTCTCTCCCTCTCCCTCTCTCTCTCTCCCTTCCTCCCTCTCTCCCCCCCTCCCCTCTAGATTTCGGCTTCAGCTTTGCCTAATCGTTACCCTCCCCTTGGGAACCAGGCCAAGGCTCACTCAGTGGATGACCCTTCTGTGCACCTGTCCGGCTCTCAGGGGAGGCAAGGGAGAATATTCCAAGGCGACCGCAACCAGAGGTGCGTGTAACAATGCTAGTGTAGCAGTGAAAGTTATGATAAAAGGGATCCATTCAACTTTTGTTTGTTCATTATGTGTTTGCTTCTTATTTTTCGCAGCTCCAACATGCAGTACAGAGATCACAGCCAATTTTCTCACTCTCTTCGAGGTAGCGAAGGATCTCCAAGGGCTCATACCTCCTTCCACCACCCACAAGACAGCCATAACATGGGATCTTCTCGTAGCACCCAGCCCCCTCTGGACCAGCTCAACAGGCACTCTACAAACGCATCAGCTTCTGGGGACTCTTACAACTTCCCTTCAAATGCGGATCCAGCTTTTGCACAGTCCTCAACCTCCAATGCCCCTCGACACAATCTCAACCCCTCTTCAAACCCCGCCCACCAGTATAATGTGAATGTATCCAATGGCTCCACCCATCCCTACAATGTTCCACCTGTGTATGTGCAAGGGAACATTTCTCCCTTTTCTACAGGTTCCACATCGCAGTCCAGTCAACGACCTTCGAACTTCATCCCTCGAAACCACAATGGGTCATACTTGCAGACAAACTCGAACGAGTATCCTACAAGATTTGGTAACCCGAGTTCCCCTTCTGCCCTGACAGGGTACACCCCGTCTGGCCCTGCCTCCCTCCCCGGAAATATCCTCTCCCCGAAACACCAGGAGGACCCACAGAGGGGGAGACCGGGGGGTGGCTTGTATCGTGCCCATGATGACAACATGGCGATGGGTGGGGGCTCGGATACCGTCGAAAAGGACTCCCCTCCGACCTCTTTTATGTCACCACCTGGACCCAGCTCACTTAATTTGCAATCAGTACAGGGGCTCCTCCCACCACACCCACCAAGGCATCACAGTCATCAATTAGCCCCACGGCAAGGACAGGTGGGAGGGGCTGGTGGTCAGACTGGTTCTGGGCGTGGTCTCCTCGGGCAGAATCAACGTACTTATGGAGGGAATGTTATTTCTCAGTCAACCACACCCACTTCTTCAGCAATTAATCCTGTGAAGCATTCAAAAGGAAGCGAAACCAGTTTGACCAGTTTGGGCCCTGGAGCTGGAAACCAACTGGAAGTCGGAATTGACAGTGAGATAGGAGCAGCCGCTGATGATATCAAGAACTTGGTGGGTGGTAACCAGTCTGTGGGTGGAGCTTCAGAGGATGCACCCTATGACCCCAACCTCGTTTGTCCAACATGTGGGAAGAAGTTTAGAATAGGACAGATACAGAACTTTAGGCACCATGCTGCTTCATGCACCCGCAAAAAGTAGAAGTATTTTACATTGTTGTGAATCAACACACACGTATGTACATGTTAGTTCAAAGTGGAATTCGGAAAGGCCTCATCCTTGCGCGCATGCGTATAAGCAAGCATTATGGGCGTGGGAGCCGAGGGTATTTCCCGCTAACGAAAGAAGGTGTTAGTTAAGGTTACCATATCTTGCTGAAATCGTGGTACCGAAGTGTTAGTAAATGGCAACGGAACAAGGTGGTGCCGGCGGTAGACCTCCTGAATCTGATAAAGGCGGCGGTGGAATCATCTCCTCCGTCACCAACTGGTTCACAAGAGGGAATTCCCAGAAAGGGTCGGAGGAATCCCAATATAAGGTGCGATCAGAACCCGACTCAGATTGGAATGTTGTTGTAAGTTTAGGTAGTCTACTGAGGTCGTGCATTGGGAGTGACTGAGGGGAAGGGATTCTTGGTTCGTGTTGTGTTGTGTATCATTTCTTATAGTAACACCACCCTGATATGGAGGCTATTACCTAGTCTTGCGCACCAGACGTATTATTTGCGAGGAAGAGAAGGGAAAAATACATCTGGTAAGGTAACAATCGCCAGGTTTCCGTTCTTTCAAAGAATGTGCATCACATGACTCATGGGATAATAATTTACCACATGTGGGTGCGCATACAATTAAAAATCAGTCTATAGCTAATAAAGCTAGCTGAGATATAGCATGGCCAACTCAAGTTCCAAGAAAGGTCTTGCAGTCCAACTAGTCTATAGCTAGCTATTCTGACCTACCTGTTGGAAGACACACAATGCTTCCCGAACCAAAGCTCTAAATCTTGCTTGCTTGATAGCCCAACTTGTTGGCAGCAGCAGAGATTGCACTGACAGAACTCTCCGAATAGAGACACTCGCCGCTAGCCATGGCAGGCCAGATAATTGTTTATGAGCCACACGCACGTGCGCGTTATTGAATTTTTGTGGTGGCAACAACATTCTGTCGTATGTCAAGAAAACCTGGCAATTGTTACCAGACGTACTTTTTTTTCCCCCCTCTCTCGCAAAAAAAAATGCAGCTGGCTAGCGAGACTAGCTATTACCTCCCTTTCCTTTCCTTGGGATTATGAAACTACTTTTTATCAATCTAGGAGGAATATCAACTACATAGGCCTAAACCCTCACCCCATTCTGATGACAGTGACAATTTGGAACAGTTTCAAGAAGCTTTATCTGCCAGAGTAGCAGAAGTCGATATATTAAAGGGGAAAATAACCAAGTTATCTCAGACGATTTCCGATAGGAACCAGCAAATAATAGCATTGCGGCAACAAAATCAAACTGATGCTAGTAATTACCAAGCTGAGATTTCTATGCTGAAGCAGCAGCTTTCTGAGCAGACCAAGAAAGGGCCTAAATTCGGAAAAGGATCATCAAACATAAAACTTGAGGAACATGCCAAAAAGCAAAGTGAAATAATCAAAGATCTTCGTCAAAAAATTGAATGTTTTGAGGTAAGTAAGAGCTTTCTATTCTGAGGAGTATGTATTTCATTGTATTGGGTCGATCTTTCATAATTTTTAATAGATGGCGTCTTCTGATAAAGATTCATACCAAGAACTGCTGGCAGAAATTGAGGTAAATAATATTTTAGATATGTAACCAACTTATTAGCTATGTCTTTAGGATGAAAGGGACAAATTGAGAGAGGATTTTGTGAGTGCCCGTGAAGAGATGGACCATTTGAGAAGGGAGAATGAAGCTCTGAAGCAAGAATTACACTTTAGTAAACAAGAAGCTTTCAGATTTTCAATGGAAGTAAGTGTTGTGTGTACATTCTCCTTGTGACTAAACCATCTGTTGACTCCTGTTTAGTCTCAGGCAACTGGTACGCAATCAAGTGTCTTTGGTTGCAGTAATTCTGAATGTAAAGAAATGTGTAGCAAAATTGGTGATCTGAAAATAAAACTAAATGAAAAAACTGCTGAACTTGATACGATGAAACAAACACTTGAGCGACTCCAAGGTGAGCTGAAGGAAGCCGCTGGTGACATTGCTGCAGCTAAAGTTGAGGTATATAATGTATACATACATAATTATGTAGTGAAACCTCCTGCATGGTCACGTATCTAGCTATAGTGCTTACAATAAGACCTGGTCATGTGACCAAATGTATTTACAGTGAAACCTGGTCATGTGACCATCAAAACCTGGTCATGTGACCACATAGTACTTACAGTGAAACCTGGTCACATGATCCCATCTCTCTACCCAAAACCACTTCCCTAACATTATTTTGTTGTTTGTTTTGTTATTGTTTTGTTGTTGTTTTTTAAAGGGCAACCGCATACCAAGTTTTAAAAATGATATTGGTGCTTTAGAGAATAGCAACATGAATATTATGTCTGGTACTGCCTGTGCAAAGGGCACTGTTTGATTTTCCATGCATAAAGCTTTCATGGCTGACTAGCTAGCTTTAGTGCTATATTTGAAGCCTTTCTTTTTTAGTCTAGCTCTAAACTTTGTCAGCATGGGCCTAGGTTCAAATTGCTCAATGTCGTACCTATGCTATGTAAAGAAAAGAAAATAGCATCCTGCTGGCCTCACTGAACTAGCTAATGGCTGAGAACTAGAAGATGGCATATAATTTTTGGCTCTAGATGATAGTAGTGAGTACTGTAAGAGCAGAAACATTATAATTTAGTTTTATTAATTTTCTATTTAGTTTATAATCTGTAATTAATAATTATAGGCTGAAATATATAAGTCTGATTTCATGGAGGAGCGTAAGGATCGTGAGAGAGCTCAGGGAGCGTTGGATGACTTACAGCAGAAGGAAAAGAAGGAAGGCGTTATGCAAAAACAAGTCACTCATCTACGTGCTGAAGTTAAAACCTTGAAGGAAGAACGAAATACAATGAAGATGGAATGGGCACGAGTCAAAGCTAAACTAGAAAAGGACTTTGAGAGTTCAAAACTGGTTATTGGTAATTTGAGAGATCAAGTAGAGAGGGTGAGTGAACAAAGAGATGACTTGAAGTATGAAGTAGAGAGGAGGAAGGAATCAAAGAACAAAAAGATAAAAGAGTATGACAAGATGAAAGTCCAGGTAATGTTAGCAGTACAACTATACATGTCTCACTAACGATTTATGTATGTAATTCAAGCTTAAAAAATCTTCGGCTTTTTCGGTACACCTTCATGGAGAACTGGAGAAAGCAAGAAAAGATGTTAAGGAGCTACAAAAGTTTAAGAAGAAAGCTGAAAGTAAGGCCAAGAAAGTGGAAAAAGAAAAAACAAACACAAAAGCATCTAATCGCTCAAGTGCTCATCCTCAATCTGAGAGCGAGAAAAACTCGCTCCCAGTGGAACGGTTATATCAAGAAGAACGAGATCGTAATGAAGTGAGTTCTTGATGATTGTATAGCAAGTATATTACTTCTCTATAGTCACTAGAGATTGAAAATGAACAACTGAGAGAGGAAGTAGAATACCAGAAATCCTTGTTTAAAGAACTTTTACAGAAGGAACTCACTGATGCTATTCCTCTTAGCCCTGAAGATGATAAAGTAAGTTAGTCACATTTATGGTTATAACTATGAACTTAAGGTCATGACTATTTTACAGAAGAGTCTGAAATCTCTCACTGATGATGCAGCAAGCACTGATAAAGATCCATTTGAAGTATGTAGAAGTATTCTGAAGTTGCTCTGATTACATAATGCACTCTATCACAGAATGATCCTAATTATGTGGCATCTGAGGATCCCGAACTTCCGCACCTTGACAAGCAGTTTATGAATGCAAAGGGAACAGGTTCCTATCTCTCTCAAAATCCTGGAGAGGCTGGAGTAGGTGCCCATTCACAAGACCTTTCTAACCAGAAACCCCAAAGTGGACCTGCACGTGCTCATGAAAATGTTCCACAAGAAATAAGAGATGAAGGTTCCTCAAATCTGGATCATGAAGCAGCACAGAGAAAACACCGCAGTGCTCCTCAAAACACTGATCAATGCCATCAGCAACAACAGCTCACAGGTGTCAGCACAAGCAGTGATCAACGCAAGCTGCAGCAACAAGGACAATTTCGTTCCACAGATCAAAAGTTGAGGCCACCCATGCAGGGAGGTGGAGGATTACAAGGACCTGTACGAGTCACTCATCCTCAGGATAAGTCTCTGCAACAACAGCAGCTGTCTCCTGTTCATAATCCACCACCAGGAATCGATGGGTGGCAGGGCCGAGCTAGCACTGGGGAAGTTCCACACCACCATCAACGGAGTGGAGGTAACTCTCACCATGCCAATACTCATCCCGTCCAATCTCAGCAACAATTTGAGCAGCGGCAACAACTTCCTCCAGGAGGTGGTCCAAATATTCCAGCATCTGAAGGGGAAGGACCAAACCAAAGACAAGCCACGCAGGGAGCTGGTGATCAAGGTCTGACTCGGCCACCACATGAAGCACAGCATCAGGGTCAACCAAGGACTGGGGGAATACCACAACCTGCTCAGCCACAGTATGGACCAGAACCTTCGTACCGTCCTAACACCTTTCCTCAATGGCAGCAACAGCAACAGCAGCATGGTGGTTTACACCCTGCACATGGAGCTGGAGGTCATCCTCAAGTGCCATCTTCTGTGAACCGTCCACCGGGGCAGGAGTATCATGAAGGAACAGTCCGATATCAACAATCTCAGCAGCAGTTTAACCAGCAATATGGTCAACCCAATGCCATGCTTGGAGCAAGAGCTGGAGGTCAAGCCCAACCTCAACAGCTACCATCACCTGTAGGTCATCCACAGGGAAATGATCAGCAGGGACATCCCAGGACCGAAGAAGCAGCCCAGCATTTGCAGCATGGACCCCAAAGGTATCACCATACATACCTTCAGGCCCAGCAATTCCAGGAACGACAGCAACAATCACAAGGCTTGGGAAGACAGAACTTCCCAGATAACCAGGCACATGCTGGTCAGCAGTATCCACAGCCATACAGTCCCCAAGTTGAAGGACAGGGGTACCCTCAGCAGCCTCAACGTGCTGGTGGTGTGCCTCCACGTGCTGGTGGTATGCTTCCACGTGCTGGTGGTACCAACCCCAATCCTGTACCTCGTGATAAAGGAACTACTATGCCACCACTTCAGACAACTCAAGGTGGTGGAGAACATGCCATGAACCAGCAAGGAAGCAGAGACCTTACTTATGTGAATGTTTTTGATGGAGAACATCAAACTGGAGTCGATCATTGTCACCCTCGACCTGACTGCTCTCACAATGATATGACAACAAATCGACAATCCAATGTCCACTCTATAGACACCCAGACATCAGTCAACTTTGAAGAAAAGCCACACAGTGCGAACTTCTCCTCTCAGACCTCGAGGCCTACTAGTGATGCAGTGTCCACGCAAACGTCATTCGAGAAGAATGACCCTGGCAATGATCCACCCAAGGGAGAGAAAAGAGGGAAGCTTGAAAAGGAGGCATCCACTGAAAATATTCTGATAGAGAATATTGATGACGAAGTGAAGCAGATGGCACAAGAAGTGAGAGAAGAAGTGGGTGAAGACCGTAAACGTTTGCATACCATGCAACAGAAACCTTTCGATCCTAACTTGGTGTGTCCAATGTGTACGAGAAAGTTCAGAATTGGAGAAATACAAAAGTTCAGAGCTCATGTGGATGCTTGTGAGGGAACATCTGACTAGTGATAAATGCTTTACTGCAAGCTATTTTTGCTCTATAATATTCTAGAGTGATTGTAATTTTGTACTGCGCATGCGTGAACACTCCGCCCACGCATGGTTGCTAGGGAAGATTAACTTAAAAACTATTCATGATAGAAATTTCTAACTTGCACCACATTATTAAGTATCAGAATAGTACTACATACACAAAAAATAAAGGAGGACCAATCAAAATGACTGATGTTATGATTGATTTCATTCTCAAGGTAAACTGCGTTGCATCTCAATGACCACTTGGAATAAATGGCTGATTCTCCTTCACCGTGGCTCTCTCTTTGGCACTTCAAACGATCACTAGTTCGTCTCTTTGGCACTTCAAACGATCACTAGTTCGTGCAATCTGTTGTTTTTGCCTTTTAGTCAGTTCTCTGATTTGTTGGCAAAGACGGCCACGAAGCATCAGCACTCCCTTCGCGGTGTAGCGTAGTGACTGCGAGCAAGTCTCTCTGTTTGTCCTTAGTTTGCCCTCGACCTGACTGCTCTCAGAATGATATGACAACAAATCGACAATCCAATGTCCACTCCGTAGTAGTCTGGCATAGCACCGCCCACCGCTGACCTTTTGATCCTAACTTGGTGTGTCCAATGTGTACGAGAAAGTTCAGAATTGGAGAAATACAAAAGTTCAGAGCTCATGTGGATACTTGTGAAGGAAAGTGATTATACTATCAATGGTTTACTGCAAGCTAATAATTTGTTCTCTATTCTTGTAGGTGGTACATTGCAATTAGTAACTAAAATTAAGGTGTTTGCTGCATAAAACAGTGACCTAGGGGGAGGAAACAGTGACCTAGGGGGAGGGAGGGGGTGTCACTATACGATGGGCAGCTCCACTGATTTTAGGATGGGGGGGCAGTGCGCTTGTGCACCAGAAAACCATACCCACTATCACAAGATCATATTGAATACCTTCATATAATGATATAAAATCTTGAGCTACTTCTTGTAAGTCGAGTGTGTCTGAGATGCTTGTGAATGTGTAGTCTTTTTTCAGACATTGTCAATCTCAAGCATTGTTATTGCAGCTGTATCTAATAGGTGAGCTGAAGCCACATGCTGAAACCACATGCATAAATTGCAATCATGTTACACAATTCTGGGGGCAAAGACCCCCTACTGTACCAGTTGGGGCCACCCCCATGGAGCCGTCCCTGCACGCCATAGGCAGTTCTACGCATGCGTATAGGAAGTGATTTTCCTCTGGCTCCACCCACTTGTTTATAAATAATTTCTAATCGATGCATGCACAGCTACCAGACGAATGATGCTGCGCAAAGCATTGAGTTTCTCAAAGAGCCCTCCTCCCTTGAGGGTGAAGTGTGAGCCCGCTAACACCGCCGAGACAGAGCGTACTAATGCGAGCACCAAGATCGGGAAATACGGCAAAACAGAGCAAGGAGGTTCCCCCGATTGCAACTTCAGGTAAATAGCTAGCAGGCTAATTAGCCGCAATTAAAGAATTATATGCATTTGATATTAATAGAATGAGTTGTTTGGCTTTTGGTCAGCAGGTTGATTTGCACTCAGTGTGTGCTCAAGTGCGTTTAGCTGTATATGTGTTTACCTCTAAAAAATAATTAACTTTCGATAAAGCATAGCAAGATGATAACCAAAATGAAAGGCGATGTTAGCTATACTTACTTATGGAAGCTATGGCTAATTAGGTAGCCTGAGTTTAACACTATCAAAACAATGGCACATTCCCAACATCATCCATCCACATTCCCCAATTTTGATGTCGCTCCCACCTCAGTAAATTCAAACAATCTCCCCATATTTAGTTATTGAGTAACTAGTAGCTGTTAGAAAGCTCTAAACTGTCATTCCATATATAGTGGAACCTCCAATATGTAAAGGAGCTCTCTGAAAGAGCAACAAAGGACAATCTAAAAGTACCTTAATTTTTAATAAAAAAAGGGGAGATAAGTTCTCTACAAAGGACAAAAGGATGGGTCCCAAGTGGAGGTTCCACTGAACTAAGATTACCTGCTGGTTTTCAGTATATGTCTCATACACGTGTTCAATAGCTGTTTAACTAGTTTAAGCTCCTTATTCTATAGATATGGAGCAGCTGCAATGCAGGGATACAGGCCACACATGCAAGATGACTTCTCTTGTTCTCCCTCCGAAAACATAAAAGGAGAGTCCTTCGGGTTCTTTGGTGTTTTTGACGGCCATGGGCAGCATGGTGAGATCGTGTCACAATATTGTGCAGAACACTTCATTCATAGTTTTCTCGAGAGAAAAACCCTAAGAAACTCGAAGGTGGTTACGCCAGACACAATCATGACAGCATTGGGGAAAACGTTTGTGAAGTTTGACTCACAATTGAAGGAGGCGGCGTTGAGTTTCAAACCTCCTTCACCAGAGGGGAAGAAGATAAGCTTTGCTTTCAGTGGGACCACTGCAACCGTGGCACTAGTGCTGCAAGATTTGCTTATCATTGCAAATGTGGGAGATTCGAGAACCATATTATGTCGAAATGGAGCAGTGTCTTTCTCAACAACTGATCACAATCCTGGTATTGATATAGAGGATGAAAGAATCATAGCAGCTGGCGGTAAGATACATACGACACCTTCAAAACACAAGGTCATTTTGGACCCAGAGGCATATACAAACTTGGCAGTATCGAGGACGTTGGGTGACTTCAATTTCAAAAAATCACCTCAGTTAACAGTTCAGAAGCAAATTGTGTCACCTATTCCTGATATCACAGAAATCTATCGCGATCATAAAACGGATGAATTTCTCATCCTTGCCTCTGATGGGATCTTTAAGTCAATGTCCAGTCAAGATGCTGTCCAATTCATACAGAAGCAACTCCAACTCACAGAAGACCTGTCGAAAATCGCTCACAACCTTTTGGAGATGGCATACTTCTCTGTAAGTTTTCCAATTCTCGATCTTGATTCACATCTCCTGTTTGTGATAGCACTGTGGATATAATAAGCTTAGTTATTATGTAAACAGTCCTCAACCATGTGTGTGTGATACCATGCTAATATGGTTTTCATTTCCATAAACTTCTCATGCCAAACTATGAAGCTTTGCAGTAAACTTCTTCAATATCTATATATGTAGTTATAATCACAAACACACATATTTTGGGTGCATAATATGTTTGTTTTATCACAGATCAGTTCAGTAGTTTCCCATAAGCTTAGCTTACTCTTTCTTTTCAATCCAACTGACTACTATTTCGCAAAAAAAATCATAAAGTTTGCTCAATGTATGTACACATTGTATTGAGAGTGTGAGAGTTTGTATACGGGTATGAATAGTGATGTTATAACCACATGATGAATGCTATTCTCATAATGATATGACATGCAGCCCGACTGTGTTCCCGATGACACCACTGTCATCTTGGTGGCATTCCCAGCTGCGCCCAAAGTGACCCAAGCAGCTATCACTGAGGTAAAGTATAAGAGTCAGACTCCATGCATGCAAGATAGTGGGAATGGAGATATGAATACAATCATGCGAAAATTATGCAGGAAGAGGCATTGGTAGCTGAAGGCTTGGAAGCCATAGCTGAAGAAATAGAAAGTAAGTTAGCACTGAGTTAAATGCTTCTTGCTAATGCACTTACTTACTCCTCTCTTTAATATGTAGAACTAGTCAGAAATGCTGAGGGGGAGTGGGTACTAAAGAATGAATTCAGCATCATCCAGCAGCTCGTGAAGACTCTTCCCAAGAAATACTGTGTCCAGCTAAGGTATATTATATAGCCTTGCTGTCTAATAATGTATAATCATGATAGCTGGAGCCCTAATAGCTAGCTAGCTATAGCTATAGCTATTTCATGTCCTTATTATATATATTCAGAACTGAATTTATCAAAAAGAAACTGTCAGATGCCAGAGAGGACAAGTTTGGTGTCAAAGATTCAGATGTAAATGAGCTGATTTAGCTAGCTTAGTTGTGTAAGATTTCTTCATTTTTTTACAGGTGAGTTGATGTTTTTGCATTAATATTACAGGTCACAGATAACTCTAAACTTGAAACTGCAAGCAATAGTGGGCCTGATATCTTTATTCCTGAACCATCAACAACAGCTCAGGTGCAGAAGCACACTGATGAACCAGCTGCAGGTTCTGATAAAGAGAAGAGCTCTAATGGTAATACTGCAAGCAGTCATGATGAAGCAGACAAAAAGACTGCAATTGGAGACTTGGAATATGATAAAACTACAAAAGGAGATACTTCTGAACATGATCACAGCAATAATAGTGATGCACACATCATTATGTAATGAATTATAGCACGCCTTTTATTTACGGTATTCCCCGCGCAACGTCATAACCGGATATTCATCCGTATATTGGCTTCGGGTGTTTCCCCTAAATAAAAAAAGGAGGAGTACCGTGGCAGACTCGACTCGTGATGGATGATCGTGCATGTCTTTCCTTATTCTATTGCTGAGTAATCAAAAGCAGCTTATCCTGTCTATTCAGTGAAGTCCTCTGTGTAGGGCCAGTTGACTGACTACCAGGTTGGTAGAAAAATTAGGGTGTGTAGTAATTGTCATGATACAACTGTGTATAGGTTTAATTTGCCATGTTTCGAAAGAAATCCTCCAAGGAGACTAAGGAGAAAAATGGTGAAACGTATGAGAAGTACGACTCTATGAATCCACCAGGACAGTCTGAAGAACCTGAAGATCCTCCTCCTGGACCTCCTTCAGGGGCTGGTGTGACTTCGTCTGGTGCTAGTCCTTCATCACATCAGCAAAGGAAACCATCAAAAGAGAGCATGGTTGCTGTTATCCCTGAAAGGAATAAATTTGACAAAATGAAGAAAGAGGAACGCTTTTCTCTGCTCAAACAAGTGGAAGATGAAAGAAACAAACTGTCAGCTAAACTTAAACAAATGGAAACACAAATGGAAAGTGAAATAATTTCTCAAAAAGAAAAGCACGACACAGTCCTAAAGAAGATGTCCAAAAATCTTCAAGCCAAGAATGGTGAGATAGAGGAGCTAAAGAAGGAAGTGGAAAAACATGTTGCCCAGCATGAACAAGAAGTCAAGAGGTTGAAAGATAAAGATGACCAGGTAGGAAGACTACAAGAAGAGAATAAGGCACTTGAGAAAATAAAGACAGAACAGGTAGGAAAACTACAAGAAGAGAATGAGGCACTTGAGAAAATAAAGACAGAACACAATGAAGAGGTTCACCAGCTAAGGGAGGAGAAAAGAGAAGTGGAGCAGAGAGCGAAAAAGGAACATGATGAAGAGTTGAAGGAGGTGAGGAGAGCAAAAAATGAGCAGATAGGGAATTTGCAAGAAGAAATTGAAATGATTAATGGTAGACTGAAGAAAGCACACCAAGAAACCGAGAGGGTGGGCAAAGAGCGTGATGATCAAGCTCAACAACTGAAGGAGGAAAGAAGAATGAAGGAGAAGCTACAAGAAGAGAAAGACACACTCAAGGGTCAACTACATGAAGAAATTGAGAGAATGAAGAAGGAACACAATGATCAGTTGATGAAGGAAAGAGAAGAAGGGAAAGCCAAAACTCTTCAGATAAAGAATCTGCAAGACGAGAAAGATAGGGTCAAAGGTGAACTGGAGCAAGCACAGAAAAGGATAGAGGAAATGGACAAAAAGCATGACGATCAAATTCAGCGAGTGAGGAAGGAGGTTGCTCAGGAAGTGAGGGAAGAGGTCACCCAAAAAGTGAGGGAGGAGGTTGCTCAGGAAGTGCGGGAAGAGGTCGCCCAAAAAGTGAGGGAAGAGGTTGCCCAGGAAGTGAGGGAGGAGGTCGTCCAGAAAATGAGGGAGGAGGTTGCCCAGGAAGTGAGGGAGGAGGTCGCCCAGGAAGTGAGGGAGGAGGTCACCAAGCAAGTGAGGGAGGAGGTCGCCCAGGAAGTGAGGGAGGAAGAAGAGGCAAAAAGTGCTGTGCAGATCGAGAGACTAGAGGGGGAGGTAGACCAGGTCAAAGGTGAACTGGAGCAAGTACAACAACAATTCCAAAGCCTCCAAGCAGAGAATGACAAACTTAAAGAGAGCCAGCGTAAAAGCCGAGAGGAGAGAGATGAGATTGAGAAGCAGGTACAGGAACGGCTGAAGCTTAAGTATGAAGAAGAACTCCGACAATTGAAATCAAAATTGAAAAGTAGCGAAGGAGCCACTAAGAAATTGAGTGATAAATTGACAGCTCTAAGGAAAGAGGAAGAAGCTATCATTACTCGGCCATTGGATGGGAAAGGTCGTGCTCCTCTGGAAACTAGTGCTGGTGAAGCCACAGCAACTCAGGTGAGGTGTTTATAAATAGAAGCTAGGCTAGCATGTGACCATAATGTGGTATCTTATCTATACAATAAGTATATTCATAGGACTATTCAGTCCATGAATGTATTCAGTGTGCTGTCTGAATGGAATGTTGTGTGCAGATATAGTATGTAGCTCTACACATAATTGGGTGGTTTCTTTGGACAGTTCATGAAAGTGAAGCCTAACATTTGGTATTATACACTTAACAAAACCACAACGTAAGCAAGTGGTTTCATGTCGGTAAATTCCCCTCTTGACCACTGTATCAATACTATATATACCCTCAGGCCACTGTTAATACTATACCCTCAGGCCACTGTACCCTTAGGCCACTGTTAATACTATACCTTCAGGCCAAAGCTATCCCTGTAGTCTTCTTTATATTCAAGTATGAAGTGGGTCCAGTTGTCATATGTTGCTTGATTAAGTTATTATATTCATGATAAATAGCTGCTGGACCTACCTTCCAATGTCACCCATTTCTCGTATCAGCTCTCTAAATTGGTCGACCCTGAAGGACAGTCTATAGAGACCTCCCCACGTCCCATTGACAAGGATGCTACCATGAAGGCCCTTCAGGCTATTGGCATTGATCCTGGATCCAAACCCAGGGGTTACGTGGTTGCCGTGTTTCATGCACTCAATCATACCAAGTCAGTCCTCCTTGACTACACATCACTGGGAGAGGTGGCAAAGGTCAAAGGTCGTAAACCTGCTGGCGTTCAGTGTGTTGATGGGGATGATGAGATGAAGTACGAATCACCTCTCAGCTCCTTGGATGATGTAGTAAGTACAAATCAATATACTTTGTGGCTAAAGCTCTACTCTGACTCTTTGTCTCTACTACTCATATAGAAATTGGTAGCAGATGGAAATATCACTGATGCTGATAAAATCGAGCTCCAGAAAATGTTGTCAGAGTCTCAGAAACAACTACGCCAGTTTCAAGAAGAGAACAAGAAACTAACTGATGACCTTCTTCAGTTGGAGGAAGATTATAAATGCCTTCTAAAACAGGAGCCAGTTACAAAGGATCCAGCTGGACCACCAGCAGCAGAGGGAAAAAGTGATGAGGCGCTGAAAGGACTGAAAAGAAATTATTTGAAGATACATGACGAAAAGCTGCAGCTTCTCCAGAAACTAGAGGAACGAGATGCAGAGCTGAAAGAGTTACGTACTGCCAATGCGACAGGGGAGAAAACCCAAAAGGACTATCCCAGTGTGGAACGCTCGCTGAGCATTGGAGAGGTGATGTCTCCTGAAGACCCCAGGGCTGAAGTTGACCGTCTGAGACATGTGATAGAGGAGAAAGAGATGAAGGTGGACAATCTAAACATGCAGTTACAGTCATTTCAAAAACAAGCGAAGGAAAATGTAGATCTTTCACAACAAATAGCTGGGCTAATGGAGGAGTTAATGGCAATGAAGGTATAGTGACTAACACTTTACTTTGAGCTCAATCCACATATCATGTATACCATAGGCTGAAAATAAGATCCTAAAAGACAGTTCTGAATTGGCTCAAGTGACTCAATCTCTCAGTGGAGAATTGACTGCCGTGCGGGAGCAACTCAATAAAGTTGAAGTGAGGGCTGTTATGGTTTTTTGTTTTGTGATTATTAGTGTCGTAATGTTATCATAGAAAGAAGAGCAAGATTTGGAGGACGAAAGAGATGTCTGGAAAAAGGAAATAGAAGCAGAAAAAGAAAATAACTCTCTTCTCCAGGTAAGATCTGTATTTTTCCAATAGATGGGACTTGGAATGTAATCTTTGCATACAGGCTGAAGTGGCTAGGTTGACAGCAGCTCTTCAGTTCTTACAGTTGAAGGATCCATCAGGTGATTCACAGTCCATAGTGAAAGAAATGTTGGATCAGTCAGAAGATACAGCACTTAAACAACGTTTATATCAGGTAAAAATTATGCATTTACTATTTGATTGTATTTCATAGTGGTTGTATAATTATAGATTGAGGTCAAGGATTTGGAAAGTAAAATTGCAAGAAAAGAAGAAACAATTAAAAGTGTGACCTCATCAAGAAATGCTCTGGAAAGCCGCCTTCAAAGGATGAAGGAAGAGAGAGACAGACTGGCCCAACAGAATATAACATTGCTGGCAGTGAAAGCAAACCTTAAAGGTGAACTCAGTCACTTTGATGAGATGAAGCATAACGTGGAGGGATTGAAGAAGACTGCAGCACATTTCAAAGAACTCTTGGCTGAGGCTGAGGGCTTGAAGAAAGAAAAAGAAGCACTTTCAAAGGATATCGAAGATTTAAAAGATGAGGTTGAAGCACGAAAAATTGAGGTAAATTGAATGAGGTATTAATAATTTTGCTGCTGCTATATTCTAATCTGTTCTGATATAGGTTGCTGTTATTAATGAAGATTTCCAGGCTGAGCGCAGGGATAGAGAAGGAATGGCAAGATTTATGGATGACAAAGCAGCTGAATGGAACATCCAAGAGCAGAAATTGAACGATGAAATCTGTGGTCTGAAAGAACAGGTAGAGCAGGCAACGAAACTAGCCACCCACATCAGTGAACAGCAACAGTATCAATTGGATGCCAAGCTGGGGAGTAAAGAGAGAGAGTTAGCTGAAGTCAGAGAAGGACGTCAGCATCTTGAAGCTCACTTACATAGCCTGGAAGAAAATTATAATGTACTTCAAGTTGAGAAGGCCAAAGTTGATGAAATTTTGAAGCAATTGAAAGAAGAAAAACAGAGACAAGATGCTGGATTTAATGAAATCAGAAAAGAGAATCAATATCTTAAAGCCGAACTCGACAGAATGAAAAAAGAGTATCAAGATTTAAAGACACAGCACGAAACTTTAGAGGAACTATTAAATCTCGAAAAAGTTGCCAAACTGAGTGCTATGGAACAAGTAGCAAAATTAGATGACAATATAAAGAAAAAGGAGAAACTTCATGAGATAACAGCCTTAGAAAAGCGTGAGATTGAAGAAAAAGTACGCAAATTCACTCAAGAATTTAAACAAGAAAGAGATAAGCTACTAACTCAAATGCACAAAGTGGATGTACAGAGGCAACGTAATCATGACGAGTTGGAAGTAGCCATAGCCGATACTGCCAGGCTATCAGATGAAGTGTTGTCTAAGACTCAACAAGTGAAACAGTACAAGAAACAAGCAGATGGTTACAAAGTTCAAGCAGATGGTTTTAAAACTCAACTCCAAGAAGAAAGAATGAAAATCCAAGAATTGGAGCAAAGGTTACACTACCTCCAAGAATCACTACATAACCAAAATGAGGAGCATAAAGAAGAGGTGTATATATATAAATTTTATTTCTTCATGTTGGTAGCTTTATTTAACCATGCAGGTAGAGATTGTTAAAGCCCAGTGTATGAGTGAGAAGATGGACTTGGAGAGGGTTATGGTGCCTATGCAACGCGAGTTGGAACAGCTCAGGTCACAGAAGATGGGAGAGAGCCAGTATGCTGAGTCATTCAAGAGAATTGAATCTGAGAAGAGAGAATTACAACAAAAGATTGCTGAATTGGAAAGAAAGAATAATAACTTAATGGATTCCTTGACAGTAAATCACTTAATTTTAAGAGTTGAACATACCTTTATTATTATTCATAGGAAGCACGTGAAGTTCTTATCCAGAAAAACTTACCTCTACCAAAAATGTCAAGGAAAGAGAATGTGCCTCTACCACCACAAGTATGTCAAACATCATCCCACTAAAGATAGATTACATCATAATTATTGCCTAATTCCCATTTTCAGGTGGATTATGCTGTTCGTCCTTACAATGAAAGCCAGCAACCTCAACCTTTCCCCCCAGACTCCAGGGAACCTCTGTTACATCGTCTCGGTGACTACTCTGCAAGACAGCAACTCCTGAGTTATTCCAAGACAGAAACTCATAATCAGCCTCCGTCTAACCGTGGAGGTGGTAGCATGCAGCCTAACCAAGCTGTCCGTACTGAGTGGCAGGGGGGAGGGGGGAACGCAGGACAGCAGTATGGAGGACAACAGATTTACCCACCTTCTTCTCCAGGTAGGAAAGCGAACCAGAAACCTAGTCCACCAATATCGCACATTCCCAGAGCAATGGAGCAGCAGAATAGAGACATTCAAGGTTCTCAGTTCAATCCACGACAACAGCAACAGCAGCTTGAGTGTAATGCTCAGCTCAGCAGTGTAGATGTCCGTCCTTATCAACCCCAGCAGCCACACATGGTCCCCCCACCATCACAGCAAGCAGTTGCAAGTAACGTATCTTGTGATCCCGTGACACAAGACTCGCAAGGAGCTGCTGCCAATCTTCCTCAAGAGAATGTTCTGATTCATGGGATTGATAGCGACATCCGACTGGCAGCAGCTGCTGTTGTTCAGAGTGAAGAGATGGAGGAAGGGATGCAGTCCTTGGACGCTCGACCATTGGATTCCAACCTCGTGTGTCCTCTCTGCAAGCGACAGTTCAGGATTGGACAGATCCAGTTGTATAGGCATCATGTAGACAATTGCAAAGGAGTGTAGCCAGTAGTAGTTGTGTTTAGTTCACATTTTTGATATTGCTATAGCAATGAATTGAGAAGTTGACGCATTGCGTTCTAACTTGTGTAGCAATGAGTTATTCTGAGATTAATTTTATTAATGCATTCTTGATAATTATGTGATGATAATTTTGGGGGGAGGGGAGGGCTTTGGTACAAAATTTGGAAACGGATGCTCAATCAACATTGCAAGGAGTGTAGCCAGTAGATTTGCTATAGCAATGAATTGAGAAATTATGTGATGCATTGTGTTTTAACTAGCAATGAAATTTTGTAGAGTCACAAGGAAAATATTATTCCGAAAGCTTCTTGTATTCTTTTTCATTCTCTCTTCTGTACCTATTAGTGGTACACATTGCTGCATATTGATTGCACCTTCATCCTGTTGACTTCTTTGAGATTCCTCCAACCCTTTTTGGGAATTCCTTGAGAATTCAAGGATAAAGCTGATACTATAGTGGATATGATCCCACCCTCGCCACAATTGGAGCCCCCCTTGCCTCCCCTAGCTGGCGTGCTCAGCAACGCTGAAATGGAAACCTAATGTGTGGCCTATAATATATCTTGTTGAAAATTTGAAATAGGACTACAAAGAAGAGTATAAAAAAAGATAAAGTAGCTAGCTTAAAAACTCGACTCAGGACTCAGGGTTATTAGCTAGTCAGTTTGCCCTTTACAAGTATCAACGTGAGCTCTGAACTTTTGTATTTCACCAATTCTGTGCATTTTAGCACAAAGTGGACACACTAGGTTAGGGTCGTAAGGTTTCTGTGGGATTGTACGTACAAGTTCACGTTCCTTGCTCACTTCCTCTTGCACTTGTCTTGCCATCTCTTTTATTTTGCAATTGTCTACGTGGTCCCTATACAACTGGATCTGTCCAATCCTGAACTGTCGCTTGCAGAGAGGACACACAAGGTTGGAATCCAATGGTCGAGCGTCCAAGGACTGCATCCCTTCCTCCATCTCTTCACTCTGAACAACAGCAGCTGCTGCCAGTCGGATGTCGCTATCGATCCCATGAATCAGAACATTCTCTTGAGGAAGATTGGCAGCAGCTCCTTGCGAGTCTTGTGTTGCAGGATCACAAGATACGTTACTTGCAACTGCTTGCTGTGATGGTGGGGGGACCATGTGTGGCTGCTGGGGTTGATAAGGACGGACATCTGCACTGCTGAGCTGAGCATTATACTCCAGCTGCTGTTGCTGTTGTTGTGGATTGAACTGAGAACCTTGAATGTCTCTATTCTGCTGCTCCATTGCTCTGGGAATGTGCGATATTGGTGGACTGGGTTTCTGGTTCGCTTTCCTACCTGGAGAAGAAGGTGGGTAAATCTGTTGTCCTCCATACTGCTGTCCTGCGTTCCCCCCTCCCCCCTGCCACTCAGTACAGACAGCTTGGTTAGGCTGCATGTTACCACCTCCACGGTTAGACGGAGGCTGATTATGAGTTTCTGTCTTGGAATAACTCAGGAATTGCCGTCTTGCAGGGTAGTCATCGAGACGATGTAACAGAGGTTCCCTGGAGTCTGGGGGAAAAGGTTGAGGTTGCTGGCTTTCATTGTAAGGACGAACAGCATAATCCACCTGAAAATGGGAATTAGGCAATAATTATGATGTAATCTATCTTTAGTGGGATGATGTTTGACATACTTACATTCTCTTTCCTTGACATTTTTGGTAGAGGTAAGTTTTTCTGGATAAGAACTTCACGTGCTTCCTATGAATAATAATAAAGGTATGTTCAACTCTTAAAATTATAATGTAAAATGATTTACTGTCAAGGAATCCATTAGGTTATCATTCTTTCTTTCCAATTCAGCAATCTTTTGTTGTAATTCTCTCTTCTCAGATTCAATTCTCTTGAATGACTCAGCATACTGGCTCTCTCCCATCTTCTGTGACCTGAGCTGTTCCAACTCGCGTTGCATAGGCACCATAACCCTCTCCAAGTCCATCTTCTCACTCATACACTGGGCTTTAACGATCTCTACCTGCATGATTTATAGTCTTACCAATATGAAGAAATGAAATTACATTTATACTTCTTCTTTATGCTCCTCATTTTGGTTATGCAGCGTTTCTTGGAGGTAGCGCAAATTTTGCTCCAATTCTTGGATTTTCATTCTTTCTTCTTGGAGTTGAGCTTTAAAAACATCTGCTTGAGCTTTAGAAGTTTCTGCCTGCTTCTTGTACTGCTTCACTTGCTGAGTCTTGGACAACACTTCATCTGATAGCCTGGCAGTGTCAGCTATGGCTACTTCCAACTCGTCATGATTATGTTGCCTCTGTATATCAACTTTACTGAGTTGCTCCCGCACTGCAGTCAATTCTCCTTTGAAACAGCCCTTCAGATTCTCATATTCAGCCTGGATTAAATGATCAATAAATAACTTGTATCTAGCACACACATGCAGTACTTTAGCAACTCTCCCATCACACGTACATAAAGGGTGCGTCATGCAAGAGTATACTGCCATTCTAGTTCTTCTGTCTGGCCAGCCATAGTAGCTTAAGTATTATTTTTATAAAGTTCCATGCATATTTGCCACTTAAGTAGTATTTTTGTGTGTATGTATGTTTTTGAGGAAAAGAAATAACTTTTGGAAATGCACTTGTCCACCGCTCTACTGGATGGGACCAATTGTCTAATAGAACCTATTTATGTAATAGGTGGGTTAGTTGTACTATTCGGGTAAAATAGGGTTCTGAAATTGTCTGTGGTTGCCAAAATTGTGCGAGTGAAGCGAGTACCAAGGATAATTTCAGAACCCTATTTTACCTAAAATAGCACAACTAACGCATGCTAATAGTTAGGCAAATAGCCAAATTAGTAGCTCTTTTACTGCGTCTGGCTAACTTATAATAGCCCATCAAAGAATGACTGTGTTTCTGGGAATAAGGCCATGACATAGCTAGCTAGTAGTTTTCTTGTAGCTAGTATTTAGTTGGTTGTTATTTTCGTAGCTAGTAGTTAGTGGTTGTTTCTGCATGTAAGGAAGGCAATTAGCCAATTACACACCTGCTCATTAACAGGAATTTCAAGCACATATCCCACTATTACAGACACATATCCCACTATTACAGATTAGCTATGAATTTCATTAAAATAGCTGTAATCGTCTATGTAGTTTACTACACAAACTAATCTCACCTTCAACAGTTTTATCTCATTTTGTGCTTCGTTTTTATATTCTTCTCCTTGCTTCAAGATCTCATCTTTCTCCTGTTGGGCATGCTTCACAAGTTCGCCTCTCTCCTCCTGGCTCTTACGTTGGTTCTCTTTAAGTTGATCATTCTCTGCTTGGATATCTTGAAGCTGCTCCATTACTTCATATAATTCACCTTCCACCCTTTCCATCTCCTCCTATAATTATAGTAAAATTCAATCTCAGATTGTTGTTAATCTTGGCCACAATGATTGACACAAATAGAGGTCCATGGTCACAACATGAGGGCAGTGTATTTCATATGCTTTCTTTAATAAGCCATCCCCAGTGTGACCTACCACTCCCATGTGGGTCTCCCGTGCAAACACAAGTAACTAGCAATAAGATAAGCACTAGCCTCATACCCAGACCCGCTTTTTTCGCAGGGCGGTCCCATGAAAAAAGCGGGCCTGGGTACGAGGCTAGATAAGCACATGCTTAGTTACCTCCAAATTTTTTGATATCTTGGAATCACCATGTTCAATGTAGAGCTCACATAATTGCTTATTAAGAGTCCTGGTATTGGGTCGACCATCAGGATTATCAAGTAGACACTCTATGATGATAGGGTACAGTGGGTGATCTTCTTTAACTTGATCCAGAGATGTCTGGCGTTTCAATCTCTGAACTACTCCTTGCCGTTGATTCTCTTGTGTTATGTGGATCTCATAGACTTCAGGATCTTCTTGGAGGATGGTATAGAGGGCAAGATGGCCAAAGGAGAAGATGTCCAACTTGGGAGTACATGATGCATTTTTTCTGAGAGCTTCAGGAGCCATGTAGAACATCTGTCCAGGAGTCTGCGTATGTGATGCAGCAAGCTGTGCCTGAATATTAACGATTTTTGCCATCCCAAGATCAGCTATTTTGGCCCGACTATTAACAGAGATCAAGATATTTCTTGCTGTTAAATCACGATGAACAATAGGAGGCTCCTGCTCGTGAAGATACACAAGGCCATAAGATATGTCAAGTAGGATGGAAAGCTTCAGTGAGAGTGCGGCATTAGCATGTGTAGCAAGGAAGTCATCCAAGTCGGAAGCAAGGCATTCCATGACTAAAGTGATATCCGTCTTGCCAGCTCTCCCATAATGCACTCCTATGAACCTAACTACGTTAGGATGCCTGAGCTTGCTTAGAATGATGCATTCATTCCTAAATCTGGTGATGATGCTGTTCCTTTCCTTAGCAGAGACTCTTTGTCTGTCGACATAAGCTTTGTGCAACTTCTTTGCTATGCAATCAACACCGTCTACTTTGACTTTGTAGACGAATCCATAAGCTCCAGTTCCTTGACGTTTCTCTTCTTTCTCCGCACCTTCTTCTATTCCTCTAGCATCCCTAATCAGATAGGGGAACAATTCATCTGCACCTTTTTGGCTTGCCATAATAACGGGTGTGGCATGCAGTAGGCACTGCGCACAAAGTTTTCGCGCATGGTGTTCTCCAATTAGAAAAAAAATTAGAAAGTCGCACCAGAGAATATCTCTGATATCACCCACACCAATAAATGGTCAACCCTAGTTTAACATATCCCAGTAGCTGCATACTGCATCTTTGAAATCTGCCATGACTGAGCCTCTTTGTTGAAAAGTTGTCAATTACATTGTTCTGCTATAAACTTTACTGTATTAATTTGTGCTGTTTCTAGTCGTATTCAGGACAATGATGGTGAAATCCTTAGTTGATTCATCTTCATCTCTTTTCTTTAGTCTCTTGTTCCAGGATTTGTTCCTTCAATTTTTCGTCTGTCTTTTAAGTTTTCACTAATATCTCTCTGTATTATTAGCTAAAGTCTATTTACATTCACCTTGCCCCTTGATCATTCACTATATTAACTTTCTTCAAATTTCAAACACCAGTAGAGAGTGGACAATCAATGCATTAAACTAGAGAATTGAGAAAGTTATAGATCGAGGGACCCTGGTAAAGGGTCGGCGTACGAGACTAGGGTCAAAGGGGGCATTAAATAGATCTGTCAAGTGAGCTAAGTAAAGTAGCTATGAGGATAAACTGTGATCCAGGAGTGTCTCCTTGTATGGTTCATAACCATCATGGCTCAGTGACATCACTAGTGAGTGTTTGATTATGACTTCTAACCTTTAATGCTATAGGCTGGGCAGCCACCATGAACAGAAGCCATACCCCTAGGCTCTAGGTCGCTAGGACCGTGCTGATACTGATCAATCTCGAGGATCGTACTCATATAGCCTCCTCCCCAGGCTCTAATACTCATGCTTATATGCTTATGCTGGTCTCTAGGAACATGAGGCTAGGATGGGTATGGGGGGAGGGGGTACTGAATAAGGGGGAGGGTACAACATACCTGTTTGGTTCCCATGGGGGGGGGGGGGGGGGGGGGGGGATTCAAATGAGCTGTATTGTGAAAGATATATTCTACTGCCATAGTAGATCATCTTTGAGCTCAGAAATGTCAGGAAATATTTGAATTACCCGTTAAAGTAAATCTGGAATCTTCAATCACTCCTTTGATCATTGCTTTCTCAATTCTTGACCAAATTTCAAAGTTCAAATAACCATCTCATAGTGTGGTCAATCAGCTCTCCGCTGGGGTGAATTTTACTAATACTGGAGTAGTGCCACATGATGGGAATTTTACACCAGTGTAAACTCAGTTTGAAAAGAAATGGTGGGGGACACCATTCATTTGCAGGGGAAAAAGCTATAGGAACCAGCTTCACGCAGGCCAACCCTCAGGCCAGACTCTCTCCCAGGTACTTTAAATGATATAGCGAATGAGCAAGGGATCAAATAGACTTTGGTTATTATGATCTTGTTATACTGTTGTAGGTGAGGCAGAACTGTGGGGTGGAGCTAACTCATCTTTACTACATGCACTGAGAGGAAGTATCAACATTCAACAATGACTGTGTCAAGTAAATATCTAAGAGAAGCTAAGCTCAGTGGAGACCCTAAATGTGGACTTCCTGAAATGCAAACATCTCTAGCTATTACTCCACAGTATTAGGGGAGAAGCCAACCCTCTCCCTGAAATGCTAAAACCTCTATATTTGGGGGAGAACCCTTTTAATCATTACAGTGGAGCCCCTAAATGTGGACTCCCTGACATGGGGGGAGAATCCTTTTAATTATTACAGTGGAACCCTAAATGTGGACTCCCTGAAATGCAAAATCCTATTGGGGGGAGAACCCTTTTAATTATTACAGTGGAAACCCCTAAATGTGGACTCCTTGAAATGCTTGGATACTTTTTGGAATTCGCCAGACACCTCCTTAATCAGGACACCTCCTTAAATCAGGACACTTATCCCAAAAAGTGTCCATTATATTTTTTTCCCTACTATTATTAGAACCTGGGTCTTGTGCTCCTATCTTACCAAGAAAGAAAAAAGGGCAGAAAAACACATACCGATGAATGAGTCCATATCTACCAACCACCCCTCATTAATTTTTGTCTTTTTTTTTTTTTAAACCTCAATCCAGCAAATATTGGTCAGTGTATAGAGGGAATCAAGCAAATAGTATCTTTCTATCAATCAAATTAATTTTTGCAGATTGGCAGGTAGTATGGGAGTCATAGCTAACATGTAGCTATTGTAGGACTAATCAGATCACTTCATTACAATAACATTCTATTATCTTGGTTTACATGTTCTGGTAACTATGAAGTGGAGGGACTCTGGAGATCTATCCACCATAGCCTAGGCTGTACGTATTATGTGCAGAAGATCAGGTGACCTTCATTCAAACTTCCTTAAAGAACACTAGGCAATGAGCAATTGTTTTATGGAATTGAAAATGTATCATTATTATTATAGTTGTGGTTTGCTGATATAGCCCAATGTTGCTTGTAAAAGTATTCTTTTTTCGTTGAAAGTTTTCTAGTGCTACAGTGCAGTGAGCCATAGGCCATTTACTGGGTCAAAAGGTCAAATGCTTTGGTATGACATCATCATATTGGCATAATACATCCCATTGCACTTAGGAATGAGACATTTTGTCAGATCACTGCTCAGTGAGGAGCAGGCCATTTGCCAAGGTCAAAAGGTCAAAATGTCTGATCAAAATTTGCTTTGGTCTGACATTAGGCTTAATGCTATTGTGTCCCTTCTCTACTCATATATGGCCAATCAGCTCTTGCCATAGTCTGACATTTTGTCTCGAGCAATGGTGGTGCAGAGATTTTGAGTGGTGAGTGTCAGCCACCATGCATGCTGACCTCTGTCACAGTGATATGGACACCTGGAGACTGTGTAATGTAAAAACTACATCATCCTCAGCTCCACCTTATGCAAAACATACCTCTAGCTCCCTCCCTTACTGAGGAATGCAGACATGTACAGTTAGTGATCATGTATAGTAGACAATGTAATTGAAAAATAAACACAACTGACTTGCTTGGAGCCATACACACAGTGAATAATAATGGACACACTTGAGACCCAGCTTTTAGTCCTTTACATAGAGAGGTTGTCCTCTTATGGAGGTATAAAGTGTATAAAATACAAAGGGACTTTTAGATCATCCTTTTTGTCTTCAGAGTGTTCTTTATCGAAGGTTAATTCCACTGTGACTGCATTCTCTGTCTGCACTGGCCCTCCTACACTGGGACTCCTGCACTGGCCCTCCTGCACTGGGACTCCTGCACTGGCCCTCCTGCACTGGGACTCCTGCACTGGCCCTCCTGCACTGGGACTCCTGCACTGGCCCTCCTGCACTGGGACTCCTGCACTGGCCCTCCTGCACTGGGGCTCACCTGATTCTAATGTATAAATCCTCTATTGTGATAGGATGGATATAATTTCATACTTAAGGTACAGGTTCCTAATGGTGGGGAGAAAGTTATAGCAGTTTAAGCTTAAATGCAAAACTATACTTTGGACACAGTGACACTGTTAGGATGGCCGCAGAGAAGTTGACCTCTCTTTGGAAGTAAGGTCCTTTGTAGAGAAGTACTTCATTAATTTTGTGTGGAGGGTCCTTTTATGTATTCACTTGATACATAACAGTCACGCATTAATTTTATGCGCATGCCCAGTAAAAACGCGTCTGCGCCTCCGCGCTAGTATAGTTGCAGCCTCAGTCAGAATTCAATCAGTTGAGTCGGATTTTCAGTTTGAAGTCAGTCGCAATTTTCTCGTCAGTCAGTCGTCGAAGTCGCAGTTTATCTCTTTCGTCAGTCTAGTCATTTTGGAGTTATCTCTTTCATCAGTCTAGTCACTTTGGTCCAGTCACTTCGGAATTTATCTCCAGGCAGTTTGTTTCATCAGTCCAGCAATCTATATCGGTGTCGCCGTGAGTAAATATAATTCCTAGCGAGCTACTATAGCTAGTCACTGCAGAATGATGCATGAAATCATAGACTAATTTAATGGTGTGGTAGAGCATTGGCCTCAGTACAGTAGGGGGTGACTTCATGTTGCTATAACTAGTTAGCGGCATGCAGGGTCATCTTTCTGTTAAAGGCTATGGTCATGTTGCAAATAACTGTGCTAGTAGGATGTCCATGAATTTGCTCAAAAACTTACCCATAGGCCATTTAATATGCATGGTTTTCAGAATTTCGCAGTTCGTGGAATTACTACTGTATATATGTATAGTTAGTCTTCAAGCTTGGGCATTATATTTTGCTGTTCTACTCTAATAATTATTTGAGTGGCTACAATCTAAGAATCAGCCGTGCTATAGTTAGCACTACGCTCTAGAAAGTATCGTGATGATGTAATGGCTAAGTAATTAAAAATCACCCCAATTATGCTAGCATGATTCCCAATGCTCATTAGAAAATCATGCCAGCAAATTGTGGACTGAAATCAGATGCTTTTGAGGCAATGCATTGATTATTACTTTTGTACATGTGATAAGTAGCCACCAACATGCAGGGTCATAAATTCTCATTACCTTTCTGTTTAGATCATGTCATATGTTGACCAGTCGTCTGGCTGCCGGCGGAGCCATCGCTTGCAGACCCGTGGGGGAGGTACCGCCCCAGAAGACCCCAGCCCCAGTGTACCATCATCTGGGCGGGGTCGACAGGTTGCGCGGGGTCGACAGGTTGCGCGCAGGGGCAGGTCCAAAAGATCTGCTCCTGCTGCTGCTAAAGGTGCCTCCTCTGCCACCGCCGGCAGCCATGACTCGACCGGCGTCACCACCTCAGTGACCAACACCACTTCCACCGGTGTCACCTTGGCCACCACTGCCACCAGTGTCACCTCGGCCACCACCTCCCTACATCCAGCAACGACCCTCCTGGACCCTGACCATGGTGGTCGTTCCACCCTTTTTACCTCTCCCTCTCCTCCTCCTCTTCCTCCTCCTCTTCCTCCTCTCTCCTCATCTTTTTCCACTCCTACCTCTACTTCTTCCACTCTTCCTCTTCCTTCCACTGTTCCTCCTACCTCTGTTCCTCTTACCTCTACTTCTTCCACTGTTCCTCCTACCTCTGTTCCTCTTACCTCTACTTCTTCTACTCTTCCTCCTCCTACTCTTCCTCCTTCTGGTACCTCTTCTTCTGGTTCTTCTGGTAGAAGAAGGGTACCTCCTGGAACCTGCAGGAGGCGACGTCCTTCTGGTGCAAGGTACATGCAATAACTGTAGCTTATAGGAACCTCCGAGTAATGGACACACTTGGGACCCAGCCTGTGGAGAGGGGCACCCCCTTCCAATTAAAATACAGCATTATTATAATAATTATAAATCTTGTATTATTTGTAGGCAGCAGAAGCCATGGTTTCAGGATGAGAGGCAAAGGAATGTGAGCATTATAGCATTGTTCTATCAATGTGTGTTTGAACTTTGAGCTTAGAGTGAACCCCATCACTATTGTGTGACTGCATGGCTCACAGCAACACTGTTATTCTCCAGACATTAAAAAAAAATCTTTTAAATGTAGTTAAGCCTCTATAGGAAATTGGTCAGCTTGACAAAGACACCATGTTTTTTCCCCCATTTTCCACTTCCTTGGGATTATTAATTAATTTATTTATTTATTCATTATTTATTCACTATTTATTCTTACCAACAGAACGAAAGAGCCACAAAGAAGCAAGTGGCAGAAAGGCTTCGGGCAGCACGTACACTAGATCCTAAATTGCTGTTGTGCTGCCCGATCTGTTCTCGGAGTCGGACTGAGACCGTGTACTACAATATAACTTGGAGGAAATATGGCGGGGTTGAAATGCACGATGGCAAAGATCACCACATCATGGTGACTAATCGTTACATGGATCATCTAGCCATCGAGCATGGGATTCACGCGGATGACCTTCTGTATTCCCACCTTCCGGAAGTTGCGACTCTTAGCTACATAAGAAACCTCCCCAATCGCCTTATACATATGGGGAGGTCTTTCTTAAACAAGGTGGATAAACGCAACTCTCCGTTGAGGGTGGGGATTCGGAAAGGTCATTTAAAGGCCGTCCAGGACTTTCTGGAGGAGGAGATGGCTACAGCACTGAGAAGAATTGTGGTAAGTTTAGTTGGTTACTTTGTTCTTCTCTGGCATTAATTATGTTTCAGAACTCGCCTCATTGTGATATGATAAACAGTCTGACATTAATGTCCAGGCAACTGTTGCCTTTTCCTGTTAATATTGCTCTGACACTATTCAATACAGTGCTTATGAAAGAAATTCAGACATGCTGTCCCCACAAAGTATAGTACATTTAACTGGACATTGCATCAGTGTGCATTTTGACCAGTACTTTTGTCCTGACAAACAAAATAATGACCAGACATAGCTATGCCAATATTGGCTGGAAAATGTCAGGTGTCAGGGCTGTTATCATAAGCTCTGTATTCCAATAGAAAGAAGCATAGAAGGTGTTTTGAAATCAGTGTAAATTTGATCAGTCAACTGCACAATTGGCGTATGTTATTATGTCAGCATTGAAAGACTTCTGTTCTACTCAATGTCTTAATGTGTTTCAAACCACTCCTATTATGTGCGTCTCCTTTTTCTCTCCCCAGCCTGACATCAATGACTACATCGAAAGCCAGGGACGGCCTTTATCAGGGCAAGGACGGTCGGGCCGGCGAAAACGATCCCGACCTACTGGGTCATCACACAGCAGACCACCACCCCGTTCAAAGCGGGTGCGGTTTTCTGATGAGGTGGGACCCAGCACGTCCACCTCACAGGCTCGGGTTCCTCCTCCCCCTCAAACTCCCTCATCCGGTCCCTCATCCTCCCACGACGATCCCTCATCCTCCCACGATCCCTCATCTGATCCCTCGTCCTCCCGGGATGATCCCTCATCCGATCCCTCCTCCACCCACGATCCTTCATCCACCCATGATCCCTCATCCTCCGGCCCTCCCTTGTCCTCTCAATCCTCCTCCTCCACCACCTCTGCTGCACCCCGCCCTTTGAGAAAGGGGGTGTTGCCTGGCTCAAAAAGGGGGAAAGGGAGATTGGTTGAGCCAGAGCACCCCCAGGAGGGAAGGGGTGCAGTAGAGGGGGTGGAGACACGGCAGATGAGGAGGAGGAGAGGACCAGAGGAGGAGGAGGAAGAGGGGCCACAGAGGAGGAGGAGGCGGAGGAGAGAAGTCTTCTCCTCAGAGGAGGAAGAGGAGGAGGGTCCACCACAAAGGAGGAGGAGGAGGAGGGGGGAAGAAAGGGAGGATCATGGTCAGGATCCAGGGGGGGGATAGATGAAGATGGGGTGAGGAGGAGGAGGAGGAGGAGTCATGTTGCCAGGTGGTGGACGGTCCGTGGTCTTCCTGTGATCTCCCTACATCTGAGCTCACCAACATTCATCGACGGCAGCTGTAAGTTGAAGAAGGGGTGGGTGGGGCTGAATATGTGGTGGGAGACCCGTTGGGAAACACGCCCCCATCAGGCCCTTTGGAGTGCATATTTGACTTTGTGGGAGTGGCAACTGCAATGTGGGTGGGGTTGGCTGGCATGTTTAGTTGCAGTTCAAATGAATGAGTAGCTAGTTCATTTTGTGTGTGCATGGGAATATAATGATAGTAATAATAATAAATTGCATTGCATTGCATCCAATTAAGTCCTTAAGATTGTTTTTCAGTATTCACTTAAACAGTGACACATGCAAATGTCCTCTCTCTCTGTTGGTCTCTCTTGCATTCCTCCTCTCTTCCCTTCACATTCTTGCTTTACTTTTTTCCTCTCTTTTTCTCCCCACTCCTCTCTCACTTGCTTTTTCCACACTTTCTCCCTTCTCCCTTGCTCCTTTCTTTCCTTCTCTCTCCTTCTCCTCCTCCTACTCTCCCTCACTCCTTCCCTCCTCTCTCTCCACCTTTACTAACCTTGCAAACTCTCCTTCCTCTAGCTGGAGCTTCTCAACTCTCTTTTTTAGCTATTGGCTCGTCAGCTCAAAACACAAAGCATATTTTATTTTTATTTTTATTTTTTTGGCATATCTATGCCTTGTGTTTTAAGTTGGAAAAGCTTCTATGCTTCTTTTTCTTCTTCTTGATAAACTTCCAGTAGCTTTAAGCTGAAAAGCTTCGGTGCTTTTTCTTCTTCAGTGCTTTGCCAAGCTGCAGTTTTTTTCATTAATAATAGGCTACAGTGAGATATTGATCACACAGTATGAAACTCTATCACATCAGTTTGTTTTTGTTTGTTTCTTTGGTATATTCGAACTAACCTAAATATCCTGAGGATTTAATATGTGACCATCCACTGGCCGCTCATTAAAAACAAACACTTCCAACTTCTTCAGCTAAGCTCAAACTCTTCCCTTTTTCTCTAAAGAATCTTCAACTCTAAAATGTATCGTATCCAGTGATGGTACATGTGGTAGTTTCATGCAGGAAATTTAGGTTGAGTGGTACGTTTTGAGCATGTAAAGGTCAAAGGTTATGCTGCTATGGTTACTGAATAATTGTGGTCATGTATTATTATACTGGGTCTGTACTGATCATTATTTCATAGTCAAGCCTATTGCGTAAAAATCCAATCTTTTTAAGAAGTCTTAGTCAGCTTTTTTCAGGTATTAATGAGAAGAGAAGCTAAGTGGCTTATTTTGGGTGCTGAACACAAGAAGCTTAGTCTTTCAGCATAAGAGCATCGGACAAGTGCGCCTTCTTTTTTCGAGTTTTGAGGGATTTGTGGGAAGTAGCTTAAGGTGGGGGGACAGGAGGGAAGTGTGAGAGGGGGGTTGTAGGAGGAAAAGGAGCTTGAGGGATGTGAGGAGCAGGGGGAAGTGGGAAAGAGTGAAGGAAGTGTGTGAGTGGGTTGTGTGTGGAGATGGCAGAGGAAGGGGAAGCAGGTGTGTGAAGGCGAGAGATGGTGGAAGGAGGTGAGACCATGAGAGACGGGAGTTTAATGTCGTGCACTGAAGTGAATACTGAAGGTTAATAATGATGCCATGACATGCAATGCAATGCAATTTTTCTGTAATCAGTTTGTTAATTTGCTGTGTGAACTTGATGTGTGCTTTGTGAATGTGATGCAGTGTAACATAGCTGAGCTAGATGCATGTAATATAACTAGTTTGCATTGGGAATGTAAATGCAATGGGTTGACCTTGGTGTGTCTAAGCCATTGTAATGCAATGTAATATCTAAGCCACTTTAAGTGTAATGCAGTGTAACTTGCTGGGGGTGTAATATCTAGGGTTGGGGATGTTGCTTTATAACGCATGATGTTGTATAGGGATAGTCCCCTGTGGGGACGTGGGGTTTGTTTATATTATTAGCTAGTGTTATGCATGTGTGTGTTGGGGGGTTCATGTCAGTTGCCACTTGCACAAATCCTCCTCTCCAGTGAAAGGCCTGCCTACCTGGGGGAGCAAGAGGGTGGCTTGTAAATTCTTCATCTAAACAGTACAGGTTTTTTTTGTTGGGTTTGTTTGTTTTTTTCTGGGGGGGGGGGGTTGTTGTCATTGTTTTTGGGGGGGTTGATATTGTTTTTTCGTTGTTTGGGGGGCGGGCGATGGAGGGGGGTAGGTAATCTCCTAAGCTTTTAGGGAGGGTTAGGGGGTGTAATGCATTTATCTCTTGTGGGTGGGGGTTGGGAGGTGAGGGGGGGGGGGGGGTAGGTGTACTGTTTAACAGGTGATGGAGAATTACAGGTTTGCCTGGCACGCTCATGGGGGTGTTTCATAGGGTCGCAGGGTAGGGAGGGGTGTGACAAGGGTCACACCCCCACCAATTCAGTCCCACCCCCTCTGCCTTGAATATTGGTGAGGTGGGACGGGAGATTAAGGGGGGGCCAGCCTCCGTGTGAGTCCATCAACTCCGCCACCAGTCCGACTCTCAGGACCCTTTCTGCCACTTGCTCTGCTGCAGGTCAGCCCTCAATCTGCTGCAGGTCAGCCCTCAATCTGCTGTTGATCAGCCCTCAATCTGCTGTTGATCAGCCTTTTATCTTCTGCTGGTCAAACTTGTACTTTTCTGCTGGTCAGCTCCCTTGATCGACCCTTACTCTGCATGCTTTTGCATCTTCATGCTCTTGAGAGCATGGCTTGGGCTGTGATTGGAATGATTTTAGTATAATATGCTTACATAATGTTATAGTACCTTACCACATAGACTAATACCTTACCACATAGACTAATACCTTACCACATAGACTGTTTACCCTCTTGCAACCTCATGACACTATTTCGGTGTTCGTGATGCTGCTTCTTCAAATAATATTGTGCTACAAGCCTTCATTCTAAATGTCAGAAACCATGGAGACTATTACCTTTTCTTGGTGAAGTTTTATTCTCCTAATGTCGGAAATCGTGGCAACTGTTGCTAAAAAGCCTTCATTTTCCATAACTGAAATGGCGACTGTTGCTTTTTCTTGGCTAAGCCTTCACGCTCCATAATGTCAGGAACCATGGCAACTGTTGCTAAGTCTTCATTCTCCATAACTGAAATGGCAGCTGTTGCATTTTCTTCATTCTCCATAATGATCAGGAACCATGGTGACTGCTGCCTGCACCATTGAAGACCATCTTTTTGCACTTTCATATTCTCTCTCTCTCTCTCTCTCTCTCTCTCTCTCTCTCTCTCTCTCTCTCTCTCTCTCTCTCTCTCTCTCTCTCTCTCTCTCTCTCTCCCTCCCCCCCCCTCTCTCTCCCTCCCCCCCCTCTCTCTCCCTCCCCCTCTCTCTCTCTCCCACTCCCACTCCACCATAAGGTCAGGTAATGGGAGGATGTAGCGGATGTAGGTTGAGGTGGAAATATGAGAACGTGAGTCAAAAATAAGAGCTGGTCGTGCTGATACAATGATTTCAAGGGTATTATTTTGATTACAGGGAATCGTTTCTGGGGGTGGTTTTTTTTCCTTATTACTTTATCTAGGCCTTGATTCATGCAGTATTCACAATCATTTGAAAAAAATTATAAAAACCAAAAAAAAAAGACACGAAAAAAATAAAAAGAAATAAACAAAAATTACAAAAAAAGAACTACTTACTTTGTGTGTGTGTGTGTGTGTGTGGTGAGTGAGTGAGTGTGTGATATTTATGCCTTAAACTTATGTGAGTGTGATTGAAAAAATTTTTTGTGTGCGAGTGGCGTGGTGAGAGAGCATTATTGTGTGTGGTGTGTATGCCCTAATCTTGAGTGTGGTGAGAGAAAACTTTTGAGCGAGTGTGGTGAGAGAACTTTTGAGCGAGTGTGGTGAGAGAAAACTTTTGAGCGAGTGTGGTGAGAGAACTTTTGAGCGAGTGTGGTGAGAGAAAACTTTTGAGCGAGTGTGGTGAGAGAAATTTTTTGACTTTGAGTGAGTGTGGTGAGAGAAAAAATTGTGTGAGTGAAAGAGAGTGGTGAGAGAAAAATTTTTTTCAGTGTCTGAGTGATGTATGCATTGTGATTTTTTAAAAAAATCCCTTCTCTTCATCTCTTTATCTTCATTCTTCTTCGTGTCTATGCTTTTTCCTTGTGATGTCGAAAAAAATTCCTTCACTCTATCTTCAGGCTTTATTTCGAATCCTCTTCAAATTGCCAATAATCCAAGTGGCATGAAATTCGAAGAGATAGACTTTCCAATATTTGAATCTTCTTTTGTGGTTGAAAGCCTAACTTGATAACTAAGCTTGGAAATATTTGCCTCTTATTCGCCAATAGTTTGAAGCCAATTGCCAATAAGAATTAAACTTGGAAAATTTCTTTGCCTCTTTTTGAGGCTAAAAACACTTTCTTCAATGCCCTTTCATGCCAATTGCCAATATTGAACTTTCTTCTTTGGAAGATATTTCCTTTTTTGCCTCTTTTGAAATCTACACCAATTGCTTTCTTTCTGAGCATAATTAAAGGATTTTAAAAAACCTTTGAATGACAAGGTAACAATCTAACTTGAATGTGCATAACTATGCTGGAGTTGGTGCGCGCATAAAATATAGAACGTGTTGAAAAGTCTGATCCATCGTAGCTCTTCACAACAGCTGCACCTGCCAAGTTCTTCGGAGTTCTTCAAGGAGGCAGAACCAAAAGAATCAAAAGTGCTAAAACGACTGGTCCGAATGTGATGACTGCTCCATCCCTACCACCCCCACCCCCACCCCCTCCCCCTTATACCACCTCCTCTTCACTCTGTAAGTATTTTCAAGTTCATAATACTTTAATTTTGTAATGTATTGACATTTTGGCCAGGACCAGAGTCTTGAAGCATATACATATTTCATCCATTGTCTAATTCAATTTATGAACATTTACAATGCTTAATGGCCATCAATATATGGGTCCCGGCCTGGCCTTAAACTTCATAACAACTATAGCTTTGTTGTAACATTGTACTTTTACATGTATTAATTTTATCATTTTCAACGTCCTAATGGGCCACTCAATATATCAGTTGGGTCCCATATTTCTTTCTAGCCCATGAACTTTATCTTTTATAAGATTCGGTGTAATATTTCTTATTCTACCATGCCAAGCTTAATGGTAATTATCAGGTCCCTTACTTCAGTCCTTTGGACTTTTTCTCATACTTAAACATATCATGTACCTCATGTAACATTATATATGTACCTGTTAGCATCATGTCAAGCATCTGAAGCACAAAATTGGTCTTGAGAGATTAAGTGGGGGAAATGAAGTATCAAAAAGGGCCGCTTATAACCATTATAGTTCTGACCACCACCACCACCTGCCTGTTCTTATTGACAGCCACTCCACATGGTCCAAAAAGCCCATCCATCCATTGGAATGCCAAGCTTCTTAATTGTTCCTACTATATTATGTTGTACTCTGTGACTTACTCACTATTTCATGGTCTTTCACTCTGAAACCATGGCTTCCCTCCTTAATATTGTACTCTATGGCCTTTTAATTGTTTGTTTGTTTTTTCGTTTGTTTTTGTTGTTGTTATTTATTTGTAATGATAACATTGACTGTTTGATTGCTTCTTCCTTTTTTTTGGTGGAGTTACTGCATCAACAATTCTTTTTCTGGGGGTGTGTTGAGGTTGAGAGGGTGTGTTGACCACTCCCCCTTATCTGGGGTTTTCGTTTATTTGTTTATTCTCCTCTGCCGTATCGCGTTGTATGATTCGATCTCAGAAGACATTCAAACTTGCTTGCTCATCGTTGAACTATGCATTCCTGCCTCAATTATATGCAGAAGCCTCGTCATCAAAGTGAATATGAAAACTTTAGGAATAGGCTCTCTTCTCTTATTCTTGTCAAAGTACTAAACCGTAAGGCTTAAAAGACCAAGATAAGTACGGCTTAAAAGACTAAGATATCTTGATACGAGATCCTAGAAACTTGAGATGCTTGGCTTGCAGATGAAGCTTGTGAGGTTTTCGAAATGCTGGAATAATATTAAGTTAACATGTTCCCTCATACAAAGGACTGAAAGCAAGTAGTAAGTTTGAAATAATTTAGCAGTGGATTGAAAATTCAAGAAGAGACTTTGAAATAAAAAGCATTTTGTGGAGATGGTCAGTTCACTAATAAAACAATATGGCTGACTATAGTTTGAACGAAACTGGACCTCCACAGAAATGAATGAGATCTTTTGGACCTGCCCCCAGTGTGCACCCTCAAGATCAACCCCCCCCCCCCCCCCCCCCCCCCCAGATGTTGTTAGACTAGAGCTGGAATCCTTTGGGCTCCCACAGCTCCGTTGCAATTAAGCGATGGCTCCGCAGTAGCCGGAGGACTTACGACATCACAATCAAAGCAGAAAGGTAATAAGAATGATGACCGCCACTGTTAGTACGACATTGCTGGCTACTAACTCAAGTTAATGTTTGGATCAAATTTTCTCTTCTCTATTTGTTTGTTTATTTTTTTTTGTTTTTGTTTTTTTGCTAAAATTTCATGTCTAATTTATACAAACTTGATGGCCTGAAGGTTAATTCAGAAACCCCACTTTAATCGTTCAAACCATTTTGTGCTAAAGATGCCCTTGACTAAAGAAAGTATGATCTTGTCACTCTTTGAATCAGTAACTCATATTCCAATAACCTCATCTCATCTCATCCTTATTCTGCTGGGACTAGCTGTCTATGCATAGCTATGATGGTTCCTTTATTAATTTTGAATGTTTTCTTTTTTCTCTTTTTTTTTCTCATCTCAGAACAGGGCTAGGGGGTGAACTGGATGGAGCAAGAAAATCGAATGAGGACCAGTCTAGTCTTGCACGAAAAATTTCATCTTTGATACAGATGAGGGAGGCAAGTTAGCTGTGTATTTCTATAGTTGCAAACTGCCTTCTTATCAGATAAGGGAGGACCTCTTCCTTTATATTGGTGAATCTTCAAACAATCCAAGTTGTTTTCTATACTGGTGCTAAAAGTCATCTCTCTTTCAGGGTTCAATCTAATGAAGATTCTTGGCACAAAAGTCTTTAATGCAGATAAGAGAGGACCTCTTTTATATACTTTCTGTTGTTCTAAATGCCTTCTTGTAAAAAGAAATCTCTTTTCACTCAAGCTCATTGGAGTTTATTTCACAGAACAATGAACTGGTGATTTACCTCTTCCTTCATCAAAAAAAAAAATATGTTGAAATTGATTTCCCTCTTCATTGTCAATGAAACTATTGGAGTATTCTCAAATGACCCTCTGTGGTCGTCCCACTCTATATCTGGTTCACTCCTCCTTCGTTGCATATCCTCGCCATTTACTCCAAGCTTTCTCTTTTGGGGGTGTGCTGACTCAACCATTTTCTCCTTCCACTTTTCAGAGCCAGTTTGTCCTTCTTGTTGGCCAATTGGGTTATATCTTGTAGTTGAAAGAATCTTCTGTTTGCAACAACAACAAAAAAAGCACCAACTCCAAAAAAAAAAAACAACGCATTGAAGGTGACCAGCTCTTATTCATGTTAGTGTATTTTGAATGTATTATTGCCAACTCTGAACTCTGTTTCATGTACAAGTTCTTTTTTTCAGCAGGTATGGAAATATTTGAAAAGCCTTAATGGGTCACAATGGATGGTATGCTTATACTATCAAAATGTTAATGGAAGATGTAATCCAACTTTTTCAGGAGTTAGGCACCATCATTGCCTGGCCAAAATATTAATGGAGGATTAATTCAAAATCCTCCTTTTTCAGGAATTGGGTATTGTTAAAATGTTAATGGAGTTCTTTACGAAGTTCTTTTTCAGGAGTTAGGCACCACTGCCTGGCCAAAATATTAATGGAGGATTAATTCAAAATCCTCCTTTTTCAGGAATTGGGTATTGTTAAAATGTTAATGGAGTTCTTTATGAAGTTCTTTTTCAGGAGTTAGGCACCACTGCCTGGCCTATTTATTGTAATGGAGGATAATATTGCTTCTTTTTGTAGCCCATAATTATTGTGAAATGTTGTATGCTTGTTGTCTTCAAGAGTTGGGCATTATTGCTAGCCCAATATTATGGGGAAGTGTGAATGGAATATAATCTATATAATTATAACATCAGCTCAAAGTGTGAAATATCAATGGAGGTGACGTAACTGCTTCTTCTTGCCTAGCCCATTATTAATTGTGAAATGTGAATGAGAGATGATCTAGTATTGTATAACATTGCCTCTTTTTCAGGAGTTATTGCTTAATGGAAGATGATCTATAGTTCTAACATTGCTTCTTTTTCAGCATGATTTGATATTGCCTAGCTAGTATTTCAGCTTGCTGTTCTGCTTGCAATGTGGTGATGAAGAGGCTTTAATTTTTTGAGCATTTTTATCCCCCCAGATTTACTTCAGATGTGTTGGTGAATTTTCTGGGTCCACCTGCCCTGGAGCTGATGTTATTTCTGTCAACGGAATCCTGACGCATTGTATGAATTTCACTTCTGATCCTGTCGGTGTCGAGCATCCACAACTAGCATCCTTGACAGTATTAATGTAGCAAATATCTTGTCAGTTTAAAATGAAATGCACTGGTTCTCATGGTTGCCATGGGAGTGAAGCCTATAGCTATCAATGTTACTCTAAGAATTGCCGAATCAATGTTCATTTTCAGGTTCAAATTCCCAAAAAGTAGCCTTCAATAGAGCTATTCCATGTTTGCAGGATGGTTTTTTATAGGTTAAAGTTAAAGTTATGATCCTTGTAATAACCCTCTCATTTTGATTCTATTGAGTGTAATTAATCCATTCCTTTAGGTATTGATGTGAAGAGTGTTAGAACGGCTGAATCTCATCCAGTTCTCCAAATCCTGATCGATTGCAATCGGCATTATGGAAATCCCTCACTGGTTAACTAATTATGGAATTTTAAAAAAGATGAGTTTTTTAATACTTAGCTATGCAGCTGCTTTCACTTGTCCCTGGAATTGACTTCCAAGAAGTAGCTAGTGCTGTGCACAAAGTGATCAAGTTAGAAATAGTTAGGACTAAGGGGGACAAGTGACTGCAATAATATTATTATAGCTGTAGAGTTTTAGTGGAGTTAGCAACAAAGTTGAGCATTAGTTCATTGTTGAATTGTACAGTGGTACCTCGGACATGTATGGAGGGGGGGGGGAAAAACCTTGTAAAATACACACATACCATATGCTATTCATAATGGATGATCTGTGTCTCTGCAAAATGTGCACGCTTTAAACCATACAGGCAAAAAAAAGAAACTTTGCAAAATAACTCTACCACCATCTCCATCTTCTTATTAATGGGTCAGCTTAAATTCATCAGTCTACCTATGTATATTGGAAGTCATTCCTACATCTTGTGGTGACTTTTAAAAGATGGTCGTGTGACTGTCATTCATGTTGCATTCCTGCATTGTTGCAATAAATATTTGTATCACATGTTCTGCCATTCTTACATCGTTGCAAAAATGTATCACGTTAGTCATGTGACTCAAGTTTTGCCATTCCTACACATTGTTGCAATAAATATGTATCACATGTTAGTCATGTGACTAAAGTTCTGCCATTCCTACATTGTTGCAAATTTGTCACATTAGTCATGTGACTTGGGTACTGTCATTCCTACATTGTTGTTTGTTATCACATGTTGAGTTATTCCTACATAAGTTTGGTGAATATCACATGTTAGTCATGTGACTGAAATCATTATGAAGTCATTCCTACATAATAAGTGAATATCACATGTTAGTCATGTGACTGAAATCATTATGAAGTCATTCCTACATAATAAGTGAATATCACATTAGTCATGTGACTAAAAAAAATCATTCCTACATAAAGTGAATGTCGCATTGGTTCATTCCTAATTTTTCATATCACATGATCAATCATGTGACTCGAGTTGACATACCAGCAGAGCTAAGTGTCATTCCTACATTAAAGGTTTATCTTGTGGTATGTATTAATTTACAGATGTACAAAAACCCTTGTGGTATTATTGGAAAGATAATTAAAGGTTCCAGATGTCATGATTTAAAAGGTATACCTGGTAATTTATAGTCATGGTAGGTATACCTGGTAAAGGTATAAATGGTGATCATTTTAATGGTACTATTCCTGGTGATTTATTTTTAAAAAGGTGCTGATCTCAAAATTAATGTGGTGTTGAGGTGGTTCTCATTCTGTGATGACGTGTGGTATCAAAAACCATTTCTGTTCCTTCTCAATAAGTTCTTGTGCATTTGCTCTAGGAACTCAGAACCAGTACGTGGCTCTATTGTGTAGCCATAGTTACCTGGTTTTTTTTGTTTGTTTTTTTTTTGTTGTTTTTTTTGTTTTGATGTGACCCAGCTGGATGGAGTAGTGGTCTTTAAGCAAAGAAACAAATACACAAGCAAAACAACGATCTTTATTGACATAATGTGTAGAGGTACCACTATTTTACAATCATAGTTAGCTAGCTATAAATATTTTACTTATCCTTTGACTTCACTAACTTTGATCTTATCCCAGTCCCTTAGATCTGCAAGGATTGAAGGAGAGGCAGGAGTTTGCCAGTCTGGAGAGGCAGGAGTTCACCAGTCTTCTAGAGATTTGAACATTGTACAAACATTATAATGAACAGCTAGCATTTGAACAGCTCTCACAGCTATTACTACTATATTAACTGTGGCTGAGAAGGGACATTCAAACAGAACATTTTCCATCTCCAAATTTGATATTTGTCAAATAACCAATACCACTGTTTCTTTCTTGACCATGATGGCTGTAGTAACCACATTGGCCAAGTTAGTTTCACTTCATTATGATTGTGTGTCAGTGCTACTTTTTTTATTGTAATAAAGCTAATAACACTGTTGCAATTACATTGTTCTGCAATATTAAACTTAAATTTGTGCTGTTTCTAATCGTATATTATAATAGTAATTGGTGAGATCCTTAGTTGGCTAGGGCATCTTCATCTCTCTTCTCTCCTGTACGAACTCCATTTCCTTTCAAAACATTATATTGGATGCTTATTTGTTTACCAAAGCCCTCTCTCTCCTCCCCCCCAATGACTGTCCATAAATAACACGCTAGTTAGAACACAATATGTTAATAAATCTGAACTTCTTAATGCAATATGCAAACTAAACACAACTCTACTGGCTACACTCCTTTACAATTGTCTACGTGGTGCCTATACAACTGGATCTGTCCAATCCTAAACTGTTGCTTGCAGAGAGGACATATGAGGTTGGAATCCAATGGTCGAGCGTCCAAGGACTGCATCCCTTCCTCCATCTCTTCACCCTGAACAACAGCAGCTGCTGCCAGTCGGATGTCGCTATCAATCCCATGAATCAGAACATTCTCTTGAGGAAGATTGGCAGCAGGTCCTTGCGAGTCTTGTGTCACGGAATTACAAGATACATTACTTGCAACTGCTTGCTGTGATGGTGGGGGGACCACATGTGGCTGCTGGGGTTGATAAGGACGGACGTCTGCACTGCTGACCTGAGCATTACACTCAAGCTGCTGTTGCTGTTGTGGATTGAACTGAGAACCTTGAACGTCTCTATTCTGCTGCTCCATTGCTCTGGGAATGTGCGACATTGGTGGACTGGGTTTCTGGTTCGCTTTCCTACCACCTGGAGAAGAAGGTGGGTAATTCTGTAGTCCTCCGTACTGCTGTCCTGCCCCTCCCCCCTGCCACACAGTACGGAACTGTGGCACAGCTTGGTTAGGCTGCATGTTACCACCTCCATGGTTAGATGGAGGCTGATTGTGAATTTCCGTCTTGGAATAACTCAAGAGTTGCTGTCTTGGAGAGTAGTCATAACTCTTAAGACGATGTAAGAGAGGTTCCCTGGAGTCTGTGGGAAGAGGTTGAGATTGCTGGCTTTCATCATAAGGACGAACAGCATAATCCACCTGAAAATGGGAATTAGGCAATAATTATGATGTAATCAATCTTTAGTGGGAGGATGTTGACATACTTGTGGTGGTAAAGGCCCTTTCCTTGACATTATTGGTAGAGGTAAGTTTTTCTGGATAAGAACTTCTAGTGCTTCCTATGAATAATAATAAAGGTATGTTCAACTCTTAAAATTAAGTGATTTACTGTCAAGGAATCCATTAGGTTATCATTCTTTCTTTCCAATTCAGCAATCTTTTGTTGTAACTCTCTCTTCTCAGATTCAATTCTCTTGAATGACTCAGCATACTGGCTCTCTCCCATCTTCTGTGACCTGAGCTGTTCCAACTCACGTCTCATAGGCACCATAACCCTCTCCAAGTCCATCTTCTCACTCATACACTGGGCTTTAACAAAATCTACCTACATGATCATATAAATAAAGCGAAGAAATAAATTTATATAATACCTCTTCTTTATGCTCCTCATTTTGGTTATGCAGTGTTTTATGGAGGTAGTGCAGCCTTTGCTCCAATTCTTGGATTTTCATTCTTTCTTCTTGGAGTTGAGCTTTAAAAGCATCTGCTTGAGCTCTGTAGCCATATGCTTGTTTCTTGTACTGGTTCACTTGCTGAGTCTTGGACAGCACTTCATCTGATAGCCTGGCAGTGTCAGCTATGGCTACTTCCAACTCAACATTATTACGTTGCCTCTGTTTCATTTTAGAGAGCTATATAATAATGTGAAATATCAACACCTATGAATCTCATTAAAATTCCTTCACTCCTTACTTAACCATTAGCCTATTATTGTGAAAGATACTGAACATAGTCTCACATACTACAAAGGGTGTGGTATGCAATCTTTTGACTTTCCTTCTTGGGGAAATTCCCTGGGGGTGTCTGAATTTATTTATTTCACCTTCAGTTGTTGTATCTCATTTTGTGCTTTGGTTAACTCATTTCTATATTCTTCTCCTTGCTTCAAGATGTCATCCTTTTGCTTCACAAGCTCATCCTTTTGCTTCACAAGCTCATCTATTTCCTCCTGGTTCGTACATTGGTTCTCTTTAAGTTGATCATTCTCTGCTTGGATAACTTGAAGCTGCTGCACTACTTCATGTAATTCACCTTTCACCTTGTCCATCTCCTCCTATTGTTGTTATAATAATGTTATTCAGTTAGTTGATACTGCCATTATTTCCACAAGATAGCTTACCTTACGCATTGTGACCATGACCTCCAGCTGTGCCATAATTATGGCCAACATTAACCCATTGTAAAAATTAATAGAATAGGAGCCTCCTAAAGTGCACACTAATGCCTTACCCTTGTACCCAGTTAGAGGGTGAGAGAAATTGGACCTGGGTATGAGGCTAACCAATACTTATTCCATGTACACCAACATGCATGGTCGTAACATACAGAAATAACACACCAAATTTGATGTCTTGGAGTCGCAATGTTGAATGCAGAGCTCACACAGTTGCTTATTAAGACACCTGGTATCAGGTCGATGTTCAGGTTTATCAAAAAGACACTCAATGATGATAGGGTACAGTGGGTGATCTTCTCCGATCTGATCCAAAGATTTCTGACGTTTTAATCTTTGTATTATGCCTTGATTGGATTGTGTCATAGTGACCTCATAGACCTTGGGACTTTTTTGGAGGATAGCATAGAGGGAAAGGTGGCCAAAGGAGAAGATGTCTAACTTTGGAGTGCATGAAGCATTTTCTTTAAGAGCTTCAGGAGGCATGTAGAACATCTGTCCAGGAGTCTGTGTATGTGATGTAGCAAGCTGTTCCTGAAGATTAACGATTTTTGCCATCCCAAGATCAGCTATTTTGGCCCGACGATTAACAGAGATTAGAATATTTCTTGCTGTTAAATCACGATGAACAATAGAAGGCTTGTGTTCATGAAGATACACAAGGCCATAAGACACATCAAGTAGGATGGAAAGCTTCAGCGAGAGTGGGGCATTAGCATGTGTAGCAAGGAAGTCGTCCAAGTCAGAAGCAAGGGACTCCATGACTAAAGTAATATCAGTCTTGTCAGCTCTCCCATAATGCACTCCAACGAATCTAACTACATTGGGATGCCTGAGCTTGCTTAGAATGATGCATTCATTCCTAAATTTAGCGATAATGCTGTTTCTTTCTTCAGCAGAGACTCGTAGTCTGTCGACATAAGCTTTGTGCAACTTCTTTGCAATGCAATCAATACCGTCCACTTTGACTTTGTAGACGAATCCATAAGCTCCAGTTCCTTGGCGCTTCTCTTCTTTCTCCGCACCTTCTTCTATCTCCCTAGCATCCCTAATCAAATAGGGGAACAATTCATCTGCACCTTTTTGGCTTGCCATGATGGGTGTGGCATAGTGTTTTCCAATTAGTTTTTTCGCGCGGAAAATTTTCAAAGGCCACGCCCACGTTTAATTAGAAACGCCCACTTCATAGCAGTGATACTTTCTCTGTTGTTTGAACAGTCTATACACTGTTGAGGAGTCAGTTTGTTTCCCCATACAATCTTAAGAGTACAAAGAAGTCCATTTTGCTTGAGTGGACAAATTTCCTGGAAGACACATTCAGCACTGAACATAGCAACAATAATAATAACAACCACAACTTACTTTGAGGTAGTTGTGAGTTTGTGGGGTGGCCAGGGCCTCTGTTGTTGTGGGGGTGGTTGTGGGGATCTCATCCATCATTACTTGTGGGGGTCTACTTTACTTCATGTACTACTTTGGTCAAACTAGCTAGAATCTTCAGGGTCGTCTAGGCCTAAAAATCTATAGCTATAAGAAATTTGGATTGGAAGACTTACTCGAAAATGATTGAACCTTTGATAGCTATTACACTAAGCTTGAACTGATGAATGGGGTCAGCTAGCTAGCTATATAGCTATACTTTATCGGTATACAAAGTTTTTGGTTGTGTATTGTATGTCCACCAACCATTTTGTTCCCCACAAGATGGGTGATTCTTAATGGTAGGATACCTGAGAAGATTCACCTACCTGGGAGCTATCAGACGATGGGTGCAACTCCAGCAAAAGTGTTGTAGTGTGGTTGTACAGTGTGGTCGATCTCCATTCTCTGACTGTTCACTAAGCTCCTCTCCTTCTCAGGCAGAATGTGTGCAGCATGGCTGTGTAATTAGCGTGATAATTATCCACCCGCTGACATTGCATGCCTTGTATTTTAACCCTGAGGAATATTTGCACCTCTCTCTAGATCTGTCTTCCTCCAGCTGCATGGAGGGAAAGTGTTGTTCATCCTGTAGTTCCCAGGACTATTTGAGCTGAGCCTAGAAACATATAACTTCTGCAGCTGGCAAGCAGAGTATAGCTAGATGTGCAGCTATCTTTGGAGACTGCCATACACATGGTCAGTTCTCTTAACCAAGAATTCACTACAGGCAGTGGCGAACAAAGGGGGTTCATAGCACCCCCAAACGTCACTGTATAATGGTAAAATACCATGAGCAAATACGAGTGTTACTTCAGCCTTGTACAGAGAACTGATATCCTTCTTCTCTCTATGTTGCCACTGGCATCACGGCCAGCCATGACGTGCATGTGTACATGAAGCAATAAAAAATTTAGCTATTTTAGAGTCTCTTTAACGGTTCCAGTTTTTCTCCTGTGCTTCACATATTCCCACAACCTTAAGATAAGAGGAAACAGCGCCTGCATCCATGAGGAGAGTCATCTTAGTGGATATAATATGTAGCTATAGTAACTTACAAAGAAGAAGACTATGAGGAGATAAATGAGCAACCCCAAGCTAGCCACCACGTGCCTCCACACTTGTCCAGGGATGACCTAAATAAGTGTATGAAGATTTTGATTAGGGGAGGCAACAATGATTTCTCATACAGAGGTTATAGCTAACTATGTCAAACAATCATCATAATGTATAACTTGCCACTATATCAATGATGAAGTAGATATTCACACCCATTAGTATCACTGCAATCACCCACACCACTATACTCCACCACCTGTACAATAATTATGATCAACCCTAATATACTAGCTAGCTAGCTAATATACTAGCTAGCTAGCTAATATACTAGCTAGCTAGCTAGTGTCATGCATCATTACAGTAGTAGTCTATCTCCTCACTTACCAAGAGTTCTTGAAATCTCCCATGACTTCTTTGTTGGAAGTTGCATGAAGCAACGGAAGCAAGGAGAAAGGAAGCTAGGAGAAACAACAACAACAACAACAACAACACGAGAAGATTGAATATTGCACAGCCACATGGGCCACACCCCTTACCAACAGGCTTTGTTGCACATTGATGTACTGTTCCAGAAAGTCGAGACTATTTCTAGCGAGGATAGCTATGAGCACACAAGGAACAATAGCAATGGATCTAGTCAACAGGACTCTCTTCCACTTGGCCCACTTAATGTTCAGGAACCCCTGAGGGGAGAAGGAGACTATAAAACATCACTAACTAACTAATGATCGTTCTTTTACCTCCATAATAAACTGACCAGCATATGTTCCCTAGGAAACAAAGTAGCTATCAGTATAAAATATACCATACCTTACACCCCACCCCCTCACTTACTGTCATGGTTGAACTCATACCAGCGGCCAGCAATCCAATGGCCCATATGTACCTGATCCACTCCTGTCTCCCATAGCGATAATAGAGACACTCCACTGCATTGAGGAGACTGATGGAGTCTGGGGTGCAGGATCTCACCACTTCAAAGGGAGTGTCCAGGGGGTACGTGAAATTGTAGACACCCTGGGGTCATTGAGGGGGTGGGTGAATGGGATTGGATAATGAATTGATACCGATCGACTTACAGCTCCGAATACACAAATAACAAAGAGATTTATAAATATGGACACAGACAGAGATATGGCTGCAGTAAAGAGAATAAAATGGTAGCTACCCTTTTACAGGCACTTTGAGAGTCACATTAGTTGTAACTGAACTTACCTGATTCTATAGAATTGTATTTGATTCCTTCCTTTATCTCCTCACGACTGCTTCTAGAGATTGCCCGACTCTGAGAGGAAAGAAATCCAGTGTTAGTATTGTTTGTTTGTTTGTTTGTTGCTTACTAGGACCAGACCGGAGTGGAGGTAAAGATTGTGAGGCATGATGATCGCACCCACTATCCCCAGACCTTGCGACACAGCTCCTGCTGTGCAGTTCTCACAGTAAGGAATGATCAAACCAAGTATCACTTCTCTCTGGTCTGGTTGAGAATAAATATACTGTAGAGAGAGAGAGGAAGGGAGGGAGGAAGAGAGAAGGTAGAGAGAGGGAAGGAGGGAGGGAGGGAGAGAGAGGGAGGGAGGGAGGGAGGGAGGGAGAGAGAGAAGATGAGGTAAAAGAGAGAGAAGCAATCCATGCATCTAGCTACTCACCAAATACCCAAACATCCCACACATAATAATGATAAGAGCTCCAAGAAAAGCTTCCAAATAACGTAAACCTGGAAGGTACCAAGAGATGGGAGAGAGAGGGACTGACTCAAGAATAAATTTATGGTCATTTTCTTTACCATAATTCTCCATGAAGAAAAGGATGATGAACGTGACAACACCAGTGACCAGACATCCCTCCCACAGTGGCACCCTGTCGGCATGGATACATGCAAGAGCGAAGACACACTAATAGATGGGTATCAATTCAGCTACAGTGTACATGGGAATCTTGGCAATGACCAGAATTCGACTAGAGAGGTACTCCGGGGACATGATTTATACAGAGGTATAAGGATTTCAGAGAGTGGCTTGACTGCAGCTATACACAATTTACTCACGTTCCCTGTGAAATGATGTTGATTGCTATTGAGGAACCTACAATCTCCTGTACAAACAGTATTAAATATTGCCCATGTGATAACTTTTAGCAGAGTGACTGACCTGTATGTCACTGCCTATGATGGCTAATTCCATGGCTATCCACAGGACGATACGAGGGATAATAGGATACTTTTCCCGGCACACCTGGGCTAAATGTTTACCTGAGACCACACCCAGTTTAGCTGACATTATCTGAGAGAGGTCAGAGCAGAAATAACAATGAGCTAGCTAAAGTGGAATGTCCGATAAAAGACACTCCGAAAGAGAATAAACTAGAGAATATGGCTCCAAAAGAGGACAACCTCTCTACAAATGACAAAAAGGGCTGAGTCTCAACTCCCAAGTGGAGCTAGCTAGGTTCCACTCTTTAAACTCAATCACTGACCTGCAAGATTAAGCCCAAGATAGTGGACCACAGTAGTACCCATAGCAACTGCATTAAAGTGAATAGGTGTACAGTAATTCTTGAACACGATCCATCTTCTCAGTGTTCTTCCATATCATTATTTCACCTTGTACTTGGCTGCAGCTCCTGCCTTCAAATCACTCTCAATGTTCCCAGGGTCCAAGTAAGCGATGCTCATCAACACTCCAGGACCAATGAATGTCAAGAGCTTCTTGCAACTGAAATATGGCTGCATGGTTGGACAATCAATACCCTTCCTAGTTCTGTAGCTGGTGCTAGCTAAATTCATTGGTTTCTTACAAATTGCTAGTTACACCCTTCTCTCACATTTCCTTTGGGGACTGGAATAGATCTCTTTTCCTCTTCCCCTCCCTCTCTCTCCCCCTCCTTTTCTGGTCCCTTTTTTTCTTCATCACCAACCACCACTGAGCCATTCATTTCTGACTCCAACTGCATGGAAAAGGGAGACAGCCATAGGAAATAAAATACTATATATGGCTAGCGAAGGCCAACATTATTAAATCCATTGTTTCTACATGCTAATTTTGGCCATTGTCTGCTAAGCAAGCTTGATTGATTTCTGCAGCAATTAAATTATGTATAGCTAGTGGTTTATCTATTGGTGCACATTACACCTTCCTAAGTATGTAGCTGCTTGATTGTGAAGTAAGTTGGAGTCGTATATTAGCCATAGCTAGTGCCATCAGAATCTTTATCTACAGTGCATGGCACAATGCATGTGATCTAGCTATTAAACTGGTCAATGCATGCATACACTTACAGGAAGCTATCCATTAAATAGTACAGGTACAATGCTCAGTATAGACAATATTATCTATTGCATGTCTAAGTGTAGGAATAACTTTCTGACTGGGGGGTAAAGATGAATCATTTGCTCTTTTATATTTGGAATTTTGGAATACTTTCCTCATCAAATTAATTTATGGTTTGGTTGGGTACTAAAAGAGCATGCTATCTAGCTAGGAACTGCATGGGTGGACTAACGAATACCCCACTGTTTATTAATTATCTATGTTAACAGTGCCTGAACACAACTTAGATAGTTATAGCTACACACAGCTAATAATTTTAATGTTTCCATAATTATGACTACCCCATCAATAGTTTATGATGTGCCAGGGTCATTCTCTCATCATCATAGGCCTAGCTATTCTTTTTGGTGCTGACCTTTTCTGACAGAATCCTGGGTTGCTCTTCAAGGCTGTCATAGGACGGAGGGGGCGCAGAGGAGACAGGATCATCCGGCTGCTGGATACTTCCAATATTGTTACGATCCGCCATCGCCACTTCTAATTCCAAGTTCAATCGTGCGCATGCGCTGCCAGTAGACCTCCGTGTAAAAAAAAATTAATGATAACGATAATACAGTAACATAATAAATAAGGGTCCATCTTCAAAAAGGATGGTCACAACTTTTCATTAGAGTCTGTTCTAGCTTTCCTTTTCCTCCTGTATTCCTGCAACTTCTGAATGAGAGGAAATAGCACCTGTATAATAGGAGCAACAAGAGCAAGTCAGTAAAGACTGTACACCACCTGCACAATAGTTACACAGACCAAAACTTACAAAGAACAAGACTACAAGGAGGTAAATGAATAAACCAAAGCTAGCCACCACGTGCCTCCACACTTGTCCAGGGATGACCTAATCAAAAACAGTCACATGTATGTACAGTATGACTCATCACATGAGCTTGAGCAAACAATGCTTCGTTTGTATAAATAATTATAGAGCAGTGTTGAAAAATAAGGCAGTAAAATAATATTATTTGGACATGGCAGCAAAGCTGTTTACCCAGATAAAGGGTAAGATTGATCCATCACTTACCACAATGTCAATGATGAAGTAGACATTCACTACCATCACTATCACCGCTATCACCCACACTATCACACTCCACCACCTAATACAACACAAGTATAAAAGACTATCACCCACAGTATCACTCCACCACCTAACACAATACGAGTATATATATAAAGAGTGAACCACACAATTGAAGCAATTCCCTCACGAGTCATACAACACAATCAATGGAACCTCTGACACATTTGGGACCCAGCCTTTTGACCCTTGAAGAGAGGTGGAGCTCATTATTATTAGTGACAAAGGTGCTCTTCTTTGTTGACCTTTTTTGGAGGTTGGTTTGTATATCACAAAGGTACTTTCTCTTTCTCAGTTATCACTTTATTCCACTGTACACTCATTCACTTACCATGAGTTTTTGAAATCTCCCATGACTTCTTTGTTGGAAGTTGCATGGAGCAATGGAAGCAACGAAAAGGGGAGCTAACAAAGAAGGAATAACCGTGGTGATACACCCATAATATGCCACATCCATAATGACCACACCCCTTACCAATAGGCTTTGTTCTACGTTGATGTACTCGTCCAGGTAGTCAAGACTGTTTCTAGCAAGGATAGCTATGACCACACACGGAACAATAGCAATAGATCTAGTCAACAGGACTCTCTTCCACTTGGCCCACTTGATGTTCAGGAATCCCTGAGAGGAGAGAGAGAGAGAGAGAGAGAGAGAGAGAGAGAGAGAGAGAGAGAGAGAGAGAGAGAGAGAGAGAGAGAGAGAGAGATGCTGCAAACTGTCAAGTATAGTTGGTAACATACCTCCATTACAAATTGTCCAGCATATGTTCCCTAAACAAAATATCATTTCATGTCATCTTCAAAGTATTACCCATTACTTCTCCACTTACTGTCATGGTGGAGCTCTGACCAGCGGCTAGCAATCCAATGGCCCATATGTACCTGACCCACTGCTGTCTCCCATAGCGATAATAGAGACACTCCACTGCATTGATGAGACTGATGGAGTCTGGGGTGCAGGCGCTGACCACTTCAAAGGGGGTGTCCAGGGGGTACGTGAAATTGTAGACACCCTGGGGATATTAAAATGAAACTTGAGAAGGGAGGGGGAGGCAGTTGGAGGTACTCACGGCTCCAAAAACACAAATGATGAAGAGATTTATGAATATTGAAACAAACAGAGCAATAGCTGCAGGAAAAAGAAGTGATTATACAGGCTATTCTCCAAGGATACCCTTCTAGGATACTGTCTTAGGAGGATACTCTTCTAGGATACTCTCTTAGGAGGATAGGATACTCTCTTAGGATACTCCTCTATTTTTGCAGCTCTCTCTACCTGATTCTATGGAGTTATATTTGATTCCTTCCTTTATCTCCTCACCACTGCTTCTAGAGATTGCCCGACTCTGAGATGAAAGAGATTTGTTGTTGTTGTTGTCATCATTATTGTTGTTTATGGTTGACTTACCAGGACCAGACCAGAGTGGAGGTAAAGGTTATGAGGCATGATGACTGCACCCACTATCCCCAGACCTTGTGATACAGCTCCTGCCGTGCAGTTCTCACAGTAAGGAATGAAGACACCCTTCACCACTTCAACCTGGTCTGGCTTAGCATATATATACTATGTGGAGGGGGGAGGGGCAGGAGAGGGGGAGAGTGGGAGGAGGGAGGGGGAGGGGGAGGGGAGGGGAAGAGAGGGGGAGGGGGAGAGTGGAAGGAGAGGGCAATATGTGTAAGTATCTAGGAGCTAGGGCAAGAGACTCACCAAATACCCGAACATGCCACACATGACAGTGATCAGTGAACCAAAGAAAGCCTCCAAGTAGCGCAGGCCTGAGAGAGAGAGAGAGAGATCACTTACTCCAAAATATCTTGTAGCAACACTTACCATAGCTCTCCATAAAAAGGAAGAGGAACGTATCCACTCCCGTGACCAGACATCCCTCCCATATTGGCACACTGCAATTACCATACATGAGTATATGACATGTACACCAGCAAAGGCAGGGCCATGTTACCATGTACCCATCACACAATTAATGTGGTTATGTTCAATAGGGTATAGAATGAACGGCATAGACATGCATGTTCACACCACAGACTAGACTAGACTATAGCCAGTGTCTCCAGCATCCAATAAATTAATGTTTGTGAAGTGTGCAAATCACAACAAATTCCCAATCCTACAAAAGATTTTACCCAATAAAAATTCCATGCTATAAGGTAACCTCTCGTATTGGGCCACCACAGAACAGACAGTATAGTATACTATTCTCTACTCTACTCACGTTCCTTGTGAAATAATGTTGATTGCTATAGCTGAACCTATGACCTCCTGCATGGAAACAATACTAGAGCTGACTCAGCATGTTTTTGCTAAGTGGCTGACCTGTATGTCACTGCCTATGATGGCTAATTCCATGGATATCCACAGGATGATACGAGGAACAAAGGGATATCGATCCCGGCAGACCTGGGCCAAGTGTTTACCTGTGACCACACCAAGTTTTGCCGAGAGCAACTGAGAGAGAGAGAGAGAGAGAGAGAGAGAGAGAGAGAGAGAGAGAGAGAGAGAGAATGTCAGAATATGTCAACAATATTATGTACTTACTAACCTGCAAAATTAAGCCCATGACAGTAGACCATAGCAACACCCACAGCAGCTGTATTAAATACTTAGTAACCATAGAGTATCTTTTTACCATGCCAACAGTGGCTATCTCCATAATTGTGCACCAAAAATGGCCGTTGTTGGCATGGTAAAGGGATGTATTGCATAGCCTCGTGTACGCACATGAGGGACAGGAGAGCACATGAGGGACAGGAGACGACATTTTACCTTATACTGTGCCACAGCTCCCGCCTGTAAATCACTCTCAATGTTCCCAGGGTCGAGGTAAGCGATACTCATCAACACTCCAGGACCTGTAAACTTCCACAGCTTCCTGAAGCTAAACCACGGCTGGAGAGATCATGTGGTGTGCATGCATTGTAAACAACTACTACGAAATCACCTCTCTCTCTCTCTTACATTCCCCTTGGGTACTGAGATCAACTGAAAGTCCTTGTTCTTGTGGAGATCAGAGGTCAGTAGCTCATCCTCTACGTCCCTTGCTGCTCCCCCTTTGTCATCATCATGATGTTCATCTGGTAGATCAGCAATGGGACTGGTCACCCCTGAAGACTACAGTACACAGTAGACAAAATAAAACCCTCACAGCTTGAAATATCGGAGAGATCAGCTTATTTATTTATCATGCTACAAATTGCTTGAACAACAAGTCTAGTACTAAAATTCCACTGTCAGCGCTCACTTCATAACTAACCAGCTAGACTTAGCTAGCTAATTACTATCTCTACTGTTATGACTTTTGATTCATTTCAATGGCTGTAAGGGTTGCTGCTGACCTGGAAGGATGCCGTTGATGAAGCGAGCAAGGGTCGTCTTTCAGGACTACTACTATTGCTGTAATTATTATTGCTGTAGGGAGGAGGAGGAGGGAAAGCCGAACCATTCCACTGGATATTACCAGTTCCATTCTTAAAATCCGCCATGGATATTCACCAGCAGCTGGCTACTATAATACGCCCACGCAGCAGAGCGTTAATAGGGTAGTACCTTTTATTTTAATAATCGCATGATTCTAGCGCCGCATACTTTTTAATAGAAGATGCAACTCAAATTATCTCTCCCTATACACAAAGACAGTTATGATAACACTGCATGATCACAAGAATATTGGAATTCTTCAGCTAGTTTAGTGCCCAGTTTGAAGACGCCTTTCACCTTCTGGAGGTTGAATATGACAGCCACGACCACACCGCGAGGCAGGGGAAGAGAGACTGACCCATATCCACAGCTCAAACACTCTGTTGTGGAGCACTTGGATATCTGGAATCAATAACATCCAGATAAAGGACACACTTGGGACCCATCCTTTTGTCCTTTGAGGAGAGAGGCTGTCATCTTTTGGAGGTTATTTTGTATACACAGGGGTGGAGTTAGGGGTCAGGTTTTAAGGTTTCAACCTGACCACTTTTCAGCCCTGCTACACCCCTGATTTTTTTAAACAGCATGCATGAAGCTATTGATTGGCTGTAGCCAGTATCGATAGTCGATTTGATCAGAAAGGATTTTGTATCTACTCTAATATCGAACAACTTTTCTTTAAAGCAGCATCTGGAGCATTTGATAATGCATTTCACTGTTGAACATACCTTGCTAGTTTCTTGTATACCAATGGTTTGATTGGTTTCTCCTTCCTTTTCCCGACTGGGCATCACCAGAAGAATACTGCTAGCACCAACTGCTCCTCCAGAATGACCAAAGTAGAAAGGATGACGCTTCCCTGTGAATAACCCCTCTTTCTCCTCCCGTACAAACCACCCCAAGCCGTAGCCCAAGGGCAGAGGGTTTTTCAGCTTATTCTTGGATTTGTGGACAGCCTCCACGACTGGCGTTAACATCAACGCTGTGGTGGAGTGACTCAGCAAGCTATTCTGAGGAGTCTTAATGTGTGACCCTGAAATTAATACAGGTGGCATAGTGGTTGCATCTCATTGGTAAAGTTGGTCATGTGACCATTTCTAGCACCCCCACATCTCATCGGTTAAGCGTGTGACTGTTTTGCCTAACAATTTAGACGTGTTACCCAACTGCCAGCAAGCCAGAACTTCACAGCCAAATTTGAGCAAGTCCTCAGCACTGGAGATGAAGCCTCCACCGGCCCATTTGTAGGACAAGTCCACAAAGGGAGTGTTCTTAAGGTCTCCATTCTTACTCCGAACATAGTGCCTGCAATCAAGCAAACTATAAATTGATATCAGGACTCAGGAGATCCCCTAAAATGAGGACACCTCTCTGATTACAATCAAATTTTTGCATTGAGAAGCCTATTAAGGTTTGATGATCCTTTACCATACCGACCTAATGTTTTGACGACCCTTTACCGTTACTATAACACACACACACACACACACACACACACACACACACACACACACACACACACACACACACACACACACACACACACACACTCCTTACTTACTCACTTGGCTCTTCCATAGATGATCTCTGGATGGACTTCTGCTCTTGTTTTGCTCATGCTCAGAGGATCTAGGACATGCTCCCTCATATACTGAAGGAAATTTTGACCAGACACCTTCTCCACCACAGCACTAACCAATGTCCATCCATGAGATGAATAGTGGAATCTTGTTCCTATGCAGAGAAAACATATTTATAACTCTGGAGTGGAATCCAGTAGCATTAAGGACCTGTACCTGGTTCGCACATTAAGTCATCATCTGCAAAGAGTTTGATGGATTCTTCCAGAGAATCGAAATGCTGCTTGATATAATACTCAGTATTCTGAAATTCTGCCTTTTTTTCTACACATTATAATACATGATATGAAATGATCATACCATAATAAACATCCAGCCATTATGCACACTACTATACATAATACCTTTCTCATTAGCCTTCTGATAGTGGCGAATCCCCCCTAAATGTGAGAGCAAGTGACGTACACTGATGGTCACTTCCTTGTCTCCAAACGTCTTTTTGGGAAACGGAACATAGGTCTGGATTGGAGCATCCAGGTCAACCAGTCCTTTCTCGTAGAGCTGGAGTAAGGCCACAGCTGTCAGTGGCTTGCTGATACTGGCTATCCTCATGACTAGAAAGGGGGAGTTATATGTTCTTAAATGACACAAACTGGTGTATAGTGGTAAAGGGTCATCAACACACAAACGCGTTTATATTGGTAAAGGGTAGTCAACAACGTAAAACCTACCTGACTCATTGGTGCAGGGGGTATCATTTTCCACATCTGCAAGGCCAAATCCCTCACTCCACACCACCACTCCATCCTTAGCAACAGCCACCACACCACCTGGTATCCCCTGTTCCAGCATTAACCTTTGTACCATCTTCCTTCCATTTCTCACAGCTCTTTTCTTCAATTTTTTATCAATTTTGGCACATTTCTTGCAATAAATTGACTCCCTAACATTAGCACGGTTTAGAGAGCTATTGGCTACATTCACATTGTCACCTGAAGTGATTTCTTTGCAAGAAGGGGTGAGAATTGGGTTAGATCTTCTATCGGAAGACTCAAAAAATCGCTCCTTGAGACTAAAGTAACCGAAAATGGATGCAGCAGCTACGCCTGAACCTGCTAAAGTCTTTACCAGCGTATTCATCTTTGCTGCATTGTTTGCTGACTCAATATTTTTAATATTACTCCCCCACCCTCTCTAATTCAACGGAAATTTTGATAGGAATTCCAAAATCAATTTACCCACGAGGGTCCAGAAAAGGTTACTATTTTGAGCTCTCTGGTACGATTGCTCCAGCATCGATGACTAAACAAGTGCAGGAGAACTTGTGTAGAACACACCGATCCTCGGCGATCGTCTGGTGAAATCGTTCTAAATTGTGGCGCTAACTAACTAAAGGAGGCAGCAGCTGAATATTGATGCAGTTGCCGCGCGCTTTTGCTGTATGAAATTGAAGTAAGGCTCTTTGTTGTATTAGATTGTATCGAGTTACTGAAGCCTAACAGAGAGAGGAAAATTCATCTAAGTCATCCAAGATGCTTGCGACTTGTTCGTCGGTGAAGGCTCGTGCTTTGAAAAGACCGCGCTCACTTCATCAAGATTTAGATGTAAGTGGTTTTGTTTTGTGCATTGACATGTAGCCAAAACGAGCTTGTGCTTGTAAATCCTGTGTTTCCAGGCTTTTGAGCAAAATCAGTTAGTTTGCACTAAAGCCTTTCGTTGGGCAATCACTCTGCCATTAGTGCTTGAAATTTCAGTACATGATTCCTGTTAGCCAATCATTAATTAGTGTTTGTATTGCCACACATTCTGACTGTCTAATACATATGTATCAGTGTATTATCATTATTTTATAGTGTTATTTATTGTGTTAGCATTGATAACTAGTTGAATACAAAGTTTTACCCTTGAAAAGTGTCATAAAAGAGAGAGATTCTCATGCACATCATAAGCTTCACTGTGATTAGCCAGGAGAGCCAATAGCTAGCTAGCTCCTTATTCTCTCTGCTAGCGTGAGGGAGATTTCATGTGGCAGTTCAACTTGGAGAGATTTGGAAAGTTTATCTCTTTCATTTTCTACTCCCAACCACAATAGATGTGTGCCCTATAGCCAAGATCTCTTTTAAAATTCACTTGTTCCATCTATAAAGGCTCATAATATAATATTGTTTACAGTTTTGCAAATATTTCTCTCTTTTTTTAACCTTAACAAGCTACAATGCTTATCTTTCCGATACTCATCACTACATAAATAAGGAATAGCATAGTAAAGTAAGGAGTATGAGTATGTATGTATGTATGTATGTATGTATGTATGTATGTGTGTGTGTATGTATGTATGTATGTGTGTGTGTGTATGTATGTATGTATGTTATTAATGAAGTGGCGGAGTTTATTTAACAGATTATAATGTCATCCTCACACATTTTTTTATACCACATGAAACGGAAGTTATTTGTTTTATTAGAAAAAAAACATGTATTCCATTTGGAGTGTTAATTTTGTGTACAATGATGTCAGAGTCTCTCTCTCTCTCTCTCTCCCTCCCTCTCTCTCCCTCTCCCTCTCCCTCTCCAATTTTCATCATTCATAGTTATGTTTGCATGACCACACACAGTTTTTGTTAGCTCCTAGCAAGGGCATAATCATAGTTGTCATAAAAAAAACTGCGTGCTGTATACACACTAGATCCTGCAGATGAATCTGTTTAGGTCCATCAGTGCATTACTACACAATACCTTTGCACAATGCCTTTATTGCATGCTGTATTCATGAGCACACACACACCCACTTTTTGCCTGGTGTTTCTCAGTGGGGGGTAAGGTCGTGTTCTTACATTAATGATTTGTCTTGTACAGTAATTGTGGAATTGTGGAATTTTTAAGGGCAAAAAAAAATCGGTCCATTTGTTTGTGATCAGGCAGTATAATATAATGGGTGAACTCATCTCTTTCAAGTGCTTAATAGTCCAGACATGTCCCATTGCAATATAGATGTATAGATGTGTATTAATTCACCCCTCAGGATGTCATTTAGAAAATCATCTGGGGGCATTGTCTACTTACTGTCAACTCCAGTCATAAGACTTAGAGTGCCTCCCCCCCCCCCCCCCCCCCCCCCCCAAAAAAAAAGAACTTTTGCCCCTGAAATGAGGCTAATCAGGATACTTTTTCTATGTCTCTTTTGTATACAGGATGAAGAAGATAAAGACATCACTTATCCCTGTCACTCGAGGAAACTCTCCAATGGGGGAGTGGCAGGGGGTGGGGAAAATCCCATGTCGCCCACTGGAGTCCTGTCCTCCTTGAAAAGTCTTCTGTGGCCGAGCCATCGACGGAACTCAGCAAAGAGTGACGCTGACACGACCAGCGATTCGGAACCAAGTTCCGTTACCCACGACAATGGATCCGACGATGAACTGAATACAAGTATCAGTGAGCTGACAGTGGAGACCGTTGCCGCTAGCAGCAGCGGGAGGAGCGGTGCAAATAGAGAGGAGGGTGATTTGGCAGATTCAACTGATGTGGCGTCTACAGATAGTGGAGTTCATTCAAGGTGCTGTAATAAGCAAGCATGAGATCAAATCTGCTATGTACACAGCCATAGTACAGCCATAGTACAGCCATAGTACAGCCATAGTACAGCCATAGTACCAAAAAATTTTATAAATAAATACAGTGGAACGTCCAAATAATGGACACACTCACTGGGGACCCAACATTAATGGACACACTCACTGGGGACCCAACATGAGGTTGTAGGTTATTTTGTGTAGTTCTACTTATGGAATGTCCTTTGTGAGGTTTGTCCTCTTGCAGCGTGTCCTTAATCAGAGTGTAATACAGCAGATTGCAGTGATCTTGCAATACAAATCCAGAACAGCAAAACCAAAAATTTACATAGCCTCCTTTCAAGTAGCCCAACTCCAAAGCCATTTGAAAGGAGACTATGTAAATTTTGGTTTTGCTGTTCTGGATTTCATGTTGCAAGATCACTGCAATCTGCTGTAATTGATAGAAAGAGAGAGCAATTTTCTCCCAGTGTTTCACCTTGAAGCATTTAGAGCTACACTGATAAAACATCAGTTTTCATTTCTCTTATCTTTTTCCCCTTGTAGTGTGGACTCACTTGCTGACGACTCTAAGAACGCGAGTAGCAACTCCCTTGAGCTTCCTGGTGGATTTGAAGGACCGGACGAGTGTGGAGGAGAAGAGAGAAAAGCAGACTCTTCCCAGAATCTTGCCAGCGAGGGAGACAGCTACGTCCATTCAAGCCAACATCCTGCAGAAAATGACGCGAGTTTCAGCTTTGTGGACGACGGAGAGGGCATTAGCCCAAAGTGTGCGGAGAGCGATGTCAGTTTCGATGTGGACTCGGCCATATTAGAAAGAGATTATGCGTTTGGGGATGAGGTGGTGGATTTAAACAGCTCCACAGACTTTGACCCTGCTGCTTACTTTGAGGAGAAAGAGGAGGATGTAAAGAAAGAAGAAGGGGATGATGATGAAGAGGATAATGTAAGTATTGGGGTTGGAATAGTAGAGGGATTCCACTGTATACAGAGGTGTCTCCATTTCAGGGGGTTGGAATAGAGGGGTTCCACTGTATACAGAGGTGTCTCCATTTCAGGGGGTTGGAATAGAGGGGTTCCACTGTATACAGAGGTGTCTCCATTTCAGGGGGTTGGAATAGAGGGGTTCCACTGTATACAGAGGTGTCTCCATTTCAGGGGGTTGGAATAGAGGGGTTCCACTGTATACAGAGGTGTCTCCATTTCAGGGGGTTGGAATAGAGGGGTTCCACTGTATACAGAGGTGTCTCCATTTCAGGGGGTTGGAATAGAGGGGTTCCACTGTATACAGAGGTGTCTCCAGTTCAGGGGGTTGGAATAGAGGGGTTCCACTGTATACAGGTAGATAACATAGTTCCTATTATCCACAATGCAACGATAGGACATGTTATAAAAGCAGTCTCTTGCGTAGATCAACATTTCTCCCTTGTCCTAAAACTCATTTAGAGGAACCAAATGGCTTCTGTTTCCATGGGAACAGAATCCTTATAAGTGGGGGAGTGACCTTTTGAACTCTGTCACTTAACAACTTGTGTCAACATTATTTTTGTGGTGGTTAAAAATACTGTTAATTTTGAGAGCAGTTAACTGATAAGTGACAAGTACTGGAGAATTTTCTATTTCTTGTACTACTAGTTCATGGCAATTAAATTTTGTGGAATTAATTTTTGTACAGAGGTGACCACTAGAGTGGATACTATATGCAGGACAATAAGTATATCACAGAGGTGACCACTAGGATAATCTATAATCTCCTGTAGTAAATTGTAAATTGTTAAGATGTGAAGTCACTGTCTGTGCCGGCTATTGGGCAGGAAGTATCTGGTTTGTGGTTGGTCGCCTCAGAATTCTTTATTGAATACATGACGTCACCCAATACCCCACATAGGGCCCAGCCGGCCCTACTCAAAAATTGGTTCCATAAGGATGTGGTATCACAGGTCATTTGGTTTCATTGTTTTAACGTTTACTTCTTTCAGGTCTTCACTTCTGAAGTGTGCATGCCTGAGGTCAAACCACTGCACAGAAGGAGAAGAACGCCAAAGAAGAGATCTCTACTCCTCCAAGATATAACTGCAGAGGTAAATCACGGGGGGGGGGGGGGGGGGGGGGCTGATTTCAGAGCAGGTCCTTATTAAGTACACCTGATCCCAGAGGTTTTAAGGGTTCATTTTGTAGGCAGCTTCTGGGTTTTCAGTATGTAATGTATTGTGGCAAGACCTGCTGGGGATTCTTAATAGTATTATGCAAGGAGCGTAAGGTTTCTAAAGTTAATGGCATCCGGTCAGAAAGAAAATTATAGCTTCATGCAAAAAGAAACCTTCAAGTTGTCTAATCAAACCACCTCCAACAGCATCTATTTCAGCTGTTTCAGCCTCCCTACCTCTCCACTCCCACCATGTCCCAACAGTACTTATTTCAACCTCTATTAAAGCCACTCCACCATATCCCAACAGCTCCATTTTACCTCCCTAAAGAAACCACCTCCCACTCCTATTTTAATCCCTAAAGAGAACACTTCCATAATAATTATGACTATTAATTTTTTTGTTCTGGTGGCAGGTCTCACGCCATTATAACTTGTTGACTGTTTTCTTTAGGACCACCAGTTATGTTACGGCTCATCAAGTCCTCTATCCCACCCTCCCACTCTATCCCACCTCCCTGGGCCCCCTCGCCACTCCCTCATCACTTCCATCACCAATTCCTCCCTGAGCTCCACCCACTTTTCCTCCCCAGCCTCGTCCCTCTCCTCCTCCTCTCCCCCCAGCAATTACAACTACAACAACAACCAATGTTACTATGACAACTCTTCTCTATCAAACACTTCCACAGATAGCAATGACCTCCCTGGCAGCCCAACAAGGTATAAATTTCCTAGTTTCACATATTGTAATACATATGAGAATTGGAAAATTATAGTTTGTATGTAGCAGTCTTAATAATCTTAATTCTATGTTCTTTCTTTATATTCAGGACTGAAGCTTCCATGTTTTCACCTATCTATACTTTCTACAGTGACTGTGGTAAGCCAATACTGTCAGACTACCACTACTCTGTAATGAGACCACCTCTTTGTTAGACCACTCCACCAGCACATATTCCCCAGCTAACTATTTCAACCTCCCTAAAGAGATCACCTCTCTATAATAAAGCCACTCCACCATGTCCCTAACAGCACCTTTTTCAACCTCCCTTTAGAAAAGAGACCACTTCTCCCTAACAGCACCTTTTTCAACCTCCCTAAAGAGACCACTTCTCTATTAAAAATCCACTCCACCATGTCCCTAACAGCACCTTTTTCAACCTCCCTTTAGAAAAGAGATCACCTTTCTATAAATGCGCTTGTCCTTTGCCCATAGGAGGTTTAGTGATGAGCAGGTAACACTATACCAGCAACATGACAAAGTTAATAACCCTTTGGATGGTGGCAGCATACGCCTCATACCTTAGAAATTCTTATTTGAAGTGTGTGTTGACATTGGTGTGGGTTGGTCTAATACACTTCATTCCTGATGTGGAGGAGAAAAGGTGTGTCATCTCAAGAATGTGGCACTGTGCACTTCATTAAACTTTTGCTTTAAGTAAAATGAGTTGTATCTTTCAATACATAACAAGTGAAAATAGAAGTTTGGAGTTTATATACACAGTCAGATGACCTTTGACCTGGCATCCCTACATAGAATATTCCCTAATACTATCCTTTAATACATAAGTAAAAATGGAAGAGTTTATATATACAGTCAAATGACCTTTGACCTGCCTCCCAACATAGAATACTACCTAATACAGTGGACTTCATTATGATGGATACCTTTCAAATGGAGTGCCTTAGGGATCTTTGTTTCAAAAAGTGGATCATTTATTTGCGGATTAGAGAAGCACTGATGGCTGGCTTCCACTATAAAGGGGTATTACCATTATTCCAGGGCATGTAGCGGCACTCTATCATTATCCAGACAATGATTATCACAATAGTTTTAAATATACTCCACACTAGACTAGGGAGTCGAATTAGGATAATAATCTTTTCACGACAACCTTTGAGCATGCGCACTTGCACCACAATGCTTGCATTTTGCCAATTTATATAGAAATTTTGATCATACCAACCAAGATGTAATCAGGTAAACTTTTAAACCACCAGAAATTCAACGAGACTGTTGAATTTTGACAGTATAGCTAGCTAAAAGGACAAATCTGTGTCAGATCATAAGGCCTGTATTTTATGAGCAATTTTCCATGGTGAGTTTTCTTGCTTCTGCAGGCACTCAGTACACGGTTATGAGAGATTCTAACAATGGCAGTCTTTTTGCGGTCCCTCATCAAGAGGGGGAGGGGTCAATGTCCCTGGCACTGGTGCAACAAAGGCAATCTGACCAGCAACAGCAACATTGTGTAGTGTCGAGTAACAAGTCAGAGAGGTTGGAGTTGGACCCGAGACTCGATATCTCCTCTCTTCGCTGCTGGCAGGATGATGGGTGTGGTGGCAACAAGAAGGAGGACAACGAAGGTACACGAGAGGAAACACAAAACTGGGACCTCAGTATAACATGGGGGGATGCATCTTTTGTTTCTAGGAGGGGGAAAATCCTGTTTATATTGTGTGATGAGCAACAATTTGGTATCAGTGTGAGAATGGCTTTCCCCTCATTAACAGCTGCTTTCCAACTCCCAGCTGTTTCTCACCTCAAATTGTGACCAAGAGCAGCTGTCATAGCTTTAGGTTTTTACCTGTGGTTCCAATTACAGTGGCTTCTCATTCAACCCTCTGCCACCTTTTAGATTATCACCCCCTTGAAATAGCCAGCATCCACATATACAGTGGAAACCCAACCCCCTGTACCCCTCTATTCCAATGCTGTTATGGAGACACCTCTGGAACCCCTTTATTCCAACTTCTCTCTCTCTCTCTCTCTCTCTCTCTAGATCACTCTGGACAGGTTTCTTCAAGCCCTCAGGCGCCCTCGGGTCCCCAAGCCCCTTATATCCCCTACCCTCTGCCCGAGTTCTACAATGGGAGCATTCCTATGGACCCGTAAGTAGCCATAGCAACAGTAACAAAACACCCACATGGTATTCTTTGAGTGGGGGGGAGACAGTAAGTAACAATGAACAAATCCCCATTAGATGAATAATATTTAATGAAATTAGAGATTGTTATTGAATTATGTTTTCTCCTCCCTCCCCCACCCTCTACCCCCTGCCCCATGTACACATGCACCCATCAGATATTCATTTATAAAATATCTTCCACCTCTCCCAAAGGAATTGACTTGCAGACCACCAGGTGAGTCACTTATTCAATGGATCAGTTAGTAATGGTAATTATGATCATCCAATAACACAGCAAACTGATCGTATGCTGTTAATCTCTCATTCGTTGTCTAGCCACTAAAAATGGTCATTTCTATTATTAGTTCACCCTCATTGATTAATGAGTGGGGGGAGGGACGGCTTCTTTCTTCTTATAATCACTTTGAGTAGGTGTTAAAGAAGATTAGTTTAGCTACTAAAAAAAGTTTACCCTTCATTAACAAAATGGGGGAGTTATCACAGTGTGTATGACCTTGTGACCTTCCCTTATGTAATCATGTTTAGAAAAAAATAGTTTAGGTACTTTAATAAGTTCACCCCTTGTTGATTAACGAATGTGGGAGTACAGTAAGGAAGTGTATGTGTGTGACCTTGTGACCTTCTTCCCTCGTATAATCACATACATGCAGCTCTTCCAAGAAAGACCAGGAACACTCCTACTATCACACTCGTCCTGGATCTAGTGAGTCAGTGTAGAATTAGTATTAACATGCAGAGCTGGAGACTTAGTCAAAAGCAAAAAAGAAAAAGAAAAAAAAAAGTACATCCAGTACTCTGATATTCAAAGCACTGAAAATCAGAGAATGGTTATGCGTACAGGGCTGGAAACCAAAATGATTTATGCCTATTTCAAGTTCTAAGTATCAGCTCCTTTGCAGAGATGAACTGACCACTGTGTGTGGACAGTAATGATTTTATAATAGCAACAGGTTGTGGTTTATTTTTCAGTTTCATTTAGTTCATGTGATCTGTGTTATAAAATACAGGATGAGACCTTGGTTCACTGTTCCCTCTCCCACCTGGAAAACCCAGACTTTATCTTTGATGTCGAGTTTGACAGTATGATTCACGAGGTATGTATATATAATTATGTACGATATTATGTAGCTTCTGTTCCTGGTGACCACTACCAACTAACTAAAGTGATTTATTGAATTTGACGACCATTACCAATTTGCACACGAATAATGATGATCATTACCAATTTTACTGACCTGTAATAGGTTTCTGTAAGATTGAGGCCATTCTTCAGAGAATTTTTGGAAAAAGTTTCGGAACTTTTCGAAGTGATTCTCTTCACAGCATCAACCAAGGTGTACGCAGACAAGTTGCTAAACCTGTTGGACAAGTCTCGCAAGCTCATCAAACACAGACTATTTCGCGAGCACTGTATTTGCGTGGGGGGTAATTACATAAAGGAGTTGGGAATCTTGGGTAGGGATCTCTCAAAAACCATCATTATCGACAATTCCCCTCAGGCATTTGGCTATCAGGTGACTGGATTGATAGGATATCTAGTGTCTTTGTCCAGAACAACAAAACCAAATTTTACATAGCCTCCTTTCAAAATAGCTTTAGAGTTGGGCTACTTGAAAGGAGCTATATATGTCAATTTGATTTTGTTGTTCTGGATTTGTATAGCAAGGTCACTGCAATCTGCTATATCTTTGTACTCCAGTAATATTAGCCCTTGAACCGATCATATTATTACAGGGTATTTTTTATTATTATTATCCTCTTTTCTATAGCTGTCTAATGGCATTCCTATTGAGAGCTGGTTCATGGATGATGCCGATTCTGAACTAATGCAAGTAATCCCATTCCTGGAATCGCTGCTGGATAAGGTGCGTCCTGTAATCATTGGAACCAAGCTTGTTGAATTTCTGTTCTATTCTGGTTCCAGGATGACGTTAGGCCGTATATTCGTGATAAGTACAGGATGCATGAACTGCTACCTCCCGACTATGACTCTCCTCCACTCTCCCCTATCCTGTCAAACCTGTTGAGGTCAACCCCGCAACCTGGAACTGAATAGGTTGACTACTTGTTTCCATTCTTGTTTTTCACTTCTTCTTTTTTTTCTTTTTTTTTGTATTCTGGTTCTAAGTCTGTTCGCTTTGGTTCCAACAATACCCACCCCAATTTTTTTGGTTCCAATCTTGAGTACACCAAAACAAACTAATGAAAATGCACTTACCACTACAATTGTTGGATATAATATTTTTCTTTCATCATCATCAAAAGAATTCATGACTCATCCAATAGGAGGCAGTTTATTTCTTTCTTAAGTTTTATATAACCTTTTCATCTTACCCATCTCCTTTTGATCGACTGCTTTATTTTCAAAAGTTAATGTGATTCTATGTTTTGTACTTTTCATTCACAGGTAACCTCTTTGCACTGTAATGAGAATAACCAGTGTGCATGCGCGCGCATTGTGCGTCATCAATGTTGGTATTATCTTAGCTATGGTACGTGAATAACTAGTTAGTACAAGAAGAAAATAGGAAAACGGTCTATGGAGGACTTGGGAAATTCGACAGCGAACAATCTCACCTGCGATTGGCGGATCAGTGAAGATGTAGTGGGACCAGCTGTTGCAGCATTCACTGCAGTGATCTTCCTCCTCTCTCTGATAGCAAACCTCTTCATCTGCATCCACACACTCATCCATGGAAAAACCACTCTTAGAAATGGCGCCACACTCCTTCTTTTCAACCTCTCTATCAGCAACTTGATTATAACAATCCTCTACTTGCCCTTCATCACAGTCTCCTTTGCAGCACAAGAGTGGATCATAGGAATAACTGATGGAGCCAGAAGTGTGACTTGCCAGATTGCTGGACTTGCATTGACAATAACAGTAGCCTCTTCCCTGCATATCATAGCCGCCATTTCCTTCGACCGATGGCTCTTTGTGGTTAAACCTCATTTTCACAGGAAGTTCATGACTTGGAAAACTGCTCTTGGGATAGTCCTATTCATATGGGTAAGTGAGTAGAGTCAAAGACAATCTTGTATCATGCACTCTATGAAAGTAATTTCCAAAAGAGGACAAGCTCTCCAGCTACAAAGGACAAAAGTCTGTCTATTATTCGGAGGTTCCATAAATTGGGGGCCAAAGACTACTTTTCCAAAGAGAATGCCTCTTCCATAGAAAATGAAATGTTGCCTATGCATAGTAATTAAAAGTCTCCTTGAAAGGAGCTCTTGAGCATCCAGTGGTCTGAGTCTGACTATTCAGGTGGATTATTGATTATTTTATACATGTTTACACAACTGCATGTAGGGATCAGGTTTCTTAGGGTCTTCTTGCAAGTTGAAAGCTAAAGCTGCCTGCATGCCTGACCTTTGATTTCCTGCAGATTTCCCAGATGTGCCTGTTGTGTCACCATGGGGGGGTTTCCATAGTCACTAATACTGGAACTCCACTGTGCTATGGCACTCTGACCCCACCCCTGGCTATGTGCATGCAAGTGTGTGGTACTGTGTGATTCCTTTAAAGTTATCTGTTGTTGTTCTGGCCTGTGGCATTTGTCTGGTTCTTAAGTATGGCTGTAGCATCATGCATGACCATGGGTCATGGGTGTTTAACATTATTCTTTGTCCCCTTGGAGTACATGTAGTCACCTCTGAGAATGAGGACACCGTCATTAATTCAAGCAAACACATGCATGTATAATGCACATGCATGTATAATGTACATGCAATCAATTGGCTCTGAAGCATGTGCAGCATGATATCATTCAATGCATGGCTAACTTACCAGAAAAATATAAGTTCCTTCCTGTTTACACAGGTGTGTGAACGTGAGAGAATAAAAAGGAGGCAAGACGCTTCGACTTCCTTACTGTGGTCATCTATTCTTCTGAGCTCAATGTTGGAGGATATAATCTACTATTAGAGTAGAATATATAAATAGAGCTCGTAAGCTCGTGGAGTTTTGAAAATATTTGACCCCCCACCGTTTGAAATATCCCTGCTTTGCCTTATAGATGTTCAAGGTGTTCTGTCTTATCTAGAGTCTCAGTAGTTTCAGAAATATTTGGGAATAGCCCCCCCCCCCTTTACCTTACCACAGAGATACAATGGTAGGTGTTTGCACAATGTACAAGAACATCAAATACTATTCTTTAAGTCTGTTTCCAAGTTGGTCCTTAGACAAGCTAGGACTGTTACCAACCAAGAGTTCTTTCCAATCAAAACCAATTATTCAACGTCTTCACCTCATCAGTGCTCTGTAAACAAAAAGAATTGCCACAAACCATTTGGTCTCTAATACAGTGTTTTGAAGCTCAATATTGTTATGATAGCTATACTGCTGTGGTCCAGGCCTATTATTCTAGCTACCACTACTCTGCTACTACTTTCAAATAAGGAACGGTCTTGGCAAAAGATTTTGCAAAACCCTGCTAGAGTGTAGAGTTTTCTTTTGTTCCTTGCAAGTCGGGTAATTTTTATACCTCAGGGACAAATGACCAGAAATTTATAACTAGTATTAAAATTTAAATGTGGTATGGAATGTCACTTCTCAGGCGTATTGATTACCCACAATATTATACCACTTCAAATTCTCTTCCTGATTCACACTGTTACAGGTTTGCATTCAGGTTTCAAATTCTCTTCACTGTCCACTCTTTGTATATTGCAGGCTTATGCTCTTCTTTTCAATCTCATTGAGATTGCCATTACCACAACTACCAGGGGGGGAGATCTGTGCAGAAGAAGTGTCAAATTCCCAAGCACGAACTGCATCCCTATACAGATCACCTCACCGGGATATGTTGTTGCACTCAGCATTTTTATACTTGTTCCCTTTGCAATAATCATCGTTACATCCGTATGGACCTTCATCTTCACCAGGATGTACTTGGGAAAAGACTTAAGGAGACGAACGGAAACTCTCACCAAAGAAGACTTGAAAATCCAGAAAAGTGTTTACAACGTGAGAGTCCGTAAGCTCTTCGGTATCTTCACAGCATTGTTCATCTTCAACTTCATCTCTGTCGCTCCATTCTTCATTTCTGTTATAGTTCTTTTGGCAACTGGAAAAGTGTCCCCTCGGGCACTGACAGCTGTATTAATTCTCTATCTGGTGAGTAATGTCTCAAACCCTTTAATTCAATCCTACTTCAGAAAAGATTTGAAAGACTCCATTGTTAAATACACAAAGAAGATGTTATTTTGTTACGACTTCAAAGAAGAGAGTGATACTGCAAGGAGTAGTCATTATGCATCCAATAGCAATTCACTTTCACAAAGCAGAAGATCTCGTAATGCACCTGGAGGTGCAGCTGTTAGTGGGAGCAGTGATGATGCCATGGCTCCAGGTAAAGATCGAGTGAGTAATGGTGACGGTATTTCTCCTCCAGGCTCAAATCTGCCCACTTCGCCAGATTGTCATAGTAATGACATGTCATTAAACAAGTCCACAGCCACTTTGACCACCAGTGTGGTGGTCACTGTAGTCGAAGAAAAGTCGAATGAGAGCAGTAAGAGGGGGAACCATGATGAATTGGAACTCGTTCTTGCATCACCAGGCTCTGAGATCAGTAAAGAGTGAACCACCTCCAACATGTCATACCAATGAGTGCACAATCATAACAGAATGCAATTGCTATAATGTATACTCATAATTATTATCCTTGTGATCACATGATCACTGAATTGCCTGTGCATGTGATCACATGATCACTGAATTGCCTGTGCATGTGATCACGTGATCACTGAATTGCCTGTGCATGTGATCACGTGATCACTGAATTGCCTGTGCATGTGATCACGTGATCACTGAATTGCCTGTGCATGTGATCACGTGATCACTGAATTGCCTGTGCATGTGATCACGTGATCACTGAATTGCCTGTGCATGTGATCACGTGATCACTGAATTGCCTGTGCATGTGATCACGTGATCACTGAATTGCCTGTGCATGTGATCACGTGATCACTGAATTGCCTGTGCATGTGATCACATGATCACTGAACTGCCTGTACTGTGCATGTAACATAACACTTGATGCCATACAAGTATCACCAGTTGTTTTGAATACCACCTCAAAAAAAAAAAAATCAGATTTATGTGCTGCACAGGTGCAATACACCAATAGGTGATTGAGTAAACTGCTGATGCTTGAGTACACAATGATTGTGTAGGGTAGGTGTGGGTATTATGAGTCAGCTAAGTATTGTTGCTCTTTTCTTGGAAATGGACAATCTTAGAATCCTGAAAATTGCTCCAGATATGAAATAGGTTATGTAGAACTAATTTGTGGAGAAAGTAATAAAAATATTGCATCTTGTAGATAGGAGTTATGATCTTACATAACATACTCAGGAAGGTATTATGAGTCAAAGGTATGAATTATGAGTCGCTGGCTTGATTTTTGTCCTAAAAATTGATAATGTAGCTAAGATTTCTACAAAATAAAAATAATAACCTTAAGATTACTTTAAAATTCATTTTTTTACTCCATCTTGTGGCATCATTGCTTCCCTGCGCTTTTTTATTCAGATTGGTTACGATTATACCCATTTTTAAAGTTCACATTTAAGATTATGTTTATGCATGAATAAGGCATTTTCTGGATGATTTTATTTGATCAAAAGACCAAAAAAATGATTAAGTTTTCATATCTAAAGTATCAACTCTTGTAGATTCTTATCAAGTGGTGAACCCATAATAGGGACTGACTCATAATACCCACACCTACCCTATAATAAATGTTTTGGTTTGTTTTTTTCGCCAGTGCACATGCGCATTTTCGTCATGAGTCCGGGGGTCTGGATGCTATTGCTGCTGAGCACCTAAGGTGGGGTGGGGAAACGCTTCTCCTATGGCTTCTGGGAATGCTTAATTCCATTGTACCCCCCATGTTCAAATCTGGTCTGATCTGCCCTGTGTACAAGGGTGGTGGAAGGGACCCCACTCTTACCACCAACTATCATGGCATCACTATAAACTCTGTTCTTTCAAAACTTCTGGAGATCCTGATTCTGCATAGAATGGAAGCAAGTCTTGCTGAAGCGGGTTTCCCACATCGTAACCAGTCAGCCTTCCGTAAGCACGTCGGATGTGCTGATGCCATCTTTGCATCCCAGGAGCTGATTGCGAGATACCTAAATGAAGGGTCCACTGTGCATATGTGTCTCCTCGATCTCCAGAAAGCTTTCGACAGCGTTGAGTTCCCAGTGCTGCTAAATCGGCTTTTCCAAATAGGCATCAATGGTAAAATATGGAGACTTATCAAGGACTGGTATGGCAGATGGGACTTGCTGCGTGTGTGTCGATGGAGTCTCATCTCGTGTGTTCCCTATTGAAAGAGGTGTTCATGAAGGAAATCACAGTTAGTATGCACTGAGTTATCAAATGTGTGACCTTGAAAATGAAAGCCAAAGTGCTCCAAAAGATATCTTTAAGTGACACATGCAGGTGTGATTGTCTAATGCACAGAGTTATTTACCTTGATAGTGCAAGCCAAAATGGATGTGTCATGTATGCATAGACCATTTCTTTCTTGACCTTAGACGATGATGGCTGTAGTAACCGCATTGGTTAAGTTAGCTCAAATATGTGTTCCTCTAATTATAGCAGAAACACAGATATGGCTAAGCAAGTAGGCATGGTCAAATTGCATTATAGAGCTATACAGTTTATCTACAGGCTAGCTGCGCTTGGGAACAAAAGGGGGGGGATTGCAACCCCCTCAACCCCACCCCTGCCTTTGGAGTACCTGAGAATGAGGACACCGTCATTAATTCAAGCAAGCACATGCATGTATAATGTACATGCAATCAATTGGCTCTGAAGCATGTGACTTTCTAAAGATGTTTCCTTGACATTATTAAGGTTGTGTATGCAATAGTTGTGCATGTATGATATCATTCAATGCATGGCTAACTTACCAGAAAATAGTAATAAGTTCCTTCCTGTTTACGCAGGTGTGTGAGAGAATAAAAAGGAGGCAGGAAGCTTCCTCCCCGATAATGGCCCTCCTTTTCATATCATCTATTCTTAAGACAGCACACCTTGAATAGAAGTCTATAAGGCAAAGCGGGGCTATTCTGAAGGGTCAAATATTTTCGAAACTCCACAAGCTTACAAGCTCTATTTCGAAAGATATATTCTACTATAATAGTAGATTATATCCTCCAACATTGAGCTCAGAAGCTCAGTAGTTTCAGGAATATTTGAACCTACAGAATAGCCCCGCCGTTCGAAATAGCCACGTTTTACCTTAATACTATGTAGTATGTATAATGGTAGGTGTTTATACAATGTAAAAGAACCAGCACAAATGCTATTCTTTGAGTCTGTTTCCAAGTTGGTCCTTAGACAAGCTAGGGCTGTTACCAACCAAGAGTTCTTTCCAATCAAAACCAATTATTCAACGTCGTCACCTCATCAGTGCTCTGTAAACAAAAAGAATTACCACAAATGACCTTTTAGACCACCAGCCATTTGGTCTCAGCAATTTCTTTTGTGTACTTATTATTTATAATAGAGTGTTTTGCAGAATCTTTGCAACAAGAACAAGCTCAAATTGTTCTATATTGCTGTGGTCCAGGCCTATTGTTCTAACTACCACTACTCTGCTACTTCTACTTCCGAATAAGGAACGGTCTTGGGTCTTCAGCCTGTAGTTAGAGTGTAGAGTTTTCTATGTATAGGTTAGATCACGACAGTGAGTGACTACGAGGTTTACAATAGATACCGAGGCAAGTGTCTATTAAATACTCACTGGAGTGATCTAACCGACTTAGACAATAGTATAAACTATGTATAGTCTTATGACAACCACAGGTCTCTATGTGAAACCACAGGTCTCTAATTGTGACACACAGGCCTAGCAAGTGGTTACTACATGATAAAGGGATAAAATTGTCTAAGTTCCTTGCAAGTCTGGGTAATTCTTATGCCTCAGGGACAAAATCACCCAGAAATTTATAACTAGTATTAAATTTTAAGTAATGTCACTTCTGGATTGCCCATAATATTATACTGCTTCAAATTCTCTTCCTGATTCACGCTGTTACAGGTTCATAGTTAATAGCATTCAGGTTTCAAATTCTCTTCACTGTCCACTCTAAGTGTCCCCTCAGGCACTGACAGCTGTTTTAATTCTCTATCTGGTGAGTAATGTCTCAAACCCTTTAATTCAATCCTACTTCAGAAAAGATTTGAAAGACTCCATTGTTAAATACACGAAGAAGATGTTATTTTATTACGACTTCAAAGAAGAGAGTGATACTACAAGGAGTAGTCATTATGCATCCAATAGCAATTCACTTTCACAAAGCAGAAGATCTCGTAATGCACCTGGAGGTGCAGCTGTTAGTGGGAGCAGTGATGATGCCATGGCTCCAGGTAAAGATCAAGTGAGTAATAGTGATGTTATTTCTCCTCCAGGCTCAAATCTCCCCACTTCACCAGATTGTCATAGTAATGACATGTCATTAAACAAGTCCACAGCCACTTTGACCAGTGTGGTGGTCACTGTGGTCGAAGAGAAGTCAGTAAGAGGGAGAACCTGAATTGGAACTCGTTCTTGCATCACCAGGCTCTGAGATCAGTAAAGAATGAACCACCTCCAACATGTCATACCAATGAACGCACAATCATAACAGAATCCAATTGCTATAATGTATACATAATTATTATCCTTGTGATCACATGATCACTGCCATAGAACAAGTATCACCAGTCGTTTTGAACACCACCTCAAAAAAATAATCAGATTTATGTGCTGCACAGGTGCAATACACCAATAGGTGATTGAGTAAACTGCTGATGCTTGAGTACACGATGATTGTGTATAATAAAATGTTTTGGTTTTTTTTTCGCCAGTGCGCATGCGCATTTTCGTCATACATAGCATCATCGCATCAATTTTGTGTGTAACGTGAATATATAGTTATTTAGCTCTAGTAGATAGGAAATATGTCTATGGAGAATTCGACAGCGATCAACCTCACCTCCTGCGATTGGCGGATCAGTGAAGATGTAGTGGGACCAGCTGTTGCAGTATTCACTGCACTGATCTTCCTTCTCTCTCTGATAGCAAACCTCTTCATCTGCATCCACACACTCATCCATGGAAGAACCACTCTTAGAAATGGCGCCACACTCCTTCTGTTCAACCTCTCTATCAGCAACTTGATTGTAACAATCCTCTACTTGCCCTTCATCACAGTCTCCTTTGCAGCACAAGAGTGGATCATAGGAATAACCGATGGAGCCAGAAGTGTGACTTGCCAAATTGCTGCACTTGCATTGACAATTACAATAGCCTCTTCCCTGCATATCATAGCCGCCATTTCCTTCGACCGATGGCTCTTTGTGGTTAAACCTCATTTTCATAAGAAGTTCATGACTTGGAAAACTGCTCTTGGGATAGTCCTATTCATATGGGTAAGTGAGTAGACAATCTTGTATCATGCACTCTATGAAAGTAATTTCCAAAAGAGGACAAGCTCTCCAGCTACAAAGGACAAAAGTCTGTCTATTATTCGGAGGTTCCATAAATTGGGGGCCAAAGACTGCTTTTCCAAAGAGAACGCCTCTTCAATAGAAAATGAAATGCTGCCTATACATAGTAATTAATAATATCTACTCCTTGAAAGGGTGACTCGACTGTGATGGGGTGTGTGTGTCAAAAGGAGGGGCAACTACAACCAATACATGCTATGAAAAGAAAGCTAGCTGATTCCTACCCCTTGAAATGATTCAGCCCTCTCTTAGGTTGATAGAATTTTATACACACATGCATGTGAGGATCAGGGTCTTGTAAGTTGAAAGCTACCACTTCCTATTGGTATCCTGACCTGCCTGACCTTTGGTTTCCTGCAGATTTTCCTGTTGTGTGATAAATTCCGTTCAAATTCCTCATGGCTGAATTACTGAAACTCCACTGTGCTATGGCATGCATGACCATGGGTCATGGCTGCATGTTTAACATATTCTTTTTTCCCCCTTGGAGTACATGTAGTCACCTCTGAGAATGAGGACACCATAATTAATTCAAGCAAGCACATATGCATTGTATAATGCACATGCATTGTATAATGCACATGCATGTATAATGCACATGCATGTATAACGTACATGCAATCAATTGGCTCTGAAGCATGTGACTTTCTAAAGATGTTTCCTTGACATCATTATTGGTTGTGTATGCATGTATGATATCATTCAATGCATGGCTAACTTACCAGAAAAATATAAGTTCCTTCCTCTTTACACAGGTGTGTGAGAGAATAAAAAGGAGGTAGGAAGCTTCCTCCCCGATAATGGCCCTTCTTGACTTCCTTTTCATATTACTGTAATCATCTATTCTAGATAAGACAGCACACCTTGAATAGAAGTCTATAAGGCAAAGCGGGGCTATTCCGAAGGGTCAAATATTTTCAAAACTCCACGAGCTTATGAGCTCTATTTTGAAACTATTATAGTAGATTACATCCTCCAACATTGAGCTCAGAAGTCTCAGAAATATTTGAACCTACAGAATAGCCCCGCCGTTCAAAATAGATCTGCTTTACCTTAATACTATGTACGTAGTACTACAATACAATGGTATGTGTTTGCACAATGTATAAGAACATCAAATGCTATTCTTTGAGTCTGTTTCCAAACAAGCTAGGACTGTTACCAACCGAGTTCTTTCCAATCAAAACCAATTATTCAACGTCGTCACCTCATCAGTGCTCTGTAAACAAAAAGAATTGCCACAAATGACCTTTTAGACCACCAGCCATTTGGTCTCAGCAATTTCTTTTGTGTACTTAGTATTTATAATAGTGTTTTGCAGAATCTTTGCAACAAGAATAAGCTCAAATTGTTCTATACTGTTGTGGTCCAGGCCTATTGTTCTAACTACCACTATTCTGCTACTTCTACTTCCGAATAAGGAACGGTCTTGGGTCTTCAGTCTGTTGAACCCTGTAGCTAGAGTGTAGAGTTTTCTACGCATAGGCTAGATCACGACAGTGAGTGACTACTAGATTTACAATAGATGCTGAGGCAGGTGTCTATTGTAAACAGAGTAGTCACTCACTGGAGTGATCTAACTGGACTTAAGTCTTATGACAACCACAGGTCTCTATGTGAAACCACAGGTCTACATCAAAGGGAATTGTTCATAAAATTGTCTAAGTTCCTTGCGAGTGGGGTAATTCTTATTCCTCAGGGACAAATGACCAGAAATTTATAACTAGTATTAAATTTTAAGTAATGTCGCTTCTCAGACGTATTGATTACCTATAATATTATACCGCTTCAAATTCTCTTCCTGATTCACACTGTTACGGGTTCATAGTTAATAGCATTCAGGTTTCAAATTCTCTTCACTGTCCACTCTTTGTATATTGCAGGCTTATGCTCTTCTTTTCAATCTCATTGAGATTGCCATTACCACCAGTACCAGCGGGGGAGATCTGTGCAGAAGAAGCGGTGTCAAATTCCCAAGCACGAACTGCATCCCTATACAGTTCACCTCGCAGGGATATGTCGTTGCACTCAGCATTTTTGTACTTGTTCCCTTTGTAATAATCATCATTACATCCGTATGGACCTTCATCTTCACCAGGATGTACTTGGGAAAGGACTTAAGGAGACGAACAGAAACTCTCACCAAGGAAGACTTGAAAATCCAGAAAAGTGTTTACAACGTGAGAGTCCGTAAGCTCTTCGGTATCTTCACAGCATTGTTCATCTTCAACTTCATCTCTGTTGCTCCCTTCTTCATTTCTGTTCTAGTTCTTTTGGCAACTGGAAAAGTGTCCCCTCGGGCACTGACAGCTGTTTTAATTCTCTATTTGGTGAGTAACGTCTCGAACCCTTTAATCCAATCCTACTTCAGAAAAGATTTGAAAGACTCAATCGTTAAATATACAAAGAAGGTGTTATTTTGTTACAACTTCAAAGAAGAGAGTGATGCTGCAAGGAGTAGTCATCATGCATCCAATAGCAATTCACTTTCACAAAGCAGAAGATCTCGTAATGCACCTGGAGGTGCAGCTGTTAGTGGAAGCAGTGATAATGCCATGGCTCCAGGTAAAGATCAAGTGAGTAATGGTGACGTTATTTCTCCTCCAGGCTCAAATCAGCCCACTTCGCCAGATTGTTGTAGTAATGACATATCCACAGCCACTTCGACCAGTGTGGTGGTCACTGTGGTCAAAGAAAAGTCGAATGAGAACAGTAAGAGGGGGAACCATGATGAATTGGAACTCGTTCTTGCATCACCAGGGTCTGAGATCAGTAAAGAGTGAACCACCTCCAACATGTCATACCAATGAGTGCACAATCATAACAGAATGCAATTGCTATAATGTATACTTCATAATTATTATCCTTGTGATCACATGATCACTGAACTGCCTGTGCATGTGATCACATGATCACTGAATGATCACTGAACTGTATAGCAGTTTTCCAAAATCTTGCGACAGGAAAGTGGAAAGCGTAAGTGATTGGAATGAACTGGTTGGTCAGATTGCTCATATTGATCACGTGACTGGCTTCTGCAGTTGCAAGATTTTGGAAAACTGCTGTAACATAACACTCAATGCCATACAAGTATCACCAGTTTTGAACACCACCTCAAAAAAACAAATACCACATCAGATTTATGTGCTGCACAGGTGCAATACACCAATAGGTGATTGAGTAAACTGCTGATGCTATAATAAAATGTCAAGTCAAAGTTCATTGTAAAGGCCCAGTGGGCATATAGAGTACAGAATTAAAAGTAAGAGTTCAGAATAGGTTAGCTAAAGAACACAGGTGGCTAGTTGAACAGAGTTCAGTCAGAGTCAGTGACTACTGTATAGTATAACAAAATTAAAGTTAAAATAATTTGGTGACACAGCTGTACAGGTAGTCAAATAAGACCTGTTTCGCCAGTGCGCATGCGCATTTTTGTCATAATTAATAATGTTGTGTGTGCATGTGTAACATGAATTAACGTGAATAGATAGGAAAATATGTCTATGGAGAATTCGACAGCGATCAACCTCACCTCCTGCGATTGGCGGATCAGTGAAGACGTAGTGGGACCAGCTGTTGCAGCATTCACTGCACTGATCTTCCTCCTCTCTCTGATAGCAAACCTCTTCATCTGCATCCACACACTCATCCATGGAAGAGCCACTCTTAGAAATGGCGCCACACTCCTTCTCTTTAACCTCTCTATCAGCAACTTGATTGTAACAATCCTCTACTTGCCCTTCATCACAGTCTCCTTTGCAGCACAAGAATGGATCATAGGAATAACCGATGGAGCCAGAAGTGTGACTTGCCAGATTGCTGCACTTGCATTGACAATAACAGTAGCCTCTTCCCTGCATATCATAGCCGCCATTTCCTTCGACCGATGGCTGTTTGTGGTTAAACCTCATCTTCACAAGAAGTTCATGACTTGGAAAACTGCTCTTGGGATTGTCATATTCATCTGGGTAAGTCAAAGACAATCTTGTATGCAAAGTAATTTCCAAAGGGTCGAGGACAAAGGACCAAAGGCTGTTCATTATTCATAGGTTCCATTATTATTAATATTGAATGTTTTTCCAAAGAGAACGCCTCTTCCATAGAAAACGAAATGTTGCCTATACCAATTATCCAACTGACTGGCCAGGGAAAATTGCCAAGCTGAAAATGCGTGATATCTTGTTAAAAGTCTTCCTCTTGAGCATCCAGTGGTAATTCATTTCTGATCTCAGTCTGACTATGATGTGGATACAATTTGTTCTATGCATGTTTACATAACTCCATGGGTTGTATAGGGATCAGGTTTCTTAGGCCCTTGTAAGTTGAAAGCCGCCACTTCCTATTAGTCATGTCAGTAGTCACAATTCATCTCCTGCCTCCCCCTGCCTTGGTTTCCTGCAGATCTCCCAGGTGATGAGCCTGTTGTGTAATATGGCTGCCACCATCAGGGGGGGGGGGGGGGGGGGGGGGGATTTTCCGTTCTTTCATAGTCACTGATTCCTTATGCCATGGACATGCATCCATCCTGAAATCCTACAGTACATCACTCGCTGCATGTGTAGCTAGCTATATGTGTAGATTCTTGGTTGCAGTGATCTTGTCAACAAATTTTACATAGCTTCCCCCAACTCCAAAGCCACAGTTAAGTCCTTTGAAAAGAGGTTATGTAAATTTTGGTTTGGTGTTCCTGCGCACTACAATGGCGCACTACAATGGCACTCTGACCCTACCCCTGGCTATGTGTATGGTACTGTGAGATTCCTTTAAAGTTATCTGTTGTGGTTCTGGCCTGTGGCGATGTTGTCTGACTTCTACATTATGGTTGCAGCATCATGCATGACCATGGCTGTTTAACATATTCTGTCCCCTTGACACTGCAGAGTATACATATAGTCACCTCTGAAAATGAGGACTCCGTCATTAATTCAAGCCTGCATGCACATGCATGTTATAGTGTACATACAATCAACTGGCTCTGCATTATTGAACTTTCTAAATATGTTTCCCTGACATATGTGTCTGTGAGGTCATGATATCATTCAATGCATTGCTAACTTACCAGTAATCCAATGAAAAATATAAGTTCCACTTAGTGGCTTTCCTTCCTGTTTACGCAGGTGTGTGAGAGAATAAAAAGGAGGCAGGAAACTTCCTCCCTGATAATGGCCCTTTTTGACTTCCTTTTCACATTACTGTGGTCAGCTATTTTGCTAGATAGGACAGCACACCTTAATAGAAGTCTAAAGTACAACAGAGATTGTATAACAGTAGGTGTTTGTACAATGTACAAGAACATCAAATCTTATTCTTTGAGTCTGTTTCCAAGTTATTAAGGTTGTTCTTAGCCTTGTACCCAGCTAGGCTGCTCCTTAATTAACTACGTTAGCACATGTTACCAACTGAGTTCTTCCTATCAAAACCAATTATTCAAAGTTGTCACCTCATCAGTGCTGTGTAATCAAAAAGCATTGCCATAAAATGACAGCCATTGGTCTCAGCAATTTTCTTTCATGTGATTTTTGTTCTAAATTATTTATAATAGCTAGAGTGTAGAGTTTTCTATGTTCCTTGGAAATCCAGTAATTCTTATTCCTCAGGGACAAATGACCAGAAATTTATAACTTTAAGTGTTCACTTCTTAGATGTATAATTATACCACTTGGAATTCTCTTCCTGATTCACGCAGCATTGTTATTATAGCTAGTATGTTGCAGGTTCATAGTTGATAGCTTTTCAGGTTTCAAATTCTCTTCACTGTCCACTCTTTCTATATTGCAGGCTTATGTTCTTCTTTTCAATCTCATTGAGACTATCATTACCACGAGTACCAGGGGGGGAGATCTGTGCAGAAGAAGTGTCAAATTCCCAAGCACGAACTGCATCCCTGTAGAGTTCACTTCGCAGGGATATGTCGTTGCACTCAGCATTTTTATACTTGTTCCCTTTGCAATAATCATCGTTACATCCGTATGGACCTTCATCTTCACCAGGATGTACTTGGGAAAAGACTTAAGGAGACGAACGGAAACTCTCACCAAGGAAGACTTGAAAATCCAGAAAAGTGTTTACAACGTGAGAGTCCGTAAGCTCTTCGGTATCTTCACAGCATTGTTCATCTTCAACTTCATCTCTGTCGCTCCATTCTTCATTTCTGTTATAGTTCTTTTGGCAACTGGAAAAGTGTCCCCTCGGGCACTGACAGCTGTATTAATTCTCTATCTGGTGAGTAATGTCTCAAACCCTTTAATTCAGTCCTACTTCAGAAAAGATTTGAAAGACTCGATCGTTAGATTCGCAAAGAAGATGTTATTTTGTTACGACTTCAAAGAAGAGAGTGATACTGCAAGGAGTAGTCACCATGCGTCCAATAGCAATTCGCTTTCACAAAGCAGAAGATCTCGCAATGCACCTGGAGGTGCAGCTGTTAGAGGGAGCAGTGATGATGCCATTGGGAGAGATAGAGGGAGCGGTGATGATGCCATGAGTAATGGTGATGTTATTTCTCCTCAAGGCTTAAATCTGCCCACCTCACCAGATTGTCATAGTAATGACATGTCTTTGGATCCCTTAAATAAGTCCACAGCCACTTTGACCAGTGTGGTGGTCACTGTGGTCGAAGAAAAGTCGAATGAGAACAATAAGAGGGAGAACTATGATGAATTGGAACTCGTTCTTGCATCACCAGGCTCTGAGATCAGTAAAGAACGAACCACCTCCAACATGTCATACCAATGAATGCACAATCAGCAATTGCTACTTTCATAGTCATCCTTGTGATCACATGATCACTGAACTCCCTGTGCACATGTGAACTCCCTGTGCATGTGATCACATGATCACTGAACTGCCTGTGCATGTAACATAACACTCAATGCCATACAGTTTTAAACACCTCAAAAAACAAATACCACCATGTGCTGCACAGGTGCAATACACCAATAGGTGATTGGGTAAACTGAGTACACAATGATTGTGTATAATAGAGGTTTTTTCGCCAGTGCGCATGCGCATTTTCGTCATATTATGTCATCAATGATGATTGTGTGTGGCTCAAAATAAACTTTATTACAGAGGTTTTCAGGTTGGTTGACACAAAATTTGCCAACGGTGCATAATTAAATTGGTGCTCGCTAAAATTAAGAGTATTGGATTTGTATGACAATATATCTTGCTCGCTTGAATTTATCTTGCACATGCGCAAATTCTACTGGTCAACCAACCTGAAAACCTCTGTATTAGTTTCTCAGGCAATTTATTTCAGAAAGTCATGCGGGATGCGCGTTTTTATTTTAATTTTTATTGAAACCACGCCCACTTCCGTTCATTAAAAAACCGTTTATTTAGCGACTGGAGGGTGGTCAACGTTCCAGGTGAGGATAGCATATCCTAGCGAGAGTATTTTAGTAGACAAAAGCATAGTAGCAGAAGATACAGGAACTGTAGACTCGCCGTATGCGCATGCGCAATAAGAATTTAACCACAATTAATTTAATATAAAAAATTGTACGTCGATGAAAAAATATGATGCGGGCGGGCTTGAGAAACTAATAATAAAGTTTGTGTGGCCTAACGTGAATAATTTATAATAGCTTTAGTAGGTAGGAAAACAACTCTATGGAGAATTCCACAGCGATCAACCTCACCTCCTGCGATTGGCGGATCAGTGAAGATGTAGTGGGACCAGCTGTTGCAGCATTCACTGCAGTGATCTTCCTCCTCTCTCTGATAACAAACCTCTTCATCTGCATCCACACACTCATCCATGGAAGAACCATTCTTAGAAATGGCGCCACACTCCTTCTTTTCAACCTCTCTATCAGCAACTTGATAGTAACAATCATCTACTTGCCCTTCATCACAGTCTCCTTTGCAGCACAAGAATGGATCATAGGAATAACCGATGGAGCCAGGAATGTGACTTGCCATATTGCTGGACTTGTATTGACAATAACAGTAGCCTCTTCCCTGCATATCATAGCTGCCATATCCTTTGACCGATGGCTCTTTATTACTAAACCTTATCTTCACAAGAAGATCATGACTTGGAAAACTGCTCTTGGGATTGTCCTATTCATCTGGGTAAGTGAGTATGGTGGTACCTACAAATAGTACACTGTTTCCTTTAAAGAAACACAGAGCTCTTTTTTTTTTTCTTTTTTCAGAGTGCATGTTTCCTTGACATTGTCGTTATTTGTTATGATAAAAAGATAAGTAGCATGCTTGAACTCAATCATTGTGTATTATTTTAAGTCTTTGAGGTGGAAGTAAACATGCCAGGGTCATCATATAAATGCTGAGCTGGCCAGGCTTCCTCCCCTTAAGCTTCTTGGCTTCTATGGTCAACCAGCTTTAGAATATAGGCCATAGCGAGAGACAGCACACCTTGAATTGAAGCCATGTGTGTAGAATGTTTGGACATTGTACAAGAATGTCTTGTTCACAAACCAGCATAACAATATAAAGTTGGTCCTATCCTTGGACCCAGGTCCTGGCTGCATTAGCACCTGTTAACAACTGAGTTCTTTCCAATCAGAACCAATCAAAGTTATCACTTCATCTGCTGTGTAAGCAAAAAAGTATTGCTTTTTAGACCTCCAGGGCTAGCAATTTGTATTCTTGTTCTAGTAATTTGTTCCTAGTAATTCATAGCTACTGGTGTTCAGTATGCTAATGGGTATCATTGGAACCTGCTTGTATAAATACTTGAGTTTACACAAGTACAGAGGAGAAGACTTTGCTTGTTATGTAAGAGGCCACTAGCTATTGTTCTGAACAATGGCTAGTGGTATATTATGTCAATAAGCAAAATCTTCTCCCTCAACCAGCCTGCAATCCTCTGTAATAAAATAGAATTACCTACTTTTCTCCTTGCATAGACTCTGTGTATACGCCCTACAGTTTAAGTGGTGGCTCTCAGAGTATAATATTATGAATAATAAAATTGCTAATAACTTTTGGGTTTCAAATTCTGTTCTGATACATATAATTGTCCGACCTCTTTGTATATTGTAGGCTTACACACTCCTTTTCAATCTGCTTTTTGTCATCATTGACACCAGTATAAACGGGGGGGACCTGTGCAGAATCCTACCCAGCAACCCAAGCGCAACTTGCATCCCGATAACAATTGTCCCCCAAGGATTTGTCATTGTATTCAGCATCTTGGTGCTGATTCCCTTCCTAATAATCATCATCACATCAGTTTGGACCTTTGTCTTCACCAGGAGGTACTTGGGAAAGGACTTAAGGAGACGAACGGAAACTCTCCCAAGGGAAGACTTGAAAATCCAGAAAAGTGTTTACAATATTAGAGTCCGTAAACTCTTTGGTATCTTCACGGCTTTATTCTTCTTCAACTTCATCTCTGTCACTCCTTTCTTCATTTCTATTATAGTTCTTTTGGCAACTGGAAATGTGCCCCCTCGGGCACTGACAGCTGTTTTAATTCTCTATCTGGTGAGTAATGTCTCAAACCCTTTAATTCAATCCTACTTCAGAAAAGATTTGAAAGACTCAATTGTTAAATACACAAAGAAGATGTTATTTTGTTACGACTTCAAAGAAGAGAGTGATACTGCAAGGAGTAGTCATCATGCGTCCAATAGCAATTCATTTTCACAAAGCAGAAGATCTCGCAATGCACCTGGAGGTGCAGCTATTAGAGGGAGCTGTGATGATGCCATTGGGAGAGATAGAGGGAGCCGTGATGATGCCATGACTCCAGGAAAAGATCGAGTGAGTAATGGAGTGAGTAATGGTGACGTTATTTCTCCTCCAGGCTCGATCCCGCCCACTTCACCAGATTGTCATAGCAATGACATGTCTTTGGATCCATTGAACAAGTCCACAGCCACTTTGACCAGTGTGGTGATCACTGTGGTCGAAGAAAAGTCAAATGAGACCAATAAGAGGGAGAACCATGATGAATTAGAACTCGTTCTTGCATCACCAGGCTCTGAGATCACTGATGAAGTGAAGGAGAGTGACATGAAGGTTGAAACTGAAGAATGAACTTGGCACAGTCAAACCTCTGAGCTCCATGTCATACCAGATCATGAATGCAAACATAATAGAATGCAATTGCATTTTCCCCTGCAAGATAAATATTATTACAGTATTAAGATAATAATCATAATTATGATCACTGAAGACAGCTGCCTTGTTTATACGGCCTGGGTACGAGGCTAGGCATGAGGATTATGAATTATCATGAAATGGACTCTCGTGCCATATGAGTGCACCAGTTACCGTTGACACCCACCTCGAAATCAAATATACCACATCAGATATAACAACACAGGTGCAGTAGAGCACCTGCAGTAGGTGGGAGTACACTGTACATGTGCAACAGAGGCATCGGAAGCCAGATTCGATTGGTCAGGCCCAAATTGAAATGTAACCCCCCCAAACTACTGAAGCTCTACAATTTGCTATACTCAAGCATCTCTTGTGGCAGCCATTGAAAATAATAATAATAATTAACCTTTAACCCCTACATTTCCCATAATAATATGGCGGCCTCCACTGCCTATGTGCAATTGAGTACACTGCACATGATTTTGAAGTATTATATATTATTGGTGCATACTAGGAAGGAGATGCATTGCTGATGAGATATTTGGCATGCAGTTCATCAAAGAATGTGTTTGCTGTGCAACACAATGGAAACATTCCTTGCACAATGTAATGTCATGTTTTTTATCCAGACAGCATTATAATTGGCTATTGTGTTCCTACAATACAGTCTCATACCCAGGCAGGGCACAGGTGCCTGCATAAACGAGAGTCTGGGTATAATAATATTATTTGAAGCTATCCTGTGATACAGAGATTAACTGTCCCATTTACACAGAATCACATGACTCACATGTGATGAGTCACATGACCAGATTATTATTTTAACCAAGGAGTTATAGTGCTGTACAGTAAAGAGATGGTGTAACATGCCCCTAATCTTTATTCGCAATCCCTTGATCATTCACTATAATAATTCTGATCTAATTTTCTCAATTCTTGGACCAAATCACACATTAAAAATACCAGCAGAGAGCTGATCACCCACCCTACCGGCTGGTGTTTGAGATTTGAAATTTGGTTAAGAATTGAGAAAGTAATAGCAGTTATAATGAATGATCAATGGATCAAGTGATACAATACAGTACGCAAAAAGGTAATAATTTAAAATTGTGATGAGTTACTCACCAACATAGTACTGTAGTATTAAATGGTAGTTATGGTGACATGGAAATAAAGCAGGTGTGTAATTACGTATGATTGTGTTTTAATAAGAAATCCAAACCAAATGACACACAAAAAAAATAACGTGCACTACAAAAAAGAGACTCTTGTGGGTCATTTCTTGCTAAGTTTCTTTTTTCTTTTTCTTTTTCTTTTTTGTTTTTTTTTTCCCCTGGAGAAGCAACTTAAAAAAAGATAAATTGTTTTTACATATGGTACGTAGGTAGGTAGGCAGAGGAGGCTGACGAATGGATGCTGGTGGGGGGAAGGGCTCAGTCATCACTCTTGTAGCTCTTCACTTCAGAGTATATTAGTTCTAAGATAGTCATGGAAACATGTACATAACATTATATAATATATAACCAATTCACAACCAAGTGGTTGACGAGGAACTTGAACTAACCATAGGCTAATAACAGGCCCCCCGGGGACCAACGGCTTTATTATTACACCCCAATAGTATAGTGGAACTTTTGATAAAGAGCACTCTAAAAGATGACAAACTTCTCAATGAAGGACTTGCAACCTCCTTTACGAAGGATAAAGACTGGGTTCCAAGTGTATTTTATCCATTATTAGGCCCAGATAAATAATTCTTTTTTTTCCCTTTTTTTTTGAGCCTATAATTTCTTTCCCATAATTCTCATAAATTGCTCAATAGATCATTCAGCGATGGTTATACTGTAACATAGCAGAGCTGGGCCTATCCATTATACAGAGCCATGCATGCACCATGCTTAAAAGCAGTCATAGCAATCTCACTTTTCCATTGGTCCAAGGGAATGTTTTTCTCATCCAGCTTGTGGTCGTATTGCTTGGGAGGGGGCTACATAAAAAAGGTCAAAAGGTCAAGAAGATCAATGCAACTATGGCTATGCTAGGTAAAGGGTAGATGCTGGTGGGCATTATTTGAAAAAGCCCCCCAATATTCAAAATAGCTACTAACTTACAGCATTGACTTCAGAGTGGTCGAACCAGATGTTGACGTAGGGGTGCTGAAGGGCCTGATCCACTGTTATCCTTGCCGCTGGATCAATCTGGAGCATCTTAGACAACAAATTTCGTGCATGTTGTGCTGCAAATAACAAAAAATAAGCAAGAAAATATATGAAAACCAAAATACACATTTTCTTAAGCCACACCTCTTGTGATCACCTACTTACAAGACTGAGTTACTTATAACTATGGGATGTGGACCATCCTCTGATAGTGTGACTCACTCTTGTTCCTGTCTTCTGGGCCGTTGTCAGGAAAGATTTCGTCAGGGAAGAGTTCCATCCATGACTTGCCCTTATAACGAGGCTGGGCTTCACAGTACAACTTCACCTAAAGGACAGAGAGAGGTGGGAGGAGAGGGAGGAGAGAGAGAGAGGAGAGAGAGAGAGAGAGAGGAGAGAGAGAAGAGGAGAGAGAGAGGAGAGGAGAGGAGAGGAGAGGAGAGAGAGAGATTCTAATCACACAATGCAGTCTCTCTCTCCTCTCTCAAGATGGCCACTCACCGAGCGTTGCAGCTGCTCAAAGAACTCTTGAGGCGGAGTCCCTAGCACTTGCGTCACCTTGTTCCACTGGTCAATGTCTACCAGTTACAAGCTGGTCAGGGAAAACACCTTACAATCAGTGCTAATTACCAGAGGCATCTCACTAATTACTTGCTACTACCAGTGAATTAGGTCATAGAGTTTATTAATTAGCCATAAATAAACAAATGAACAATTCAATAAACAAACAAACAAATCAATAAACAAACAAAAACATTCTAAGGATACAATCTTTTCCTGGCAGAAGAATCTCTCCTCTTACCATCTCAGCAAAGATGCAACCCACACTCCAAATATCAACTACAAAGAAGTATGATCACATGACTATCACATGAGCTACTGAATGGGTCACATGACTTATCCAGCAGATCATACTTATCTCATACAACTACTGAATGGATCACATGATATACCCTGTAGATCACATGAGCTATTGAATGCTCCACCCACTTACCATTCTCTTTGTATTTCATGCCTACAATGACCTCGGGTGCCCGATAGTACCGAGTTACCACGTATGGAGTCATCATGAAAGTCTGGTCTGCCGTTCTTGCCAATCCAAAGTCCAAAATCTGAAGACACACACACAAAAAAGGAGCAACTTTTGGTAAAGTGCAGTAAGGACAAGTGCTGTTATACAATGTTATTTTTTCCAGCACAAGCACGCACAAGTTACTGAAACTATTGTTCTATTGTTAGGCTATGGTTTTGCAAAATAATCACGGATGCGTAAAGCAAACACTATTCTCCATGTGTGACAGTCCATCAAGCATTCATTTTCGGTAACTTTTGGCTGACTGTAACTAGTGGACCATGGTCTGGAAGGGCTAGGCTAGGGCTAGGGTCTGGAAGGGCTAGGGACTTTTGGCTCACCGTAACTAGTGGATCATGGTCTGGAAGGACTAGGGCTAGGGTGAGGGGCTAGGGCTAGGGACTTTTGCTGACCATAACTAGCGGACTATGGTCTGGAAATTCGGTGTAGAACACAGATGGAAATTTGGTTTAGAATTGAGAAAGTTATAGCAGTTATAGTGAATGATCAAGGGGATCAAGTGAACACAAAGACCAGAAAATTGGAGCAAAATTAATGAAAGCTTATTATTTGAGAAATAGTGAATTCATCCGATTTCTACATGTTGCTTTGTTTTTAAACCACAAGAATTTAATTCACTTCCTGGAATAATAATTGTCAGGCCAAAATAATAATTACCTTGAGAGTGCAGTCTTCCTTGACGACGATGTTGCTAGGCTTTAAATCCTGCAATATGGTAGCACTCATCATTTTTATGGTTACCGTTACCTACACTACCACCTAGCCTCATACTCAGACTTTCCCTCCAGGCCTGGGTACGAGGGTACAGGCTGTCCCTCCCCCTCCTGACAACCCGGGTACGAGGGTACAGAGACTGCCCCTCCTGACAGCCTGGGTACGGAGTACAGGGTGTCATACAAGGGTACAAGTTGTACAGGTTGTCCCCCCCCCCCCCCCCCCCCCCCCCCCCCCCCCCCCCGAGGGTACAGGGTTATCCCTCCCCCCTGGATACGAGGGTACACTACACCTTACTCTGTGAATGATGCCAGCACAATGGAGGTGTTTTATCCCACAGAGAAGCTGATAGAGAAGGTAAGACATTCTGTCGTGATCCAGCTCGATACCAATGACACGGCAAAGGTTGGCATCCATCAGCTCCATCACTATGTAACTGTAGCAAAAATAATATTATTTCAGTGTTAGTGGAACCTCTCTATTGTGGACACTTTGGGACCTTGGAAATTGTCCTTAGTATAGAGGTGTCCTCAATACAGAGGTTGAATGATGCACTAAAGTTCAGTGGAACCTCTCTATTGTGGACAATTCCACACAGATTGGGAAAATGGTAGCTCTTAATTATTGCGACCATGGCGGTTGGCCTCTCCCCTATCTCTCCTCTCCCCTCCCTCCTCTCCCGTATCCCTTACACATCTTCAAAGTCTTCAATTGAAGTGGCAGGAGTGAAGAGGTTATGGAGTCCGATGATCTAGAGATGGAGAAAAGAAAAGTCGTTAAGCTTTCTGCTCGGGAGTGAATGCTCAGTGTATGTGGAGTGACTTAGGCAAGTAAACATACTCACATTCTTATGGTTGACCATCTTCATCAGTCTGAGTTCTCTGAAAGCTCTCTTTGCATACGTTTCATTCTGGAAAGGCTTCACCAGCTTCTTGATGGCCACCTTTTCCCCTCTCACACTGTCATAGGCAGAACTAGTTTGCATACATGTGCGTGTGTGCGTATATGTGTGTGCGTATGTGTGTGTGTGTGTGAAGGAAGTAATAATACTCATGAAATGGAGACACCTCTGAACCCCTCTATTCCAACTCCCGAGACACCTCTGTATACAGTGGAACCCCTCTATTCCAACCCCCTGAAATGGAGACACCTCTGTATACCTCTATCCCCTCTATTCCATTGAAATTGAAAATTCGTACACCTCCTCTCTCTCTCTCTTTATGATGTCACAAACCACACACCTCACCACGAAGAAATTCCCCACATTACTATCTTTATCCTTTATTATGAGGTCAGAAAAATGATAGTGCACACATTGTTATTTGTGGAGAAAAGGGATTCCAAGAATAAATTTGTCATGTGGAACTTATTTTTGAGGTCAAAATTTAAATGAAAATCTTTCAGGCTTGGCTTGGTTTTATAAAAACAACCTTTTAGAAATCACTTTCAGGAAAGAAAGGGTTATAGAATTTTATCACCAACTCTTGAATGGTTGCGATCAAACACACTAATGGAAGACAAGAGCATAACCACATCACACCCCTCACCCTCATTAACTCCTTCTCTCCTCCCTATGTCACTCTCACACCCTCTCAGACCACACCTCCTCCTCCTCCTCCCTCCACCTCCCCTCTCCCTCCCTCCTTACACAACGACTCCCTGTGCTCCACTGCCAATGCTAGTAAGGTCTTGGTAGCGCCTCAAGACTCTAAACACCGTATCACCCACTCTAGTGGAATAGAAGTCTACCCCAGAAGCCATCTTGTGTACGAGCCGGCTACTGTCTCCTTCCTTTCCCCTTACTGTTAGAGTGCAGGTGTCTTCTTGTCTGGATAAAAAAAGTACATAGTACTTATTTAGGTTATTTAAAAGAAGTGGTGAACCAATACAGAAGGCTATATATGAAATGGATACTGGAGACACTTCATATAGAGCCTTCTATATATCCTTTATATTGTACTATTAAAGTGTTCAATTACACAGAACATGGACTTTACTAGCAACTTTACATAAAGCACAAGCAAGCTACTACTTTATACATAAATAGGCCTACATACTTCACCCATTAAATCATAGGACTATAGCTAGATACTAAAGCTTACTTACTCTACTTCCAAAATACAGATCTGAGCTTCAGAAGGATGCCAGACAGGTCAGAGTGGCTGGGGTAGGGGGATCGAGAAGCTTAGCCGGTCACGTCAGTCGGTGGGCTCTAGCAGAGAGATCGTGTACTTTTCAGCTGGCGACATTATAAGAACGTAATTTCCCGGAAACTCATCATGAATAATCGTTACGGTTAATTGATAATACCAAATATGCCACGCCCCCAAGTGTAGGGTTACGGTGCTTTTGCTGGAGGGCAATGGAGGAACTTAAAGCGAAGTTAACGCTCGAATCTAACAGGAGGGAAGTGTTCGAGCGGAAAAACGCAGAGCTGGAGAGAATAAATGATGAACTAAGGCTGGAGAATGGGGTGAGTGAGTGGTAATAGCTAGCATATTACAAGATAGATAGAGATTGCAGTGCTATAAATATGCTGTGTGGTAAGCTTAATGCCCAGCTAAGTACTCAATGAACCAGCAGATATTAAGGATCGAGCATAGCAAAACGGCTTAAATATGGCTCAGTATTGAATAAAACTAGCTAGCTAGCTTCTAGAAAGCTTAGCTGACCTACTGAAACTGATAGCTAGGCTCATGATCAAGCAGGTTTACAGTCAGTTATTCTGCATGGGTTTCTAGCAGAAATCGTTGGTATGCTTCTTAAATTTAGTGAATATGGTATAGTATACCTCCTAGGATTTCACTAGCTGCACTACCCACACCATAATAAACTTGATTGGGGAAGTTGCCTGGAAGTTAAGCGCTGTTAAGCATCTTGCAGTGGCATGTGTATCTGCTGCTAAGGTTGAGTGATGCAGCCAAACTGAAGAAACATAAATGGCCATGAACTAATGTCAGTTTTTGGCTGATGACTAGAAAATTATTATTGTACCTATGATTACTTTATAATATTACGCATTTAGAATCTTCTAGATGAAGTTGGTGAATTGCGAAAGAAGTTGGCAGTCTATGGCTCGGATCCTGTTGACCAATCAGATAGCTGCAGTGATGATAATGACTATGAAAAAGTCAGTGATGTCCCCGTGATAACTCCAAACGGCTCCTCCTCACCATCACAGAATGGATTCAATGAAGATGTAAAGGTATGACAGTCATACTCTGTAGAATACATAGCAGGAAAACCCCTTGAGAGTAACTATAGCAATCAGAGAGACCTTTGACCCTTAGACCATGTATGTGAGCTTATGGTATATAATCTTTAACCCATTAAGCTGGTAGCGAAGTTCATCTTTAAACTGGAGCTGGAAGTCATAAGCATGCATGCCTTCATGCCTTAGAAGTAAACAGAAACTTCCATGTAGATGGCAATGATTGAAATAAAAACTTTGCTGTGGAGGCACATGTAATGTTAATCAACAAGATTATTAAAAGGGCCAAGGGGAGGAAATGTTCTCTTCTGCTGTGTAAGTCTGGCATGTTTCTTGTGTGGCATGTGTGGAAAGCCGGACATTTCACTGCTACATGATTCCACAATCTTGTGAAGTATCTTTGAATGGTAGTAGTAATAAAATTAATGTAACTGCTGCAGAAATAGCTGCTGTTGCTGTAGAAACTGATATAAAGGTCTGCAGGTGTCCACTTGTACTGAGCACTGCAGCATGTGTTGAAAGAGACTGAGGCCACATGCAAGACCAGGCCTGGTTATCACATTTCATAGGACCTTTAAGTGTGTGCAGGCTAGCTAGCATGCACTCATAAAGAGCATCTGGTAGACATCTTCACAATGGTGCTGTATATAGCTTCAGGTCCTGAGTGAGCATTGCACACTTTATGTAGTTGGTCCAGAAATATGTATACAATGACTAATTATTCTATGTCGATCACTAGAACTTAGCAGCTGCAGGAAGGAAGTGTGTAAGATTTGATTTTGTGCTGTACGTGAATTCTTTATGGCTTCTCTTGGAGGCACCTGTGTCAGAGGATTTGTGGCCCCAGAATGTAAACGGCAATTAAAGCTTTGCAGGGCATCCTGATTTTAATACAGGTAGTATTATATAGTATCCTGATAGTGTTCTTATAGTATCCTGTCTGATTGTATTCTGAATAGTATCCTGATGGTATCCTGATAATATCCTGCTTAGGGGGGATGGTCTCAACAGAATGTACCATGGTCAAATCCGAGTCCACACTCATTCACTCATTGAATGAGGAGTCTTGCCAGGTAGTATCCTAATAGTATCCTGGTAGTATCCTGATAGTTTGCTCTAAAGGATTCTACATTGAAGGATTCTTGTCATGCACTAGAGTTGTGTTATGAATTAGAGAAAGTTTACTCCAAACATTGCCTTATTTGGCAGCACTTGTTATTGAAGTCGTAGGGAAAAATCTCTCGTCATGTAGCATAATCTTTTGATGAATAATGGCCGTGTATGCTACACTATATAGAGCTTGTCATTCGAATAAAACATTGAAATTAATCAAGTAGGACCAGACTAAGGACCAGACTAGCATGTGATTTAGGCAGTAATATGACTCCTCACCATCATGTAGCATAGTCTTTGATCCAATGGCTGAGTATAAATCAACAACAAACAACAACAAACAAACCAAACAACAACAACAACAAACAAAATAACAACAAACAAACAAAACAGCAGCAACAAAAAGCAATAGCTTGGCATATGATGTTTTGAAATAAAGGCAGTAACATTGTACCTGATGACTTCATAAAGATTTGTAGCATACGGTAATCATTGACCATGATGAATACTGGCTCTTGTTATCATCTGCTACACTCAGTACAGAAACTGTTACTTGAATAAAGTGCTGAAGTTAATTGAGTAGGACCAGCTTAATTTGCATGACTGTGACGTTAGAAAGCCAGTGTTAATATCATACCTAATGAGTTCATAATATTAGCCTCTCTTCATGTAGTCCTAGTCCTAGCCCTAGTCCTAGCCCTAGTCCTAGTTTTAGTCCTAGTCAAATAAGTACTCAGCAGGATTCACTTCTGTTGAAATTGGTTTCCCATCCCATCCCATCCCTCCCTGCTCCCTCGTGCATTCCTCCTGTCCCGCCCCTTTGGCCCCCTCTCCCTCCCTGCCTCCCCCTCTTGTCCATTCCAATACATAAATCAGGATACTAAAAGATTACAAAGTAGTATTCTTTGGTAGCTATGCTGCATGGAGATCAATTAACTGTACAGTGTTGTCATGAGTTAATGACATGCAGTACATACCATAGCAGATTGAGAGTGTGCACTCTATTTCCATGCAAGTGTTGCTTGGGATCAGTTGTATTATAACATTAATTGATAGTGAATGTGAATTCTTTGAGGCCACCTGGGACCGATGCACACATGCAACATTGATAATAATGTAGAAACAAGTGCTGGTTATATGCATTCAAAAAATGGTCTCTTTATGGGAGGAGGTCTTTCATTTATGAGAGGTCAAAATAATTATGGTACATATTATTCTGATATAGCTAACCAAGTGGTCTTTTAATTAAAAAAGAGAGGTGGTCTCTTTTCCTTAATGGAGATGGTCTCTTTCTGCCATCAAAATCAATGGTATAATCACTAGTCTATTGGAGACATAACCAAGAGGTCTTTAAACAGAGGTGGTCTCTATAATGCAGGTGACACGTACTGCAGTACTGCATGTATTATGGTCTGGGGTCATAGGTCAGTACCTTCATAGGTAGATACCAGTACCTTATAATATATTACTTTGACTTTAAATGACCATCACCAATGGTTACATGCATACCTTTGAAGTGAATGTCTTTTTTTATTCATCACAGACAAACTCAACAGGTGGCTCCAACCTGGTCACCAATAGCAACCACTCCAATGGCAACCGTGCTGGAGAGAAGGACGTGAAGATCATGACGCTGAAGAGGAAGCAGAAGATGTTGAAGGCAGAGCTGGAGCAGAGTCTGACTCAGAGAGTCGGCTTTCAAGAAGCATTTCAAGAAGAGTTGGACCTCAGAACAAAGATTGAAGAGAGACTAGACAATTTACGAGCTCGATATGAGGTATGTGTGATCATGAGGAACTATGAAGGACCCTCTAAAACAAGCACAGACACCTACCTCCTAGCTCCCACATACGACACTTTTTAATGAATTCATGCACCTTTTAGAAGTAAATTCCCAAGCTAGACCTAGCTCCACACCTTTCAGTGAATGCACATTTTAATAGTAAAATCCCTTAGAATGGTATGTGTTGTTATTGCGTCCAAGGAGAGGACAACCTCTCTTCAGTGGACAGGATATAGAATATCTAGCTGGTTCCAATGGTGTTCTTATGCACTGTTATTATCATCACTGATTATAAGACCTTATGTTCAATAATTATACTTTCTGCTGCTGTGGTCAATGTTCAATATCCATAATATTTGACTACTTTCTGCTGTCCCAAGGGGTTGGTTTATGTTCAATATCTACTTTCTGCTGTCCCAAGGGGTGTGCTGTCCCAAGGGGTGTGATCTTCTAGGGACGTACCCTACCTATAAAGATTTCTTCATCTGATTCTTATTTTATCTACAGAGACTTGTGGTCGAGAATGACCAGCTCAGAACAGTCTTGAAAAACCACTGCATCGACGTTCCACCTCATCAACCCATCACAAGGAAACGCAGGACTCGCATTCCCTCAGACCATACCCACCTCAAGCCCCCGAAGTTTGTCCCCCCTGGTCGTCGTTCTAGTCCTTCGAAGGGGAAACTAATCACCTCGTCGTCGCTAGACCAAAGCATTTCATCGAAATCGAGCACATCTTTATCAACTACGGAGGAGAAAGAGGAGGAAGCAATGAAGAAACGTTTGGAACGTCCTAGCAGTGAACCTCCTTGTTTTGAAGAGGAGCCTCGATCTCCACAAAAGACGGGCACAACAGCCAGTTTGGATCGTGACAATGAAGGATTGAGGAAAAAGTCAGGTATGTGGACTGTGTGTAGTGGTTGGGAGGGGAGGGAAAAGAGGAGGGAACCAAGAGTGCAATGTGGATTCCCTGTTCTCTATACAATACAAACAGGATTCTTTTCTGTGGCACCTGCCTTTAATGACAGGGGCACGTTATTAATTCACCCCTGAAATGAGGACGCTCTACATTTGTGTGTGAGATTGAGAAGGGGAGAAGGGATATAAATGCAAATGCTTGCTTAAAAGAAGTTTACAAACCAACCTCTTAACTTCTGATTTCAGTGGAACCTCCAGAATAATGGACCCCATCCTTTTGTCCTTTGTAGAGAGGTAATCCTCTTTTGGAAGTTATTTTGTATAGAGTGTATATACAAAGGTACTTTAGATTCTCCTTAGTTGAGAGGTTTGTCCTCTTTTTGGAAGTTATTTTTTACTTTTAGATTGAGAGGTTTATCCTCCTTTCAGAGTGTCCTTTATTAGAAGTTCTGTTGTGTTCCTGCAGACAACAGGTTACATAGTAGAGGAGGAAGTGATTCCAGCGAGCCACAGTCGTCGAGTGCAGGGCAACATGACCTGAGCAGCAGTAATGGAGACAGTTCACCTTCAGACAATGAAGAGTTGTGTTCCCTGGCAAGCATGGAACACATCTTCATCGAGGAGCGCTCAGTCACCCCAACACTAACAACTCCCACCGTCTCTTTCTCACAGGTGAGCAATTGTGGGGAGATCCCTCTCAATTATTAGCTTGTGGCTGGTGTCCCTTAGCTGTGATCTACTAACATTTTCAATGTCCTTACAATTCTTCCATTAATATCAAGTGTCCACATCAAGGACATCATATCAAGAACATTAATCTGGACACTTTAGATTATGAATACATCCTGCCTGACCTCTGTATACTTATTACAATTCATTCTTGGTTATTTTCAGGAAATGGATAGTATCCTGAACACAACTACAGACCAGATAGCAAGTGCCAAGGCTTTCTATGACCTGGTCCGACAGAGAGTCAGATCACAGTCTGAAAGTGACTGAATGAACTTCCACAAAGATCATCAATGTATGTATACACACCTTCCTCATCTCACCTTAATAATATACTGTTATAAATGGTATGAAAGTTTTGGACTTTATTCTGGAGAGAATTGTAATTTTGTATATGACCCTTATCAGTGCACTGCATTGATGTGCTAGGATACTTTATATCAATCAAAATTCGAAACAACTAATCTGAACAACAACACAATAATAAATCAAAGGAATAATAGAACATTCTACAGCTTGACTTCTCTTATTGATTTTGCAAGTTGGTTCAGTCCAATATCTTCCAGTACAGACACCAGAGTCTCCCAGGACACAGGTTTTCTCCCTTTCCCATGCAGCCATTCTTGAAACACTCGATAGTTGATGTCTTGTGCATTCTTCATCAGTTCTTTTTCAAGGGCACTGATGTGAGCTCCAGTCTTGTCTTCCAGGAGGAGAATCCCAAACTGAAGGTACTTTGCTCCCACTTCTTTAGTCAAGTCCACTTTAGAGTCTTGTAAAGGGAAGCAGATGATGTCCATCATGGTAGGAAAAGAGGCTGTGGAATTAATTTGTATTAATGTTAAAACTATACTAAGAAATTAGGGATAAATAATTTCATCAGAGCATGCTTGAGATAATGGATAAGATGATTGAAACAGGACCTACACCTGATTTCCCTGGATGTCACATCTTATGCTGCAAATCTGACAATAGTATGCTCACCTGATGGAGGTGCTGGGTCAGGTCCACTGGTAGCATCTGCACAGACCACACTCCTCAGAGGCTGCAATGAGAATGAATAAGCCACTGTTATTATCAACACTGTTCCTATGGCTACATGACATCCGATATAAAGGGTTGTCCCATTAGATTATAAGTAGACCTTAGCTATCCTATAGCGACTCACATGCCTTTGCTATGTAAACAAGAAGTTTGTTTATGGCCTAGTTACCTCATCAAACCACACCAAGTGTTGGCTTTGCATCTTTATTGGTTGGGGATTTTTGAGGTCGTGTAGACAGTTCATAACGTGGGGAGACTTAGAGGTCTCTCTGCTGTTCACCACACACAGGTGGTCCCTTCCAGGGTGAGAGGGACATTCAAATGCAAGCTGGTAGCTGACAGTGAAGGCATAGTTCATGCAAGAAGTGACTGTCTTCAATGAAGACTCAACGATCTTTCGAACAGCACCACAGACTATGTGTGTTTCAGTCTGGGAAAATGGTTCCTGTGTGATGTGAATCTCGTAGTATTGTGGTCTGGAAATGAGGGTGACTAAGTCACAATCATCACCGTATTGAAACTGGACTCGATTCTTCTTGATTCCTTCGATTATCAATGTCAGCGAATTCTTTCCAACGAGGTTAGCAATGGTGGCAGGAAAGAGACCCAGGGGTACAAAGCCACACTTGTATCGAATCATCAGAGATGCTGGGAGGAGTGAGTTGGAGTCATTTACTGGGCAAATGTGAAGCTCTTCATTTGGAATATTCTGAAGAACACAGGGCATAAAGTAGATGACCTTAGAGCTCTTGGCAGACGAATCCTGGTCAGGCTGGTTGATGACAGCTATGATGTTGAGGTGCTCAAGCAGTTTAACAAGTTGGAAAAGTGGTATGTAATTACCCGAGATATCGGCAGTAGCTCCTCTGATATCATCAAGGGAAAACTGCCCTGTTTCTCTGAATCTTTCGGAAGCTGCTTCTCCCACCCTACCGAACTTGAATGTGTTGACGATAAGGTTTGACACACTGTCATAAATGATCTGTACATCAGAAATGATAGTATCTTGAAGCTCAGGTAAGTCAGGGAAGTGCATTAGGGTCCCAGCACGATAATGGAGAAACCACAAGGCTAGCTTAGTTTCTTCAGGGAGCATTTTAAGCTTCTGTCCCAAGTTAAGGCAATAACGTAAGCTGACGGTCCTTTTTTCTTGCTTACGGAGATAGAGACTCAGCACCAGCCAAGCCGCAGGAATCGAGATCTTCTTGTAGTGCTTCATATGGCTTTCAAAGAATTTGCGAAGGGTATCTACTTCCCCTGCTCCTCCACTTTTGTTGTCTACAGCAAGAATGAGGCGATTTTCAGAAGCAAACTGGACAAGACCATCTCGGTAGAAATCGGTAGCTCGGATTCTCTGTTGGAGTTCAGCATCAAATTTTTTGACATCATCCTCACTCACTAAATCTTTGTGAGTGGCAATAATAAATGCTTTCGACTGTGGACATGCCATGGGATCACCCAAGTATTATTTGGATAAAAATTCAGGCTAGGACCCATTTCTAAGGACCTAAATGACGTCATCTTTAATTGATTTAACCCCATACATTTGGATTAAACGAGCTACTTGCAGTACTACTCAATAAGCTACTGGACTAAAATCTAGCTAAGTGGCATGGATCCAGGCAAGTGTAATATATCTAATACATTGAGGAAGGAGTATGAATTAACCTCAGAGCATCTCACTTACTTCCATCAATGTAAAAGAGTAATATAATATTCAAGAAGAGGAATGGTCAAAAAATATTAAGGACCCATGACCATTACTGTCCTAAACGATAAGGTGCATTCTGTTCCAATGGTCATCAGTATCCTCTATGCTAGTACAAACTATATATAATTTATATCACTATTCCTAGTTGAGGAACATTGTTTTCTAGAAGAGGAGTTGATTAAGGACCCATAGCCGTTACTCTCCAAATAGATAAGGTGCGTTCTGTTCCAATGGTCACCAGTATCCTCTATGCTAGTACTAACTATATCTGCACTTGATGATCTATATCTCTATTCCTAGTTGAGGAACAGTGTTTACTAGAAGAGGGGTTGATTAAGGACCCATGGCTGTTACTCTTTGAAAAGATAAGGTGCATTCTGTTCCAATGGTCACCAGTATCCTCTATGCTAGTACTAACTATATCTGCATTTGACGATTTATATCTCTATTCCTAGTTGAGGAACATTGTTTTCTAGAAGAGGGTTGATTAAGGACCCATGGCTCCAAAAGATAAGGTGCATTCTGTTCAAATGGTCACCATTATCCTCTATGCTAGTACAAACTATATCTGCACTTGATGATCTATATCTCTATTCCTAGTTGAGGAACATTGTTTACTAGAAGAGGAGTTGATTAAGGACCCATGGCCGTTACTCTCTAAAAAGATAAGGTGCGTTCTGTTCCAATGGTCAGTGCATTTTAATGATCTATGATCTATATCTCTATTCCTAGTTGAGGAACATTGTTTTCTAGAAGAGGGGGTTGATTAAGGACCCATGGCTGTTACTATTTGAAAAGATAAGTGACCATTTGAACAGAACACACCTTATCTTTTTGGAGAGTAACGGCCATGGGTCCTTAATCAACTCCTCTTCTAGAAAACAATGTTCCTCAACTAGGAATAGAAATATAAATCGTCAAGTGCAGATATGGTTTTAACTAGCATAGAGAATACTGGTGACCATTGGAACAGAATGCACCCAGTATCCTCTATGCTATATCTGCACTTGATGATCTATATTTCTATTCCTAGTTGAGGAACATTGTTTTCTAGAAGAGGAGTTGATTAAGGACCCATAGCCATTACTCTCCAAAAAAATAAGGTGCGTTCTGTTCCAATGGTCACTATTATCCTCTATGCTAGTACAAACTATATCTTGCTCCTCGGGCTTCCATAGCTATAATACAGACCAGTCAGTTCTATGTTTTTTCGTTCCTAACGCGCCAGCCAGCAGCTGGCACACTGGAGTATAGGGAAGACTACTCACTGCTCACCTACAGATGCCTTGGGGGCAAGCTATTTTATATGCTTATGCGCATGCGCGTATACTGCAGAAAATACAGAATGAAGTACACAAAAATAGAGCATGATAAAATGATTTTTAGTTACAAATAACTGAATAACACAATGGCTTTATTAGGATCTACTCTCAGTCTCCTGTCCACAGGGAGAAAGAGGTGTCCTTCCGAGTGAGATTGGTGTGGGTTTGTGGTGATGAATAGTTCTTGAGGTGTGCTTTCCCAAGTGGCCATGTCCAGAGGAGAGAGATGTTTAAGAACCTGAGAAAGAGGGAGAGTTTTGTACATCCTTTCAACAATCCAAATTATTATTTCTCCTCTGACTTACAGGAAATAAGGGACTGAAGATGAGATGGGATAGGTCCTCATAGGTCATGCCATCCCTATAGGGGACAGATCCCATCCATCCAGGGTAAAGGGTGTGACTGTGGCCATTGATGATAGTGTGCTCATAGAAGGAACCAAGAAAGACGTCAATATGAGGAGATTGAGAGGAGAAAGTTTGAAGTACCAGAGGAGAAGTGGAAGGATCTGAAAATCATAAAATTAATAAACGATAAACTGAATAGCTAAAATTTTTTTTCGAAATAGTGGAATTTGGAACCCAGTCCTGAGTGTATTTATCTAGTAAATCACATGACTATCACATGACTCACATCCTATAGCATCAGAGACTGTCTTTCTTTGTTCTTCGTTCATCTCTTCAGAGAATGCCAGCAGCTGTCGACACTCCATTGCAGTTAGTCTCATCTTGGGGTCAGAGTGCAGGGAACCGAAGAGAAGCTTCGAAATGGTCGTGTCCAGAAAAGTTGGAACCATGTGGCCCTTCTGTTCTTTCCCAATCTAATAATAGTAACAATGAAGATGATATAGAGTGCAGACATGTTTAACATCTTGATCAGGAGGTGTCCCTTATTAAGGTGATAATCCATTCTTTGTAGTGGGGCACAAAAAAATGTCATTTCTGCACTGTACTGTTAACTGATTACTTGCGTACATTCACTCCATAGCATCTCTTTAGTTTGTTGAAGTTCTGTTTGCACTCTGTGGGTATAGGGTCCATGAAGAGGTGTCGCCAAGGGCGACGACCTGTTGACATGGCCAGCACACAGCAACCAGCTTGCCAAGAGTCCAGAGCAAAACTGCATTCACACCTCGAGTAGTGCTGAGAGAGAGAGAGAGAGAGATCATAAAATCCACCCATATAAAAATTTCTCTTCTAATAATGTACCTCAGGAGGGTTGTATGCTAGCGTTCCTGCACCTACGTCTCCATGGATACGGTCGCTAGGTCTCTTCCTCTCTTCCAGCAACTCCGCTGCTCCAAAATCAGCCAGTTTCATCCTCTGGGCAGTGTAGTCCAAAAGAAGGTTGGCCGCTGAAAGAAAGAGAGCAGAGAACATTGCCTTAAAAATGGTTGCTACCATGCATTATGTAAGTGTAGGTTATGTTGCTGATAGTCATGTGATGATCATGTGACTATAATACATACGTACGTTTGATGTCACAGTGAATGATTCTTTCTTTGTTATGGAGGTACTCCAGTGCGTCAAAGAGTTGGAAGGAGAAATGATGGACGTCAGCCATAGTCAACGGTCCATTCTTGAAGAGATAAGCCTGCATGCATGCTGTATGGAAGGAAGGCACTCAGTAACTCAACTGTATTAAGAGACCACCCTATTAAGAGACCACCTCTCTTTAAAGACCACTTGGTTATGTCCCAATAGTGCTTGTACCATTGATTTTAACCTTTGTAAAGAGACCACCTCTAATAAGAGAACATGTACCTTTCAGAGGAGGTTGCTATAGGCATTGGAATATGGCTGGCCATGGCACTGGCCTGCTATCAACCAGCCTGGTGTGTGCACGTGCTACTACTCCAGCCATATCATGGCACGTGCTACTATTCCAGCCATATTATGGCACGTGCTACTATTCCAGCCATATTATGGCACGTGCTACTACTCCAGCCATATCATGGCACATGCTACTATTCCAGCCTCGTCGGTGAATAAGCTTACTGGGCATGATCTCCATGAAGAGTTGGATGGTGTTTATCTTGTAGTTTGGCAGCATAGCAGCTCCAAAGTACTCCGCAATGTTTCTAGAGACGTTCAACTCGCGGGCTAGCTTCAGACACACGTAGGCCTCATCCAAAGATTTATCATTCTCCAATTCCTATAAACAAACCAATAATTTATATTAATGATGGAGCAAATGCGACCTTACATGAGAAATAACCTATCTTTATGGCACACGAGGTAAATAATCTAGAGACCTTTAAGTTATTGGCAACCCTTCACAGCCATAGTGACATGTACCTCTTTCAGAGCAAGGGATAGGGAAGTGGATTTATCCATGATGCTATAGCAGGTGGCCTGTCCTCCTCTGCCTAACTTTGTCTGCCTCCTCCAGTGAACCCCTTCTCTGTATACCTGCTTCCTGCAAAACTGCCCCATCAAGTACTGAAGGAGGGAGGGAGAGAGAGAGGGAGGGGGGAGAGATGGAGGGGAGGAGGCAGGGAGGACAGAGGAAGGAGGAAGGGAAGGGGAAGAGAGAAAGAAAGGTGATACCCTACATAATTATGTACATTTTTGTCTGACTTACCTTCTTTAAGTGTTCTCTGTGGTCCACTTCCTCCACCGCTGCTTTCTGCTCGTCGATGGGACGCATCATCCTCTGGTAGTACTCCATCACCTGTTTCGGAAAAGGGGAGGGGCCTTCCATCTGCAGCATCTTGCAACCATCGGCATCCTTGTCCCATACTATCGGAGTACCCTAGGAAAAGTGAAACTTCAATAGTGAGAACTCTAAATAAGGACAGACCCTAAATAAGGAAACCTCTAAATAGAGGACAGTCTCTAAATAAGGAAACCTCTAAATAGAGGACAGTCTCTAAATAAGGAAACCTCTAAATAGAGGACAGTCTCTAAATAAAGGATGATCTTTAACCTCTGTATAAAGAACACTTCTCAAAAATGGATAAAATGTTAAGTCCCAACAGTAGTTTTGATCTAACTCACCCCTATTTTCCTCTCGGTTTCACTGGGATTGCGATATGGTTCTGCTTGAGGTAGTATTTTCCCTCTGTTGTTCATGATGGCAATGTCGTCCATGTGTTCCTCCTTCAACTTGTCGATGGTCGCACACAATTCCTGTATCTGCTCCTTTGTCATGATGGACTGATGATGATGGGGGCTGGGGGACAAAACACGTGCTTCCTCATTGCTGTAACTCGTCGAACTGGTTTCAAGGCTAGAATAACTTCCCATCGAGTCAGTTCTTCCACTACTGCGTTGGTCAGTACCCTTTTCAAAAATGTGAGCATCAAGTCCATCATAACTACCATCACTGTGACTACCTTCATAGTCATCACTGTCATTTTGTTGGACCTTCTCATGTTCAACATTGTCATGGCAACCAATACCGTTTTCAGAGTCCATAGAAGAAAAGCCATGTGATATAGGGGTACAGTCATGTGACATAGGAGTGCAGTCATGTGACCTGGAATCAAAGGAAGAGGAGTCTTTGATTGTGCTAGCAAGAGAGTGGGTCTTGTTGGACGGGAAATCAGGGGACATGCTTTGAGTGCCAAACTGGTTCTCCAAATTCATCTGTAAGGGGTTCAGCGAATATTCGGGATCTACACTGGGGGGTACGATAGTTGAGGGGGCCTTCAATTTCAGCCCCCCTTCAGTATCACCCCCGCTGGAGTCCCCCAGGGAGCTGTATTGGCTATTACTGCCGGAGAAGTTGGGAGAGAGGGAAGGGGTGCTAATCTCACTCATCTCATAGCTATTGCGATTGGATTGTTCGGATTTTTCGCCATGTAGAAGTGAATTCTTCTCCCTGAACTTTTGTATATTGGCATAGTCACTAAAAGTGATACTTCCTCGTTCCAGCAGGAGTTTCGTGCAGTCTTCGTTTCCCACACTCGGCGCCTTCTGAATAGGGAAACCAACATTCACATTCTCCTCTCGATCATATGACACCTGATCATGGTAACCATCAGGAGGTGGATTATAATCACTTTCCCCTGAATGAGTGCTGCTATCTCCATCAGATGAATCAGGACGCGAGTGTGTGATTATTGTGATGGAGGAACCTCTTCCACCCTTGACAAATCTCTTTTGCACTTCACTCGTCTGTCGCTGGATTGGCTTATGCACCGCTGCGATGTTTTCTGGCTGTGAGAGGTCAAAATTGGGCATTTTTACCAACTTGTGATCAGAGGATCGCTTGCGGATTGGAGCCAAAGCTCTGGAATTGGATCCTGAGTCTGAGTCATTTTTTGAAACTGGTTCCTGTCTGGTGGAATGGACACTGGACTCTGGAGAGGTGAACTGACTGGAAGTCATACTGAGTTGACTGTCCAACCTGCACCAAGGAGTAAATAAACGAGTAAACAAACAAGTAAATAATAGATATCAGTTAGATTATCAGGATATTTATCAGGATATTAGTTAGAATATCAGGATATTAGTTGGATATTAGTCAGGATTATCAGTTAGCCATTAATTATTGATACCAGGGAATATCAGGATATTAGCTAGGATATTATCAATATTAGTTAGGATATTAGTTAGGATATTATCAATTAGTTAGTTAGGATATTAGCTAGGATATTATCAATTAGTTAGGATATTAGCTACTTGCCTATGAATGGCTGCATCACCAAAACTGGCCTGACTGAAAGAACGAGAACTGGCAGAAGAATCTTGTCGTTGCTTTAGAATCAGCTCGATGACCTCTCGCTGCTGCAGGTCAGTGGAGTTCTGCCGCAGGTCAGTGGAGTTCTGCCGCAAGTACTGATTGTTTGTGTTAGCTAACTTTGTCAAGGCCGACTTTGCCACCTCCCTCTGGTGAGAGCTTGCTGTGCTGGACATGGATGTCCGTCTGAGGAAGGAAAGGGGATCTGTGTCATTGTTTTCGACTGACGGGTTGTGGGGCAACAGGGGATTTGTGTCTCGTACGCAGGCAGTCAGAGAGGGATAAGGGTCTTCGTGGTAATCCAAAGGATTACCTGTAAACAGATTCTGGCACGTTCCATTCTGCATGGGATAGTTGGAACCGGAAGGGGACACACGAGAGGTGGGGTAGTCACTATGGAGCTTCCGAAATGAATCCCTCAGCTGCAATTCCTGCAGAAAACGAAGCATCATACTTTAGGCTCTCTATCCAAGAGTATACTGAGAGTATACAAGAATATACAAGAGTATACTGAGGTTGTAACAAATATACTGAACAGGTATACAGAGTATGTGGGAGTGTGGATAATTGTACGCTCGGTTATCACACGGATGGCAGCAAGTGCTGGAATGTCAACTAGGTGGGGGCATTGCAGACACAACTATGCCATTCATAACTGAAGCACCACCACACACATGCAGTGGGGACCTCTATATAGTGGAACCAGCTATATTTTCCTTGATAGAGATGGTTTCCACTCTTCAGAGGTTCAATTTGTATTAGTAGCATGGTTTAGTTCAGAGAGTTCAGTTCACTAAGAGAGGTTTCATTGTACACACACACACACACAGTATGTATGTATGGCATAGAGAATTGCCTTAATTAACTTTCTATTCAGGGGAGCCCATGCTGATCAAACATTTTCAGTTGAGACTACAGTGCTTTCAGCTTGTTGTCACAAACGAAATTATCTTGCACGTGTTGGTATCGAGTTGTTACCTAATCTAGTTAATGAAATGTAGCACTTGACTCTTTAAGTAACATAACACACAACTCAAAAAAATAAACATTATGTATTGATGTGGTATACCCTTACCTTCATGTCTTTGCAGAGATTGTCAAGGGGACAGCAGAGGGGAGAGAGATTGCAGCATCCAGTGTGAAGTCCCATCCATTCCTTTAGCTTCACACATGATGAACACTCCTCTTCTATGATTTAGATTTCAAAGGATTGAAAGATGACAACGCAAAATACATGGTTGGATGTGGCCTGCTGCCAGCCAAAAATGTAAGAATACCTTCCTTCCTCCCCCTCCCTTTCTCCTATGATTCTTATCATGTGATCATTGTTCCTAAGCTGGCTGACACTCACGTTTCTTGCAGTCTCTATAGTGATCCATGAACCAGTGAAAATAGGAGCACAGAGACTCGCCACACTTTTCCCCCTCACAGCTTGGAAGGTGCTTGTTGACAAATGCCATCAGCTTTGGGCCCACTGCATCTTGATTCTGAGAGAGAGAGAGAGAGAGAGAGAGAGAGAGAGAGAGAGAGAGAGAGAGAGAGAGAGAGAGAGAGAGAGAGAGAGAGAGATGCAATAAAAACAAACCTCAAGGAACCAAACCATACTGCTAATATACAAATTGAACTTCTCTATTAAAATAAGGACAAAAAATAGCTCCACCATAATGAACACGGAGTGCCAGGGTGAAAATGTGGACCTCTATTATAATACCTGACCACGAGAGAACATTAATATTATGGTCAACTTTGCAGGCTTGCTGGCGGACAATTTATCATCTGGCAGCACATCCTCTGGTGGTGCTGGAGGAGATCAACAAAGAAGCTGGTGTGGGCAGGTAAGACACTTTAGAAGTCTGTGGTGGCACGTATGCAAGTACCCACGCATGTATACACATACAGAATGTAATTCACAGGAAGGATAGCTTATCCCTGACTTGAAGCTCTAGAAGAAAAAATGAGGAAATAATAACTGATATGCTACACTCCAACGCAGAAATCGTCTCAGATGTTAAGAAAAAAATCCCCCGAGCTTGAAGCTCTTGAAGCTTTCACTAAAATGATCAATAACAATCAGAAGAGAGCTTGAAGCAAACTGATGAGTTTGAAGCAAACTGATTATCAGATAAGCCAACTGACCAATCAGATGAGAGCTTGAAGCAAACTGACCAATCAGATGACAGCTTGAAACCAACTGACAAATTGACCGATCAGATGAGAGCCTGAAAGCTAAAGCCAATTGACTAATAAAATTAATAACATGAAAGCTTGAAGTAAATCAACCAATCAGATGAGAGCTTGAAGCCAACAGATCAATAAAATAAACGTGTCACAACTGTCATTTGTGGTTTTTAAAAAAAGGCTCATGCACAAATAAAAACAGAACGTAAACATACAAATAAACAAACACACACACACACACACACAAAAACTCGCATGTGTACATTGTAGATACTGTTAGTAACGGCACTTGCTTGCTCCAAGAACAGACACAAGGCTTCAAGAAGCTTACAAACTGAATGACAGGAAATGCCGAGGTGACTACTAATTGGCATCTATCTTCAAAAAGGAGCTCCTAACATGATCCCTTTCTGGCTTCCACTCTCAATCCTCGACAGTCCGTTCAACAAAAATAGTAAAATCAATGGTTCCTCTAGGGTCTCACCACATCTGATCCGACTAAATTTTGCTTCTGATTAACGTGTATACTTAATCACTGAATTTCTCACAGAAGGTATATACATCTTGTATAGTGTATGTAACATTTTTTTGTGGGGCAATTTTTGTGGTTTTCAAAATGTTATGGAGTGTTAACCATGATTACTTCAAAAATTTCTACACCACGAAAATTTCCTGCTTATGGTAACATTGTCCTTGCAGCACCCGATGGACCTCTCAATCCCGTAGGAATTTGACCATAAAAGGCGCAGGTAATACTCAACCAATGCTGGCATTACTTTGCTTTTGAAACTTGCTATATACCACCGAGAGCCAGCAGCAACGGACTTTGAAACGAAACTGAACGCTAGAATGAAAATAATAACACTGCACTCCAACCTCACCATATAAGGGCATCATATTTCGGTTACTTTGCCTGACAGCTTAAAGTTGTTTTCTTTAATCATAATTCCGAGAAACTCTGGTTGAAATGATCATGAGACCAAAAAGTATGCATTGTGGCCTCGTACAGGAGGAGGAAATGGTGAGTCTTTTCAGGTTTAGATGCTTCAAATTTGGAAGTTTTTTCAGTGTATAGTGAGTGATACATCTATACATGGTGTTGGAAAGGAGTAGGCCAGTTTGAGGTCAAGCAGAAAGTCTTACTTCAAGTAAAGTAATCAAATGCTCTATTCCTGACTTCAATATCTCAAATTTCTCAGGCACATTAGGGGGTGTTTGGAACATGGAAAAAAAAATAGCTTGGACCTCAAAAGAACTCCCTCTATTTCACCAGAATCATTAGAAATAATGCTCTTAATTTGGAGCATAAGAGCTGTGTTGCCATGTAAAATGATATTTATTTTTGTAAATTATCATTCCAGTGAGAATGGATCTAGTACTTCCACTGGTTGTCCTGGCAACCAACTTCCAATTAGAGTGAATGTCATTGAACCGTCAAACCAGAGAGTGAATATCAATTTTAAAGAAAGGGAGGAGGGAGGGGAGGGGAAAGGGAGGGGGGAGGAGGGGAAAGAACCTCATACTCTGAGAGAACAGTTCCCTTTTTTCTATCTCTATTTTTAGCTCAACAATAGTAGGTAACCTGATCATAATCATCTTCCAGTCAATTAATTGTGTGGCTTTTTCAGACAAGGAAAAGATTTGATTCTTTGGTCACAGAACTATGTGGAATTTCTTTATGACATTCTTCAAATTAATTTTGCTTAGTATTAATTGTCCCTTACGGTGTAGAGGGTGTTAAGACGAAGGATGATAGGCAATTGGGGTTCCTTGGTGGTACCATTAGCCATTTCCCACATCAAATCACACACCTGTAACAGAAGACAAAATAAGACGACAATAAATAACAACAATCAATAAACTAACAACAACAACAACAACAAAGCTAGAGAGTCAGCATTAAAGAGCACTGACTAATTAGTGGATATGCATCCAATCACAACTTGTTGGGAGACCATTCAGATTTCTACTGTCACCACAACACTCCGTCCAGTGAGGTCAGGGTTCACTAACCGGTTTGGATAGGTGGTCCACTAATTACTCCACTCCAGAATAAACCAGTTTCATAAACAAATCAAGGACACCTTTTGGGTTTTGAACCCAACAATTTTACAAATGTATCTTTCCCAATTGTGTGTGTGTGTGTGTGTGTGTGTGTGTGTGTGTGTGTGTGTGTGTGTGTGTGTGTGTGTGTGTGAGAGAGAGATCTTCAAAAGGAGGGAATACCTACTGAAGACAATCTCTGACAGTCAACAATTGAATTTAGTAGGCAGCAGCAAGCTATAGGAGAGAGAGAGAGAGGCATCTTCAAAAGGAGGGAATACCTACTGAAGACAATCTCTGAGAGTCAGGAATTGAATTTAGTAGCAGCAGAAATGGCAGCAGCTAGCCATAGAAGGAGAAGAAGACCTTGAAATGCTCTGGTTACTCAGACATGATTTCCAGAACAAGAAAAGGAAGTCCATGTGGTTGATGTGGATAGCTGGGAGCAACCCACCCTCAGGCAAGGATTCGAGCCATGCCAATCTCCCCTATTGGTACAAACTCAAGGAATAACTATAGAGTGATGCAGAAGTAACTAAGTCTATCAGGACTAATGACTCATGGATGATCTCCAAATCAAACTTAATTAAAGGAGGAGTGATGCAATTACAGATGAGTGAACTCAGGACACGGTGCAAAAAAAAACAAACCCAGGGATACAAATTGAACCTCTGAAGAGTGGAAATCATGTCTTTCCTGTAGGTCTCTTTTAGATGCAAACAGGCTTGGATTAATCTATCTTCTTGAGGGGCAAGGTTTCCGTAGTGAAAGTTGCTATGCAATCACCTACTCCTCTATTGACTTACATAGGAGGTGTTTCATGAACTGCTTTCTAATAACTTTTATGTACATATCAGAACTTTTTGATACCATATGATGTCGGATCAGAAAAAACTGATTAGAGAGGTGTGTGTCCTGATTAGAGAGGTGTCCTCATTTCTCAGGGATGAATTAATAACATCTGCATTTGTACTGACATGGCATACAAAAAAAAAAAGAGTAGAGAAGTGTCCTGATTAGAGATTAGATAAGTGTCCTGATCAGAGAGGGTCCTCATTTCATGGTGTCACAATGCATGCATGGCTTCAGGGCATTCTAGAACCAGCTGAAAGTCATACAGTAGTTCTGATATCATGTCCAAGACTACCAGACCACCTCCAAAAGAGGCTGTATGCATGCATGCATGCATGCATGTATGTATGTATGTATGTGGGACCAGTGGACTATATAGGCCATACCATTAGAGTAGTACATAGGTAAGTAATTCAATTATACAGCAGAACCTCTCTAATAGATGTCATCAGTGAGTGGAAGAAATGGGTCACATTATTTACAGAGACAAAGATCTGTGTGTGATCTTACCAAACACAAAATGGGGGGCGTGGAAACAAAGCTAGAAGAATTTAAAATTTCCCCTTTTATCAGTTGCTACACATGAATAATGAATAACGAAATTATTGGCATGCCCCCCTCCTGTCCTTTAGGGTTAAACATCCTTTAGCTAGAAGGGAAATAGTGTCACCCCTTCCTTAATGGGATATGGCCTGACTCCAAAATCTTATGTGCCACTTATTTACATGGGTAACCTCGTTTTAATCAGTCAACATCATGCTGGTAGTTTCAATTATCTCCTTTTTAATCAGGGGCACGGGTGACCTCGTTTTAATTAGTCAACATCATGCTGGAGGTTTCAATCATCTCCTTTTTAATCGGGGGCACAGGTGACCTCTCATTTTAATTGGTCAACATCATGCCGGTGGTTCGGATTATCTCCTTTTTAAATCAGGGGCTACCCTCTCATCAATTGCAAGGATGACCTCTGCAATCACCAGAGGGCATGATCTTTATCCAACAGCTTTGACCTCAAAGCTATTATAGCTCATGGGAATTAAAATGTAATAGGATTATTTCATACCAGGACACTAAATTAATCAGGACACAAGCCACCGATTAGGACGATAGTCCTCTAAGATCAGGACACCTCTCTAGCTCACACTGCCAGTTGGGAAGAAAGTTTTCTGAATTGGAACATCTCTAATTTTTCTTACAATCTCCCCCAAAAGCACAGGGGATTTGGTAGTAAAAATTTATGCAGCAGCAATGACACACTGGTTCTTGGCACTGGTAGGAAAAAGATTCCTGCATGCCGTAGATACTCTGGCTAAGGACACTCGACACAGTCCCAAAAACAATCATATTTAAGTACCTGGCTCAGCTACACAGTACAGAGAGTACAGAGAGAATACTTTTCGATGGAAACTCTTACACATAAACACCAATTTTGGGACCAATGGACGAGCTATAGCAACCTCCTACAGAAATATCAAATACTTACAATAGTTCTCTTATATTCAGCAGACAAAGAGCATAAGATGCTGCACCTATAAATAATAATAATATATTATAACAGGATAATACAATAGGTAGGGTTGGTATTAGCAAGCCAGGGGTTTTTTTTTTTTATACGTTTAGTTAATAGCTGACCTAGCTATAGATAGACAAGTCAATACAATGCTATGCCTGGCAGTGTTTTGAAGGATGAATAGCTAGCTCTATATTACTATTGCTGTTAGAGTAGACGACTGTTGTAGAAAGGCTATCGATCTAGACTCACTTGTAAAACTAGCTTGTAAAACGTTCGTTGGCACTTTAACTGTAGATCCAGCGATGGTCGGTCGCTCTGATCGGGCTCCAGAAACTCTACGCGGTTTGTAATGGCCAAGTAAACTTCTGCTCGCCCAATAGATGCAGAGTCTTCATGTTTTGTGATCGCCTACAGTCTAGCTAGCTATAAGCTACTGATTTATACCATTACGTCATGCGCATAGTTCTGTTCTCGATATGCGCGCGCATGCGGTTTGCATGCATCATTAATTGTAATTAAAAGATTGTATTATAGTTACAAATATTTTGAATAATAATAAGAGCTAATTATTTTTTTATGAATGATGATGAATTGAGGAGATCCAGTATAACTTTTTTTGAGCCTTCTCCTGTGAACCTATCATCTGGCCAGCTGGACGATCGTGATCGAGCAGATCTTGGGGGTGGGGCAGGAAGGTCTACTCAAGACTACTATGAACCAGCACTGAAGAAAAAATTCTTGAGCTTCTGCATGGTGAACTTAGATAAGAATATATACATCAATGCTATGCCTTTACATATATACTATAAATGATGTATGATTCACCGTGAAGATTCACATCGTGCATGAGAAACATGGGATATGGGGATGTGATGTGATATCATTAAAGCGGTACACAAAGGTCTCAACATTACTGCACAAGAGTATTACATTGAGTGGTGAGCATTTTGTTGTCTGTCTGTTACTATGGTCTTATCATTAACAGACAGATATTGGCTATAGTTCTTCTGTTAAAGTAGTTCATACTTTGAACAAAAAATTTAATAATGTCCCTCCTTATTGAACAATCCAACAATGATTATTCTCAAACACAATAGGATGAAGATTGGTGGAAATTCTGGTGCTCAAGTTAGGGTGGTGATTGAACAAGTTATGCAGTAATTATTGTGACTATAATGCCTTATGTAACACATATCATCATTGATGGCCTTATTCAGTTAACTTTTACTATCCTAGGTGTACACATTGGCTTGAAAATCCATCGTTTTAGCAGCAGAACTTTATTATTATATTATCGAAAAAAAATTGAAGATAACCTGTCATAAATTTGGGGGATATTCTAGAATGCCCTTGTTTCAATTGTGACGACACACCCTTCATTAAAGTACAATAGCCGGTCCAGGCTGGAAATCCTAACGAATAAATATTACTAATTATAAGGAATGAATCTTCATAAAATTACTGGTCAAAATCTGTTTTTTTATTGCCACTAGAAGAAGATTTCAGACGAGTGTAAAACATTAATTGAAGTAATAGTTGAATTATTACCTTATTTTTTCCAAAAATCACGAATCTTTGGATTTAATATTAACTCATAGTCATTTCCAACTCTATCCACCCATTCATGGGTCGTTTGGTCCCTACAAATAAGCTAAACGACTTCTCCTGAGTCCTGTTACAGTTCAGGCTTCGAGCTGATTCAGTAAACAGTGATTCACGTGATCAATAAAACTTCAAGAAAACAAGGTCCCAAAAAACCTCGAAAAAAGCTTCAGATTTGGCTAATTCGTTCATTTCTAGTTTAAAACTTAACTGTCTGTTAAAAAACATCAAAAAAGTGAGATAGAATGAGCCTAAAATGGTTTTTATAAGGGTCTGTTTCAGACATTCTTCGATTGTCAAGCATCCATTCACGTGAGATGAGGCTAGGTGTCTTGACTCAAAAAGCTCAAAAAACTCACTCGCTTTACTTGCATTTTCCACTACAACTATTCTAATGGATCTGCTATTCAGTCGTGGACTGTTTTGAGCCCAAACTAGACTGCTGTAGCTTAAAGTGTTGGAGAAAACGACCAAAAACTGTCCAGCCATAGATATGACGTCATACCCTTTTATGTCTCTACACAGTTTATATGGCAGAGAGAAAACCCTCGAAAAATCTTACAAAAGCGTAATGGCCGACCCTATAAAGCTTAAATATGAAACACGATTAGTATATAAACCTATATCTGTGGAAGAAAAGCTTTAAAAATGAGTCAAGCGCGGAAAATTTGTGACCATGTCGATGTGTATGATTCTCTATTAGGCCCTCCCTGGCCAAGAGGTGTGCTAAAATTCAGACATAAAATGCCTCCAACTTTCCAAATGCAAGGTATTCTCCAATTTTTTCTTGGCTGGATATTTGTATCTATGTATTTCACATAAGACATGCAAGTTTCAAGGCTGTAGCGCCTTCTTGAGAGTTTGCAGCTAGTGATTTGTAGGACCTTCAAGAAAACAAAATCTCTAACTTGCTACATAATCGTTTGCCACTCCTCGGTACTTCGCTTGCTAGGAATTTTGAAAGATGCAAATTAAACAGTGCCCTCTGTACTCTTTTATATTGGAAATCAATTTTGTGTGGGTAGTTTAATGGCGGAGTTATACGCGATACAAAATCTCAAATAAGCACACCTCCTGGCTCTGAGACCAGCTTTTGTTGGAATTATCCCTGAATGATCCGGGTGCACGTGATACTCCCTACGATCGGGTCGGGTAATATATGTTTACTATAAAAAAAGAGCGCATTGCCGGGATAATCATTCTGAAGTCAAACCGCGAGGTGTTGAAGAAAGAAGATTTATATTCCGTCGCTCAAGAGTGAAGAAATCAACCATGTCCGATGCTCCAGTTGCAGTTGCAAAGCCACCGGCAGCCAAGCCCAAGAAGGTGACAAAGAAGGCAGCTCCTATGCCACACCCTCCATACAATGAAATGGTCAAGAAAGCTATCGTCTCATTGAAGGATCGTCAAGGCTCCTCCCGTCAAGCTATCATCAAGTACATCAAGGAGAACTTCAAGGTCCGGGACAATGCTGACACTCACATCAAAATGTGCTTGAAGCGGCTTGTGGAGAAGAAAGTGCTTAGTCAAGTCAAGGGAAGTGGCGCATCGGGAAGCTTCAAATTGGCCAAGGTAGCAGAGAAGCCCAAGGCAAAGCCTGCAGCCAGCAAGCCCAAGAAGTCAGCAGCTCCTAAGAAGAAGCCTGCTTCAACTGCTGCCAAGGCAGGAGCAAAGAAGGCCTCTACTCCCAAGAAGACCACCAAGAAACCACCAGCAAAGAAGCAGAGCACAAAGCCCAAACCCAAGAAGGCTGGGGAGAAGAAACCTGCTGCAAAGAAGGCATCCACCAAACCAAAGAAGGTTACAACACCAAAGAAAGCTCCCAAGAAGCAAACAAAGAAGCCTGCATCCAAGAGCACTCCTAAGAAAGCTTCAAAGTCCAAGAAGACTGCAGCTAAGCCCAAGAAATAGACACTGAACTCTCTCTCCTAACCTATTTTTCAAACCGGCTTTTTTAAAAGCCACCACAAGTACAGGAGGCTTCACCTCTTTTTTTGTGTTTTTATCCCATGTACTGTACCCATTGTCTGTCTTTCCCATTTGCACTATAAGCTCCATTTGCACTTGTATCAATGTTCCTAGCTACTCTCGATCTCAGATAAGCTTCTTTGAGCTTCTCTCTAGAAAAAATTTTGGCGCCTCAATTCTTCAAATCGCAATGAGTGTGTGGGTGGTAAATGGGAAGGGCTAAGTAGTACACCCACGCAGCGCGCGAAGTCGCACGTGAAAATCACGTGTTGAGCATGTGAACATATCATGACCTATGACCTTCAAATGTGTAGCTTGACATTGTAAACTGTAGTCACTACCTATGCAGCTAGCAAGCTAGCTAGGACCTCAGCTACTGACGATAAGGTCATATTATATCTGCAGAAGTGCTGGCTGCAGAATTTTCTCCTGCTTGCAGTAAGTTGAGATAGCTAGCTGTTTCTAGCTACCACCTTCGTGGAGTAGCTCTCTCCAACAGCCAAGCAGCTAAGTTAGGTACATGTGAGAGACAGCTAGCCAGTGTTCTATGGTTGACTACACAGCTATCTTCCCCTCATTGTGAAGTATTTTTCTCCTCTCCCTTTTCCCCCTCTTCCTCCAGGCCACTATGAGTGGGAGGGACCATCACAGAGGCTTGCGTTCTGGTCTATTCCACACTCTAATTGGTTCATTGAAAAGGGGAGGGACCTCTCATCCTGAGCCAGCACCTGAGCCCGAAGACCTTGGCCTAAAGACTCTCAGACAGGTGCTTATTACACTAAAGATGCTTCCAAAAGTCTAAGAGTTCCATTTTGTTTGGTATTATGATTCCTAATTTATCATTTTGAAGCATTATAGTATCCATTTTGGGACATTGGAAATTGTGTATGTGCTCAATACAGTGCAACAACTTTCCTCAGTGAACTGTTCTTGTCGACAAACTTGACAAATAGTCATTCAAAAAAGAAAAAAGAATCACATTGTGATTTAGTATTATTATAAAGACATTGTTTATCTAGAGGTTTACCAGTTTGTAGTCTCAAGAGGTGAGAAGTAAAATCTATTCTGTGTATAGTAATCTTAAGAGGTAGTATGTAAACCTCTTTAAGCTGATTGAAGTGACAGTCCATTTGGCTTATGTTGTGTAGACTGAAGCCTAAGGGAATCTAATTGGTCTTGTGTAGTACATTGAAAAGGCATTAATCGTAGGATGCCATGATCAGTGAAATTATTGGTGTTCATCAAAGAAAAAAAAGAGTGTGGTCTAATACAAGGACTGAATTCTTTATAGTGCACACCTTTGCTTATTCTCTCTCTCTCTCTCTCTCTCTCTCTCTCTCTCTCTCTCTCTCTCTCTCTCTCTCTCTCTCTCTCTCATGCTGCACCTCAGGTCTACAGCAGAAGCTCTTCCATATCCAATCCGGTCGACAAGGAGCGACAGATCTACAAGCTCCTCCCTCTTTTCTGCATCAACTGCTCTAAGCATCAGGGCAATGACTTGGTCAGAAGATTCCCTGAAATTTATGAGTTTGCTGAGGATGTCATAAGAATTTTTGTCAACCATATTCACCAGTCAGCACAGGTATCAAACATGGCCAGGTGAGTTAAGATTTTATTACTCAAAAGTGAAAAAATGTCCGGACAAAGCACTGCCAGGGTGTTTGAAAAGTTTAAATCAGATCCTTGAAGGCATAGCAGGCCACTATGCCTTCAATTCTTCCCCCTATGCCTTTTATTCATTTCATGGCTTCTACACAATCATTCCTTCATAGTGATTATGGTCTTGCCCCTATTCTTCACCTTCAATAAATCCTGGGATAGCACCTGATCTTTGGCCCTGTCTTACTTTCCTTACAGTCGTGCAATTACCATTTTCAAGTACTTTGAACCCAGCGAGGACCCTGACGTTTGTGGAGCTGGTTTCACCATCCTCAAGGTGGTCAAGATTCTGGCGAGTGGGCCAGAGAGTCTTGTGGATGTTGTGATGAATACTGGCTTCTGTTCTGTACTGATACAGTGCATTAGTCTCTTCCTTCAACTCCCTCCTCCAGTTGGTAAGGGGGATTTTAAGCTATAATCGGGGGTGATTTGTATTAAGAGGACTTTCCTGTAATTAAGGGCTGCTCCTTCGTATGTATGTGTGCTTCTCTTTCTATTCCTTTCAGTGTCTGGTAGTCATAGTAACCACACTAGCCCCAGGGCCACGCCCTATGGCAGCTACGGGAGTTCACCATATGGAAGCTATGGAAGTCAAAGAAGTACACCCCCTCATGGCAGCCACACTATGCCCAGAACCACACCCACTTACGGAAGTCTATTTTCTGCAATGGGCCAAGGCCAAGGTTTGTTGTGTGTTGTTGGAGGGGAGGGTTAATTTGATACTTCCTATTATCACAATTATAATGATATCACACCCTTTCAGGTTCTACCACATCCTCCCCCTCTCCAACAGACTTCTCCCCTCCATCACGTGCCGAACAGGCAGAGTCTGAGATGTCTGAAAGACAGTCGCTAGAGAGTGTGATCACAGAAGTATTGAACAAAACTCTCCGCTTCTCTTCGGCAGTGAAGAATGTCTTGAAGGAGGGGAACTTGCTGCTCATGTTTGGGGCCATTTCTTCTCCGTGTCCTCAGTACAATAAAATGTGGAGAAAGTGTGCTGCTCATAGCCTCCTAACCATATGCAGGTATCAATTTGATATCCTGGCATTCCAGTGTAATATCCAATGTAATATCCTGGCATTTCCAATGTAATATCCTGAGTAATATCCCCAATGTAATATTCTGGCATTTCCAATTTGACTGAACATTATGAAAACAGCATCCAACCTAATGATGTGCATTCTAGCCCATTCGTCCTGAAAAGTTACGTGGGCAATTTTAACTTGAAGATGGCAGTATCTACATCATCTTTGCATAATAGTCTCATCTCACACTGTTTTCCTTTCAGGTATAGTCTCTCAGGTGAAGTTATCAAGTTCATCCATAGTAACGGTTGCATTCGCTTCTGCGTGCACAACCTTACCAATACAATGGAACAATCACCCTTGGAAGTGGTCGAAATCATTGCCACCGTCTTCTGCTGTTTGAAGGACTCTTCTGATTTCTCTCAAGTTAGAGAGAGAGAGAGAGAGAGAGAGAGAGAGAGAGAGAGCGAGCAATTTATACAAATTTAAATTTTACTTACAGGTTCTCTTAGATGACTTCAACACGAACAAGGGCTACAAGTTCCTTTACGATTATCTCCTCTTTCTGGAGACGTCGTCTGATCCAGATGCTGCTGAAGCACTGAGAAACTTGGTCCTGCTCATACAGAACCTTGTCATGGCTGGATTCCATAATTTGGAACCGAGTATAACCGATGGAGGCCCATTCCAAGTCTCTCCATTTCATGTTCCTACTCCACTGAATCAAGGTGTGGCATATCACTCATGTTTACTGTCTGTCTGAAGTCCAGCCGCACCATGTTTATAATCTTATCCTTTGTGACCAGACAGTTCATGTAGTCACACCTTTCTCCGTCCCTGTCTCCACCTTCTCTCTCTCTCTCTCTCTCTCTCTCTCTCTCTCTCTCTCTCTCTCTCTCTCCCTCCCTCCCTCCCCACAGGCTCTACAGTCAAGAACATTCCAGCAGTTGTAGTACTGAAAGAAGCCTTTCTCAGCTCCACCACCACTCACCTTGGTCTCAGCATCATCAACGCCTTCCTCTATATCTTCAAGAGTGACCCAGCCAACTACTTCATCGTGGCACCCCACCACACCCTCTCCTCTTTCATTGAGAGAATTCCAGAGAAGAACGAGGAGGTCCAGGCTGATGTCTTTAAGCTTGTGGATCATGTGATTGTCAGTCAGAAGTACATCCCTGCTGCAGAGTTGACTAATATTGGTCTTCTACTTGGTTCCAAGGAGTAAGTAGAGAGAGAGAGAGAGAGAGAGAGAGAGAGAGAGAGAGAGAATACATTTTCTGATCATTTTGGTGGCACGTTAATGAGAAAGTTTCAGTTGAATTAGAGTTCTGTACTTTTACAATGTGTAAGTACAGAATAACCTATGTCTAACAACTTGTAAGAAGCCTGACTTTAGTGTGATTGCAGAGTCAATACTCTACTCTCTAGTACGTGATTGTGATTGCAGGGTAATTAGAGTAATTAGAACAAGGGTTCTCCCCAAAGGGTGTTAGAGACCACTCTGATGTCTTTCATGTGGTTAAAACAATGTATTTTAATAGCCACAAAGAATACCAAAATCCTTTAATGTGGTATTCAAGCACTGCTCTGAGATGATTGGCCTTGAATTTGATAGATGCATCAGTCTCAAAGACTTCCCCTTTTCCTACTGCTGTTGATGTCTATTTGCTGTTCTCTTCTCTTTAGGTATCCTAAGACCGTTGCTCTATGTCTCAACTTCTTCCTGCGTCTGATCAGTTACCGGGCCGATTTCAGGCATGTGTTTCGTGATGCTGGCATCCTCCTCATGCTCATCAATGCCCTCAAGGCATATGCCAGCGACTTCCAGAGAGATCACGAGCAAACGAGTATGTATCATCAGTATCAGAGAGAGTGCTAGCACTCTCTAAGTAGGGATGACAGGTCAAAGGTCACAAAATTGAGTTCTCAGAATGTTTTGCAGTAGCTGGAATGCTGAATTAAACCTGATTCTTTTTCCTCCCATTTAGATGGGCCCACCTCTACTGGTCTCTCATCTCCCTCTTTGCCGCTGGAGAACATTCAGGGGGACGACGAGGAGTGCATGTTCCTCCTCATGGAGTGCCTCAGGGCGACTATAGAAGGTATGTATGTATGTATGTATGTATGTATGTATGTATGTATATATATATATGTGATGACTAAGTAACCAGTCCCAGGCATCTTTTAAGGCATAATGCCTTCAGTGCCTTATTATTCATTACATGGTGACCGGCTTCTACACCAGGAGTCATCACAGAACACTCATAATCATTGGGGTCCCTCTCCTTCATGATGATCATGGTCTTACGTAGCTTGATGATCATGGTCTTAACTTTCCCTGGAACTATAAGTAATTTAGAGGCTGGGTACGAGGAGTGAATAGCATCGGATGGGACAGGACTGTGCTTGGACTGGCTGGCAGGAACAGGCACATAGTGATTTTAACCACAGAGTGTTTGTTCTCAGCAGCAAAATGCATAACTGGCACAAAATGATCAAGATCAAAGTGATCACAACATTGATAGGGAAAATTCCTGCAAATTCAACACTTGATCACAAGTTCATGTTGAAAATTAACAGTCTTATTACAAGTATAGATCATCAAGTACTTATAATAATTATGAGAGAGAGAGCCAGTTAAACATTATCTCTCTCTCTCTCTCTCTCTCTCTCTCTCTCTCTCTCTCTCTCTCTCTCTCTCTCTCTCTCTCTCTCTCTCTCTCTCTCTCTCTCTCTCTCTCTCTCTCTCTCTCTCTCTCTCTCTCTCTCTCTCTCTCTCTCTCTCTCTCTCTCTCTCTCTCTCTCTCTCTCTCTCTCTCTCTCTCTCTCTCTCTCTCTCTCTCTCTCTCTCTCTCTCTCTCTCTCTCTCTCTCTCTCTCTCTCTCTCTCTCTCTCTCTCTCTCTCTCTCTCTCTCCATAGGTGTAGAGATGAATGGGCAAGTGTTTCGTGACAACCATGGGACTGAGTGTGCTCTGGGGTTGGTCCAGTACTCCAAACCTCGCAGAATGGCCCTCAAACTCCTCAGGCAAATCATCCTCCTGGAAGGTAAGCATGGCCAACATCCAGTACAATCTAATAGAATTTAGCAAGAGTGTGTCCAACTATGTTCAAATCTTTGGCAATTGATAACAATCTAACACGAGAATCCAGGCAGTTTGGCTGGCCATGTTGGTGTGACACTGTTAATACTGTTACAATCAAAAGAAATCAGTGGATCCTATAATATTATTATGGTCATGTGATTTTCGGTCCTGCATAAATATCGTCTTTCTTTTTAGATGGAGCTTTGGAATTCAGTGCTCTTCTAGCTCACCTGAATCAAACTCCGCAAACCTCGGTCAACATCAAGTCTGAGATCCTGCAGACATTTCTGGGTGTGTTCCAGCTGGAATCCTCAAAGAAGGCAGTGTTCAGGGAGGTCAACGGATTCCATTACCTTATCTCCGTCCTTGCTAGTTTGATTGGTAGCCTTTCTCCAGTCAGAGTTGAACTTTGGACGAAAGGTGAGAGTTTAAAGTCCTGTATGTTAGGACACTTTCAAAAGTGTCCTGATTAGAGTGGTGTCCTGTTTGGGGAGGTGTTCTGATTGGGGTGGTGTCCTAATTAGATAGATACAAGTTGTCCTGGTGTCCCGATTGGATTGGTGTCCTGATAAGAGAGATGTCCTGATTAGAGTGGTGTCCTGATTAGAGGAGTGATTAGAGAGGTGTTGACAGTTTCATGTCACTGCTATCTTTTTGCATTAAGAGAACTTCCCTGTAATTAAGGAGTATTAATTTACTTCTATTGCAGTGCCAAGGGCAGATATTCTCCAGTTGGTTCAACTAGTGTTCACTGTGATGACCTCAGCCATGCAGGACGATCCAGCCAACAAAAACTTCTTTGAGAAAGATGTGCGTAAGCTTCATATCCAACTCTAATTATTCCCTCCCTGTAAGTAAAATCGGCTGATCTTCATAATATTTTCATACCCACTTTTTTGGTTTTAAAAATCTATTTGGATTCTTGCTATTATCTGCTCTAATTTTCTGACCAAATTTCACATTTAGAACAGCAGTAGAGCTGATCACCCACTCTATGATTGAAATTTGTATATGATCGAGAATCCTTTGTGGGAATTTTTTCGTGTGGCTATATGTACACAGAGGTGGTTTATATTTCAAAAACCACAAAAATTCTATGCACCTGCAGATTCGATATGATAGCTTTACAGCACCCCTTCTCCTCCTCGGTTGTTTCTCAAAAGATGTCATGTCCTTCAAAGAGGCCCCTCCCACATCCGACCCCCAGAACTCCCCGCCTCTTTTCCAATCGTCCGGCAGTTTCTCGAACTTTGATGCAGAATTCAAAACCTGGAAGGCCCCCAGCGAGAATCTGGATGAAAACTCGTACATCTACTGTGCTGCCGAGATATTTCGCTTCCTTCGTGATATGGCCCTGGATATCCCTGCCTCACAGTCCACTTCTCTCCTCCAACCATCTTCTCAGGTAAGGTGTGGTCACGGCTGCAAGTCATGGGGTGTTTACTAAGTGAAACCTGTCTATAGCGACTGCCTCTGGGCGGTCTCTTAATGGAGGTGGTCTCTTTACAGAAGTCAAAATCAATGGTACAGACATAATCAAGTGGTCTTTAAAGAGAATAGGATGGTCTATGATATAAAAGCACTACTGAGACATAACCAAGTGGTCTTAAAAGAGAGGTGGTCTCTGAATATAATAACAGGTTTCAAGGAATTAAGATATTCAATCCTCACAGGTTAATGAGACGGCTATGCACAAGAGGGAGAAGCAATTCTACGGTGATCCTCCTGTCACTAGCATCAAGGCAAAGCTAAAAACCTGTTCCCAACACTTGATTCATCCTGGGGCTGTCCTCTGCATGATCGACCTCTTGCCGTCTGTGGTCGTTCCCAGGGAGATGATGAATTTGACCTGTGGTGGGAGTGGCACTACCTCCGCATCTCTTAAAAACACTTTCCTTGGTATCATGCCTCCTCATGATGGGCATGGCATCACACCTCCTCATAATGGGCATGGCATCACGCCTCCTCATGATGGGCATGGCATCACACCTCCTCATGATGGGCATGGTATCACACCTCCTCATGATGGGCATGGCAACACTCCTCATGATGGACATGACATTTCCCCTTCCTGTGAGGGACATGGAACTTTATTTGAGATGGAGCGGAACTCTCCCAGTGTTTGCACCCCTAGTAGCCCCTCCCATGAATCCAATGACTCATTTTACGATGCAGTGGGAGAGACAAGCAATAAGTTGGAAGCAGAGGGGGTGGAGCTTAAGCAGGAAGAGGTGTGGCATGGAGAGAAAGCGGTAACATCCAAACAGGAAGTGGGATCTGAAGAGGAAGCAATGAAATACAAGGAGGAAGAGAAGGCGCTTGAAGGGAAAGAGGTTGATTTTGATGAGTTAGTGGAACCTGCTGTGGTAGAAGTGGTCGAAGTGGATGTGAATGATGATGACAGAGAAAAAATGAGTCCGGATGATGCTAAGAAGGTGAGAGAATATCATCAAATATGAGAGTAGTAGTAGCTCTTATTCCTCATTTTAGTGGTGTGTGTTCCTTCAAGAGAGAGTCGTGTCAGAGATTTACTCCCTCTCTTTCTCCGAGCGCAACCAACAAGCCCTTTGCCAGGTTGGATACATTTTATTGTTTTGGTCACAGTGTATCTCTCTGCATTATTTCAATGCTCTTTGTCCTTTGTGTTAGATTATGTCGTTCTTGTTGGATTAAAAGTATATTACTTCCCTTAGTGTTAGAATTATTGTACTCTCTCTGTGTAGAGAACGTTAAAATTGTTGGGTTAAAAGTGTATTATGTTACTGTCTGTCGATCTTCCACAGGTTGGACTGCCTCAGCGAATATTGGTCCGTTGTTTTGGTGTTCTTGCTGACGAGCTCCACCCCCTTCATCAGGCCCTCGAACGAACTTTCGAAAAACTCTCATATCAAGCACTGACTCCTTCAGACTTCAGGTATGTCATGTGACTATCACATGATCACATGATTATTATTTTTATGATGTCATAGGAATTTTCTTCGTTTGGGAAATCCCCTGTGTTGCTTGTATAACAGCGTAGATGTCAAACATTTAGAAAAGTTGATTGAGTCCACAGAATCGTCCAATCAGAATGCTCCATATGGTGGCTCTCTCTCATTGGCCAGGATACAAAGTCTTGTCACCATGACGACACCTCGTGATGGTTTTCAACCAACAATCATAGGGGCACCTCCTTTTATTGAATTTGATTTGTCTATTGATGGCTTTGGCTGTCTGTTCCTGCCTAGTGTGTTTCCTCATAGTGAAGTGAGTGTTGTGTGTGGTAAAGGGTCAGCAATATTAAAAGCTAATACAACCAGTATTTGGTAAAGGGTCGTCAAAATACCAGAACCCCTGTGGACTGCCTGAAATGCAAAACTCACAGTATTAGAGGGACCCTTTTAATCACTAGACACTTTTAGGATATTATTGGTGTCCACTCAAAAGTTTCACTGCTAACACTTGCTATGAACACCTCTAGCCATCCACTGCACAGAGTGCTCCCATCACCATGGTGACAAGTGGTGTGGGGGAGGGAGGGAGGATCTTTCCACCCAGCGGAGGATTGAGTTTCACCACTTGGATCCTCATCAGCAAGTACTCCAAGGACGAGTCCGCCTTACTCTCTCTCCTCTCCCTCTCCCAAACCAGCTCCTTCTCCTCCTCTTCCATGAAGGTATATATATTTAGAAAAAGGCTGTTTGTTCAAATTAGAGATGAAAATATGATATGGTGCACAGTGAGGATTATAACTCTTTTGAAATGATCTGACAAAATGTCAGACCGTGGGAAGAGGTGATCGGCCTTAATAGATACACAATGGGATGTATTATGCCAATATGATGTCAGACCAAAGCAAATCTTGATCAGACATTTGACCTTTTGACCCAGTAAATGGCCTATGGCAGACTGTTATAATCCTCATGTATCTGGAATAAATTATAGAGTCATGATCCTCCTTGATATCATCCCTTGAAATGATTGGAAAAGGGAGAGATTTAAACTAGCTTCATATTTTAAGAGATTGTCTTCATGTTTCAAGAGAGAGATGGAGTTTCTTATTGCCAAAGCATTGGATGTACATCATGCTTCTGTTCTTCTCAGGTGAACCATTATCCGTGTCTACTAATCTCCATCAAACCAGCAGACAAGACACTCGTGATCAGCACTCAACTTCCTCGAGACTCGCTCTTGGAGAATGCTGCCCGAAACGACAGCGATTTTGGCACCGAGAAGAAAAGCGAGACCATTTTCAACTGCAAGGAGTTATTGCAGGCACAAAGTTGGAACCATGTCGCCGTAGCAATGCAGAAACCTGGTCTGAGGGGGAAAGCCAAAGTGACCCTGTTCATTAATGGGCAACCCATGGCAACACAGAAGGTAACAATAATCAGGGTTTGCCTTCAGTTCTTGCTCCTATGCCTTATATCTTGTAACTTTTCCTTCAGTTCTTCCCCTTATGCCTTCAGTTCTTGCTCTTATGCCTTATGTCTTGCCACTATGCCTTCAGTTCTTCCCCCTATGCCTTAGCTGTGTCCTGCCACTATACCTTCAGTTCTTCCCCCTATGCCTTATGTCCTGCCACTATGCCTTCAGTTCTTCCCCCTATGCCTTATGTCCTGCCACTATGCCTTCAGTTCTTCCCCCTATGCCACATAAAGCATAGGGGGAAGAACTGAAGGCATAGTGGCAGGACATAAAGCATATGGGGAAGAACTGAAGGCATAGTGGCAGGACATAAAGCATAGGGGGAAGTAATGGCAGGACAGGGGAAGTAGTGGCAGGACATAAGGCATAGGGTGAAGAACTAAAGGCATAGTTGCAGGACATAAGGCATAAGGAGAAGAACTGAAGGCATAGTGATAGGACATAAGGCATAGGGGGAAGAACTGAAGGCATAGTGGTAGGACATAAGGCATAGGGGAGGAGCTGAAGGTATAGTGGCAGGACATAAAGCATGGGGGGGAGGGGGAGGAGCTGAAGGACATAAGGCATAGGGGGCCCCCCTCTCATTATTAGAAAAACATTTCATATTTTTTCCCCCCTAGATGTCTCCAATCCATATTTTGTCTCCTTCGTCACCCCAAACTACTGAGGCCACGCCCATTCTAATCAACGCCCACATTGGCACCCACGTGACCCAGCGTCATGTATCCCTGCTCACTTACAGACTGGGACCAACGTTTCTATTTGAAGAGCACCTCTCCAGCAATGTGGTCGGGACAATGTACAAACTAGGTCCCTCTTACTTTGGCTCGTTTCAAGCACCTATTCTCCAGACTTCAGTAAGTATGAAGGGTAAAAGTATGACCCCAATTTCCTGATGTAAACAAACTCTAATTCCCAGAAAAGTTATGTATGTACCTACTGAACATGTTCTATAGGTATTAGGAACGTAGTGATTTGTACACACACCTATGTGATAGTTGAATCTATCCAAACTGTTCTATTCAACTCGGTTAGTGCAAAAATAACAGAGTCGCAAGGTTTGGTAATAACCTTCCAATATCCATGGGTAGTTTACTATGCCTGTCAATAACATGTTTATGATAATTTCATTAAGATCTTATCGGCCACGTACCTACTCATGTGAAATTTATTGTTTTGAATTTAACTCTTGTTATCTCAAAGTATGGTTTCTCAAGACTTGTTTCAAAATCATTAAGTGATCTTGCTGTTCAAATATGAGCTTCAGTTTGTAATAAAAGTGGATAACATTGATTAATCTTATGACCAACATAGCATACCTTTCAATATAATATTGTAGGTCATGTTAGTTATGACTACATATTTAATAAACCTTTCAATTTTCGATATTACTGTATTATTTCGCATAATTAGAGGCAAAACAGATTATTATTATTTTTTTTTTTTGAGATTCACAGAATTTACATACAGTGTCAGTAAAACTTAAAAAATAATTGCATTGCAAAGCTGATTAGGTGACTGTAATTAGCCTGTTTTTATTTAGAATGAAGCTGCTTCACAGATGTTGATACAGTCGGTATTGTTTCCCCCGCTTAGCCCTCCCACCACTATCAGTTCCTTGCTTGGTAGGGTAACCGTGACGCTGCAGTATCGAGGGGTGGGCACACCACCTATAACCTCCCAGGAGGATGTGGAGGGATCGTAGTGGAAAATATCCCCTGTCGGTCTCTTTGAGGCTTTCATGCCACCTACTGTCACCAAATGTCCATTAACGATAGTACAATGAGAATAAGTGACGGGCAAATCGGGCAGGGTCCTCCATGGAGTGCCGGACATATCTATTGGTGTCATGTTCTCCCTCTCTGTCGGTGGAAATGCCGATTGGATGAGCTCATTCACTGAACACGTTAGCACCGTGGAAGACGGACGGCCATGTGCGTCAAACCCACCAATCAAGAAAGCGTTATCTCCATATACGACAGAGCAGCTGGAACTGAGAGCCTTTGGAAGGCTGGCGACCTTGCTCCATTCTTTAGTTTCGATGTCCATCACTTCCACAGTGTGCACTCTAACATTGTTCTTCACCGATCCTCCAGCAACGATGACCTTTTTGGGCGTAACTACGGCTGTGGTGTAGTATCTACAGGTGGGCATGGGCGGATAGTACTCCACCCACTTCCCATCCATCAAGCTGACCAGCTTGTTGGAGTCCTCTTGTTTGCGAGAGTTGTAGCCACCAATAGCAGTAACTAAGCCAGCGATCACCACCAGGCTAAAGCCACAGTAAGGACAATGATTCAGCTTGGTCCACGAGTGCGTGCTATAGACAGAGAAGAAGTAGAAGTAGAGATCATTTTGTGTTTTAAAGGAGAAATCTCTCTCAGACCGACCACACTCTTCCAAAAACAAATCTAGGTTTTCCCAGTCCCAAAAGTGAGTAGTACATGTAGTAAAGACCACTTTCCAAAATTCAACATTGAAAGAGGAAACTGTTCCCAGTCCACAATAATACTTACCTCGAGCTATATTCCAGTACTTCACTGGTACCCCCATTCTTAAAATAGACAGTAGACCCCCAGACAGCAGACTGTCCACAGAACATCCCATAATCAAGTGTCTCAGAACGATGCCAGGAGAACTTCAACTTCTCCATGTCCTTGGCTTCGGTCTGTTCGACAGTCGGAGAGAGAGGAGGTGTGGAAGTGAGGGAATGAGTGCTCCCTCCTTTCTTCAGACTCTTCTTCCTCAAGGAAGGATGGCTCGACTTACTCTTGAACATATCTGTATCAGACCTTTTCCACAGTTAGACACGAATAAGCTTCGATCACTTCTTAGTATAGACACAAGTAATCTTCACTTCTTGGCCGTGTAGCAGCTCTTTTGTAGACAGTTCCTTTGAATAAGCTACTGTCAAAAAAAAACTTGCTAGTCGGCTCCTTTTACTGACATAAACTTTGTTAAAGCGTGGTAGCTGTCAGAGATAGGCTGCAATACTCTGAGCAATTCTTTCTTGTACTTGGTTGAATTAAAATCCAGTATGTCAAATGCTATATCTAGCACTGTATTCTTAATCTAGCTTCCTCTCCTTGTGTTGGTGAGTGATGATGAGGCCGTGGTCTTGTAGTACTGGTAGTTGATCCTCAGTATGCTAAAGACTTACATAGATGGAAGCCCTAAAAATCTTTCACAGGCTACAAACAAAGAAAAGGTTCTATCTTCACTTATTTGTAACAATAGGAGGCACTAAAGATCTATCACAAGCTGCAAACAAATTAGGTTCTATCAACACTTATACCAACACTTCTTTGACAGGCAACAAAGTCAATTCTAATTAAATACTCCCCAGAGTTGTGAAAGTGAAGGTAATTAAATTCACCTCTATGAAAGTAAATCTTCAGGTGGAGTTAGAGACCAGTCACTGACGGTGTACATAGACTGATAGAAAAACAGCAAAATTTAGTAGGACAATCCAGATATGACATTCATCAATACTGCAGATTTCAACTTTTAGCTTCAACTCTTATATTCACGTGTTGTGTTATGTTGACCACAGATCATTCAGAACTTTCAAAACAATAACAACGCTGTTTTATACTGCAGCAGAGTAGTTCCAGTGGTGCAACTATCACATCTCCTGATCTAGTACAACTGAATCGGTTAAGGAAGTGGCAGAGTTTTTCTATCAATAACCAATCATCAGCTGTAGTGCTGATTAATGGAAACAAGTTCTTATATGGACTCTTACACAGAGGGGCTTTTGTTCAGTCAAGGATGTCAGGATCTATTGCAATGCATACACAGAGGCCAGGGACTGTTTGGAGAGTCAAGGATGTTGAGTGATTCTCTTGATCTGCTGATGATGTGTGCACAGAAAGGATGTTCTTGTGAATTGAAGTCCACATGAATCACACAATTCATGTTCCATTCACAGTGTGGGACATATTGTTAGTATTGTGATCGTGAATAGAGTGTTTGTGATGATGTAATGTGAATGAATCACAGAAACCCTTTCAACCCTTTCTCTCTTTTCCCTGTGCTGAGTTAGCTACAGATATTACCTGCCCCATAAATAAAACCCTATAAATTAGTCTGCTCCTTACCCTCTATCAAGCAGTCTGTCCATCAGGAAGAGACTCTCAAACTTACAACACGATACAAGTATCCATTTTAATTTGACTATAGAGTGATCTGATCCCGTGGAGAAGGTCCGACCATAGAACAAGGCATGTTATCTTATTACTAATTGTGATAGTACTTGAGAAAAGGGGTCTTATGGAGCAAAAATTCAAAACAGAGTCATCAGTATCACTCTAAACCTCTTAATCTGGAGTTTTTAAATCACCATTTTGTTATTTTTAATTGAAGTTCAATTTCGATGTGCATGCAGTATGTGAAACTATTGTTACTGGTGGACATTAGTTTCAGACAACACCGCCCACCTAAAACTCCCACTCATTTTCCGTATGAAGTCGTGCTACATGATATGGTACATGTGAGCACCGAATCCATTTGGATTGGCTCCCATGCAAACACTACTGAATTAAGTCAGGCAATTAATTGGATGCTGAAAGTGCTGTGATTATGGCAATGAGCACTTTCTGAATCCGTGATCTTGATAGTATCCCAAAACCCACTAATTACTGCATGCAATGCACTCTAGCAGACCAACTGATGATATCTCTCCAATCAGTACACATTCAAAAAACCCACTAATTACTGCATGCAATGCAGACCAACTGATGATATCTCTCCAATCAGTACACATTCAAAAAACCCACTAATTACTGCATGCAATGCAGACCAACTGATGATATCTCTCCAATCAGTACACATTCAACTGTACATGTACTTATCTTCCAAAAAGAGTATTAGTTCTTGGGAGTATCCACCAGGATCTGTAAGAATTGCACATGAGAATCAAATCCTTCACTAATAACTCCTTGAATGCTTCATTCGGTTGAAATTTGGAAATTTGATAGTTCAGCTTTAAACACTGAAACGTTTCCTTGTCAAATCTCTATTTGCGGTTCATTTGATCCCTCACTATATCTTTGACATCTAAAATACCAGCAGAGAGCTGACCACTCCCACTGGATTTTGAAATTTTGGTTAAGTAATATTAAGGGATGAAGAGACTGCAGGGCATGCAATAACACCCTATCACTGTCTGGACATGACATGATTATCTAATACCAATTTTGGTCAAACACAAATTGGAAAGTGCCCGTTATTGCTAGCCGAGAAAGCCAATTATTTTTTTGCTTCTGTCCCCCCCCCCCCCCCCCCCCCCCCCGTACAGTCCCTGAACTCCACCCATGGCAGCACCCTCTCTGCACTGGTGGCAGAAGAGAGGATCGTGTTTGGACTGATTGCCACTCATCCACTCATAAGAACCGTCCAGGAGTTGGATCGACTCTATGCCCAACCTGACGTCATGGCTGTCAGGAGGGAGGTAAGCTCTCCCCAACTCCTCCTATCTCCCCATCATGTCCCTCCCACTTCTGCTCCTCTCCCCTCCCTTTACATACCACTCCCACTTCTGCTCCTTCTCTCCCATCCCTTCATATGCCACTCCCACTTTTGCTCCTCCTCTCCCCTCCCTTCATATGCCACTCCCACTTCTGCTCCTCTCCCCTCCCTTTACATACCACTCCCACTTCTGCTCCTTCTCTCCCCTCCCTTCATATACCACTCCCACTTCTGCTCCTCTCCCCTCCCTTCACATGCCACTCCCATTTCCTAATGCTACTTCCATTTCCTAATGCCACTCCCTTTTTCCTCCTCCCCCTCCCCCCTGTAGCTCTCACTATCAGAGAGTGACAACATCACTCCAGTGACGCTCCTGCACAACACAGCAGTCCACCTGACAGGTCCCTCCCGCACCCTTGGAGCCATCATGTGCGGTTACTCTGGCATCCGTTTCTTCCAGCCTCAACCCCTCCGAACCCTCCTTTCCTCAGTGGGCGGGACTAAGGTCAGAGTTCAAAGTATGTCATTTATTTCACATTTTCACTTGAGGCTTCATTGCTGCAGGTGGTACTTGGATTAGTAGCCATGGCAACTACAGTGGATAACCTGTATGCGTCCATGAAGGCGCTGGTGTGCATTATTGGGAATAATCAGGTGGCATTGAAGGAAATGGAAAGAACTGGAGGGTTCAAAGTTCGTGTGTGTGGTGTACATGTGTGTGATTTATCTCTCTCTCTCTCTCTCTCTCTCTCTCTCTCTCTCTCTCTCTCTCTCTCAGGTGTTGGGAATGTTACTGCGTTCAAAATGTCACCTGATCAACTCGAACATCTTGCACCTGACCTACACTCTTGTGGGAACAGTCGACTCTGAGCAGGAGAGTGCCTGCATACCCAATTACATTGCCTTTCAGGACTTATTGGCTGGTAAGGGGTTACTGAATTTAAAAACTCAGCTACCAGTACTAACTGGTAAGGGTCATCACAATAAAAAAAGATGTTTAGTATAAAGAAGTTTAACTGCCAGATATATTTCTTGATGAACTTGATTTCTTCAGACCTTGCAATTTGGAACAAGGCTAGTGAGGATATCCAGCGATCTCTTTTCAGCCATTTCTTTGATCTTCTTTCTCACACTGGGTGAGTACTTTCTCAACCTTTGCCTTTTCAATAATACCATCAATCTTTCTTTCTTTCTTTTCCTGGCAGGTATAAGTCAACCAATGCAGAGCACATGCTGAAGATGAGAATGGTGTCTGTGTTGCTGTTTCGTTTGTTGGACGAGTCTCTTTCTGTCCGCACCATCAAGTCCATTTGCAACGTTATCAGTACTCTCTTGGGGATCATGCCAAAATCCGCCGATATCAGAAGGTGAGAGAAGTGATTTAGGGACTCTTTATCCACCTCACAAATCATACTCCTTTAGAGTCGGACAGCTCTTAGCAACCACACTTCCTAGCAACCAAACCGTTAACGAGAACAACATACGCTTGTATGAAAATAGCAATGGCCCTGCCCACTTTGATGACTCCAAAACACTCCAACTTCCCACGGAGTACGAGCAGAAGATGTATGGTCGTTTTCATAGTGATGAGGGGCAGCGGCAAAGAACCATAATTCTCAGGAATATCCTCCTCGACGTGCTTATCAGCCTACTTACTAGAGATCTCAAACTCAACAGCCAGTGAGTTTATTCTAATAGTTATTGACCTTTGGACTTGCTCATCCGCAGATCTAGAACTTAACAGCACAGTGAATTAAACTCCCTTAATGACCTTTGGAACTCTGGTCCACTGATCTTATGGGCAAGGCCACCAGATCACTGTTCTGAAGCCTGACCACCCCATGACTGCTGGACCCATAATCTGCCGAGACCAATAATTTATATTTTTTCTTGCTGTTTTAGGTTTGCGAGGGAACTGTACCAGTCGCTGGGATTTGATTGGTTATTTTTGTTTATGCATGCCACCATTCACACAGAGACGGTAGTGAGGGCGGTCAGAATCCTCGTCCAGCTCCTCTGCGACTCTCAACTTCAACAACACTTCGTCAATGGTACAAAAAGACATACATGGGACCCAACCTTTTGTCCTTTGTAGAGAGGTTGTCCTCTTTAATCTTGTATAGAATGTATATACAAAGGTACTTTAGATTGTCAGAGATTGTCCTCTTTCAGAGCGTCCTTTATCAGAAGTTTTATTATTATTATTATTATTAATTTTTTTCTTGGCAGGTGACATTTTTGGTGGTTGGGTAAAGGGTTTTGATTCCATCTCAGATGAAATGACGCAGATGTTCCGCTCCCTCGTGTACCTCAACCCGTTCCCCACCTCCCCCCAGACCCAGCAGATCCCAGGACCTCTCATCCTTGCCCACCTCCTCCCAAATCACTCCAACCTCTCTCAGATTTACCTTCTCCTCTCGGCCACCATGCTGGGCCATCCCTGCACCGATATCCCCTTCTCTGCGAAGTTTGACATGGAGACACTGGAAGAGGTGTTCAATATCGGAGACCCTGGAGCGATGGCAGACCGGGTATCGGGGGATGCTGCTTGCATCTTGTTAACCATTGCTAGAGCTCTTCTCCACAAGGTATTTTTTTTGTCTTCCACCTTCTTCATCTCACCTCCCTCTCTCCCTCCCTCCTCTCATCTCCCCTCTCCCTCCCTCTCCCCTCCTCCTCCTCCCCTTCCCCTCCCTTCCTTTCCTCTCCCTTCCCCTCCCTTTTCCCCCTCCCCCTTCCCCTCTCTCCTCCTTCTCCCCCTCCCCTCCCCCTCCCTTCTCCTCCCCTTCACTTACAGGATCCTTCTAATCGTGCCCTCCAAGAAAATGCAGTCAACTTAATCAAGTTTTTCGAGCGTCTATACAAGACCCTACCAGACTTCACTCGACTAGCCTCCTCGTCCGAGTTCATCGAAGGACTCATATCCACTCTCTTCCCTCCTCTTACATATCAGGTACAGTACATCACATATGGTCCATCAATGGGTGGGTACTTTACCTCTATCATGTATGTAGGATCCTACACCATCTGTTAGTGACTCAGAGGTTGGTGCTGATGCAGTGAAACCAGAATCAGAAGGGGATGACTGGGTGAGTATACTATGATCAGGGAAGATATACTGATCATATACTAAAGATATACTATGATCAGTGAAGGTATACTAATGATATACTATGATCAGGGGTGATCAGTGAAGATATACTATGATCTACAATTAGGGAAGACATTATTGAGGGCACTAAGATTTTATTAATAACATTCACGGCTTTGTGCCAACAGGAAGTGGTTAATTCACAAACCCAATGCGTGTATACTGACTTGGTGGCATATATAATGATGTGAGCCATTGTAAAGGGGCACCATGCCAGCCTAAGGATGCAGGGATTGCATTAAGTGCAACTCTTTCAGAATTTTTGGAAAGCCTATGGAGGCTTGAGTATCCAATAAGTAGCCTGTTTATGAGGGAAATGTATTAGAGGGTGTGGCTTATAAGCATAATAGTATGTTGAGTGAGTATCCAATAGATACATAGTAGTATACTGAGTGAGTATCCAAGAATATACATGGTAGTATGTTGAGTGTACTGAGGGAGTATCCATGAAGTAGTACTGAAACTATAAACTAACCACTGTTTAGATTATGATAGAGACTGAGGTTCTCCCGGGAACTGGCGGGAAAGAAGAGAGTGATGCTATCTTGAATCACCAAAACAACCTGGCTGTCTGCACTATCCTCAAACTCCTCAGAACAATAGCTATTGATGGCTTCAGGTATGTAGCTATTGCAAAAGAATACTGAGAGTATGTAGTGAATATGCAATAGTATACAATGAATATACAATAATTTACTGATAGTATACAGTGAATATACAGTAATTTACAGATAATTTACTAAATTCCTGAATTCCTTAATTTGCTGTATTATAGCTCTGCTAATCCTATGACCAAAGATACTGCAGCCAACTGTCCCATTCTGGAACGGATTTTGTCCTCAACTCCGCCTGGAATCAGTCAGAAACTGCTGAAGCAGTACCAGACTTCCATTCTTCAGAACATGATGGATTACATCAAGGCAGGGAGTGAGGACGTCATGGTGATGTTCAAGGAAGGAGTCCTGGGTGTTAGCGTGGAGAGATCTTTGTGTGGCTTAGCAGTATTCTGTGCTAGGCTCGTAGATAAGGTACAGCCTTCCCTCCCTCGATCCTCCTCCTCCCTTCCCTCCTTCCCCCTCCCCTCCCTTCTCTCCTCTCCTCCCTTACCCCCCTCTTCCTGTAGGTATGGCAAGGGAACCCTGCCCCCTCCCTTTCATTTAAGGGGTGATTATAGAGCCATCCCCTCCCCTTCCTGTACTGTAGGTGTGGCATGGCTACTTCCTGAACCCCTCCCACACCGTCTACACCTTCCTGTTCTGGATGGTGGAGCAGTCAAGGAGAACTCCGAAGACAATGCCCCTCATGGACATCCAGCGCAGCCTAAACCGGTTGATCCTGTTCCAGGTATCCCGTGTGCCCGGTTCTGAAACGGAGCAGAAGTCCTTTATGGACACCCTCTGCATGTACTCAAGTCAAGCGCATGTTATATTCGATGAACTAAACGTTGATGACCAGTTCTTGGAGTGTTTGACTTTTCGTCTGTTGAGAGTCGCTCTCTATGAGAAGTTCCTTCCAAAGAACCCACTTCTTCTAAAAATGGACTCCATCGAGAATGATATTGCAATAGGTACGTCATTCAGTTATTCTCTTAGAGTGGAAAGGATACTTTGAAACAGGACAAACCTCTCTACAATCTAAAAGTGTTACCTTTGTATATATACTCTACCACAAAGGATAAAGGGATGGGGTCCCCATTATCCAGAAGTTTCACTGAAATTTATATGAGTCCCCCACACTTGAGTCTATGGAAAAAAAAAAAGAAAAAAAAAAGAACATCAAAGCAATAAATTTTTGGAGAGCCTTTGGTTGCTTTGTCCTAGACAAGGCTCGCTGTCCTAATGTGCCTGCACTCACATGGAAATAGATCAGAGTAGAAGTGACCTGTTGACTTGACAAGGCTTGTTACAATCTTGCTCTCTAAAGATACCTAATGTGCCGTGCTAAGCAATTAATGTCTGATATCATTCAGAGTAATGATATTCATTCTCTTCTGGTTGATAAGACTAAGGAAGTGGGAGGGGGGGGAGGGAGTGTAAATCCAAACCCAACATGCATTAGGTACTGATGGTGTCTATATAATTCAAATCATGAGTCCCCCAGCTACTTCGCATGCATGGACATGTAGCAATAATGTTCGAATTTTTGGAGAGCCTTTGGTTGCGTTGACCAAGATGAGGCTCGCTATGATCAGTCAAAGAACAGAGTGAGTGATGTCTCGTACCTGGTGCTCAAATGTGCCTGTACCGAATAGAGTGTAGTAGCTATAAAGAAGTGGGAGGGGCTACAGGGGTCCTAGGAATGTAAACCCAATGTGCATTAGTTACTGTGGGTGCCTATATAAAGAGTCAACCCACACTTGAGTACTCTCAAGGAGGAAGTATTATTCTATTCCAATGGAGAGCCTTTGGCTTTGACCAAGATGAGGCTCGCTACAGTCGAAGGAATAGTTCATAAGTCCATCTTATCAATAATTCATGAGTTATGATAGGCTTAGATATTACCTAAGATTCTTTTCTTGGATTCAAATTACGATTCCCTTTAAGATTCCCAATTTCCCATATAGTTGGTCCAAAATGCTTTCTTCTTCGCTCACATTCATTTCAGAAGCATCCATTATTCTCCAAAACTATTATTTCAGTGCCACTGACAAGAACTAGTTTCACACTTCCTCCTCTGCAACTGAGCCATAGTTCATTCTCTTCTGATTAGACTAACACCATATAATGAAGTGGGAGGGACTACAGGGGAGGAATGTAAACCCAAACCCAACATGCATTAGCTACTATATGGTGCCTATATACTTGAGTCTAGTGAAATTTTTGGAGAGCCTTTGGTTGCTTTGTCCAAGACAAGGCTCGCTGTAATTGAAAAACATTAACTTGTTCTCTAAGTGTCTGCACTGAAAGCACAGTAAGACACATAAGATAGCAAGTGATCTATATAATACAGTTGGTATAATAAGTACCCCTATATTCATTCCTCTATGCATAATGAGTCCCCAAGCATTATTTTAAAATTACTCTCTGAAATCCATAGAGCTAATTCACTCGTGTCTAGCTCTCTGAGTATTCCTATGTGCCTGTACAGATAGATCAGAGTAGAACTGACCTGCTGTATACAGTTGGTATATGCCCCCATAGTAATGAATGGTGTACTCCCATACAGGGAAGTGGGAGGGGCTACAGTGGAGGAATGTAAACCCTACTGCACAAGCAACTTTATACAGTGGTAGTGAAGGTCAAAGGTCATATGCAAAACTCTATGTTCAAAATGGAAGTGAATTTTGCAGTACTGATGGTGCCTGAGTTCCCAGCATAGTGGTTGGCAGTACTGATGGTGCCTGAGTTCCCAGCATAGTGGTTGACTTTCTATTGTATCTGTGACCAAGCTGATTTCAATCGATCAAAATTATCCTGTTAGGTGTTGATCATTCCTCACTACAAGGGAAACTTCCCTCGGGGTATGTCCCTGGTTCGTTAGCCATGATGAAGAGTGGGGCCAATCGTCTGTGGACGAAGATGCTGGAATACAAGAAGATTGAACTTGAGAGGTTATTGGAAGTGGAACTACCGTCACCCGGAGACAGTCACATGATCGGTCACGTTCCTCCAAACATGGGTGCCGGTGGAAACAGGACTTTTTTGAGGTACGTATGAACATTTCTGTATGTGCTTAGTCAAAAGAATAAGGTTTGATCTTTTAAACTCGTTTGTTTATTACATACATTATTATGTAGAGCTGCTGATAATATTTTTACTTGATTCTTTGATCATCTGCTCTGATAGAATATTATAGAATATTGATTAATTTTGTTCTAATAGAATGCATTCCTTGAGCATTTGCTACCAAATTTTAAAAGCCGATCTCTCTCTCTCTCTCTCTCTCTCTCTCTCTCTCTCTCTCTCTCTCTCTCTCTCTCTCTCTCTCTCTCTCTCTCTCTCTCTCTCTCTCTCTCTCTCTCTCTCTCTCTCTCTCTCTCTCTCTCTCTCTCTCTCTCTCTCTCTCTCTCTCTCTCTCTCTCTCTCTCTCTCTCTCTCTCTCTCTCTCTCTCTCTCTCTCTCTCTCTCTCTCTCTAATGGATTTTCCATAGACTTCAAAACTGTCACTTGTTTTTGACGGATTCTTTGGAGCGAACTTGGAAGGATTTCATGAGTGAGGAGAAATCTCAGCAAACGTCAGAGTCTTCTCAGAAGGAAGGGACCACCTCCACTCTCAAGAAAGGAGCGGGGATCGTAGCTACTATGGCTTCGAAGGTTCGTCGAAAGAGGGGAACGACAATCAGCAAAGATAATTTGGTCCATGTAAGTTGCCACACCTCATTAGGATCACATGATAGTCATATGACTTGTTTTTCTTAAGATATCTATAACACGAGTATTTCCTTATGAATTTATTACAAGTCCTATAGTACCACGGTCATACTTGATCACATGATACCCACATGATTATCACATGCTATTAGGAATTTGTGATGGTTCTCTCTCAACTTCTGATCCTTGCTTCCCAGAAGTTTTATGAGCTCTTGCTCAGAAAGCACCAAAGAGTAGGTTATTGTATTGTGGTGATATGATCTTTTTTCTCATGTGTGAGCACATGGTTATCTCCACAGAATGCAGAGTACCGTTTACGCTTTGCTTCTTCCGAGTGGAACAAGATCGAGTATGAGTTGACGAGGGAGAGAGGGTTATGGGGACCGGATAGGAGCACTGTTCTGGACAAGTGGATGGTGGACACGGTGGAAGGTCCTTGTCGCATGCGGAAGAGACTGCAGAAGAACCATAAGTTCTACCAGCGCTATCCTTACCAGCCACAACTTGCTAAGGTTGTTAATGTTGTACATGTATGTTCATGATTTCGACCACACCTTACCATTTTATAATAAATTACATGTGCCTGCACATTATGGTAAGGTGTGTCTAGCACTATCCCTACAATCAATCGCTAAGGTTATAGTGTGTTCATGATTTTGACCACACCTTACCTTATGCCCATATGGTAAGGTGTGGACAGCACCTTAATATATACGTAGGATGACCTTATGTGCAATTCGCTACATTGTGTAGTTTCTAGGAATGATTACACCTTACCATAGTACACATGTGCAAGTTGACTATACCTTCCCATATTGTATAGGTAAAAACTAAACACCAAAAGCCGACCAGTTCAGACAGCGAACTTCAGTCCATGAGGGAACGACTCTTTCAAAGACCTACCCTCCTGGCCACACCCACCCACTTGACGACAGATCTCCGTGACAATGAGTCCGTAGCCAAGGCACCTGACTTTGCAGGTAGAAAGCCGGAGAAAAAGCCTGGTAAAAATCGTGTGAAGGCTTTAAGTTTAAAAGTTGTTACGTTGTGTAGAGCTAGAAATAACTGCTGGTCATTTTTGAAAGACCAAATTTCAATTACAGGATACTGAAAGTCTGACCAAATCTTTATAATAACCAATCAAATTGAGTGTCTTATTTATAGCTCTGCACAAATTGTGTAAATATTCTAGCATACTGATAGTATTTTGTCTTTTTGAATTATCCACTTTTTTCTCCTTGCAGTGGATTCTCTTGAACCACTGGGTACTCCTTCTCGTCTTGCCGCTAGTAATAGTTCGAAATTCGATGTCTTCAACCACCCTGATTCCGACGACCCTGTGGCCCAAACCTTGTACAAGATGATAGAGCCTGATGATAAGGTCGGTATACTCTGCATACAGAGAATTAGTATACTTTCAGTGTACTTTTGTATACTTTAGTATACCTTCTTTCAGCATACTTTCAGGGGATCTTTCAGTTTACTATCAGTGCATATCCAGTATACTTTCAGTACATCTTTGAATATTTCAGTGCATTCCGGTATACTTTCAGTATATCCTTGTATATTTTTAGGTGAACTATAAGTACCAGTGTGCTCGATTGACAGGCCTAGATAGTCAGGATGGAGTACTTCTGCTAGGCTCCACCCATTTTTACATGATCGAGGGCATCACCATTACCACTACTGATGACATCATCGATATTGAATCAGCTCCTGAAGGGTACGTCCTTTAAATTATCCAAGGCGTGCAATAATCTATCTATTCTCAAAAAAAAAAGGTCTTACGAGCCTGTCGTTCCTGGCAACATTCACACCCACACTAATGACAGGGGCAAGTCACAAATACCCATTCAGTAAGTTCTACACTCATCAACCTTTGACCTTTGTATAAAAATCATGAAAAACTTCACCCTAATTTCCATTCCAAGGTGCATTAAACTGAGTTACGACACCATTCGTGAAGTGCACAAACGCAGATACTTGCTGCGTCACTGCGCTGTGGAGGTCTTTGCTTCCGATGGGCGGAGCCATTTTCTCATCTTCCACCCTAAATACAGGGACAAGATATATCAGAAGTAAATCTCTCTCTCTCTCTCTCTCTCTCTCTCTCTCTCTCTCTCTCTCGTTCTGTTGGGGCAAAATTTTCGTGCCTGAATAAACCACACTATAAGATGCTTTGTAGCAGATTATTTTTGTGGCAAGATATTTTTCACATGTGTAGCATAAATATTTGACCCAATTAAAAGGAGTTTCTAACCCGTCCTTCTCCTGTCCTTCTTTCCAATGGTTCCTCCCCCCACCTCCTCCTTTTGTAGATTGCTGTCTCTTGCCAAGTCCTCCCTGACCCAGGGAGACAGCCAGTACATCGCAGGGATCCATCCAGAGACAGACCCTGAACACTCCCAGGGACTCTTCTCTGTCCTGACCGGAGAAAAATCACTCGTGGAGAAATGGGTGGTAAGAAAAATGATGATTTCAGTAGACCCCTTCAAGTTGGGACTAAGCATTTTGTCCATTGTAGAGAGGTGTCCTTTTATACAGAGGTCAATACAGAGCTGTCCTCAATCCTTTATTCAGAGTGTGCTTTATTTAGAGGTTTCACTGCAGTGTATACTTAAGGAGAGAGAAAAAGGAGGGGGGAAGGAAGGGAGAGGGGGTGGGACAGGAGAGAGAGAGAGAGAGAGAGAATACTTTTTCCCCCTTTGGTTCCAGAATGGTGAAATGTCTAACTTCCAATACTTGATGCACTTGAATACTCTGGCTGGACGCTCATACAACGACCTGATGCAGTATCCTATCTTCCCCTGGATATTGGCCGACTACACCAGTGAGGTGAGTATGAATTCCTTTTCTTTCACCTCCTCATATCCCTCCCCTTCCCCCTTCCTTTCCCCTTCTCCTCCCCCTTCCCCTTCTCCCCTTCCCTCCCCTTCTCCCCCTCCTCCCCCTTCCCCTTCTCCTCCCCCTTCCCCTTCTCCCCTTCCCTCCCCTTCTCCCCTTCTCCTCCCCCTTCCCCTTCTCCCCTTCCCTCCTTCCCCTTCTCCTCCCCCTTCCCCTTCTCCCCTTCCTCCCCTTCCCCCTACATACATAGAATCTTGATTTGAGTGACCCCAAGACTTTCAGAGACTTATCGAAGCCAATGGGGGCACAGAGCGAGGCAAGATTAAAGAGATTCATTGAACGATACAAGTACTTTGAGGACCCCACAGGTACTTACATAGGAACTGTATGGCAATGCTGATTTTTAGACGTCTCTCTCTCTCTCTCTCTCTCTCTCTCTCTCTCTCTCTCTCTCTCTCTCTCTCTCTCTCTCTCTCTCTCTCTCTCTCTCTCTCTCTCTCTCTCTCTCTCTCTCTCTCTCTCTCTCTCTCTCTCTCTCTCTCCTCCCTCTTCTTCCTCAGGTGAGAACACACCTCCATATTACTATGGTACGCACTACTCCTCTGCAATGATCGTGGCCTCTTACCTGATAAGGATGGAGCCCTTTGCAATGCACTTCTTAAAACTCCAGGTCAGCATCCTTTGATGTGATAAAGCTCAGTGATGTAAAAAAAATTCCATTCAATTTCTCACAGGGTGGCCATTTTGACCTTCCGGATCGTCTCTTCCACAGTATTCCTGATGCATGGAGGTCTGCCAGTGAGACCAACATGGCCGACATCAAGGAACTGATTCCAGAGTTCTTCTACCTCCCTGAATTCCTTGTCAACAGTAACAACTTTGAACTGGGTAGGTGGGTGGATGTGTCGAGGTCATAGAAGAAGGCTGTTAGCTCAGACTGACAGTCAGACTGGACATTTTGTGTTCCAATTTATCCAAGCTTCTATATAAAGTCAACTTCCTATCAGCAGTACTGGATAGGGTTAATTACATCACCTCTGGACAATAACTAATTTATTTCAAGCCCTCCAATATTCCCTCTTAACTGGTTGCATACTGTGCAGGAACCAAGCAGAGTGGGGAGGTCCTTGGCAATATCATTTTGCCCCCATGGTCTAAAGGAGACTCCCACGAGTTCATCAGGGTTCATAGACAGGTAATTCTAGATTATTTCAATATTACTCTAATTATCAGAATTGTTTTAATATTATTTTCCCCTGAATTGTTTCAACATTACTTTCCCCTCAGGCTTTGGAATGTGACTATGTCTCAGCAAACCTTCATAAGTGGATTGACCTGATTTTCGGGTACAAGCAAGGAGGGGACGAGGCTTTGGTCAACCACAATGTCTTTCACCACCTCTTCTATGAGGGGGCAGTGGACATCGACAAGATTGAAGACCCCATGAAAAGAAATGCTGCCATCTCTTTCATACATAATTTCGGACAGATGCCCAAGCAGGTACTGAGTTGGAGGGGAGAGAGAGAGAGAGAGAACAACCAGCGAGTGGACTTTATTATCTTTGTGCAGATCTTCAAGAAGCCTCATCGCCAGAGGAAGGTGGCGTCCTTGGCAGTATCTCAAGATGTGTCAGCCCCAGCTCCGTCCAACCTGCTGGACTCAAACAAAGTCTTCTACAAGAACCTCGTGCAGTTGATGTCTTCGAAGGAACCAATCAGAAGTGAGTGAGCTAATGTTTGCTTGTTTACTTGTTGTTTGTTTCTTTGTTTGTTTGTTTATTTGTTTGTTTGTTTCTTTGTTTGTTTGTTTCTTTGTTTGTTTATTTTTCCTGCTCCCAAGGGAAAAATAATATTAAAATTTTTAATATCCAGTCATCGCAGGAGAAGTGACTCAAATGGTGTGCCCATCGGACAACAAGATCCCCATGGCTGTCGACAAGAACAAGATCTTTCTCCCATGGAGCAACTACAGGAACTATTTCGTGTGGGGATTCCCAGACCACAGTGCCAGAATTGCTTCCGTGGAGACAGACAGGGTATATTCATACCTAAGGGATACATCAATTAGGACGGGGAATAAACATAGAACCCCTATAATTATGTAGGTATAATTAGTACCTATACAGAGCAGTGCTTGAAATACAATCCTTGATGATAGTCCTTATCAGTCAGAAAATTAATTGGTCTGTGTTGTATCAGCTGTTATTTGCATTGCCAGAATGATATTATTATGTCTGTGTATCTCTTCTTTGTGCAGGTCATAGCAGTATTTGAGGGTTTGCATCAGGGAAGGATCCTTTGTGCCTCAGTACCTGATGACAACACGTTACTCACAAGTGGAGAAAGCACTGTAAAGGAATATATTACTTGTAACTAGAAATGAAATTAATTTCTGTTCCCCTCCCTCCTCTCCTCTCCTCTCCTCTCCTCCATTCCCCCTTCCCTTCTCCCCCTCCCCCTCCCTCCCTCCCCCTCCTCCCTCTCCCCTTCCTCCCATGCAGGTGGTATGTGTGTGGGAGATTCGTCATGGTGGATCCAAGGAGAGAGCACCTACCCAACTCCATTTAAGGCACACCTTGCATGGTCATACTGGTCCGGTCTGTTGCTTAGCAACCTCGTCAAGCTATAACCTCATTGTATCTGGTTCAAGGGTCAGTCAATCTTAAGATAGTGGGGGGAGGGGTTTCTCCATTTCAGGGGGTTGGAATAGAGGGGCTGTGTTAGTAGATAAATTATCAGGATGGGGATCCTTATGAAGGGATCAAGGTCAAAGTCTTCAATGTCATGAAGACTTAAAGCATCGAATAGACGGGTTTCAGGGGGTTAGAATAGAAGTGTCTCTATTTCAGGGGGCTGACATAGAGGGGTTCCACAAGAGTAGAGGGTTTCACAGCATCTTTATTCCTGATCTATAGGACAAGACATGTATTTTATGGGACATGACAACTTTCTCCTTTGTTCGGCAACTCTGTGATCACTCGGGGGCTGTCATTGCGGTTACCATCAACCAACTAAGCGTAAGTCTGTGGATAATCTCTGTTCTGATTCTCCACTCTCTGTTTTCCATTCCAGGGTAATATAGTGTCGTGTACCAAGAATCAGATCCGTCTGTGGACAGTGAATGGGACACTGCTAGCCGAGACTCCTATTATCATAGCTAGCAATGTCAAAATCCTCTGCTGTGCAGTATCTGAGGCAAGTCACCTTCCCTCCCTCTCTTCTCCCCTCCCCTCATCTTCTCACTCCCCTCCCTTCATCTCCCCTTCCCTCTCCTCCCCTTCCCCTCCTCTCTCCTCCCCTCCCCTCCCCCTCCCATCCCCTCCCCTCCCCTCTCCTTCCCCTTCCCCTCCTCTCTCCTCCCCTCCCCTCCCCCTCCCCCTCCCCATCCCCTCCCCTCCCCTCTCCTCTTCCCCCCTCCCTACTACACTTAGTTCAGAAACATACTGTACCACAATAATCTATTTCTCCACATACATGTATAGATGTTTGACTGGGACAAGGATAATGTGATTATCACAGGATCTTCGGATGGAATAGTTCGGGTGAGTCTAGCATTGCTTTGAGTAAATTCCTGGAATTTTTTTTTTAACAATCGAGGCATCATGCTGAATGCTTAGGTTCACATTTGAGTGTTATCGGTCTCGTAAAAAATTGGCCATTTTTTAGCCTTCATAAATTCAGCAAAAAAATGACCAACAGTCAAAAGTAAATCTAGACATCACTTGATTCACATTTGAAAAAAAATTGGCCATTTTCCCCAAGTCTAGTAGATTCCTGAACCGATAGTTTTCCACAGTCAAAAGTGAATATTTAGATAAAGATGCCCTGGTGAAAAACCAATTTTACATACTAGGGGACTCTTAAGCATCACACTGAGTGCTTGATTTTGATTTCCTAACAGATGTGGACATTGGAATATGTGTCTGATGAAGAACTGAAGGACAATAAACTGAAGAAGGGGACAGCAGCAGACAGCATATTCATCGGAGGAGAGACGAGTCTGGATTTCTTTTCTCCTCGTGAAAGACAAGCAAGCATGGTAGTGGACCGACTGAAAAAGGTCACCATCTCCTCAAGAACCAGAGCCAAGACCAGTCCCAATGTCGACATCTCAGGTGAGCGACATGACTGTCACTTATAATGACTCATTTGATGAAGTTATCAAAGTGAACAGTTTTTGATGACTAGCGTGTTCTTAATAAAGATGATAGTTTATTTTTCATCTTGTGTTGTTTGTATAAGGAATTTGTTTTCATTTAGTGTGTTTGTTATTGTTTTTTGTTTGTTTGTCTGCTTGTTTGTCAAGAAAATTTGAAGGAGTCCAACAGTAATCTTTCGTATCCCCCCTCCCCCCATATAGATCAGTTACTAGCCAGTGAAAACCAAGAGGAACAGTTTCGTCCAACGGGCCAACCACACCTGTCACAGTCCTCCCTCGGCAAGCACCCACCACCTGACCTGCAGAAAGAGTCCCCATCCCACACCCCCCATAGTGACAACACCCAAACTATTCCAAAAGTAGATGGATTTTCGTCCAATCCTCAAATAAGTCGGACATTTTCTGAGGATACTGAAGAGGAACGTACAGCCGGAAGTGGGACAGATCTCATGGCCTGTGATGACGTTGGGAACCATGACTTGTCAGGGGATATGTCACATGACGATGAGCACATGTCATGTAACCAGGTGGGCGTGTTGGCGGAGAGTGAGGAAGGTGGTTTTAGCGGTGGTGAAGAACAGGAAGGGGAGGTTGCAGGGCAGAAAAATGGATCAAAAGTAGATGAAGTTACAGAGTATGCAAAATACATTTCAGAGAAGAAGAGAGAGTCAGATTTATTGAAAATGAAAAGTAAGATGATCGAGTGTTTAATTTGTTATTATAGTGTAGCAATGATGAAAAGAAACTCTCTCTCTCTCAGCTGGCAATTGGTCACGGCGACTCAAACTGGTTCACACACTGACAATGCACACCTCCATCCATCGTAAAGATAATGACAAACCCTCTCCTGTTACTTGCATCTGTATATCAAAGTAAGTCAATAAAAAAATTAATGAAACTCCTGCCTAGCTAAATCACTTGATGTGGTGTGTCATTTTCCCAGGGACCATCGAAGGATGTACGTTGGTGATTCTCTTGGCCGTATCTTCAGTTGGACTGTATCTGACAACTTGGGTGAGCAAACATGATCTGTTGTAATCAATCTCTGTACTGAAACTAATGCTACATTATATTATATTGACTTTATGATCTTAGTATAGTGAGGGTGCCCCTGTAATATCATTGGTAATTGAATTTTATAGGTGGTGTTATGCAGCACTGGGTGCTGGACAGTGCTGTCAACAACTGTCAGAACTGTGGGGTTGAGTTCACCTTCACAGAGAGAAAGCATCACTGCAGAGACTGTGGGAAAATCTTTTGTGCCAAGTAGGTAGCAAAAATTAATTTTTTTATAATGCACACCCAAGTTTGTTGTAACCATGGATACCAAGTTACTACCTAGAGACTCAGAGGAAGTACAGAGTACATATTCCCCTCTCAACAGACTTACAGTATGAAACAGATTTATCATGATTAATTGGCATGTTTATAGATGTAGCAGCTATGAGTGTGAAGTGGAGAGACTTCGGATCCACAAGAAAGTTAGAGTTTGCTGCACCTGTTACAGCATGGCCCAAGAACAGAAGACAAACTGACCTTCAACCTTTAAATCAGTTATGACTTAACAATGTGGTGGGCATTAAATAGGTTTTTATAATAATAATGTCAACATAATCGTTTCTGTATTCGTTTTTATATAATTAATGTTGTATAAGTGGGTACCAGTGTCTACGGCATAGGAAGATTTGATTGGGGGAGGGCAACAATGATTTCTCTTGTATATACACAGTGTAAATTTTTCAGGGGCTATCCCTATGAATGGTGATCCTTACCAACCCAGTGAATGCAAGGGCTGACGAAATGATTGTAAAAGATAAAAAATTAATTATAATAAAAATAGCTATACACGCAATGATTGTCACTAGGTTGTTTAGATGGTATCAGCTATATCTTTTTGACCCATTTTTTGAAGTGCACCCTTCAGAAATAGCCAAGAAGGTTTGTAGTTGTCATCACTTCTGTCTATCCAAGCCTGGATGATAAGCTGTAAAACTCTGCTCGAATTTTTGGGGTGGTCTGCTTCAAATTTGTCAAAGTCGGCTGCCTTGAGTCCCAACTCCAGTGCAAGATCTGGGTACAGCTTAGCTGACAGGTCCTTGAGGCAATGTAAGGCTACTTCCCTCAGGTCAAATTTCTTGTCTATTATAATTCCATGAATTCATTGACTATTCTACTTAATAAGGCATAGCTACATACCCCTGTAAAGTTCACTCTTTTGTCCATTAGGTGTGTCTCGATGATCTTGATTACTCTAACAAAACATAACAGTTTTATTATGGCTATAATTAATATATACAGTGTAATGATAAGGACACTAGGTCAAACCCCTACAATCTAAAAGTACCTTTCATACTTTGTATGCCCTCCAAAAGAGGCTACAAAGGAGTCCCAATTAACGAGGTTACACTGTAACAACTATTATACCTTTGATGTTTCAACTCCAGGGTCAGCTGTGGGAAGAGTTTGGTGGTAATTATGACCAGAGCCTGAGGCAAACTTATTCAGATACCTGATTTTGCCTTAATTTCCTCCTGAAGTGCTTCAATGGTGTCCAGTCCAACTGGCGAGAGTTCTATTTTGTACTTGCTTAATTTTTCTTCTGTTAGACTCATGAAGAGTCTTCCAGAAATCCTAGCAACTGTGGATTAAGCTCATTACATAAGATGCTCAGAAAATAGAGCTAGCCTAGCTAGCTCAGTTCTCTCTGCTAGAAATTTCAACTGACCTCGAAGTTTCTCACAATCTTCTTCTGGCACGTCTTTTGATTGGAGCCACTGAGCAAGCTGATCTGCACTCAAACTTGTAGAAAACTCTAAGGACATAAAATAAAAATACTCTACAATTGAAACAAGTAGCTGTTTACCATTGACATTTCCAGTGATAGGTGCCTCAGGAATGTTGGAGGCTGCAGATATGAAACCCTGGACATGATCATACAGATTCTTATACAAACCACACTTACCACCAGCTCCTAACAGTTGAACGATCACTTCAGCGCTATCTTCATTCTTTCCCTCCAAACATATCCTCAGTAACCGTCCATACGTTGCATCCAAACCTTTCTTTTGCTTCCACGATCTCAGGGCCGCTCTCCTAGTCAATGGAATTAGCTTAAACACTGTAGGCTATGGCAAACACGTTAGGTAGGTCTGCTAGTCAGTACAGCTTCAAATACCTTTGAAGAATTGGCTGCGTCTGATTAACGGCAAGAATATCTCTGACATCCGGATTCTGCTTCAGCTCCAACAAGGTGGCTAAATTGATTTGCCATTCTTCAAAAGCATCGGCAATCTTCTCCAAGTCTTTCTCCACACCGCCATGCTGGTAATCTAACTTCTTTTCTAATATGTAATGATTCTCTGAAGGAATACGAGCAATATATCTCTGATATTTTTCCTCGACACCGGCCATAGTTATTAAGTGGGGTGTGGCCACAGATACGCATGCGCAATGGGCCCGGGTTTTGAAAATTATTCATAAAATCATAATGTTGTGCATAATACTTCAGATTATCCATCACTGTGGTCCATTCTAGATGGGATATTTCTCTAGAGTATTAAAAGATGAAAATTCCAGTGAAATCATAAACTATTAGCCTGCATTAATTACCTTGTATTCTTTTGATATGTCCATTAAGTTTCAGTTTTTGGAGTCCTTTGGCCAGTTCCCTCCATGTTGGTGTTCCATTTGCACACACACTCATGACATTATCTTGTCTCATTAACCAAGCATTAGCCACATCTAGGTGGATGGAGCCCGGTTGCATTTTATTCACAGTGGCTGGAAGGAGACCTAATCCTTGCCCCAAAGCATTCACTTGAGTAGGACTAAGATCATTAATGAAAGTACTAACTTCAAAAGTATGCTCAACTCCTGAAAATTAAGATAACACATGATAAGATAGCAATGAAGTCAAAGGCATGCACTCTGTTTAAGAATATCTTCTATTGAGAGATAGTTTCTATCCAACTCACCAAGTACAGTTGTTCCATTAATTCTTTTCAGGTCAATGGGCTCTGCAGAAGCTTGCACTACACAGGAAGCAAACATGTTACTGCAAGGCTCAAGCAAAGAGAGTACATATAAGGCTTGAATACAGCCTATAAGGTGTTTGTTTTTGTTTTTGTTTTCATTTTTCAGTAGATGTAATTCTTGTTTCCTCCCTCTACTAAAAATAATAATAGCTAGCAACATATATAGTTATAGTCAAAATGAAATCGAAAAGTCAAAAGTGAAACTGCATGTACAATAAGGCTATAGCTCTCTAAGCACAAGTCATCATGTTATAATAGCTACAAGTTGTAGTTTTTATAGTTAGTTTAAGAGCAATGTCACCAAAACCAGCATGATTAACAGCAGACTTGAGAGCTTCTAGTGTTGCAAAGTCTTTACTTCCCCTAGCATCACCAGGAGCCTAATGTGACCAAGACCCAAGCATGTCACTAAGATAGGAACGTGGGGCATTAGACAGAAGTGTGAGATTCGCTTTGATATTCTTAATTTCATATTTCTTGAATCCTAATGCTAAGCCTATATCCTCCCAACTGGCAGCAGCAGGAATCAGCTGTTCATAGAGACGCCCATGATGATGTGATTCAATACGGGTGGATTCAACTGCAGAGAAAGGAGTAGTAGCTAGCTAATCTGTCCTTCTCAATTTAATAAAGCCTCAAGTCATTCATAATTATAGTCTTAGCACCTGACTATCTACTTAATAAGGCATACTTACCACTGTGAAGTTCACTCTTTTGTCCATTAGGTGTGTCTCGATGATCTTGATTATTCTAACAAACATAACAATATTATTATTGTGGTTATATTAATATACACAGTGGAACCACTGATAAAGGAGAGGATAAACCCTTACAATCTAAAAGTACCTTTGTATGTATATGCCCTCCAAAGGAGGACAACATGGGTCCTGTGTCCATTATTGGAGGTTCCACTGTAACAACTATTATACCTTTGATGTTTTAACTCCAGGGTCAGCTGTGGGAAGAGTTTGGTGGTAATTATGACCAGAGCCTGAGGCAAACTTATTCAGATACCTGATTTTGCCTTATTTTCCTCTTGAAGTGCTTCAATGGTGTCCAGTCCAACTGCCGAGAGTTCTATTTTGTATTTGCTTAATAATTTTTCTTCCGTTAGACCCATGAAGAGTCTTCCAGAAATCTTAGCAACTGTAAAGATCAGTGGAGAAAAGGGAAGTTCATTACATAAGATGCTCAGAAAATACAGCTAGCCTAGCTAGCTAGTTCTCTCTGCTAGAAATTTCAACTGACCACGAAGTTTCTCACAATCATCTTTTGGCACGTCTTTTGATTGGAGCCACTGAGCAAGCTGATCTGCACTCAAACTTGTAGAAAACTCTAAGAATCAGGGACATAAAGTAAAATACTCCATTGAAACAAGTAACTGTTTAACGTTGACATTTCCAATAATAGATGCCTCAGTTTATTTTCTATAGGACTTATTATTAATGGTAGGCAGTGATGATTTCAGGCTACCCTCAAAAAAATTCTTGAGAAGTCCTAATGTACCTACTAACCAGTTTTAGGGTCCTCAGGTTGAGATAATATATGAGGTGAAGGTGTTATACCAGCAGCAGCACCATCTTGAGAAGAATCAGAATTCTTCTTCTTGTATTTCTCTAAATGAATACTCGGTTAGTTATCACTGGTGAACTCAAGATGAAACTCACTTGCCATTGCCTTTGCTAATTCCTCGTTGCCCCCTCCCATGGAATGTCCGACAGCATCAATTAGAATCTGGACAGTGGGCTCCATATCCAGCTCAGTGAAATAATATTTAGGGTCATTAAAAAGATCCAACCATACCTAAAGGGATAGATGTCCAAACCTAGCTTATAATGCACCTATAGCTAGCTATTGTAGAGATAGAAGCTAATGGTCCATGGATGATGTCATATTAGCTACGAACTTTGATTAATTCTTTTAGTCTGTCTTCATCGGAGTCAAAGTGTGTGTCAGCTATCTTATCCAATTCTCTCAGGGGAACTCCAATCAACACTCCCACCTCAAACCACCTGTGGGCTACTTCAAGCATTTCACAAGGAAGGTCATCAATGTAAGCAGTGTCATCTAAATAACACACACATTAACCATGAATAACGATACTTAATAACTTCAGCAGTCTTACTCAAGTCTGTATCATCTCCTTCCTGTGCAATACTTGAAAGTGGATTCTCTTGATATTCTACAGTAATGGTAATAAATGCAAAAATAGTGGATACCTCTCCACTTCTTTGCAATAGTCCTGGCAACTGTTGTGTTACCACCACCACTTTGATCTGCTACTACATAAACGACAGACCACCAGCATGGATAAAGGTTCTTAAGGTGCTCTCCTCTCTTCATCCATCCATCAAGGACATGAATCATAGCAAGTGGGTCAGAGTTTGCTAAAATAAAGTATCAAAATTAATGGTACATCAAACTGTTGAAAGATCTAGCACAATATAGGAAGTCTTAGCAGTTTAAAAATTCCCTCCAACCTAATTAAGCGACTAACCACCAGTGAATTTTGTCACGAACTGATTGGCAGTTTTAGGAATGAGAAAGGTTCTGGCAATGCTGCCCCATTTTGCACATACTTCAGAAAATGCCTTAACGAGTGTCACAAAATCTTTATCCTCTGAGAGAGAGAGAGAGAGAGAGAGAGAGAGAGAGAGAGAGAGAGAGAGAGAGAGAGAGAGAGAGAGAGAGAGAGAGAGAGAGAGAGAGAGAGAGAGAGAGAGGTTATGATTCTTGGTTGTGTTTCTTTGGTCTATGAAATCTTATTCCTTTAGTACTATTATTTAAATCTTACTAAATTTATCTGTGGAGATATCCTTGAACTTCTTAAAAATATTTATAGCATGATTTTGCCGTAATCCTCTCCAATCGATGGCGTCCTTCTTATCAGCCATGGCTAGTCCTTCCTATTACAATGCTTATTAAACCTGCAACCTGCTAGCTAAAAATAATAAAGCTGATTATGTAGCTCTGTAGCAGTGCAAGAAAAAGTTTCTTCTAAATAAAAAGACTATAGTTGGGCTGCATAAAATTAATGTACTGCAGCCTCATATGAAATCCCTACATTTACAACTGCCATAATAGCTAGTCATTTAGAAGAAATTTTTTGTGCTCATAAATACATGCATACCTTCTAGCCTTTTTTTGCACAGCTTATATAACTAGGGCAATGCACAACATTAATCATGACAGCAAGGGAGCAAGTATTCCATAGGTAGGCTTTTAGAGCTGATGCTTCACCTGAGTAATGTAAGTGGCAGGCAGTTGTATACATATAATGCTTACCACAAAACACTTGCCTAGCTCCTTATAAGCCTAGCACCTACAATCCAAAAGGCTATAGAAATCATGCAAGCCAATATTGCAAATTACAATTAATCGGAGCAGTCATTATGCATGTGCAGGCCACCAGATGACTCAATGTGACTTTGCCTCACTACCCACTAGATCAATGGGCAAGGGAGATCTGATATATAGCATGACCACTGGTGGATTGTGCACCACGGATGCACTGTATGGCGAAATGATAATTGGGTACGCAACAAAGTGGAACTGTTAGTGTTGGTCCCATTTTTCTGATAATAGGATTGCTTAGCCTGGCAGAGAGAAAAAAACTACCTAGGTGGGACCTAGCCATATATCGTGAGCCCTCGTAGGTGGCCTATGATCTACATATGTCTATGACGTAGCTAACTGCAATTTACCAGTGATGTAGAGGAAGATGGTTTCCTTTTAGGGTGGCCACGTTGTAGCAAGGGCGTATCGAGCCTTGACCTCTTACTGCTGATTTATAGTCTGGCGTAGCGGCGACCCAGACTAGCTTGCCTTTGAAAATTGCGTGGGCTTTTTAGTATTGCAATTTTTTGTGCACATTGAATTCCAAAAGCACCACGCGCATGCTCAAAATTGAAAGTGCCCCGAACTAGTGGTAGAGCCTAACTTCCATGTCATCCAGTGTGACTTTATTAGTACTCACACTTCTCTTCACATTTTGCAAAGGTCAGTGCAGATCATGCTGATAGGTAAACAGTGTGGTTGGACAAGGACCACTGTTATGTTGACCTTGTCAAGGTGATGACTTTTCCCTTGGACAAACACATCAATCATATTGAGTCAGGTGAAACCACGAGATACCCACACCTGATTCATTATTATGCATGGTCTCACATTGGGGACCTATACATATCAATGAAGGGTAATCTAAAACAGCAGTTTGGAGTTATCATATAAAAATATATATTATAGCTTAGTGTAAGGTGTTTTTTAAAGTGCTCTTTTCAACAGCTAAAGCTTCTTTCAAACGCTTCACCTGCGTATCACTGTCAGCGTCTTGTAGAATGTTGCACAAACCACCCCAAGTTAGTGGGTAGCGTTTGTGCTTAGGAAGTGCATCACAATTCTCCATCCACTTCCCAAAGACATCACGCATGCAATCGATCATTTCATGTCCCATTCCTGGAGCAGCTATATTGCCTATCTCAGCTTTACTCAGACCAATCACACCAGCAACCTCCTTCCATTTTGGCGACATCTCTTCGTAAATTTTCAACTTTGCTTCCTCTCCTTTTGGGTTGATCCATTTTATGAGTTGGAGGTGGCAGGCTCCGATCTCTGGGAGTTGAACTGATCCTATAAAGGATGCAGCATCAATATAATATTAGGATTGAAACTGCAGACCTCCATGAGTATAAGGGTTAATCTAATTAAGAGGACAGGAAATTTGAGAGCACTCCTTAGGCAACTGCTTACGTTCCTAAGCTATCCACTAACCTTGTGCTACTGAAGCAGAATTGGTCTCATGCTGTGCCTGTTGTCATTAAATATCACTTAATACTAACATGTAGACTGCATACTATTTTTATAATATACCTGTGATGAATCTGGACTGGTTTTAGCTTCTGAGTTAGTACCAGTGGGAAGAACTTGTTCTAGGGTATTATATTAATTATATATCCACAAGAATGCATCATGGTCAGGTGGTCAGTATACCTCCAGGTGTTGGGTTCATTTCCTTTTGGAGTGCTCTGATGGTATACAATCCAACTGGCGAAATTTCTATCCCAAATTCTTTAAACCTTTCTTTTGTTAGATCCATGAAGAGTATACCAGAAATCATTCCCTCTGCAAAGATCACAGTTGGATTAATCATTTCTAGATATGATAGCCATAGCAACTGACCTCTAAGTCGTTCACAATCTTTTTTCGGCACACCTTTTGATTCCAGCCACTGAGCAAGTTCATCTGCACTCGAATTCCTTCACTTCTGAGGACCAGACATGAAACAATGCAAGCTAGTCAACAGGATCATGAGGTATTGAGCTATATATATACCTTTTGGAAGCGAAGGTTCCCTTCCTGTTTTTGTCTTAGGCAAGGCTGGAACAAAATAATACGATTCCTCAATAAAACTCTAGCTATCTATATTTATATGATATCTAAATACAACCCTTTTGTCTACTAGGAGAACCTCCCAGGAGTTCAATGATCATGTCAGTATAGCCTTCATTTTTTCCCTTCAAACATATTTCCAGAATTCTTCCATAATAATTATGTTGCATCAAGACCTTTATTTTGTTTCCATGTTTTCAAAGCTTCTAGCTCAAAATCTTTACTTACTAGTGATGGAGCTATAGCTAATACCTTTGCAGTTTTGGCCTATTGCCACCAACAGAAAGAATATCACTGACTTCTATTGTTGTAAGTTCCATTAAATTGGCTATATATAAGTTGATGTCCCAGTCGACAAAAGCATCAGCGATCTCTATGTGCTTCTCCACACCACTGTGCTGAAATCCAGCTTCTCCTTCAGCATGTCGAGATAGCTACATAAAATAAGCTTCTGTGCATGGGAACAGAGAAACTACTTGGTAGCTATGTAATGGGTTAGGCTTTGGCTGTGGTCTACTTTATAGAGTGCACATAGCTATGGCTAAGTGCATGGTCATTTGAATAATGGAACCAGCCTTTTAGAGGCTGTCCTCTTTTGGAGGTTAGAGTGTGACCCTGTAGTGTCACAGTGTGCAGCCCTGCACTATACACAATGTACTTACTCACATGCAGTTATCAAGTATACTAGGAATTCACCCTAGCTACAACATTGAAGATATGAATAGACTAGCCTAATAAGATTACAGGTACCTGCTGTAGTTGTTCTGCATGTCTGCACATACCAGGCTCATCTGGTGGTACTTGAACATCAGACTCAACTGGCCTGCTGTTTCAAAGGAATTCATATCATACCAATTCAATTAGCTATCATTAAGTTTTGTATGGATTAGCTACCTGGAGAGAGGTTTCAGCTCCCAGCATCAGCTGTGTGGAAAGAAATGAGCTGGCATAGAATTCCCTAATAGTACTATATATAAATGTGTGCTATTTTTAGAACTATTATCTGCCTGAGGGTATTATTTCTTTCTGATCTCTTATCAGGGAGAGTTATATAATAGGTCTAGCTATGTGGTTTGTTGTTTGACCAACTGTCTGAGTTATTTTTCAAAGGTTAGGATGAGAATAAGTTTCAGGATCATCATGATGCATCTTCATCACTTAGGGGCATTAACTCAAACTGGGTTATCAGACATGACCATGACTGGGGAAGGTAGCTATGAAACTCATTCTCTAAAATTAATATGCAGCTACTATTTGCATTTGTCTCAGTTCATCAACAGAGACTTCAGCTGATACAATACTGCACTGTACAGACAGTTCCCATCAAGTGGAACATCTTAAACTGAGATTGCAGTGACCTTGCAACATGAAATTCAGAACACCAAACCAAAATTTACATAGCTTCCTTTAAGTATAGCCCACTCTAAAGCCACAATTAAGTCCTTTGAAAGGAAGCTATATGTAAATTTTGGTTTGGTGTTCTGAATTTCATGATGTTGCAAGATTACTGTAATCCACTGTATCTCTAGCTCAAGATTGTGCAGGGCTGTGGTGAGATTGTTGTGTAAACTAACATGTGCTATTCAATGGCTGGTCCTAGACTGAAGTCTATATTGCCTGCTGCAGTGGAACATATACCCTTGCGTATGCGCTGAGGGTTAATAAAATTAATGGATGTCAACAGCAAAATAAGCAACTACAGGAATGTAAGGTAGTGTCCCATAGACAAAGTGATCTCTCATCCAAACTAGCTACTTAGGAGAACCTCCCAGGAGCTTAACAATCACATCAGCACAGTCGTCATTATTTCCCATCACACAGATCTCCAGAAGTCTTTCATATGTTGCATCAAGACCATTTTTTTCTCTCCATTTTCTCAGAGCACTCCTCCTGTAATGTAGCCAGCAAATTAGCTCAAAATCTTATGATAGAACTAGCTACTATACCTTTGCAGTATTTTGTTATTTTCAGAAAGAATATCACTGACTTCTATCCTTGTAAGTCCCATCAAATTGGCTAATTTGGTGTCCCAGTCAACAAAAGCATCAGCGATCTCTGCAAGGTGTTTCTCCACACCTTTATGCTGAAAATCCAGCTTCATTTTCAGCATGTATTGATTTTTTTCAGGAATTCGAGATATATATCGTGCTAAACATAAATAGTGGGAATTAACTCACTGAATTCAGAATATATGTATTAGATTTGAGTAGCTATAGGTGGTCTGTGCATAATAATATAAACTGGAAAGGTGTATGCTTATCACTTGCAGCATGCAGGGATTATAAAAGTGTTCTCTTTATTCAGTAGTGGTAGTGTAAGTGATGTTTTAGCTATACACAATCAATAATACATGCACATTTTACCTGACTGTTCACTTCTGCCAGAGGTTTGCCCTTCTGTGAGCTGCTCCTCATGCTACGTATAATTATGTGGTTAGTATAGTTGTAGTTATATAAGTTTACATAAAAAGTTATAATACCTTTTCTGCAAGCTTGGAAGGGGTTTGCTCTAAAGAAAGAAATCACTTTATTATAAAAACTTACTGAGTTCCAATAGCTAGCTAGTGCATAGCATCAATATGCAAGGGCATCTCAAACTGATTATCCACCACGTATATCTATAGATGCTCAGATATGTCCCAAGGTAATACATAACATATGCAGATAATTATTGTGATGGTAGCTTTACCCCTATTTTCTGATTTCTTTCCATCCTAGTTGTGCCACCAAATGCAATCTGAGGGTAGCATGCCCCTGGACCCCCCTAAACAGCGAATTCATTTCACCAATCAAAAATTGTTTCCTCCAGGCTCTATCAAGACAAGAAATTTAACCTGATGGAAGCCTGGCTATTTCTGAGGCGAATAACAACACTGAGAAAGAGGTAGCCTTCATTTACTACTAGCTCATGGGCTTGTTTTTGTTCATTTTGAACTGTGAATTGTGCGTGAAATTCACACACAAATTCTTCTACCATGAAATGTTCCTAGCTGCTCAGTAGTTAATACAGTAGCTATTATCATATACAGTGTGTACGTACCTTGTTTGGACTCCTTTCCTTTGTTTGCACCCCCAGCTAGTTCCCCTGTGGACACAAGGAAGTATAGAGAAAGACTTGGTTAACAATATTATGTAGGAGAGCTACGTAGCTATAACTTTGACTGCTAGAGTAGTCATCCATTTTATTTCGAACAAGCTAAGGCATTACCATAACAGTTAGATAAAAGCACTTACATCTAGCACAAGGGGGCCACTATTGAACACTTCAGCAAACTCATTTCATTAGCTATAGCTAACGTTGGAAAACAGTAGCTAGCTAAGTGGCTAGAGCAGCCATCACATCTTATAGAACAACACTATAGCTAGATGAGGCTAAGTTATGACTATAATTATAATGGTCTCACTGTATTTATCCTGTAAGATCTCCACTAGATCTCCAAGCCAGGGCTGTTCCTTAAGGATGTCCATGAACTTGTCATAGTTCTGCGTTCTAAACTTAACTTTGTTGGTTATAGCTTCAACAAGAAAACCAGCATCTGCCTTCCTCTTATTTGGTGGGATTAGGCCCTTAGCAAGAAGGGCTTGTGCCACTGTTGAAGTGTCTTGGGATATTTGACTGACTAACACCGGAGTGCATTCAATCAGAGTTCGATATTCAATACTCATGGGTGAAGATGCTGTCATCTTTTTTCCTCCTGGACTGCATGGAGACAATTAGGGGTAGGATATAAAAGTACCAGCATTTCAAAACACTTCATAAAGGTCAGTGCAAAAGATCTCATTATGTAAACAGAAACAGCTGATAGGTTTATTGTGATGACCTGCTGTTATATGGTCCTTTTTCACCAGTACCAAGTGTGTCAGGTCAAGGGGACAGTAGAGGGGAAGGGGGGCAAGGAGACAGGGGGCAAGGGGACAGGTGGAGGGAGGGGCAGAGTGGAGGGAGGGGTTTAGAAACACATGCACTAAAAGCATGTGTAAGAATGATATTTGCACAGGCACATTATTAATAGCAAAACAATAATTAGTAGCAGCTGCACTATTCTAGGCTGCTACTACTAGCTTTCTGTGATACGTGAAAATTAAATGAGTCAAATTGCTAGAGCTGTATACCTATGCTCGGGGGTGGCCCACAAGTCCTGAAACACATTTCAACGGTTACAAGATAAAACTACAGTAATCAATTTCTAGATAGTATTATTAGCTGTATGTATACTCATTATCTGCATCTGGATTTGGAAACACATGCACTATAAGCATGTGTAAGGCCACACCAAGTCAATTATTAGTTTCTGGTCTTTCCCCTTTTAAATTAACATGCGGGCGGGCGGTAATTGCGACTATCATGGCTGCTGCAAGTTTGCAATCTTCCACGGTAGAAGGGTAGAATGTTCAGATATAACAGTTACGTTGATCAAAGGCATGGCTGGTGGAGCAACTAGTACAACATTTCACAATAATTATTTCACACAACACGCACGAGGTCCTCTGTTCTTCTACTTCTTTTGCTACATATCATTATAGTCCGCGAGCGCGATTAGCAGGCGGGCGGGGGACCAGAAACTAATAATTGACTTGGTGTGGCCTAATAGAGTTGTCCAGATTGACCCCATGCACTGTAGCAATGTGCCATGACATCTACTACCATGCCTACTGCAGCAGGATGCAGGATTCCAATTGCTGGATTTCAAACAAAGTATTTAGCTACATTAGTTAGCTAGCTACATAGAATCTATGGCTACCTGATGGTGGGTTAATGCTTGCAGCTGGAGACACTGAGAAACGCCTTTAATAATACGATATTTCGACAAGCCTATAATAATCTGTGCCGTGCCTTGGCTAGAAAAGGGGGGGGGGGGCATCTCCCCAATGCGGCAATGCCCCCTCCCTTGGATTAGTCTGGCATAGCACCGCCATTATAGACTACGTAGATACCCTTGGATCCGCCCTTGTACGCATGCGCATCAAAAGGACTTTCATAATTATAAAAGGGTCTACCCCTCATCTCAATATATATCACACCACACACACTCATGGTACTTTTCAATGACATTATTTATGACAAGCATTTATGACACAAGAAAACACAAAAAAAAACAACACTAGTTACATTAATTAGTAAGTAGTGTTGTCACTAGAAGTTGAAGAAGTGCACATGTTTCTGGAGCTGATTGGAGCACGTTGGAGTCTGCACATACTCCTTCCCATCAGCAAAGCCTTCCTCCGTGTAGACGTAATCATTGGCCAGCGCTTGATTGATAAGCAGCTGAAAGTCGGCATGGAGACTTGTACATGTTGCTTTTTTGCACAGGACTTTGCAAACTTCAGTTATGAACCATGACCCCTTGTAGCGATCTCGGTACGACTTGTTCCCGCCAACAGTGGCATAGCACATGTAGAAGTGTGTGCGTCCAGTCGTATGTGCACGAGGTGCTACACTTGCTGCATCTGCATCTGCTTCTACTCGGAGGTCACCTATCCTACCACCTTGGCAAGTTTGGATGAAGAATATTTTTGGCTTGCCTAACAGCAGCTCACTGTCTCCAGTCATCTCTTCTATCAACCGTATCTCCACTGTATTGCTATCTGAACAAATAATCTTTCCTTCTTTGCCATGGGAGAGTATGCAGCAGATAAACGAGTCATTTGCAACTCTAGTCTTGGCTTTCTTATTGCTCTCCAACAAAAGCTCATCGATACGAGAGAACAACTCGATGGTTTCTTTCCTTTTGAGATTATGGTATATCTTGACACGATAGCCCAGAAAAAGCAAAGTTCTGACAAGATTATCTTCATCTCGATCGGTTCCGTGCCGTGTAGAAGGTGCATTTTTGTTCTCAAGTTTCTCGAATACCTTGTTATTGATGATCCACGCTACACCATGTTTACTGGATGTCATAGGGTAGTATCCTTCCTTATACTTGTGTTGGTTGATGGGTTCTGGATCCATTTTGGTGAGTTCGTCATCATTGTCGTGGAGCTTGAGTGTTGGAACGAAGGAACCTCTGTCCCAAGCCTCGTAGTAATCCACTCCCTTGTCAACACTAGGCTCTCTACCACTCAGCCGCAATGGCCTACCCTTTTTACCTGGAGAAACACAATATATAAACACAAAATATAAGACTTCAAAGAGAAAGAGTGTACTCTAGCTTGGTAAGCCCCAGAGTCAAATGCTCTATACGGTCTGAGCAGAAATGTAAACAAAAATAAGGGGGGAAATTACCACTACAACTGTTCTCAATGATATTCGCTACTAACACATCAATGATTAATATTAAGTTTATGTAATAGGTGTTGGGATAACCATTTTCTACTAGCTAATTGCCATACGTAATGTTTTCCCCTAAAAAATTGATGAAGAAGGGTTAAGGAAGTGTCACAGTGTGCACTATAATTATACACGATGCACTTACTCATAATACTGATGGAATATAACATAATAACTGTGTTAGAGTTCAGGGTTCAGAGTTCATGACCTTACAATTTATCAGTGAAGTAGCTCTATTATTGACCCCAGGCCCTTCTTTTAATTTGACTTTCATAATGGCCTGGGGACGAGGCTAGCTCTATCATATAGTACTCATTTGGTACCTGCTGTAGCTGAAGGACTTGCACAACCAGAGTTAGCTATTGGGTGATTAATAGATTTCATAATAGTTGTAATGATTACTTCAAGCCACTTTTTATGTACCTGCTTTTTTCTTTTCCTTCATTTCTTCCTGCAGGGTCATAATGGTGTCCAGTCCAATTGGGCCAATGTCACCAATTTTATATCTCTCTAATTTTTCCTCTGTCAGACTCATGAAGAGGCGACCAGAAATCCCTGAATCTGAGATGGGAAACTGAAAAAGTTAAAGCTTGAAGTACACTCACTATAAACTGACCTCTGATGATGTTACAATCTTCTTTAGGCACATGTTTGGACTGCAGCCACAGAGCTAGTTCAGCTGCACTCAAGTTTTCAGAGAACTCTTTCACTTCTATAGTACATAATAAAAGGGTTTGTAAACAACTTTTAATGTACCTAAAATAAAAAACTGTTTGTGAGGTTTTTATGCATTTATTATTACTCTTTCACTTCTGTAGAAAAGGGTTTGTGTAAAGCAAAATTAATATGCTATACCTAAATAGAAAGAAATTATGTTCGTGAATTTTTTGTGTTACTCAAGTAATGGTCATTATTATCTTTCGCCCAAAAACCACAAACTATCCCCCTCAAGAATTTCCCTCTAAAAAATAATTTTCTTGCTATGATAATAATTAGTATATTCTGTCTGCACTTACCAGGCTCATCTGGTGGTACTGCTGAAGCATCAGACTCAACCTGCTGTTTCAAAGGAATTCATGTCATACCAATTCAATTAGCAACCATTAATGGATTACCTGTGAAGTACTTAGAGAGGTTTCAACATCAGCTGTGTGGAAAAAAAAATTGATGTGCATAATTATTATGAGCTGGCATAGAATTCCTAAATATAAGTGTGTGCTATTTTTAGAACTATTATCTGCCTGAGGGTTATTAGTACACAAGGTGGAGTCCCAGGGGCTTTTCTAAGGTGGTGTGGTTGGTATTGATAGTAGTGTATTCCTTAAACAGAACTGGTAGTAACCAACACCCAACTGAAAGCATTATTTTTAAGTACCTGGTATTGGCCTCAAGTCTTCTTGTAGTGTGATGATGGTATCCATCCCAACTGGTGTCAAATCAATCTTGTATCTCCCTTTCAACTTTACCTCAGTTAAACTCATGAAGAGTTGACCAGAAATACCGGCACCTTTGTAAAAAGATGTCAAATCAAAAACAAATAATCAATAGGGTAAGCACCCCATTGTGGTCACAGGTATGACTGTTAAGGAAATCAGTAGCTATGAGTTATTTACATAGTTTGTGACCTTGAAAGTGCAATTAAGCCAAGTATGTAGACTCAAGTTGTTTGGCTTCTAAAATTTGGACACATGAGAGCAGATGGTGAATGATCAAGGGGCAAGGTGAATGCAAATAGACTTTGGTTGAGGATAATTCCGGTCAGAATTAGATTATTATCATTATCAAAGGGATGGCAGGTCAAAGGTCATAAGACTGTATGAACTAAAAACTCTTCTTTCTCTTCTACCCTTACTCTACAGGTTCTCAGAAGGCTACAGTGAATTATTACATCTACAAAGAAGAGAGGAGAATGTTCAAAAACCAAAAATTCATTCGCTAACATAAGAAAAAAACGAGTTCTAAAATTGACTTTTGTTCATTTTCTTTATAATAATAATAATAAGGATAATAAGATCGACGTACCGACTTACTGGCTATAGTCATCAAAATTCTGCTTTGGCCATCTGTTAGAGCGGCACCTAGAGGCTGATCTTTTGCTATTAGTTTTGACTAAGGCTCTACTTTACTATTCGATAGCACTCGGCACTAGCTAATCTTTCTACGCCATTTTGAAGCGCACGTTGGTAGGGGGCGGGGCCTATGGGCGGAGCCACGAAAATTTCAAACCGTTCAGTAGCTCTTAAGTTTAGCTAGGTAGGCTTAGGTCTTCAGTTTAATCGTTTAGCTAGCTATTTATTCTTATCTGATGATGTTCCAGTCACTCCTTACTGAATTACAGTACTGATGCTCATCCTATTGTAGTATTATAGCAAGTACTTGGCTGTAGTGTAGTCACCATGCTCATTTACATGATATTAAATAGCTAATAGACAAAACTGAATAGCTAAACAAATTCTTCAACCAGTGACCCTACAAAAGAAAAAGATAAGGTTTATAAAGAGCTGGCTTTGTACTGTACTGTAGCTTCATCACTGCATACTCTCAGTTGAAGTGACGGTCAATGCAAGCACTAAGAAAAAGGATGGAAACAAGTGAGCATAAAAAATTTCTTCTAAATAAAAAGGTTAAGTAGGGATAGCCTAAAATCTAGCTGGGCTATATAATGTACTGCAGCCTAGCTCGTATGAAAACAATCCCTACTTTTACAACTGCCGTAACTAGCTATAGGTATAGTGGATGTAAATGTAGGGATTGTTTTCATACGAGCTAGGCTGCAGTACATTATATAGCCCAGCTAGATTTTAGGCTATCCCTACTTAACCTTTTTATTTAGGCCACATCAACTTAATTACTTGTTTATCATCCCCTCCCTCTCCTAATTTTTGCTCTTCTGGACTTTTAATTTTATTTCTACTGAGCATGCGCATGGTGTGCTCTATTTGAAGTTCAGGTGTGATTTTCATGTGATTTTAGTTTTGGTGGCTATTAAATTATGGTTTGTTATTCTCAAATATAATAAAGTGTGCAGGAACTTCAGCTTCTTTTTTTAATTAAAATTCAGCTTTTTATGCATATTTCCATAATGATATCCATGTTTATACTCGTTTGCTTTTTAGATCCTGTATAAATAGTTGCCATGGAAACCAATAAAAAATAAAAATAAAAGCCTCCCCCCCTCTCCTATTTTTTGAAGAAATTAGGATGATAAACAAGTAATTAATTTGATGTGGCCTTAGAAGAAATTTTTTATGCTCACTTGTAATGGCCTAAAATCTAGCTGGGCTGTATAATGTACTGCAGCCTCATATGAAAACAATCTCTACTTTTACAACGGCCCATAGCTAGCTATGGGTAGTGGATGTAAATGTAGGGATTGTTTTCATATGAGGCTGCAGTACATTATACAGCCCAGCTAGATTTTAGGCCATCCCTACTTAACCTTTTTATTCAGAAGGAATTTTTTGCGCTCACTTGTAGAAATAGCCTTATAAGAGAGTGTACTGTACTATACTCACCTAGTTTAGTAGTTCCATCAATTCTTCCCAGGCCAATGGGCTCTTCTTCGGAGGTTTGCACTATAACATAATAAGGGAGTTAAGTAATTCATGATCCTGAGTGAGTTCAGTGAGGACTATATATATACTATAGTATACTAAGGGGCCCAGCAAGGGCTTAAGAAGTGACGAGAAGGCATAACTCCAAATATTTGTGCTAGGCTAATAATAGTAACAACCAACAGCTCACAATATGTCACATGTGACACCATTGCGAGCTGTTGGTTGCTACTATTACCACTATGCCTTATATAATTAGTATGATTGATTTAAGTAAGCAGTGGCTGACTTCTCTCTCAGACTACACATCAAAATTGTCAGGACCCTCCCTTTTGTGCTGATCAGGTCTTGCCTCTATGCCTTCAATAAATCTTGGGGAGAACCCTGTCATCATGTGTAGCTATAATAATTATGCATTGTCAATAAAGTGTACACATTGAACAGCTGTTCACGTGAATTTTTTTGGTTTATAATGTGTTCATGGTAGGAGATAAACAAACAAACAGGTATCCACACAGCACTCGCTTCTATTGGATGACTTAACTGTGCTGGCTGGTACAATCAATTTGTCTGTTAATAAAAACAAGTTTTATGTACAGGTACGAGGCTATAGTTGTCATAACTTACAGGAGAGAGGACAGATAACTGCAAAGATAATTACTAGAAGGCCTACTTTCCATCTCATTGATAAACACCAGAACCGGTCTATGGTATAAAAATAATTGGTGAGAAATCAGTGAAACAGTGACCAAAAGAACCATGCAGGATCAAAAGTGAGTCGTTTAAGTTCCTACAGAGATTCATAATAAACTGAAGCAGCTGATAGGTAAATTTTAAATAGTCCAGGACTGCATGGTGTGACCTTTTCAACTGATCTTCTTTATTAAGGATTTTCTCTATATGACATCTCTCCACTCAAATGCAATATTTATACATTGGATAAAGGACACTTTTTGGGATCAGCCACTTTGTCCTTCATAGAGAGGTTAGCTATCCTTTTCTTGGAGGTTAAAAACGTATGAAAGGATGTTGTCCTCTTCTTCAAATCCTTTATTGGAGGCATACCCTACTATATGCTATTAATCACTACCAAGTGCTCTAGTCTGAGCAGCTTGGGAAATTGATTGGTCATCTTGTGCCAGAGTTGGAGGTGAGCTAGTAGCTTCAATGTATTTTGAGGTGTTGTGCTACTTTTATTACGTGCTGTTGATGAAGCTGAAAAGCTCTGCTACAGTTGGTCAATTGAGTCATGTTACATTTTTTATAGTCGATCATTACTAAGGAAGGGATGAGTGATATCAAATTGATGGTCCCATGTATATGCCCATCTGACAGAACAGTCTCCATCAAACCAGTAACTCCGAGTCAGTAGCTACTTGGTGACCTCTACATTCAGCAGAATACATGTATACATACTTTTCAATAACCAATACTAATACAAGAAACCTGTAACTAATGACAGAATATACTCCAACGAAATAGTTAATTATAACGATAAACAAGAAAGATGTTTATAGCTACAGTAAAGATATATGCTACTTCTAAAAGTAATACAAATAAATGTCCAAAATATCTTCTTTAGCTACTTATGATCACAAAACATCTCTATGGTCCTCTCACCATCTTCTTGCTTGAAAATAGTACCACCACCTATGTAATTTATAATAGTCGGTGAAGCAAGCAAGAGTGAGTAGGCTCTGAAATAATCATATAGATCCTCCATGGATATATCAGGTTTGCACTGTCTTTGTACCACTACAGCGAGCCATGCATGCATGTGTGAAGTTGCTGCTTGGATACTGGGTACATGACATCCTGTGAACGAATTGCTGCACTTCATCATTCTATGTGTATATATCTAACCGGTTGTGTTGTTAAGGCAAAGTTACAAGCATGTGTGGCTGGTTTTCAAATTTTGTGGTGCAAAGACAGTGCAATAAGCTGAGCATGCTCTGTAGCTGAAGGGGGGGGGGGGGGGGGGGGGGTTGATTAAACCACTGATTATAGTGATTACACACAGATGACAATCATGACATGTCATTAACTATGCAGTATATGCAGTAGCTATATGACACTAACCTGGACAGAGAGGATCTAAGCAAATATTTTGGTTTAGTAGTGATGTCCTCACAGGTTGAACAAAGCCATCTTCAACTACTTCCTTTACAAGCACTTTGTATTTATCACGATTGTTGTTAATTTTTAACATCAGAACTCGTGTTGCCTCTGTAAGAAGAGCTTCGAGGGAATATAAGTATCTTTTTACTTTGAGAAGCTCATAAACTTCATGTAGCCACCACCCTCCTCTCTTATTTTCATCAGTGCTTTGTCCATGGTCTATTGCCATAAAGCCTTTATTTGTTGCCTCACCAACAAAATAATTACCTCCTGTTGCAATCTTCACAAATGGTGATTCTTCTTCTGCTTTTTTATTTTCACCTTCTTCATATCTCGGTTGACTTATAGCAGGCTGAAGAGCAGTTCCACGACAAGCCTCGAAAAGAAAGATTTTTGGAATGCCTCCAAGATGTTTACCGTCTTTAGGGAATTCTTCAGGGTATAATTTCTTGATCAATTCCTCATTCTTCAACACTTTTTCATCTGCCATCTTCAAATATTCATTCTTCTTATCATCAATACCTCCATGACCAGCTATTATGAAAATTATACAACGATACTTTGGAAATGTTTCACGCTTAAGCTCCTTCACTTTCTTTATATAATCTTCCAGATTTCCTTTTGTAGCATTGTGTGACCAGTAGACATCGAAGTTTAAAGCGTTGAAAGCTTCTGCGAGATCTTCACCATCATGACGGGTTGCAGGAAGAGTTTCTTCTGTATTGGTCTCTGTATTGGGGTACCCATTTGTCAGGATGATAACAGCACCAATACGTTCTACCGGTTGTTTTCTATCCATGTCACCTAAAATTAAAATGTAGTTGGTATTGGTTGAAGTGAGTGATATTGTTGAGTCAGCAATTTCATTGTTATTGGTGGTAATACCAGGTATTGAAGTGGAATAGAGTATTAATAATGCTTGCTAAAGATCAATCTGTTCCAGTGACGTATGATAGTTTGTCTCCAGTTGAACTGCCAGCGTCAATTTTTATTATTTTGGTCATTTCCTTAAAAAAGCAGAATGCCATAGAGTTGCCAGACCCTTTCCTTCCCCCTGAACTTATATTCCATGCAGAAAAAAACATTTCTATGAAATGAAAAAAGATATAGGGATGACCATTGCTCAAAAAAGTAAGGAAGCAAGGTATAGAGATGAAGGATGGAAATGGGATCAACCTTTGTTCTGTATAATCATCGAGCCAATCCCTAACATTACCTGAAGTAACTATATGTATAGGGATTGTTGGCTGGATATACAGAATAAACCCATTTTCATCCTTCATCCCTATCCTTATTTTGAGCAGTGGCCATCCCTACATCTTTCATTCGACTGAGATCTAGCTAGCAGAGTAATATTAGCATGCGCATTATTGAAATAAAAATGGCTTCCAATAATTAGGTCCAGAGTGTCTCCTTATTCTTCGACCATTCCGAGGATTGACGGGTACGAAAGATCGTAGCTGGTAGAATTCGGAATGGCTTGAGTATATGGTTGTTTAAGAAGAATAAGAATCTAGCAACTTACCTGCTTGCCGTATTTCTGAAACAGTAAGCTCCCTGGTCCTGAAACTTGTTCTCCACATTATAGTGGGCTCTAGTAAGCAGGATAATCATTCACAGTAGTTTTTGTTAAGTCCAAGTGGGAGAACTGGAATTACACTAGTGTATATGTGGAGTCCGTGTCATCCCTACTGTATAGAGAGAGCGATACTGTTCTCTCTGACTATACTGATGTACAGATACTGGAAGATCTCTCTAGCTGCTAAATGATTTAATGCATGCAAGTATGCATGAACTCTTGTATGAAGGTCTTGTGTATTTGTCTGGGTGCTTTCCCACACCTGCCTTGCTGTTTCTACTGCCACATTATAGATAGCTTACATAATACCTATCTAGTTATTATCTCTCATCCTTTCCTTAATTTATTAATAACCATGCATGCTCAGGCATTGAGCAGTGAGTAATCATTGTCTACAATGTGCAATAATTTTGATCATCGAATACCTAATCATGGCTGTGCACTATTGCAGGAAATTTACATATCAAAACGGGGGGTGGGGGTGGGGGGTAAGAGATTTTTGAGAGGTATTGTTGTTTGCAAGCCATCAAATCCAGCTCTTATTAATGAGCACATGACATATCATTAGTCAGAGCTAGATGCATGCTGAAATTTAGACTGACTTACCAGGTTTGCTACTTCCATCAAACAACTTTTTCCCATCACTATCAACTGGCTGTTTTCCACCACCTTCAACCAGCCCCACTTCTGAAATAGTAGCATTATAACAAAAAGATTAGAATCTCTTGACACAACTTCTTAGGATGTTGCTATCAATTCATGTAGTATTAATATTATGTTTTTGATGGGTATGGTTTACTTGCTCGCTCACTCACTTGCACGCAATTATTACACGGATGTTACCATAATTCATTTTATAAATTATCCATACCTTTAGCTAAAGGTCTGCCTTTTCCACCACCTCCAAGAAGAGGTTCTATAGTATAATATAGTATAACAATAGACCAATAAAATAGCAATATGCATTCAATAATCACTTGCAAATACTTCCCAAGTGCATTTATCAGAGAGTGTGGTAGCACTCTCTATGTAGGCTTGACACGCAAAACGCCCACACTCATTGATAATAAGATAATAATAATAATAATCTTCTTGACAGCCATAACTCCAGACTGCTTCATCCTATATCTACGATCTTGGTACCATATTGAAGCTCTACACCTGATCTAAGGAATGGTCTTGTTCAAATTGAAGTAAAGCTCAAGTCCTAGCCATCCAAGTGCCTTCGTGGATGCTTGACAGCCATAACTCCCGACTGCTTCATCCTATATCTACGATCTTGGTACCATCTTGAAGCTCTACACCTCAGGTAAGGAATGGTATTGTTCAAATTGAAGTAAAGCTCAAGTCCTAACTGTCAATTACCGTTTGAATGCCTTCGTGGACGACTCAAATTCTCGAACGTTTCGTAGACAGCACAGTTAGTTTATACACTTCGTAGACGCTACGTAGACAACATTAGAATGCTAGAACACTTCGTAGACACAGTTAGCAATATACACAGTCACTGAGGAAAAAAATGTGGTGGGTGTGGTAAGCTTATTTGGTAAAGGGTCATTCTTGACATCCTTTTGTAACCGTTCTAGTGTGTTCCAATTGGTCCACAGCTGGATCAGTCAATTAATTGCACATTGCATGCATGCAGCACTGTGCTGTATGGGCTGAACTGTATATAGCACAGCTTATCCAAAAACAGTGCTGTATGAAGGATATGTAGCACAGTACCAGTACCACTCCTTTGATCCACCCATGCAATACAACCTAATCTTATTATTATCATTTAAACTTACCTATGGGATCACTTAAGTCTGGTTCTTGGCGGAGCCCTATTGGAAAAAGAATTAAGTAAAGAATAGTACAGTGGTTTGCAAGCTGGTTGGCAGATTTCATGTCTTAGCTGCAGTTAAACTTTCTGTTGTGTTTGCAGTAGTGCACATTATAGAGTCTACACTATGAGGGGGAAGATTTTGGAACACACTTTTTGATACAGCACTGTCACTGAGTGGGTGGGATCAAGATTGCAAAAGATCTCATTATGTAAACAAAGCAGCTGATAGGTTTATTGTGGTGACCTGCTGTTATATGGTGATCTTTTGTTATATAGTTATAATCACTCACCAGTACCAAGTGTGTCGGGTCAAGGGGACAGTAGAGGGGGAGGGGGGCAAGGAGACAGGTTGGAGAGAGGGGGCAAGGGGACAGGTGGAGGGAAGGGGTTAAGGGGGCAGAGTGGAGGGAGGGGTCATGAGGGGATTTAGAAACACATGCACTAAAAGCATGTGTAACTTTAATTTGCACAGGCACATGACAGCAAAACAATAATTAGTAGCAGCTGCACTATTCTAGGCTGCTACTACTAGCTTTCTGTGATACAAAATGAGTTGAATTGCTAGAGCTGTATACCTTTGCTCGGGGGTGGCCCAGGGGAGGTAGCAAGTCCTGAAACACATTTCAACGGTTACAAGATGAAATCAATTTCTAGATATAGTATTATGTATACAGTGGAACTTCATTATCTGCATCTGGATTTGGAAACTACAAGCATGTGTAATAGAGATCAACCCCATGCACTGTAGCAATGTGCCATGCCTACTGGATTTCAAACAAAGTATTTAGCTACATTAGTTAGCTATCTACATAGAATCTATGGCTACCTGATGGTGGGTTAATGCTTGCAGCTAGAGACACTGAAGTTCTATTGTATTCTTTATCAAGAATGCCTGCAATAGTTCCATACACTCTTGGGTTCAGACGCATGTGGTCGACAAACAGGTGGTAACTGGCAGAGTCGAGTTCAACACTATCTCTGATTGCAGTCACCAGCTTCACGACTTTGTCAGTAGCCGATAGCATTGACTTTGGCTCATTTATATTGTCATAAAGCTCTTTCTTGAGGATTCCATTCTGACGAAGAAATAGTGCAATCTCTCTGTCATCTTTCAGAGCAATCTTCAGCTTCCCTTCACAGTTGACTATAGTGGAGTACTCCTTGGACTCGGCCATTTTACACTTAGCTGACTGCCATACAATGATGGGCGGGGAGCTCCGCGATCCGGTGTCAAAGTCACGGATGACTCCCCCCGGAAAATGACTCCCCCAGTCATTCCTGCCTAAGGCATAAATGACTCCCCCCTGGTGAAAATGACTCCCCACACGGTCATTCCTGCCTTGGCGCCTGATCACAATAAATCATGTAGCTAGCTAATTTATCTCAGGAAGAAGTTGATGCTGAAGATGATGATGAACCTGTGCAGGGGCGGATCCAGGGATTTCGAAAGGAGGGGGCATTTTAGATCCGCGCGTAGGAGAAAATTTTCAAAGACCACGCCCACTTTAATAGGAAAAACAAACCTGGCTGCAGCGAAGGTTAGCTAGTTAAGCTACTGCAACTTACACTGTGAAGGTTAGCTACCGCAACTTGTGCCTGGCTGCAGGAGCGAAGGTTAGCTAGTCAAGCTACAGCTACCGCAACTTGCTATAAAAGGGGGGAGGGGCATCTGCCCCCAATGCCACTCCCTTGGATCCGCCCCTGCTGTGGGACAATTTTTATGTATAGCTATATAACTGGCTAGCAACAAAAATGGTGTCATGGATTTACTGCTCCTGTCAGATTCTGCATATTGTGACTGCCTGCATGATGCCAGAGATATGGTGGAATGTGAAGATTGCTTGAACTGGTTTCACCAAAACTGTGCATATTTTATTATAACTGTCCTTTGTGTAAGCACTATATATGATGCATCTTCCTTTGAACTTTAATGCATGCATATTCTGGTAGTCATTCATGCCTAGGATGGAATGATTCTCTTCCATGGCTATAGATTTTCAGGGAGTCATTTATGCCTAGGATGAAATGACTCCCCTTCAATCATGCCGAGGATGAAATGATTCTCTTCCATGGCTATAGATTTTTCAGGGAGTCATTCATACCTAGGATGAAATGACTCCCCTGGAGTCATTCATGCCGAGGATGAAATGATTCCCTTCCATGGCTATAGATTTTTCAGGGTGTCATTCATGCCTAGGATGAAATGACTCCCCTTCAATTTAGGGAATCATTCATGCCGAGGATGAAATGATTCCCTTCCATGGCTATTGATTTTTCGGGGAGTCATTTATGCCTAGGATGAAATGACTTCCTTCCATGGCTATAGTTTTTTTCAGGCAGCCATTCATGCCTAGGATGAAATGACTCCCCTTCCATTTAGGGAGTCATTCATGCTGAGGATGAAATGATTCCCTTCCATGTCTATTGATAATTCATGCCTGGCAATTCACCTTGTCAATCTCCCCTCAAAACTGGTTCCCAAAAGGTCAGGATATTGTAATGGACCATTGTGCTACATACTACTAAGATTGTGCAGAGTAAGGAGGTACCTAGTAATTATCCTCGTCAACTTCCCCTCAAAACAGATTATCTGCTACAGTTTGCTTCAAAATCAATAGTCAACTATAATAGCTACCAATCCATAATATATTATTGTAGAGAAAGATCCAAAGAAGATGAAAAATATAGTGCTGGGTGGGAAATGGATCTGTGATGAACATATCATCCTTGCTCAGCATATCTTGAAGATGCAATTTCCGAATATTGGTGGATTTCAGTCACCATTGCTCTGCCAAAACGATGCCTTGATTCCAGTTCAGAATGGTGAAACAATACGTATACGTAGGTACATACATGCATAGGTAGCTATTATAGCTATAATTTGTTTTTCTCATGCTCAGGAAGAAGTGGATATTGAAAATGATGAAACAATGAATATGCTATACATACATGTTCCTCCTGTGCAGCAACAAAGTGGTATCGTGGATTGTGGAGTATTTGCGATAGCTTTTGCTGTCCATGCAGCACTAGGAGAAAATGTGGGAGAGATTGAATTCCAGCAGGAAGAAATGAGGAGCCATCTTTCTAAATGTTTATGGAAGAAAACTTTTTCTCCTTTTCCAAAGTTGGGGGAAAGGGGGCATAGGGATAATTACTTCCCCTGTCGGATTCTGGAGTTATACTGTGACTGTCTTATGCCAGAGACATATGGCAACATGGTTGAATGTGAACATTGTTTTAATTGGTTTCACCAAGACTGTGTAGATTATGACAATATATAGTGAAAAAATTTTGTGTCGTTCATGCAATCATAGCTAGCTTATCTTCTTATCGTTATTATTGTTATTGTATCAGCTGTGTGAGAATGAACTTTAATGCATTCACAGGGAGTTATTTACCCCTTTATAAGCAAACATCATTTCGTCCCCCAATCTATGCATGGATGGAATGGGAGCTATTTCACGAATGACTCCCTGAAAAATTTATATCCATGGAATACATCCTAGGTACAAATGACTCCCTGAACTAAGATAAATGGACTCCACATAGCTACATGCCAAACTAGCTATAGGAGAGTCATCCTAGGCACGAATGACTCACAATGAAGTGAACTTGTACATGGAGTGGCACGAATTATACAGCTACACCGGAGTCATAGCCATGGAAAGGGAATTATTTCATCCTAGGCACCAATGACTCCCTGAATTGAGAAAGTTGGACTACATGATTGGAGTCATAATAGCCATGGAAGGGGAGTCATTTCATCCTAGAGGCACCAATGACTTCAGGAGTCATTGGTTCCTAGGATGAAATGACTCGCCTTCCATTCAGAATGGTGCAGCCATGGAAGGGGAGTCATTTCATCCTAGGCACCAATGACTCCATGAATTGAGATGACTGGACAGTCATGATAGCCATGGAAGGGGAGTCGACACATCCTACAGGCATGAATGACTCCCTATCCGATAACTCCCTGAAAATCTTGCCTAATGCCTGGCTATAGGATGAAATGATTCCCCTTCCATGGCTGTCATGACTCCAACTATGCATGCATGGGGGGAGTCCATCTATCTTGATTCACGGAGTAATTTCTTCCTAGGCACAAAAGATTCCATTCACTCAATTTCATAAGCAACTATGGTATAAATCCTTGACTTATTATGATTTTGCATGCAGCAATGCAATGAATTGGGACTGGTGAGTCTTTTTTCAGGGGCAGACAAGTCAGAAATGACTGGGGAGTCACTCAGACCTAGGCGTGAGTGACCGGGAGTCATCCACGCCTAGTCAAGAGTGCTCGGAACTGGGGAGTCATTTTTTCCAGGGGGGAGTCATTATAGACTAGTCAGAAATGACCGGGGAGTCACTCAGACCTAGGCGTGAGTGACCGGGAGTCATCCGCGCCTAGGCATGAGTGACTGGGAGTCATCCACGCCTAGTCAGGAGTGCAAGTGACTGGGGAGTCATCGCCGAGGGGAGTCACCGCTGACTATGACACCGGAGGTCGCGCGCGGCGTGCGCATGCGCTTAAAGCTAATTTGGCCTATTCTTTCATAGATAGTATAATTATTACCGCCCCGGGATTGGAAACGGAACCAATTCCACGGGCAATCCGTGTTATGGAGTCAACGCGCGCGCGCTTAAATCTAATAATTATTACAGAACATACAGTGATAATGTGCAATACATACAGTGCATGGTACTAGTGATGTGATGGACTCTTCTTCCTCTCCTTATTCATCAGTCGAGGAGGCTACTACACAATAATTATACTACACAATATAATAATTACTTTCTGGCTCAGATAGATTTGCATGCACAAGTAAGTGATCACAAAAATTGATGCAGAGTTGCTAATAATATAATATTATACCATCAAAATTGTCAATGAACTTCAATGCCAAGATGCAGTCATCAGAGTTACCAACACAATTTTGCTGGAATCAATCCGGCACAGTTACTAGAGAGACACAGGAGCTGCAATGCCGGAACAATTTTTAGGGTCATGTTGCAATCTATAAATGATATTGACACTATTGATCATTTTAATACTGGCATGAACTGTGGAGTGACCGGGATATCTGGAATGGAGTGCAGCAGTGGAGGTTACATGACCATTACTTTCTTGTACATAGCCGATGCTTCCTTCCTCCCATGAGTGCTCTAAGTAATTGGTTTATATCTTCACCATTAATGCAGTAACATGCATCTAATGCCACTCATTCTATAAAAGAAGGATGACTCTACTCACAAAACTAGATAATAAGCACAAACCTAAGTTATGAAGACTACCATTCCCCCGACAAATTTTCTTCTAGTTTTCTATATCGCTAAAGTGTGGAATTTAGCCATTATACTAGTAGGAATAATTGAAATTGTGGATGCAAATTATAAATACTAACCGCCGCTTCCAGTTTCCCTGTGAAAGAGCAGCCACACGCCTCCTAGCGGACCGCTGCAGCCCGTTGCTACCCACGTAACTAGGTAAGTATCTTGGTCGCAAACCATAACACGGAGTGCCCGCGGAATTTTCAATTAGCCTATGCTACCGTTTCCAATCCCGGGGCGGTAATATACTATCTATGATTCTTTCAAGTGCTGTCATGCCATATTTGGTCCTGCTAGATTTGGTCCATGAGGACAAGATATGGCAGCCATATTTTGTCCGGACAAAATATGGCAGCCATATTTTGTCCTCATGGACCAAATCTGGTTACAATATTTGGTCCCCTCTTGCCATATTTTGTCCCCCAATAATTATCCCCTTATTTTTTGTCCAGACCTATTGCACTTTCATCCAGAAAATCATAGCTACATGTAAGCAGTTATATTTTGCTCGGACAAAATATAACTGCTATAGCTACATTCTGTCCAGGAGACTCTATATAATGCTCAGACATTTTTTTATCTGGATGATTACAAATAGCAGCTAGCTATCAGTTAAATCACATGCACATTATAAAGTAACTAAGTTTTGCAGCAGCTATTTCTGCAATAAATGCAAGGCATTATCATGTGAGATTCAGTTAGCTATTCTACCGATGGCATGTGCAAACTTTATGAGTGAAATTTATTGTACAAACATTTTAATTTTAACTTGTACCCTTCATAAAAGACATGGCTAGTTAGCTACTCAATTGAATTCTTGGAACTGAGACAGGATCCACCGCCCCGCAAAAAAAAGCGGGCCTGGGTATGAGGCTAGAACCATGGATGTATGAATTCTGAAGACTTCTGCTAATGTATGGCTATTAGCTAGATTAGCTAGCTAACTAGCTAACTAGCTATCTAGCTAGATATATGCTTGTTGTTGTTGTTGTTGTTGTTGTTGTATGACCCTACAACTTGTATTGGAAGCTGATATGGCTACTTTATAATTATACAGACAAAATATGGCTGCCGTACGTATTTTGTCCCACTGGACAATATAATGATAATTTGGTCCCCTCCAGAGCACAGATGATAAAAAACAGAGTTGGTATGGAGGGGTTTAACTTGTAGGTTGAACAAACTGTTGTGATAGCTGACTGTGTTACCAAGACTGAGACTGCATGCAGTGATCCATAGCTAGTAGCTATTAAAGCTAATGCATGCAAAGAGGTCAATCAGGGAAAAGATAGCACAGTTTATGAAGAGAGGCTTTGTTGTCAAGAGGACAATTCTGGACAAAAAATTGCAAATTTTTCGTCCGCCCCGGACAAAATATTTCCCCGGACCAAATATTTCATGACAGTGCAACCTTCAGAAATAGCCAAGAAGGTTCATACTCTTCATCGCTTCTGTCCATCTAAGCTGTAAAACTCTGCTCATATTTCTGGAGTGGTCTGCTTCGAATTTATCAATGTTAGCTTCCTTGAGCCGAGCTGAGTACTTCTTAGCTGACAGGTTCTTGAGGCAATGCAAGGCTACTTCCCTCAGGTTAATAAATTCATGAACTCATTGACTATCTACCTTATATTAATACATATATTCATGTGTCTGTCGAAGAACTTGACACTGCAGGCGCTATTATACGATAGTAGCTTGTAGATCCTTGTGCATATAGAGAGCCATGCTGCTGGAATGGGGATCTCTTCAAAGTGATGATCGCTGTCAAAATATCTTTCATATCATTTCTATTATCATCTCCTTCGTACCAAATATTAATAGGCTCATCTTTAGGGAAGAAAAGAGTGCCATTCTTATACACATCCATTTCCTCAACTTTTAAAAAGTTCTTCTTCACCTCATCTAGGTGTGTAATTTGGATATTTCTGTATAGAAGATTCCTCTTTAGCATCTTTCCAAATTTTTGAATTCCTCAAGATCATTGTCTTCAGCTGGATCCTTGGTGGTAGCTATTTGTAGGAAGAGGTGACATCATCTTGTCTCTCTTGTTCTTTTTATGTACACGTGAAGGACCTGAAGAAGCTGACTGATTTTTTTTTGCAAGGATTGATCTGACTTCTTTTCTTGTTGACCATGGCTCTCTAGTAGTTGTTTGAGCAAGCTATCTTCTTTCATGAAGCCCTTCAGTCTGGACCACTCGGATTTTGCAATTGCTTGTCGACTCCTGTGCTAGGTGAAATCTTTAATTTACATCCAGAGAACAAATATTCAAATATCTCCCACCAAGCATTTTATCGTAGTTAACTTTCCTGATTGAGCATGCTTTATAAACTTCTGTGTGTTGTGTATTACCTTGGGGCATATATATATATATATGGATCTGTGAATCCCCTCATTTTGCACATGCGTAGAAGATATTGCATAGGTACTATCTGCCCTGTGCCCTAATAGGGTCTTAGTTATGGAGGGTTTCTCCTTAGCTATAAGTTATAGGGCCTTACTAATAAATTTTTCATTGAGGGACCAAGCTGACACAGGAAGCAGCCAGAAGAAAATCTGACTGGAGGGCAACACATGATGTGATATACATGCTTGTGGGTGCATGATAAATGAGTCAACTCCTAGCCTCCTGTTGACAAGATATCAATGATCAAAGGCATGCTCTATGATGGATAAAACCAAATAGCTAGTTACCCTATTATAGATAAAAATCAAACATCAGAATAAGTTACTATAGCTATTCACTTACCAATGGGCTTTGTGGAGGCTTAGCTAGCTATATATCTATAGCTACATACAGCAAGCAATCATAATGATAAGGGAGTCAAAATATAGCCCAGGTTGTTCAGGGCTTTTCTTTTTATTTTTAGCTAGCTTATTCCCCTCTACTATATGTAATAGGTACTCAAAATGAAATTGAAAGGTCAAAAATGAAACCGTATACAACACTAGTCGTGTTAGCTACTTTGTATAGTCAGTTTAAGAGCAATGTCACCAAAACCAGCACGATTAATGGCAGACTTGAGAGCTTCTAGTGTAGCAAAGTCTTTACTTCCTCTAGCATCACCAGGAGCCCAATGTGACCAAGACTCAAGCATGTTACTAAGATAGGAACGTGGGGCATTAGTCAGAAGTAAGGGTTTTGCTTGGATATTCTGAATTTCATATTTCTTGAATCCTAATGCCAAACCTATATCCTCCCAACTGGCAGAAGCAGGAATCAGCTGTTCATAGAGACGCCCATGATGATGTGATTCAATACGGGTAGATCCAACTGCAGAGAAAGGAGCTAGCTAATCTGTCCTTCTTTAGGCCACACAAACTAAATTTGCTATCTATCGTCACAAAATTTTCAAATTTCCATGAGAGAGGGAGGTCAATATTCAATATCAGCTTTATTCCACTTTGGATAACCAAGCCTACTTAAATCTTAAGGGCAAAAATACTGGACCAATTTTTTGGTTTTTGTCAGAAATGCCTCATCAAAATTCAACATTTTGCTGACAAAATTGTATGAGGGAGGTGACAATAAACTGCAGTATTTAGTTTGCTTGGCCTTGAATAAAGTGAAGTCAGAGTAGCTTTTTACCAAGCCATGCAAGTCATATGATAAAATAGTCTTAGCACACATTTTACCTGACTGTTCACTTCTGCCAGAGGTTTGCCATTTGGTAAGCTTAGGCTCCTCATGCTATGTGTATAATAAAGCATGGTTAATAGTTAGGCTGAGCTATAAGTTAAGAGAAGTGCATATACCTTTCCTCCATCAGGCTTGGAAGGGGTTTGCTCTAAAGAATGAAATCACTTTATTATGATTATAAATAACTTATTGAGCTCCAATAGCTATAGCTAGTGCATAGCATCAACAAGGACATCTCAAACTGATTAGCTATCCATCAGGATTTATTCAAAAGCTGTATGCTAAGAGTGTTACATATCTAGCTAATAGGGTACAGGAATTTACACAATCAATATACACATTTTACCTGACTGTTCACTTCTGCAGCCTTCTGTAAGCCGCTCCTCATGCTATGTATTGTGGTTAAGTAGTATATAAGCTATCATAAAGAGAAGTAATACCTTTTCTGCATGCTTGGAAGGGGTTTGCTCTAAAAAAAAAAGAAATTACTTTATTATTATGATATCTCATTGAGCTGTTATTACTGTTTTCTTCCTGTAAATCCATAATAACATCCACTCCAACATCAGAAATTCCATACCCTTTTAATTTTTCTTCTGAAAGTTTCATGAAAAGTAGACCAGGAATCTTCTTTTCTAAATAGTATAGCTACATATTATTATACTGTACAAATTATTAGCTATAAAATGATCACTGGCTGCAATGTACATAGGGGAAATTTATCTTATTCACTTGTAAAAAAACCCAAAAGCCCACAAAAGAGCTAATGAAATTCACTCAGGCTATACCTCCCTATATTAATATAGCTACTAACCTCCAATAATATCACAATCCTCTTGTGGCACATGTTTTTGGAACAACCAGCTTGCAAATTCAGCTGGACTGAAATCCTTAGAAAATTCCCCCATTTCTAAAAAAATATGTGATGGCTATAATTGAATACCCAGAGCTATATAGCTACCTTTGTTTGGAGGTGGCACAGGGGAAGTAGCAAGCCCTGAAACACAAGTTAAAAGTTCAATGGTTAATGCATATAGTTATTCATTTTGCCATGATAAGCGGCCTTTCAGAACTATATACAGCTAGAATTCCAATTGCTGGATAACTACCTAGCTATGGCTATATCAAGCTACCTGATGGTGTGTTAATGCTTGCAGCTGGAGACACTGAGGTTCCATGATATTCTCTATCGAGAATGTCTACAATATCTCCATACACTCTTGGGTTCAGACGCATGTGGTTGACAAACAGGTGGTAATTGTCACGGTTAAGTGAGACTTTATCTCTGATTGCAGTCACCAGTTTCCCGACCTTGTCAGTAGCAGATAGCATTGACTTTGGCTCATTTATTTCGTCATAAAGCTCTTTCTTGATGATTCCTCGCTGATGAAGAAATAGTGCAATCTCTCTGTCAGACTTCAGAGCAATCTTCAGCTTCCCTTCACAGTTGACTATAGTGGAATACTCCTTGGACTCGGCCATTTTAGGCCACGCCCGGCAAGGCGTGCACATGCGCAATGGTTGGATCCTCACTATTACACAATCAAGTCACATAACTAGTAGGGTCTACCCCTTATCTCAATACTATAATGGTACATTTATGCATGGCACATAATATCATTATAACAAAACTTTCATTACAAGTTATCAATTTAGACACATTTTTGATAAAAAATACAAACTTTCACTAATAACTATATATAGTTGCAACTTAGTAGTATTGCCATTGTGTGTGCTAGTAGTTGAAGAAGTGCACATGTTTCTGGAGCTGATTGGAGCATGTTGGAGTCTGCACGTACTCCTTCCCATCAGCAAAGCCTTCCTCCGTGTAGACGTAATCATTGGCCAGCGCTTGATTGATAAGCAGCTGAAAGTCGGTATGGAGACTTGTACATGTTGCTTTTTTGCACAGGACTTTGCAAACTTCGGTTATGAACCATGACCCCTTGTAGCGATCTCGGTACGACTTGTTCCCACCAACGGTGGCATAGCACATGTAGAAGTGTGTGCGTCCAGTCGTATGCGCACGAGGTACTACACTTGCTGCATCTGCATCTGCTTCTACTCGGAGGTCACCTATCCTACCACCTTGGCAAGCTTGGATGAAGAATATTTTTGGCTTGCCTAACAGCAGCTCACTGTCTCCAGTCATCTCTTCTATCAACCGTATCTCGACTGTATTGCTATCTGAACAAATAATCTTTCCTTCCTTGCCATGGGAGAGTATGCAGCAGATAAACGAGTCATTTGCAACTCTAGTCTTGGCTTTCTTATTGCTCTCCAACAAAAGCTCATCGATACGAGAGAACAACTCGATGGTTTCTTTCCTTTTGAGATTATGGTATATCTTGACACGATAGCCCAGAAAAAGCAAAGTTCTGACAAGATTATCTTCATCTCGATCGGTTCCGTGCCGTGTAGAAGGTGCATTTTTGTTTTCAAGTTTCTCGAATACCTTGTTATTGATGATCCACGCTACACCATGTTTACTGGATGTCATAGGGTAGTATCCTTCCTTATACTTGTGTTGGTTGATGGGTTCTGGATCCATTTTGGTGAGTTCGTCATCATTGTCGTGGAGCTTGAGTGTTGGAACGAAGGAACCTCTGTCCCAAGCCTCGTAGTAATCCACTCCCTTGTCAACACTAGGCTCTCTACCACTCAGCCGCAATGGCCTACCCTTTTTACCTGGAGAAACACAATATATAAACACAAAATATAAGACTTCAAAGAGAAAGAGTGTACTCCAGCTTGGTAAGCCCCAGAGTCAAATGCTCTATACGGTCTGAGCAGAAATGTAAACAAAAATAAGGGGGGAAATTACCACTACAACTGTTCTCAATGATATTCACTACTAACACATCAATGATTAATATTAAGTTTATGTAATAGGTGTTGGGATAACCATTTTCTACTAGCTAATTGCCATACGTAATGTTTTCCCCTAAAAAATTGATGAAGAAGGGCTAAGGAAGTGTCACAGTGTGCACTATAATTATACACGATGCACTTACTCAACTCATAATACTGATGGAGTATAACATAATAACTGTGTTAGAGTTCAGGGTTCAGAGTTCATGACCTTACAATTTATCAGTGAAGTAGCTCTATTATTGACCCCAGGCCCTTCTTTTAATTTGACTTTCATAATGGCCTGGGGACGAGGCTAGCTCTATCATACAGTACTCAATTGGTACCTGCTGTAGCTGAAGGACTTGCACAACCAGAGTTAGCTATTGGGTGATTAATAGATTTCATAATAGTTGTAACGATTACTTCAAGCCACTTTTTACGTACCTGCTTTTTTCTTTTCCTTCATTTCTTCCTGCAGGGTCATAATGGTGTCCAGTCCAATTGGGCCAATGTCATCAATTTTATATCTCTCTAATTTTTCCTCTGTCAGACTCATGAAGAGGCGACCAGAAATCCCTGAATCTGAGATGGGAAGCCGAAAAAGTTAAAGCTTGAAGTACACTCACTATAAACTGACCTCTGATGATGTTGCAATCGTCTTTAGGCACATGTTTAGACTGCAGCCACAGAGCTAGTTCAGCTGCACTCAAGTTTTCTGAGAATTCTTTCACCTCTATAGTACATAATAAAAGGGTTTGTAAACAACTTTTAAAATAAAAAGCTGTTTGTGAGGCTTTTATGCATTTATTATTAAACTCTTTCATTTCTGTAGAAAAGGGTTTATAAAGCAAAATTAATATGCTGTACCTAAATGGAAAGAAATTATGTTCGTGAGGGAATTTTTTGTGCTACTCAAGTAATGGCCATTATTATCTTTTGCCCAAAAACCCCCTCAAAGATTTCCCTCTAAAAAAAATAATTTTCTTGCTATGATGGTATTGTAGTTCTTCTGTCTGCACGTACCAGGCTCATCTGGTGGTACTGCTGAAGCATCAGACTCAACCTGCTGTTTCAAAGGAATTCATGTCATACCAATTCAATTAGCAACCATTAACGGATTACCTGTGAAGTACTTAGAGAGGTTTCAACATCAGCTGTGTGGAAAAAAAAATTGATGTGCATAATTATTATGAGCTGGCATAGAATTCCCAAATATAAGTGTGTGCTATTTTTAGAACTATTATCTGCCTGAGGGTTATTAGTACACAAGGTGGAGTCCCAGGGACTTTTCTAAGGTGGTGTGGTTGGTATTGATAGTAGTGTATTCCTTAAACAGAACTGGTAGTAACCAACACCCAACTGAAAGCATTATTTTTAAGTACCTGGTATTGGCCTCAAGTCTTCTTGCAGTGTGATGATGGTATCCATCCCAACTGGTGTCAAATCAATCTTGTATCTCCCTTTCAACTTTACCTCAGTTAAACTCATGAAGAGTTGACCAGAAATACCGGCACCTTTGTAAAAAGATGTCAAATCAAAAACAAATATAAGCAACAGGGTAAGGCACCCCATTGTGGTCACAGGTGTGACTGTTAAGGAAATCATAGTTAGTAGCTATGAGTTATTTACATAGTTTGCAACCTTGAAAGTGCAAGCCAAGTATGTATAGACTCAAGTTGTTTGGCTTCTAAAATTTGGACACATGAGAGCAGATGGTGAATGATCAAGGGGCAAGGTGAGTGCAAATAGACTTTAGTTGAGAATAGTAATGATAATTCCAGTCAGAATTAGATTACTATCGCTAGGAAGCAGAGCTTGAGAATAGCATCACTGTGCTATTATGATATGTACCTTTGATCTTGTCACAATCACCCTTTGGGACATGTTTCAATAGCAGCCACTGTGCGAGCTCATCTGGGCTTAAATCCTTGGAGAATTCCTTCACCTCTGTATGTATGTATGTGACACATGAAGCAATGGCTTTTGGATAATCATGTTGAAAAAGGTCTTGCACTGACACCTACCGGATAGAATTTCCACAGTAGAGAAATCGATCTCAGATTCAGCCTGTTGTAATTATAATGAAAGAATATTAGTCTGTAGTATTAATCATGTCACTGGTCAGTCATCCACATCAGACTCATTTACACCTTTATTCACACTCATTCATATATTTGAACCTTGACACTCATTAGCAGTAATCATACACCCTGGGTATAAAAGAGGTGTGCTTTGCTATCTCTCTGGTATATCTCTATGAAGGACAAGGAAAAAGGTGTCCTGATTAGAAAGGTGTCCCCATTTCAAGGGGGGGGATAGTGGGACACAAGTGTCTTCTATAGTTTAGGTTGAATTGTAGTAAAGTGTGTCCTGGTTTAAGGACCCCACATTCACAGCTACACAATTACCTGCGACAAAGATTTAGCTCTGACTTCAACCTCCTGAAACCACACCCTCTGAGACTCTGTCAAATCAAGGATTCGCTGATTGACCTGACACTTCAAGAAATCCTCATCGCCTTTCCGCAGAGCAAGGTGTTCTTTCACTGCATGACCAGAGTCGTGTATGCACTCAAATCCGAACTTGTACTGCAGTGAGTTTGACTTGTAATCCATATGCGGAGCAAGGGTATCCAGAGACGACTCGATCCTCTCACGTATGGTAGAACATATTTCTTTATTTGGGATACTGCAGCGAGGACCTCGTGAAAGTGCAATTGCAATGTACGAAGGACGTGAGATCAAAACAACTTGGTTCGTCTTGTAGGAGAACTTGATCATGTTCTTACAGATTTTTTCATCTTCGGTCAATTCCCACTGGAAGGTAAAATCAGTGATCATGTGGGAAAATATGCCTACAGGCATGTAGCCACAGTCGTATTGCAACATCAAAGGAGCTGGATTGTTCTTGGAGGTTACGATGGAGTTCAATTCGGTCTTCAATTCTGCAGCTGTCGCACTCTTCAGGGCACAAGGCATGAAGTAGGTTTTCTTTCCAGTGGATTTGGAGGAGATAACTATCAAAATCTTGAGGTGTTCGAGAAGCTTCACTAACTGATCCAGTGGAAGTTCGTTGGACTCATCACTGCATGGCTGCATGGCACATCGGAGATCTTCATCAGAAAACATCCCTCTTTCTTTAAACTTCTCTATGATACCAGGACCGGTTCTGGTAGGGTCACTGAAAGTGTGCGCAATCAACTGTGTGATACCATCATAGATGACTTGCACATCACAGAAGATTTTGTCTTCGACACCTTTCACTCCAGGATAATAAAAGATCAGCCCCATGCAGTGATGCAAGAACCAAAGAGCTTCTTTCAACTCTGTGGGATCGATTCCAAGTTTGCCTGCTTGCTCTTTACAATCTTCCAGAAACATTATACGCCTTCTTGATGCACTGTTGATGTTCTTGCGCATGTAGAGACTCAATATCAGCCAGGCTGCTGGAATGGTGATCTCTTGGAAGTGATGGTTGATTATCTTTGCCAAGATATTCTTGATGTTCTTTTTCTCACTATCGAGACCTTTGAAGTTATCCACTGCTAAAATAGGCTCATTTCTTGCGGGAAATAGTAGAGTACCATCCTTATAAAGGCTCATATTCTCGACTCGTTCCTTCAAGAATTTCTGCTTCTCCAATAACTCCTTCTTGCTCTTCAACTCATCCAAGTGTGTTCCCACAAAGAGTGCTCTGGAACGAATTGGAAATTTCCTGCACATGCTCTCAGTGGAATCCTGTGAAGAAACACTGCACGTATCTCTGATACTGGGATCACTGAAGCTGGCAATGCTTGCAAGGACTTGAAATAGACTTTCCTCGACAGTAATCATCGACTCTTCCTCTTCTTCTTCAAGTGTGTACTCACCATCGCTATCGATGGAAGCCAATTTGAAAGGCTTATCCAACGGGTCATTCAGTCGATGATAAAGGAGGTAGAGGGAAGGTCCCATGATTAGGGAAGAAAACATATCGTAGAACTCAGGCTTACCACCAGTGTCGGTATTGATCAAAAGAATGAGATGATCAAGATCTCTCAACAGACTCTTGATGTCGTTCACCTCTCTTTCCCTGGCATCTTGAGGGAGGGCTAACAATTCTTGAATTGTCTTCCTTTTTACAAGTGTGTGTGCTTTTTTATCTGGCGAAGAATCAGAGGCAAGTGGTTTCGCTGTGGGCTCTGATGATGATGATGAGGTAATATCTGCTGCATCTTTTTGAACAGCTTCCAATAGATGAGTGAGGAAGCTGTCTTCCTCCACAAAGCCCTTTAGTTTGAGCCACTGGAACGAATTCGGATCCTCAGGATCGACTGAGATTGCTGCCAAATCTGAGCACAAGCTCCGTGCAGTGATGACTTTTGCTTGCTCAGCAGCGTCTGGGCTGGATGCCGAAACTGATCTCTTGAGTTCCAGGAGATTCATAATGTCTCCCATCAGTCGTTTGATCGTAGATGACTTTCCTGACCGAGGGAGGCCAACATGGACAAGCCTAGCCATCTTTATTTTCACAGCGATTTTTTCTTTGATGGCTTTGTAATAAACTTCCCTGTGTCGTGCATCATCTTGAGATACAGCACCTGCATAATCATGAGTTATGCTATTAGTATGTATGTCCTAGCCGCAGTTGTATGTAAACTCTATCTTGCACACTACTGCAACACAATAGAGAGTTTACTTATCAGCACAGGTACACACTTGTATGGCACTGCTCAATGCAGACTTATACATGCTCACCACATAAAAGACACATCAAAGTCAGTGTAACCTCATGAGTTTGTTAGCATTAGCTACTTCACTACACAATTTTATTCTTGAATCTGTGGACTTGTTATGGAGCATAAGCACAGCTATGTACAGCCAATTCATAGGCGGCTGAAGGTGGGGGTTCAGGGGGCTCTAGTCCCCCAACTTTTGAAGTGCCTACATACTAACCTGCATGACAATTAAAGCACTTTTTGGTAAATTATTTTCGTAGATAGCTAGTATAGTATAATGGGATCACATTAGCTACATACTAAAATCACGAGCCCCCCCCTCCATCTTTGAAATAATTATATATGCACCAGAGTCCAGAATTCTCCCTACTTTATAGTAGTCTTGGTTTATTGGACTCTGGGCTTGCCTGCCCGCAAGAGAATAGTGGCTGCATGCCGTAGGAAAATGTTTTTCGGTGGTGGCGAATTTGAATCCCTAAAGAACCAGCAGTAATTCATTAGTAACTAGCTATTAAGACCAGCTCTTCTGGAGCTAGCTAGCTCCCTCTTCTTCCTCTATCTCTGCTTTAGTTTACCTGTCTTAGGATCCTGTAGATGCGGGATATTGCTTGCACCTTGAATGGCAACGGGCCAAGCCATTCGGTTCTCTTGGTTACAGGCCTGCTGACAAATTTTATGGGAGTAGAAAGCAGCACTAGTAATTTATTTACAAGCCACCAGGAATTTGCGCATGCGTGAATGAATTTCAAAAAAAAAAAAAAAAAATATTGGAAGCGTCATCCGGCAATTCCTGCCATGCCCCGAAAAAAAAAAAAAAAAAAAAAAATTGACGTAATAAGCGAAGGTATAATTATATTTACGTAATGACATTATACAAGACATCAAGTATTGAAGAAATGCACATGATGATGAAGCTGATTTGAGCAAGTGGGCTGCTCCACGAAGCCATTATACGTGTAAGCAGGATTATTGGCCACTCGATTAACTAGAGGCTGAAAGTCACTATGAAGACTCATACACGTTCCTTTTTCACAAAGCAGCTTACAAACTTCAATAACGAACCACGACCCTGTTATAATATCACGATATGCTCTATCACCAGCAACTGTTGCATAGCACAGGTAGAAATGAGCTCGTTTTGATGTCTGAACTTCACCATCTGCTTGTATTCGATTGATCAATCTGGTAGATTTTTTGCCTTGGCAAGCTTGAATGAAGAATATCTTTGGTTTCCACTCCAGCATCTTACTGTCTGCAGTCAATCGTTCTATAACTTCAATCTCAATAAACTCACTATCGGAAGAAATAATTTGGCCTTTATCGCCATGTGAGAGTATGCAGCAAATAAACGAATCATTTGCTACTTTATTCTGTGCTTTTGTGTTGCTCTCTGACAAGTGCTTGTCTATAGCAGTGAATAAGTCGAGGGTTTCTTGTTTCTTGAGATTACGAAATATCTTGATACGATAGCCCAAAAAACGCAATGTTTCAACAAGATTATCTTCATCACGATCAGTTCCATATCGTGTCTTATGCTTCTGAAATATCTTGTTGTTGATAATCCAAGCAACGCCATGTTTTTTTGACTCCATTGGATAGAACCCTAAATTGTTAGGGTCATTGTATGGGCCTGTGGGTTCTGGCTTCATTACAGTGAGTTTATCCTCTTCATCATGGAGTTTTAGCCTAGGGGTGAAGGATCCTCGATTAGTGGCCTCATATTCCGTCAGTTTTCCTCCATCGGACTCAAGACGATTGCCTTGGGGCCAGTCACTTTTGGCTAATTAAGAGAACAAGAATAATTTGAGAGTACTCTTTAGGCAACTGTTTACTCTATAGATAAGTAAGTATTGGTCCTAAGCTATTGGGTATAACCATCCACTAACCTTGTGCTACTGAAGCAGAATCGGTCTCATGCTGTGCCTGTCATGATCATCATTAACTTATAATAATAACATGTAGACTGCATACTATTTTCATATTATACCTGTGATGAATCTGGACTGGTTTTAGCTTCTGAGTTAGTACCAGTGGGAAGAATAACTTGTTCTAGGGTATTATATTAATAATAACCACAAGAATGTATCATGGTCAGGTGATCAATCATAGCTACCTCCTGGTGTTGGGTTCATTTCTTTTTGGAGTTCTTTAATGGTATCGAATCCAACTGGTGAAATTTTTACCCCATAGTCTTCTAACCTTTCTTTTGTTAGGTTCATGAAGAGTCTGCCAGAAATACCTGCATCTGCAAAGATCAGTATAGATTTTAACCATTGCTCTATAATAAATAAGCCATAGCAACTGACCTCTAAGTTGCTCACAATCTTTTTTCGGCACACCTTTTGATTCCAGCCACTGAGCAAGCTCATCTGCACTCAAATCCTTGGAAAATTCTTTCACTTCTGAGGACCAGACATGAAACCATGCAAGTCACAGTAGAAGAACCACAACTTGAGATCATGAGGTAGCTACCTTTTAGAAGTGAAGATTCCCTTCCTAAATTTCCAGTTTGGGCCTCAGGTGAGTCTGAAATAAAATATGATTTCTCAAGCTAGCTATTATCTAAAATGCATAGCTAGCTAACCTTTTTTAGGAGAACCTCCCAGGAGCTCAACGATCACATTAGCACAATCGTCATTGGATTCTCCATTCAGACATATCTTCAGAATTTTTTCATATGTTGCATTAAGACCATTTTTATCTTTCCATCTTCTCAGAGCGCTCCTCCTGTGATATATTATGTAGAACTTGAAAGCTCATTTATAGATGATAAAGCTAGCTAGCTAGCTAATATACCTCTGCAATATTGGCCTATTGGCATAAACAGTAAGAATATCATCTCTTTCAATCCTTGTAAGTCCCATTAAATCGGCTAAGTTTTCGTTCCAGTTGACAAAAGCATCAGCGATCTTATTAAGGTGTTTCTCCACACCACCGTGTTGAAAATCCAGCTTCCTTTGTAGCATGTACCGATTTTCTTTAGGGATTCGAGATATATATAACTGGTAGTTTTCCTCAGCCATGACAACAAATCACTTGAAACCAGAGTGCTTTTTTTTTTTTTGGAGCAAGCTAGCTATCTAGCGCAGTACCTAATAACGAGGGCGTGACCGCCGATATATCGGGCGGAACCCTGCCCTTATTCTGCGCATGCGTAGAAGATTATATAGACATGTACTAAGAAACATAACAGCGTTTGTTTTTCCCTCTATGCAGGTGCTGGATGTTTTATAGCAATCTTTTCAAAGAGGGCATTATCCAGATCTTTCACTGCTTGGGCCAGTCTCCTCCAGCTGGGTCTTCCATGTTCTATATGATTATAATTCCTCTTCAGCCACTCTGTCAACGCCTGACTAAGGCATGTACCGACATCACGATTATTTCTCTCGATAGCTTCCAGTGATGACTCCTTCAGACGGAGTTTTGAAGACAGTCTCCTCCATTGAGCTGTAAGAGACTCCACAGAGTCTAAGACATCACCATGATCCTCCTGATCTACATGACATAAAATAACTAACAATGCACAGTAGTTTATAATACCTTCTTCCACTCACCTAATAGAGTGTCATCAATGCCTTTTAGTTCGTCATCTTTATCTAAGTACAATCATAATTGCATTAATCTATAGTGTACATATAGCTACTTCAGAAAAACACCACACATAGTCATTAACAAATCATGCATAGAAGTAGTATCTTATCTTGGATCATAAAAACCACAATAAAGTAAATACTCAGTCATGATAATTGATATCTACTTCTTATGCATGTAGAGTCATAAAAGCAAAATGATGTCAATGTGAATTTAGTTTCATAGCTAGCTACAGTAGCTATAAGTGAAGTGTTTGAGAAAGATCTCCAAAGCCAGCACGATCGACTGCAGACTTCAAAGCCTCTAAGGTTGCATATTCTTTGCTTCCCCTGTGATCGCCAGGGGCAAATTGATACCAGCGCTCAAGTACTGCCCAGAGGTAAGAGGATGGACCACCAATCAGTTTCATAGGATCGGCTGTGATATTGCTAATTTCATACGGTTTGAAGCCCAAATATTGAGCTATGGTCCTCCATTCTGCAATGCACTGCTGCAGCTGCTCAACAAGAGTGCCAGTGTGATGGGAGTGAACGCGAGTCGTTCCACCTATGAGAGAGAATCTAGGCTCATTGCAACTGCAGTTATTAAGCAGCTAAGTTTGTTCCTCTATCTTCTCACTCCATTCAAAAAAATGTATAGCTATAGTATTAGTTCTGGCTGTTTCACATTTGATATCATCAGTTCAAAGATTGGTTTACATGCACAGTCACTATAGCAACTGCCATTTTACACAAATACGTACAATCATACCTGGTTTTTGATGAGGTTTTTGGGGAATGCCACCATCTGAACCACGAGCGGGAGCAGGGGAGTTCGTAACAGTTCCCTTGATCTGCATGTCCCAAGCACACATATATTCTTATCGAATACTGATTATAATTATGTCTTAGCTATAGTTACCTCCTCTTGGAGTGAAGTCAACATTCTTCGGTCAGCCCCTCTTTTGATTCCATAATCTTCTTTCCATTCATCTTCTGGTATTGTCGAAAATACACGACCTGCTATCTCTTCCTCTGAAATATGAAAACCAAATTCAAACCCATGCATGCATCTCTACAGTACTAGCTACATGATAAACAACATACTCTCAATGATCTCACAGATTTCTTTCTTTACAAACTTGTTCCGCAGCCAAGCAGCAAGCTCTTTTGGACTAAAATTTTCAGAAAATTCAACAGCAATAGCTGCTGCAGAGTAATTAGAAATCATAGCCACTGTTGTCAATTTAGCTATAGCTTAGTTCTCACCATTACTTGAAGCAGCCTGACCAGGTCCGTCACTGCCTCTACCACCTGAAGCAGCAGCACCTACACATCAAAATCATTATGAAGTCGATCTATTGAGTTATAGCTAGATAGATAGCATATTTACCTTCTGGGGGACCACTTGCAACAATTGTACAGATTTTTTGAGCAGTTGTGGAGTCTCCACCGGCCAGACAAGCCTTCAAGAGGTTTTCATACGTTGCCTTCAGGTTCTTTTTTTCTTTCCAAACCTTTAAAACTCTCACTCTAGATAGTAATAGGATAATAAATGACTGACATTAGCCAACTTCTAAGTAGCTTGCTAATAATTGGGCAAGCTTGACAACTGCTTGCTAACATGGTAGATAACATATGTATCTCACAAACAAACCTTTGCAGAGGCAGAGCTCCAGCTGACTTAATGTCTGTGATTTCATGCGGAGCTAGTCCCAGCGAGGTTACCAGCTTTATCTCCCAATCAGTGATATACTTAGCTATTTCCCTCAAGTCGTCGTCATTGTCTCCATGATCGAAATCTAACTGTTTCTTCAGCCTCCCCCGTCGGTTAGCAGGAATCAGCGCATCAACGTAGTCTTGATAGCTGGTCATTGGTTGCTACTCAGTACTTATCTAGCTCGACAATCAACACAGTTCTTCGTAGTATACCTATTTACACAGTAATTAGAACAACTATTAATAAAGTTACCAAAAAAAATAGTAATTGGCGGGCCCGGGCCAGGCCCCAAGGGTTAGCCCCAAGGGTTAGCCCCAGGGATTTTCCTAGTCTATATGCATGTACTATGCGCAATGTACATGTGACATGTATAATAAAATTAATTAATAATAGGTAGCTAGCTAGCTTGAAGCAATGGATACAGGAGGAGTGGATAAATCATACTCAGAATATGTGAACCTCATCCCACTTCAGAACAGATTTAAGTTGGATAAGACTCTGGATTATGAGCACAATCGTGTTGAGAAGGACCTTACAGAGATAGCAGGCTTCTTTGTGGACTGGGAGTCAAAGGCAAGCCACTTGGGGCTCACTAATGTGGACATCAGTGATATTAAAGAAACCTACAGAAGCAAACCTGAACTCCAAAGGTGCTTGCTCGAGGGTGTGTGAAATTAATTTTTGGAAGGAGGTGGAGTAAAGCTTTGGTATAAGGTAGTAATTCTGAATGGTGGGGTAATTTAAATACCTGAAAACTATATTTAATATAGCTAGTCATAAAGCTTTAACTCGACTATCATTACCTGATATTTAAAATTTTAGAAAAGCAGCTTTGCAAAAGTGGAAGAACAGACTGAGTTTCCGTGCAACACATGGTCGCTTACTAAAGAGCTTTCTTGAAGGAGGAGCTACTGATGCAGCAGAGGCAGTGTGTCGAATTTTAGGAGCTAATATTGGTGTGTGTTACATTGTATTAGCATATTATTGAATTTAGCATTAGTGTTTGTGTGTGTCTGCATTGGCCTTAATGTTTATTATAGTGAGTTTCTGTTATTTAGATGGAGCAGAAGCTGAAGGTGCTACTGGTATTGGTCACAAAGGAGTTCCATCAGCCAATGGCCAAAGTATAGGTACCCAGGCCTGTGACTGCCTGTATAGCTAATTGTGATAACTCCATCCCTTAGCTATAGGATCTGTTAAGCTTCCAGATATCACAACTTACTACCTCCAACTCATAAAATGGATCAACCCAAAAGGAGAGGAAGCAAAACTGAATATTTACGAAGAGATGTCACCAAAATGGAAGGAGGTTGCTGGTGTGATTGGTCTGAGGAATGCTGTTATTGGCACTATAGCTGCTCCAGGAGCAGGGCGTGGAATGATTGATTGCATGCGTGATGTCTTCGGGAAGTGGATGGAGAATTGTGATGCGCTTCCTAATCACAAACGCTACCCACTAACTTGGGACGGTTTGTGCAGAATTCTAAAAGATTCTGACAGTGTTATGGTGATGAAACAACTAAGAGAAGCTCTAGATGCTGAACAAAGCACTTTAAGAGGCACCTTCCCTGAAAATATACCAGGTAAGTAGCTATGGCATAGTAAGTCCTTCCTCATTTGACCTATTACACATTGCTAGTTTCAAAGCAGATTGAAGCCTCAGGCATGGAGGTTTCGGCCCCAACTTCAGCGCAAGATGACCAATCAGATTCAGCTATTGCACCTGCTGGTCAGACTAGAGCACCTGGTAATAGTTAATAGTTAATTAGCACAACGAAGAGGTAGGGGGTAAAAATAAAAAAGTTGTTACTGCACATCCTATAGCTTTAATCATCCCCTAAATGGGGTGTTGATTAGATTTGTAAGCATGTGGTGATTATTAACAGCTATCTAGACCATTTCCTCCTTTGGCCATGTAGTTATGGGATAAAATTCCTGTGGTTTTTAAAGAAAAGGCACTAGGTAGACCTTTACCAGGTAACCCTTTACCATATTCCCACCATAATAGTTTATCCGACCCTTTACCATATTACTTTCGGAAAAGGGTTGCCATGAGTGCTAATTTGGCGCTATGGCACCAAAGGATAATCAGGTGTGCCAACATTTGAAATTGTGGTACCAGCTGGAAAGTGTTGAGTTTGATTAATCATGTGTCCAAACACCTGACTAGTACATTATATACGCTTTGATTATTTTGGTGCCAATACTAAATGGCCCAACAAAATTGAAATAGGATGAAATTCCTATGGTTTTTTAAAAAGTACCATTCAGCACTACCAGGTTACCCTTTACCATATTTCCACCATAATAATATATGACCCTTTACCATATTATTTTCGGAACAGGGTTGCCATGGGTGCTAATTTGGCGCTATGGCACTGAAGGATAATCAGGTGGTGCCAATTGTGGTGCCAGAGCCTCTGCCTGGAAAGTGCCGAGTTTGATTAATCACATGACAAAACACATTGTATGCTCATTTCAAAAGCTGGCAATACTTATCTTGGCACCACAAAGAGATCCCTGGCAAAATTGAATATCAGCACCCCTGCCAGGCTACTCTAATAAGGTTGTGATAATGTTAAACTGCAGTGAGCAAATGGATGGCTTGTGATGAACTTGCAGACTGGCTAGAGAAAGAGGGGGGTGTGGCAAAAGAGGATACTAAGAAATTAAAAGGCAAGTGTTATGATTTGTATTCTCCCATGTCGACATGTCACAGTCTCATTATGATGATTACATCTATAAATAACCTCGTCCCCAGGCTCTAAAATTTCTCTTTCCTGCCTCCACATAATTTTAGAACCGAGCCTGGGTACGAGGCTAATCTATAAAATCATGGATGTTTAATAATTAATGTAGCCAATAATCTAGGTAATTTATTTGCCGCAGAAAAAGGAGTGACTGAACGCGTCTTCATGAAGCTGAAGGCCCCAGTGGCGGATTACAACCTCTTGCCAGGAACTGAACTGATTTTAGAAGATCTGCAAGAAGATCTTAAAAAAAGAAGAGCTAGCTAATCCACTAGCTATTAGTTATAATAATTTTCACAATGTCTATTGAAGTTGATCCTTTGATCTTTCATTATTGCTTCCTCTTATGATTGGTAACAGCAAAAACCATCTCATAGAGTGGGTGCATGATCAGCTCTCTGCTGGTCATTAATAGAAAATTATGGTCAAGAATTGCTTAGTAGTGCTTACAATGAATTATCCAGGGATCAAGTTAATGCAAATAGATATAACATTGGCATCAATTGAGTATCATGATCATGGATCAGCATATTGATTTTAGTGTCACAATGTAACACTGCAAATGGAACACAAACGAAAGAAAAAATGGCAAGCAAACAAACAAAAATCTAGCTATTATAAATGCAATCATTATGTGTTGTAAACAACAACAGACAGAAATTTCATGAATCTTTTAAGTACTTGACGGTAATATTAATTTGCTGCACACCATCATGAGTAGCTGCTTTGCATAAGTATTCCACCACTTTCAAACCATCATCGTCCAAACTTACCAACCGGAACACAAGAGGTCTGGATAACTTGTTATTTGTATCACTATGCATGCGAATCAGTGCACAAGTCATTTTATTCTCTCTTTCTGTTTCGAATTCATCTCTGAGTTTTGAGAGAGATGTATGTTTCAAAGGCAGCTGAACAAGATGTATACTTTGGTGCCTTTTGTCGTCAAAGCTACTTGAAGGAATTTGACTCCTTACCTCACGAAGGAAATCATATTGCATGATGTTAAAGAGAGCGTAGATGATTTTCAGATAAGTTGCTTTGAAGTGATTGTCATTTCTCCATTTAATGAGCATCTGGTGACACCTCTCTTCGTTGTAAAGATATCTCTTCTTTATCTCTACAATGTCTTTATCGGACATATCAAGATAGCGCCCAAGCATACGCCATTTCCTCTTGCAGTTCTCATTGGTGGCTATAAGCTGGAACAATTTACCTTCCTTCGAGAGAGGCACGTCTGGACAGGAATCTACACATCTCAAAACTGAATCAATGAAATCATCTTTACTGCCATGAGCCCCAGGCAGTTTTGAAGCTGCAGGTAATTTTGAAGTCTTTCCTTTCTTCTCTTTATTTTTACTTGGAGATTCAGAGCCCTTTTTCACCCTGGTATCCGTACCTATCTTCTCCTGTTCAGCAGGACCCTGTACCTTCAAGCGACGAGCAAGTAAAGGCGATCTCTTTCTTCCCACGTCAACTCCAGATTTAGCTGTTGAAGTCAAAGGTGACTTCACTGGGTGTTTTAGTGGTCCTTCCTTGGTGGATGATAGTGCACTTCCAGTTTTCCTCACAGAAGGGGGAGATCGACGAACAGGAATGCGAGATTTTGCAAGTCGACTTTGTGAAGAGGATGAGGTTTGTGGCTTCGAGCTTACTGAAGACACAGCTTGAGGTGAATTTCCATCAGATTTAACCAGCTCTTTGTCATGACTGGATCTGGATGCACCTTGAGTCAACTTTGCTTCCTTCAGTTTCTTCCATGTTTGGTGATAGGACACTCTCTCCTGATGGTATTCCACACTTGACTTTGCTTCTCTGAACGTTCTGTCTTCACTTGCAAGTTCCTCTTGGGGACTTTGTTTTCCAAGCACAGATGCAACATCATGAAGACTCAATGTACCAAGAGGAAGGTGTGGGTGTCCTTCGTGTGATTGCAGTGCTTGATTGTCCACTGTGTGATGTGAAATAGGCCGAGCAGTGGATGTGAGTTGTGTGTGGACATAAGCTCTGGTTGTCCTTGAACCTGTGATTGCTGTCTTTGTGTGACTTGGTACTATGCCTTGAAAAGGCACTGGTTCTGTAGTGCTGAAGGGAGATAAAGGTGCTGAAGGTAATGTGTTTGGTCCTGAAGGCAATGGGCTATGAAGAGGTCCTGGAGGTATTGTGTTTGAGGGAAATATGCTGTGCAAGGGTTCTGAAGACATTGCATAAGGTAAAGATGTGTTAGGCAAAGCTGATGAAAGTGGCACGCTGTGTGAATGTTTGGAAGGCCATGTGCTAGGTGGTAGGACTGAAGGTGGTAAGGTGTATGTGCTAGGTGGTGAAACTGAAGGTGGTAAGGTGTGTAAAGGTTTGTAATACCCTGTGCTAGGTAGTAGGACTGAAGGTGATGTGCTATGCAAAGGAACTGGCGAGCTAAAAGAGATGGAAGTGGAGGCTGAAAATGTGAAGAAAGACTGAGCTGGGAATTCATTAGTGGTGGGAAGTGCCTTTGGCTGAGGCAGTGATTGACTTGGTGGTGCAATTGCTGTGTTATTCGTTGCAGGTGGTGCAATCATTGCAGTGCTATTTGTCCCAGAGGAGAAGAGTAATGAATCAGATCTTTGGATAAAGTATGACCTTGTGTTAAGAGATCTTCCATATTGCTGACTTGATGCATATGAATCTGAAAAAAATGGAGTGAAAGATAATAACATTTTGTGGAGAGAAGAGAGAGAGAGAGAGAGAGAGAGAGAGAGAGAGAGAGAGAGAGAGAGAGAGAGAGAGAGAGAGAGAGAGAGAGAGAGAGAGAGAGACTACCTTCATTTCTCTGTCCTGATACATCATCATCTTCATCAAGGTCATTTACAGCAATTTCTCCTTTGCTAACATGTCTCTGAACAGGAGAAGGCTGGTCTCCCAACACTCCAAGGCTGTTTGGAATCAGAGATAAAGGAGCAGCAGATGGTGGAAGTGACAGACTGACATTATCACTTGTTCTTGCTTCTAAATTCACTTGTGAAGTAGTCATAGGAGGCAAAGAACTTACTGATGAACTGGAAGATGAAATACTATGGCCAGTCACTCTATTCGGGGTAAGGATATGCCTGCCACTGCTTAGAGTGGTAGTACCAGCAGTGGTCACTGCTTTGCTGCTTTCCTCAACTGAAGAAGACAAAGTTGATGGTGGCAGTTTAATTTCAGAGTGAGCTGTTTGTAGAAGTATGGATGTATCAGTTAGTAGAGGTATGGATGCACCAGTTTGTAGGGGTATGGATGTACCAGTTTGTAGGGGTATGGATGTACCAGTTTGTAAAGGTATGGATGCACTAGAAGACTGATTCTCTGAAGTAGCTTTTGGAGGCTTGGGCACTCCTGCTTTGGATTTAGACAGGCTCTTAGAAGTGGGAGTGGCAGTGGGAGGAGTTTCAGTCTCGACCCTACTTCTCTGCTCCTTGAATGATTTCAAAGTCTTATCGTGCTCATCAAGAAGTCGACTTTTGTAAGTGAGAGGCTGATGTGCTGGTACTTGTGTTCCTATAACAAGCAAAAAGGGTTGTCATATACATCAACTAAAATTTTTTGCCCACGAAAATTTCCCATTCCAAAAGAGGTCAAAGTACACTTCTACAAAGTGTGAAGGTCAAAGTTCACACCATATCTACTTCATACACTTTTATTTCCCACCATACTAGTGTGGAGGTCAAACTACATACACACACATGCTACGTACCTTCTCTAAGACGGGATGCTGGAGTGGAAGCAACTACAATACTTTAATATTGGGAGGTCCGATAAAGGACCCTCCAAGATAAGTACAGGCATTAAGTTTAATTACAGGGGTCAGTATTCTATAGTATTCTATAGTATTCCATTGTGTAGTATTTGTCTGTAGTGCAGTGGAACCTCTGAGTACAAGGATCAGCCACTTTGTCCTTTGCAGAGAGGTTGTCCTTTTCTTGGAGCTTAAGAATGTACACTAATGCTACGGGAAAGGAGCCCAAAAGAACATCCTTTGTTGTCCAACAATGTGTTACCTTTGCTCTCACTTCGATGTGAAGAAGCTTCACTTGACAAAGCTGATTCAGAGGGAGTTGGGGAAGAAACATCCGTCTTTGAATCAATGCCACTATCCATCACAAAGTTTTGATCAGCTGATGCTCTCTTGGGTGGTTTGGTACGATGATCTGGGTATCGAGTATTGCTTAGATTTGAAGTTGAGGTAGAAGTGGCTTTTTCCGGCATTTGACTGCCGTTCTGAGCATGAGCAGTAGGCTGCAACTGTGATGGTGCATCTAGAGATACGGTAGACACAACTGAATTTTGAGAATTGGTGTCAACCCTGTTCTCTAACAGCTGAGGAGGAGGAGAGGGAGAGCGGTTGTGCTGATGATATTCTGAAGTGAGTCTTGGAGGGTGATTTACTGTAGCAGGAAGAGAAGCACTCCAGGGTTCGTCACCAAGACGATGACCTAGGGGGTAAAAAAATAAACATTAACTTCCTAAGGGAAAAATAAACATCATAAAAAACATTGATTTAAACTCTCTAACTTATACTGCTGCAGTAACATACACATGTAGGTTATAGTACCTTCAGATTCAGGAAAAACGGGTTCTGTATGAGATCGAGGGGCGGAAAAGGGTTCAGGGGGAGGTGGGGAGCTGCGTGGATCCCGATAGCCACTGACTCCACTACCCCCAAGACTCTGAATGCCGAGACCCTCTGAGTGTTGTCGGGGATCGAAATTGGCAGGATTGATGGAACTGGCCATCAACCCCCCCACACCCCCTCCCTGGCCCCCGTCCCCCAGGGAACCTATGACTATACGCTGTTGGAACAAGGCATCCATGAGGGTGTGGCCATCATAGGGAATGTGGTCACTTCCTGGAAACTGAAGAGGAAACAAAATTACGGCAGACCATTATTGTGAGTAGACACCCCAGATATCTACCATATTACCCCTAACCCTGTCTGTCTGTCTGTCTGTCTGTTCGCCTGTCCATTTGTGTATGTGTGTCTGTGTCTGTCTGTCTGTCCATCATCCAATCCATTTGTCTGTTTGTCAGTCTGTCTGTCAGTCTGTCTTGTCTGTCCATCATCCAATCCATTTGTCTGTCTGTCTGTCTATCTGTCTGTCTGTCCATCATTGAATCAATTTCTTTGTTTGTCAGCCTGTCTCACCTGATGTAGGGCTAGTGCCAACTGATCAGGAAATTCAGGCTTTCCAATTTCTTTGAGCGTCTTCACAAAATTGTGCTTTATAAACAAACAAAACAACAAAAACAAACAAACAAACAAACAATAGTGAGTTGTAAAGTTATAATCTTTCATGTCTCACCCTTTCAACTAAGTTTTTCATGAAGAGGAAGTTCAAAGGTGAAGGCACCCCCTCTCCTCCGATGAACTCGGCCACCAGTTTACCACCATTGGCAAACCCCTATTGTAAGTAATGAATAATGAGGTCAAATCACAGGATCTTACCCATAATATATGTATTATAACCCAAGCAAATTTCATGTTGACTCACATCTGGATTGAAGAAGTAGTTGAGGAAGAACCGTTCAATATGACCATGGCCAGAGTTAGTAGCTTTTTCAATCAACCACTCTTGCTGCAAAATTCAAAAGAAAGATATAATGTCACTCAAAGAAGTGAGGGTTTGAAGGAAACCATGACCAGACAATCTAAAAAAGTACCTTTGTATATACACTCTATACAAAATAACCTCCAAAAGAGGACAACCTCTCTACAAAGGACAAAGGGCTGGGTCCAAGTGTGTCCATTATTCGGAGGTTCCATAGTAAACTTACCCCATCATCTCTAGATCTTATGGCAGAGGAGAGTGTTATCTGTGCAAACTCGTGGAGGACTTCCACCACCTCATGCAATTGAGCATCTGAAGATCCCAGCTGTAAGAATCAAGTTACATGATTGAATCGAGTCACATGGTCACATGGTGAATTGAGTCACATGACAGTCACATGGCTCAAGATGCTGTTATGCACACATACAATGTATACATACAAGATCTAGTCACATGAGTCATGAATCAAGTCACATGGCTCAAGATGCATGGCAAAATAGTGTTATGTATACAAGAATAAAGTCACATGATAGTCACATAATAGTCACAAAGGTGGTCACATGACATGACTTACAGAGTCCATTTGGGAAATGCCGAGGTGCATAGGGGTGTGGTCAGGGGGAGAGGGAGGGGGAGGAGACTTAGGCTGAGGTCGGAAAAGATCCTGCAATGAAGAAACAATCAATATGTCGTAAATCTGAGGGGAGAGAACAAAGTATCATGCATCGAAATAGAATTTCACTGACATCATCTTGATCTCTTCTGGAGTAAGAAGCAGCCCCAGTTGCTCTTGGAGGCAATGATGAGCCCAAAGCTCCTGGTTCATACGCTCTGGCTGGTGGCAAAGAAGCAGAGGCACCACCTCCTCTTGCCAGCAACAGCGAAGAGGAAGGATTAACAGGTGTGAAAGCTCTTGGTATGGAATCATCAGGCAACATACTCCGTCCTCTTCCTCTTCCTCCTCCTCTTCTAGGTGGAGGACTTGGTCTCACATCCCTTTCTCTTCTAAGAGGACGATGGCCAGGCTTTCTTCCAATCAAGGATCGTCCATACATGGCATGAGCTCCTCCATCTGAGCTCCCATTGGTTGAATCGTCCTCATCCAATTGATTCATTCCACCCGAGTCATCTCCACTGTCACCATCATCAGATGCTGAACCAATCAACACTTCGTTATCAGATACCTTGTTATCACTATACCCTTGCACTGGAGAATTACTTGTTTGTGGTAATGCAACTGATGATGGATCACCCAATGGTTGTGGATGTGTCTGTGGGTGTGGTTGTGGGTGTGGCTTGGAAGGGAGAGGGTGTGCAGGGTTGGCTAAGTGGTCCTTGTACCTACGCACATATTCTGTCAGCTGCACCTTCTCAGCATCTATGGAGTCTTGCAACAGTCCATCCTGCAAGTCAGAGAAATACGTAAGTACATAGGCGTAGGAAGATGATTTTGGTTAGGGGGGCAGCAGCTAGGCTACATAGCACACAAAGTATACCATCTAAGGGGGTCAGGGGCATGTTCCCCTGGGAAAAATTTGACTTTTAGATCCCCTTAGATTGCATCTGGTGCAATCTGAGAGGCAAATCTGGGTTTACATCACCAATATTATAAACATTGGTTCGTGCATGTGTTGGGAAAAGTTTCTACCTGATTGATAATTAGCTAGCTATATAAATATTATTGTAAACATCTAAAATTTACAGAAACAAATTGTTTTGGAGTTTCATTTAGGTTCAGTTCATCTGTCCTTCTGGTAAATTGCTTTATCAATCATGTATTGGGAAGTTAACAAGTTATTACACTCTTCATGTCTGGAAGTATGTTTAGGGATGTTTAGGGGGGCTGTAGCCTTGTTCCTATGCCTATGAAGTAAATACCAAGGGGAGGAGGAGGTGAGGGGAGGTGTGGTGAGGGGAGGGAGGGAGGGAGGGAGGGAGGGAGAGGCAGTGGTGAGAGGAGGAGGTGAGGGGAGGGAGGGAGAGGCGGTGGTGAGAGGAGGAGGTGAGGGGAGGGAGGGAGAGGTGGTGGTGAGAGGAGGAGGTGAGGGGAGGGAGGGAGAGGCGGTGGTGAGAGGAGGAGGTGAGGGGAGGGAGGGAAAGGCGGTGGTGAGAGGAGGGTGAGGGGAGGGGGTGGTGAGGGGAGGGAGGGAGGGAAGGAGATGAGGGGAGGAGATGGGAGGGGGTGAGGTGAAGGAGGGAAGGAGGGAGGGAGGGGAGGGGGAGGGGTGGAGGTGAGGGGAGTGGGTGGTGGTCCTTGTGTCCACTTACAATTCCTCCTCTGTACTTGTCAAGGAGTAGGGCCACACACTCCAACTTTCTCTCCTGCACTCCGATGCAAAATGCACTCCATAACTAGAGGGAAGAGGGAAGAGATAGTTTACTGTGACATACAAGTCATCTTTAGTGAAGGGGGGAGAGGGAGGGGAAGGGGAGGGGGAGAGAAGGGATGGGGGGAGGGGGGATAGGATGCACGCATGACTACACGACACTCACCCCTTTCAATGAGCAGTCAAGATCATTCTGCTTCAGGAAGAACTCCACTAAATTCAGGTGACCCCCCATGACAGCAAGAGCAATTGGAGGATATGACTCCTGTAGGTTAAATCACCATTGATCAGTCAAGGAACAAATCAATATTGCTATTCTCTCTTTCTTTCTTTCTCTCTTTCTTTTTGTCTTTTGTTTCTACTTCACATGTACCTACGATCACATGTACCTACGATCACATGTACCTACGATCACATGTACCTACGATCACATGTACCTACGATCACATGTACCTACGATCACATGTACCTACGATCACATGTACCTACGATCACATGTACCTACGATCACATGTACCTCATCTGGAGCATTCACGTCAGCTCGGAAATCCATCAACACAGACACGACATCCTCTCGTCCACAAGCAGCTGCCAGGGAGATTGGGGTCAGGCGTATTCCGCTGCTGAGGTGGACCCATGACGAATCGGTATCAGCTCCTTTCTTCAGGAGGAGTTTGATTGAGGCCAGACTGCTATGACTGACAGCAAGACACAGGGGAGTGGCTCCATTCTGTGGCAGAGTTACAGACAATGACAGACACAAACAAACAAACAAACAAACAAACAAACAAACAATACCTTGTGCTGTGCATTGACTCTCGTGCCCTTATGGAGCAGGTACGCTGCCACGTCAGGAACCTCCAGGGTGCTCTTGTAATGGAGCACCGTTAGCCCCACCCCATCAATGGCGTTCACGTCTGCCCCCTTCTCTACCAGCATCTGGATCATGTGAAAGTTCTTCACCTCACAGGCAAGATGGAGTGGAGTTTGGCCTGACACCTACAATCATTTATTTAATCAATTATTTAATTATTTCTATATGAAGAATGCTTATGATAAGAAATTCATATTGACTGGACATAATGTATAGTTTGTCCTACATTTAACTGGACATTGCATCAGTGTGCATTTTGACAAGTACTTTTGTCCTGACAAGCAAGTAATGACCAGACATACATATGCCAATATTGGCCGGAAAATGTCGGGTGTCAGGCTGTTATCATAAGCTCTGTGATGTATGGTTTACCTTGCAGTGAATGTTGACAACAGCTTTCTCTAGTAAAGCTAGCACCTTTTCTGCACTGCCTTTGGATATGGCACGATGTAAAGCATAAGATCCTTCCTGAAATTCACAGGAAAAAAAGGTTCATTCAATAGTGAGTAGTGATTTACCTGTCTATCTCGTAATGGCTTACTTTTGTAGGGGCATCGACGTCTGCCCCGGAAGCAACAAGGGCTTTTAACATGTCCAGACCCTGTGGATCCTCTATGGCCCCCAGGATCTCCTCACTGCATGCCTATAAGGTACATACATACATAACATACTGTCATTTTCATGTTTGAGAATTTGAGATTAAGCTCTGTATGTGTAAAAATTGATGAGTATGAATCATATAAAGTCCCTTGTGTTTAATCCACCAAAATTTTAACCCACAAAACTTTCCACCATATTACGGTATGACTGGCTACTTACCTCTTGACCATCAGGGAACAAGAAACCAACTTCGTCGTCTCCTCTCTTGAACTGTTCCATAATGGAGTCCACATCAAGTACTGGAAGTGCAGCTAACTCATTGGTACCCTGGAAACGATGATGGTCACGCTCCACTCCCATCCCTGCCACACCCCCACCGGCTATAGCTCCACCCACAGCAGCATGAGGGGGTGGAGTTCTCCTCACTGTGCTACTACTGAGCCCGCTAGGTTCCCGGGAACTGTGAGAGGATGTCACAGATGGGGAAGTCCCTGATACATGTCGCTCATGATGTGATAATCTCCCAGGTAGAGCACTCATCGTGGTTTTATCACCCAAGGGCTCAGCACTATCAGAAAATGAATCTCCTTCCATAACACCCGATAGACGCTTCTTTCGTGGTTTGTTCTGATGTTTCTTTATTCTCAGGGAGGCAGCATCACTAGACCCATCAGCTTTGTATGAAGACGAAGATACATAGCTCGTTCCTGTGATGGATTCCTCTAAGCCAAGCTCCATTTCATCTTCGGCTACGAAACCTTTCATTAGTGAGCTTTCATCAGACTCTAGAGGGGAGCGATTTCTATATCTTCTCCGGCTCCGATGTTTCAATTGGGCCGAATGAGAAGAGGCGCTAGGACGCAATTCTCTTGATTCTCGATCATCTTCATCAGGACAAGGATATTTCCGGTGAGCCAAGTGAGAAGAAGCATTAGGACGTAATTCTCCTGATTCTCGATCACCTTCATCAGGATGAGGTGGTTGTTTGAACATTTCTCTTTCTCTTGCGTAAGTCAAGGGAGTACCATATGACAAAACGCTCGGACCACCAGTGTTCCTTCTGCTCCAATCTAATTCATCTAGTTCTTCGTTCATCCTTTCTTCTCCTCCTCCTTCACCTTCACTGTCACCAGCCTCATCTTCATTATGATCACTAGTAGCACTCAAATTATTCTCCGACTCTATCTCTTCCAGCTGTCTCTGTATCATGGCTGCTCTCTTTCTCTTCTTCTCCTTCAAAATCATGTCAGCACTGGATGATGGATCCTGACTCACTCCCGATGTTCTCTCCGACAGCAATGGGTATGTCGCTTCATCAGTGCCTCCTATCAAAGGCACTTCTTTGACTTCTTCCCCTGTAGCACTGTCACTATGAATATGAGTCATGTGATCTTGATCCTTCAAGACATGGGTTCTAATTGGAGGAGGCATGGCATAGGGAACATGGCTTCGGATTGGAGGGGGCATGGCGTACGGACGAGCATGTTGGAAATTAGCAAGCATTTTAGCAGTGCCTTGATCACCAGTTTGAGTACCAGCTGGATTAACAGCTTCATCACTAGGAACGTTATTTTCTTCTTTGGGTTTTGAAGTTGTATCACTTCTATCCTTGGTGACATCAATTCTATTAGCACTCAAATCACCATTACCTTCGTCATCACTGCTCAGTATAGGCATAGTATCTGCATAACTACGCACACTATAATCCAGTAATGATTCTGGACCAGACACTGAGGAATCGTCGCGATGGGAACGCGATTTAGAGCCTTTGGTGGTGGAATCTCTTGTGTGAGCTTTTGGAAGCAAAGGAGTGCCGTAACTAGCCGTAGGAGGAGGTTGGATTTCATCAGTGGAAGGAGGTACTTCTGAATCTGTGTCACTCTCTGATAGGTCATTAATGACATCCTGGGCCACTTTGGAACTAGTTCCTTCTAATTTATCAGCAGTGGCCCCATCAGTCGGTTTAGCTTCTTGATTTTTCTTATCCTTCCCAGTGGCCCCATCAGTCAGTTTAGCTTCTTGCTTTTTCTTGTCCTTCCCACCAGATACCTCTTCAGTGGTGGAACTTGACTCTGGAATATTTGGTACATCAGTAGAAGCAGTTACTTCCGAATCTGTCAGGAAAATATCTCGAGGTTTGCTTTTGGATTCATCTATCATAATGCCAGGACTTGTTACTTCATTATCGTCATCTGAAAGGTCATTAGGGTCAAAGCTATCATCACTATCGTCACTTTCTTCCAAATCTCCATGGCTCCTCATGACCAGAACTTCATTACCAAATGAAATTTTTTCCATGACTGGAGCTTTGTTACCAAATGAGACTTTTTCGCTTTCATTTACACATACCACACCTTCTTCTTTTCCTCCTGTATTGATATTGTGGTTAGAAGCTGCATCTATTCCTTCAGCTGTCTCAAAATCATTCTCTAAGCTTTCTGGCACCCTCGTGGCCATAACTTCACCTAATGCTTCACTTTGAGTGGCTATTTCATCCCGTAGTTCGTCTTTCCTGTCAAAATGGTCAACTGAAATGGATCCTTCCACTTCCACCTTCTCATAAGTATCAAAGTCATTTTCTACTTCATCTTGCTTTCTTGTTGCAGTGACTTCATTACCTAAAGCACCAGAGACCATCTCATTGCCCACCAATGTCCCTGCATTGTCTTTTCTTCGATGATCTGGAGCTGCCATGGTATCATCATCATCATCTTCATCCAAGTCATTCTCAGATTCATCTTGATTGCCTTTTGCAGTGACTTCATTATCAGAAACTATCTCCTTGTCTTCCAATGCACCTGCCTCATCTCTTTTGTGACCTGGAGCTGCCATGGTATCATCATCCTCTTCATCCAAATCATTCTCAGATTCATCTTGATTGCCTTCTGCAGTAACTTCATCATCATAGATATTAGTGGTTTTCTTTTCTTCCTTGTCCCTTTGGTGGTCTTGAGCCATGGAATCACCTTCATCATCAAAATCATTCTCTGATTCATCTTGATTACTTGGTGCAATAACTTCATCATTGCAGGCATGAGTGATTTTCTCCAACATTTCTTCTTGGTGGTCTCGAGCCATAACATCATCTTCTGAATCATTATCCAAGTCATTCTCTGATTCATCTTGGTTGCTTGGTGCAGTAACCTCATGAGTGATTCTCTCCTCATCCTCGAGTGCTCCTTCCTTCTCTCTTTGGTGATCTGGAATGACAGCATCATCTTCATCCAAATCATTCTCAGATTCATCTTGATTGCTTAGCGCAGTAATTTCATCATTGCTGACATCTTTGAGTGCTCCTTCATCCTCTCTTTGGTGATCTGGAATGACAGCATCGTCTTCATCATCCAAATCATTCATAACTTCATCATCACAGCCATCAGTGACCTCTGCCTCTTCTCTGATATCAAAATTTCCATCAATACTTGCATTATAATAACTGGATGCACTCGACTTCTCTTCTAAGCCAACCTGATGAGCAGAAACAGGTGCATCTTCTTCATCATCACTTTCATCCAAATCATTCAAATCATCTTCTTTTCTTGCTGGAATGACACCATCATCAACGTTATTACCAATTCTTGGACCATTGTCCATCCTTTCTTCTCTGTTAACCTGAGAATCGGCTATATGATTTATACCTCCCTGGCTATCTGTGAAAGAATTTAAAGGCTCATCGACATCCGATCTCATTTCAGCTCCTTCTACAGAATCATGCCTACCACCTCTTGAGCCATTTCCCATTGAGTGAGTCTCTCTAGCAAGTAAAATATTGCTCTCTCTTTGTTCCTCCATTTCATTTCTTTCTTCTTCTTCTTCTTCTTCACTTTCATCCTCTGAAAGATCATTTTGCTCGAAACTGTCATCACTAGAGCATACACTTGCCCTCTCACTCTGATCCATGAATATTTCATTACCGAATAGTGAACTCCCAGTAGTAGCAGTACCAACTGTGCAGCTGGCATCAGCATTGACAATGCTAGGTGTAACAATGCCCAATGGATTATCTTTTACGACTCTTCCCAACGCTTCACTGGCTGAATTGGGTTGGGATGAATTATCTTCGGGTTCACTCAAATCATTCAGTTCTGCATCAGGATCAGTGTGAAGATCAGTATTGGGATCAGTGTTGGGACCTGATGCCACAGTAGGGAAATCAGTCTCAGATTCACCCTGTTGTAATAATCATAAAAATAATGTGTACAGTACATGGTACATCTCAATAGTTGTGGGGGACTGTCCTGATTAGAAAGGTGTCCATATTTCAGGGGGTGACTCAATACAGATTATGAGACAACATAAGTTATCACACAAAGTGTCCTGATTAGCCCTGGAGCTATATTTAGGGACCCCCATATTTTGCTGCACAAGTTATATAAAAAGAATTATGTGATTACCTGTGATAAAACTGAATTGGATTCAGCTCCGACTTCAACCTTTAGAAACCACACCCTCTGAGACTCAGTTAAATCAAGGATTCGCTGATCGACCTGACACTTCAAGAAATCGTCACTGCTTCTCTGCAGAGCAAGATGCTCTTTTATTGGATGACTGGAGTCGTGTACACACTCAAATCCAAACTTATACTGCATCGAGTTTGACTTGCAATCCATGTGTAAACCAATGGTCTCCAGTGATGATTCTATCCTCTCACGTATGGTAGAACATATTTCTTCTATAGGGATACTGCAGCGAGGACCTCGTGAAAGTGCAATTGCAATATATGAAGGATGTGAGATAAGAACAACTTGGTTTGTCTTGTAAGAGAACTTAATCATGTTCTTCCAGATTTTTTCTTCAGTCAATTCCCACTGGAAGGCAAGGTCAGCAACCATGTGGGAAAATATGCCTACAGGCATGTAGCCACAGTCGTATTGCAACATCAAAGGAGCTGGATTGTGCTTGGAGGTTACGATGGAGTTCAATTCGGTCTTCAATTCTGCAGCTGTCGCACTCTTCAGGACACAAGGCATGAAGTAGGTTTTCTTTCCAGTGGATTTGGAGGACATTACCATCAAAATTTTAAGGTGTTCAAGAAGCTTCACTAGTTGATCCAGTGGAAGTTCGTTGGACTCATCACTGCATGGCTGCATGGCACATCGAAGATCTTCATCAGAAAACATCCCTCTTTCTTTGAACTTCTCTATGATACCAGGACCGGTTCTGGTAGGGTCACTGAAAGTGTGCATGATCAGCTGTGTGATGCCATCAAAGATGACCTGTACATCACAGAAAATTTTGTCTTCGACACCTTTCACTCCAGGATAATAAAAGATCAGCCCCATGCAGTGATGCAAGAACCAAAGAGCTTCTTTCAATTCTGTGGGATCGATTCCAAGTTTGCCTGCTTGCTCTTTACAATCTTCCAGGAACATTATACGCCTTCTTGATATGCTCTTGATGTCCTTGCGCATGTAGAGACTCAATATCAGCCAGGCTGCTGGGATGGTGATCTCGCGGAAGTGATGGCTGATTATCTTTGCCAAGATATTCTTGATCTCATTATCGAGACCTTTGAAATTATCCACTGCCAAAATAGGCTTGTTTCTTTCAGGGAATAGCAGAGTACCATCCTTATAAAGGCTCATATTCTTAACTCTTTCCTTCAAGAATTTCTGCTTCTCCAATAACTCCTTCTCGCTCTTCAACTCGTCCAAATGTGTCCCCACAAAGAGCACCCTGGAATGAGTTGGAAATTTATCATGCATGCTCTTAGTGAAACCCCATGAGGAATCACTGCATGTATCTCTGATACTGGGATCACTGAAGCTGGCAATGCTTGCAAGGACTTGAAACAGAGTTTCTTCCACGTTAACTGACTCATTCTTTTCTTCAAGTGTGGACTCACCATCGCTATCAGTGAAAGACAATTTGAAAGATTTATCCAGCAGTCGATGATAAAGGAGGTAGAGGGAAGGTCCCATGATTAAGGAAGAAATCATATCAAAGAACTCAGGTTGCCCACCAGTGTTGGTATTGATCAGAAGGATGAGGTGATCAAGGTCTTTCGGCAGAGTCTTGATGTCACTTACCTCTCTTTCCCTGGCATCTGCTACATCTTTTTGAACAGTTTCCAATAGATGAGTGAGGAAGCTGTCTTCTTCCACAAAGCCCTTTAGTTTCAGCCACTGGAAAGAATTTGGATCCTCAGGATTGACTGAAATTGTCACCAAATCTGAGCATAAGCTTCTTGCAGTGATGACCCCAGCAGCCCCTGGGCTGGATGACGAATCGAGTTCCAGGAGATTCATAATGTCTCCCATCAGCCGTTTGATCATGGATGACTTTCCTGACCGAGGGAAACCGACATGGACAAGCCTAGCCATCTTTATTTTCACGGCAATTTTTTCTTTGATGGCTTTGTAATAAACTTCCCTGTGTTGTGCATCATCTTGAGATACGGCACCTGTAAAAACATTACTAAGTGTATCTTCTTCTTTTTTTTTTTAATTTTTTTTTTTTTTTTTACTACTTCATAGTTAAGCTCGCCAAAACTCATTACTGCTAGAGAGAATGAAGTGTGGGACTACTTCCTCAAAGTATATTTAAGAAATTTTGAATTCTGCCTGTTACCGTTTCATACAGGATTTGGAGTGGGTCTGCATGTTTGCCAGACTCTTTGGGCTTGCCTGCATAGGAAAGAGCCTGGCCACATAAGAATAGTGGTAGAGGCCCACTTTTTTTGCAGGGTGGGAGAAAAGGTATAAATAGTATACACATGTACCCATCCCCAGAATTATGGGGATTCATTATTTCTGTGCAAGCCCATTACATAAATAGTAATTACCTTGAGCAGCAAGATGGCTGACAGACCGTTCAAAGATTCTGTTGTTCTGTTGCATTGCATTAGGAACCTCTTCCAGCACTAGATTCAACTCACTTCACTCTAAGAAGCATTTTGTGCAAGCTTTTTATGAAGTGTTTATGTGGTTATACCAATGCACTGGGAATAGCAAGTCTTTTCAACCATAACTTTAGTTCAGAGAAGAGTAGTGCTCACTTATTGTGTCTTTGCTGATGGATCACAGAGTAAGAGCTAGTAGTGTTGAGTCTGGATAGAACGTGAATGCTATTTTATTTCTTTTACATCATTCACCATGTGCATAGCGCATGCGCATGCAGGCTTAAAAATATAAATATAAATTATTTCTATTTCTTAATTTAGAATTCTTAAATTCTTATAAATAGAAATAGTGGCTGCTGTAGGAAAATGTTTTTAAGGGAGTTGGTACCCACAACTTTGGTGGTTTTCGAAAATATTTCGTCGAATTTCTAGGCTTCATACTGCCTTCATACATGCCCCTAGAACCTTTTTTTTTTTACCACCAAAATGCAGCTTTTTTAAAGAGCTTTCCAATGGTCTATTTAAAAAACTCCTAAGTCCAACCATGACCGAGATAGCAAAAATATTTTGGAAAATTGTACAACTGATATCTCAAAATATCATACATGCCAAACACTACACAACGTATGAGGGAATTAGCTGTATCAACATGTGGTTGGAAGCTACTCAAGTGTGAATGACCACCACTTAGTGGTATGTACACAGCTGATTTCCTTCATACGTTGTGTAGTGTTTGGCACATAATAAGTATGAAGGTATATATTTTGAGATATCAGTTGTACAATTTTCCAAAATATTTTTGCTATCTCGGTCATGGTTGGACTTAGGAATTTTTTAAATACACCATTGGAAAGCTCTTTAAAAAAGCTGCATTTTGGTGGTAAAAAAAAAAAAAGGTTCTAGGGGCATGTATGAAGGCAGTATGAAGCCTAGAAGTTCGACGAAATATTTTCAAAAACCACCAAAGTTGTGGGTACCAACTCCCTTAAAGGGGAGTTGGGGGTATTATGACGAACTTGGCTAGAAAATCACTAATAATTACTTAAGCCTTTCCCGTAGAGCTCCCCCCCCCCCCCCCCCCCCCCACCTCCCTTTATTCCTATATAATATTACATAGCTATGTTCACCTGTCTTAAGGTCCTGTAGGTGTGGCAAATTGCTTGCAGGTGTATCAAGTTGGTTTAAATCCTTAGGACTTGAATCAATCTGATTCAAATAATTAGTATCCAATGGAATTGAATTATCAGGATTCTCTTGAATCTCTTCCCTATGGTGATCTTCTTCAAAAAGGCTATTACCATGGGGAATAGGTTGTGCTGAACCAGCATGAGGTAGATCAGTGTGTTGATGAGCAATGGGGAGTGATATGGGGTTAGAAGAGATGTGGCCCCCTTGTTCTGATGGTGGCATGTGTCCTGGATACGTGAGTGCAGGTACGAGGGCAGGACCACATGTTGAGTCATCATCAATGACCTACATAAATCAGTTGAGCATGTTCAATAGGAAACTATTAATGGCATGGCAACAGGTATTATTGTACTCGCTCGTTATTAGGCATATGTGCTTATAAAGCAAATCACCACTTAACAGCGAGTATGCGCCTAACAGCAAGATGAATAATTTCACTTCAGGTAAGCATTATTTAGAGTACTCCATATGACAGCGAGATGAATTATTTCACTTCAGGTGGAGTACTGCATATGAGTATGCACCTAACGCAAGATGAATAATTTCACTTCAGGTGAGCACTATTTAGAGTACCACATGAGCAGTTCCGGTCCTTTTTAGTAAGTAAGGAGTAGCTAAACTAGTAAAAACAAATAAGCCTAAAGAAGCGTTGCCTAACAGTTCAACCTTGGGGGTATGAGAAAAGCAATCTGGTACCTCTGTAATTTCTGGGAGTCTGTGGAGAATATTAGCTCTCCCGTCAGTTTCATCTTCTTCCTCTACTTGCTCTTCGGTGTCATAATGTGGGCGACAGAATAAGAGCAGCTTTGGTGTAGAAGTAGACTCTCTTCCCATTCTGGAACCAGAATGAGTTTGCACTCCAAGAGAGACCACATAAGCACGGCTGTCACTATTACTTGAATGGAAAGAACTTGATCTTCGATTAGGAAATGAATCAGGAGATTCAAATTGAAGGTCGTCTTGGTGATAGTGTCTATGGCGACCTTGTGACCTTGTGGGGGAGTGATGGCTGGGAAAAGATCGATTTGGTTCCTGTATGGAATAGCTTGATTCCGGTCCCATCGTTTCCAAGTCTGTATGCCTTGACAAGTCATTCAATTCTGAATCCATTGAGCCCAAGTTCGGAACGGAATCCAAACTATAATATGGGCAAGGGTCCAAATTTTTCAGAGGAGTACCTCGAATGTCCATTTTGAGCTTCTTGCTTCTATAAGTAACATCTAAAGAGAATGAGATAAAAGGACATAATAATGATAACAACTATGACAACAACCACAACAACGATAACAACAACAACAACAACAACAAATTACTTGTAGTGTCAGCCAGCGTCTTCCTTGACACCTTCTCCTCCATGATGCCGGCCAGAGCTTTTAACTTGTGCATCATAGGACGACAACGTCGGCCACAGTCTGGCAGCTGCCATAACTTCAAGAAGTTAGTCACCTGCAGAAATTACATAGTTGGGGAGTAAATGATGGGCTACTAAAGTCTATTTCCATTCACTGATCATTTGCTACCTCAAAGGTCTGTCCTAGCAATTTATTACGATGGAGTATAACCAGAAGATTGATCTCTCTCTCTCTCTCTCTCTCTCTCTCTCTCTCTCTCTCTCTCTCTCTCTCGAGCTGATTATCCACTCTCTCTGCTGGTATTTGAAATTTGAAGAATTTAGAAAGTTATAGCAGTTATAGTGAATGATCATGGTCCTTTAACTGTGGAATCTAACCGCTCAATGTGGAGTTCTCATAATGTGTGATCACATTCTATTGTGTTCACTACTTCATGCTTGCAGTGAACCCTGACCTGTTGCTCCCTGTCCTCTGGACTTCCTTTCACTATGGGGTCTAGTTCTTCTTGCCTGTAGCCTAGGTAACTGGCTATCGTCACCCACTCAGAGGTGGAGAAACAAATGAAGAAGTTGAAAACACCATTGGGAGGAGAGTAATCTGAAAATTGTACAAAAGCATAAGCTATCATTAATGTCTAAGAGTGTATCCCTATCATTAACAAGTGAGCGCAAAATTTTTTTTTCTAAATTAAAAAGGTTAAGTAGGGATAGCCTAAAATCTAGCTGGGCTGTATAATGTACTGCAGCCTCGTATGAAAACAATCCCTACATTTACATCCACTACCTATAGCTAACTATGGCAAATATAAACGTGATGACACTGAGAATTTAGTGGTGTGCCGTTGTTCATGTCTCAGATAATTTTAGGGACAGAATTTATAGTTGTTCAGGTGAAAGCCCAGTCATGTTACACCGTGGTTTGCTATTGTGGTTGCTGATAACGAGTACTGTGGGTCTCAGTGTAGACTGCAGATGGCCATGACTATAGCCAGCAAGTCAGTGTGTATCTGATCTTATTACACCGATTTGCAGGTTGGTTGTCACAAAAAAGGTCGTCAATTTGCACGCATGCGTGTTGAATTCCATTGGTTTTGAATTGAGATGAATGTGCATGGGTGCAAATTGACGACCTTTTTTGTGACAACAGACCTGCAATTTGGTGTACTAGAGATGCATAGCATTGTATGGGGCAAGCATGACATGTACATGTCCTGCTATAGTCTGCTCTTTGGAGATTCTGCCTCACACCTCTGGAAGACATTCGATGTAGTCTGGCTTCTGTAGCTTCTGGATTCTCCCAATCCCTTCTCTCTTCACGTCAAGCTTGATCCCGTTCGCGTCGTCTTCTCAGATGAAACACATGTTCCTCAGTTGTTTCTGCTGCTTGACGAGCCCTTTCACCCTCTCTTCACCTTTGCAGCTGTACTCTTCTACATTCACTATCCATAACTCCAAAGATGATATTCAGTAGCCCTAAGCATGCATGAATTTTAGATTTATTGCGCATGCGTTTATTAGGACATACGATGATAGAAACACACATATTTATATGGGCTCAAATGGAAATTAAGTGGCTGTGGGGCTTGCTCGTGCTCGCCCCAATTATTATTATATTAATACGCTTGTACGTACGTACGTCCATCATGGTTCAAAGGTCAGTTGGTAACGCACATGTGTGTCACTCATGGCAACATGCAAATTCAAAGCGGATCGAGCCATGGAGCGGCTCAATACGCCCAAGCACTCAAGTTTCTGCTATGGACTTGACTCAACAATGAATCTTGACGCTCTAAGTGTCCAACACTATAAAGAGGAGCAAGAGAAAAAGGTTCAAAGGTCAATAGTTACTGCCAGGCTGGCGAAGATAGAAACAAGTAAGTGGCTGAAGACTGCAGTGAGCCTAGGCCAGCGGAGAATGCATGGCTGCAGCAAGCCTAGATAGCAAGCAAGATGCCAAGAAAAGCCTCACTGAAGGAGGAAGAGCACAGCATAGGCTTAGCTAGAAACCAGCCCCAATAGCATGCAATTTCAAATGCAAAATAAGATTGTCACAGATTTCTGTGGGTGCAGACTATATAGTTATTATAAAGAAACAGAACATTTTTTTCTTATGTTAGCAAATGAATTCTAATATTCTTCCCTCTTCTGTGTAGATGTAGTATTTCATTGTAGCCTTCTGAGAACCTGTAGGTAGAAGAGAAAGAAGAGTTTTAGTTTATACAGCCTTTGACCTGCCATCCCTACTTAGAGAGTGCATGCTACTGCACTCTTGATGATTGAGTAGATCCCTGTCATTAGTACAGAATTGGTAGCCTACGTACGTACCATGATCACTGCATAAAGCAGAGGTGTTTCGTCCGAGTGTCTTGGTGAGTACAAGTGCCTCAACCAGTTCGGCCATTTCTAATTTCCCTCGTCTTTCTATCCAAACCTCCACGATTGTCCCGAGGTTGTGCTGGACTCTTTTGGACTCTCTCATCGTTAGCCCGAAGTTGCTCATCAGAGAATTTGCTAACTCGAGAGATAGAGGGATGTAGTGGAACCTCTTGATGGCATCATGAAGAACTGCAGGAAAATCACCAGAATTATTACAACTAATGCAGGTCTGGGTCTAACAGCCTTAGTGGACCAAGGGACCAGGACCCAGTGGTCTCTCTCTCTCTCTCTCTCTCTCTCTCTCTCTCTCTCTCTCTCTCTCTCTCTCTCTCTCTCTCCCACATCATATTGCATCAGCTCACATGTCTGTCTGGTTGACTATTGAGACACAGAGGAAATGTTTGATAAACATTGAACAAACATAGAGGAAGTGTTAAAGGAAGTGTAGTCATTTGGGGCACCCCAACTGACTTGGAAACACAAACACTTGCTATTGGGACACTCAGGCTGGGAAACCACCAGTTTATGATGAGTATTATCATTACCAGCAGCTGGTGTGATTTTGAAGATGGAGATGCAGAAGCTGGTACACATAGATAACTAAGTAACCATCTGACGTCTTATACAAACCTTGAGATTGAGTCACATCGTCTTCAGGTATCTCTTCTATTTCATCTTCGTCAGGTGCTGGATCAGAATTAGAGCCATATTCACTTTGCACTGAAATAAAAAATTAAAAAAACAGAGATTAAAAATTTTTAAAAACAGTTCAAAGTACAGAGGTTAAACTACAAAGGTTAAGGTACAGTCTTCAGTACCCACTAACCTGCATCTTTCATTTCGCCAAGAAGTTGATAATGGGAAGGAGGACTATCAGGGCCTTCGGAGGACTCAAACAGTGCAAGGTAAAGGGCAGACAGTCCAAAAGATCCTCTGTTCATCAAGAAATCTATCAAGCGGGATGCCTATATATAAATATAATTTTTGTTCATTAGAGTCCTTTTTTACATTTTTTTTCATGAGAGTAATTATGTCAAATAACATGCTTTGCTGTTTAAAAACATCATTCAATGTGATGCAATGATTGCTCAACCTCTCTTAAGTACACCAAAAACTGCTTCTATACATCACGGATGATATCACCATGCCATCATCACCACCACCTGTGTGTACACTAGCCCAGTGTTTCACATGGGTAGCTAGAAGGAACATACTACTGTAGATTTCAGGATGGTTGTCCATAAGGAATGAGAAATAGGTAGTGGCTTGCAAGGACCTAAGAAACCATGTTATATGGAATTCATGCAATTGTGTAAATCATAGAACAAAATAAATCAACCAGTACAGCTGAACATTATGTATGCCACAGAACAATGATTCTTGTGGGTTTTGGTTAAAGAAATACAGTTGATTTCATAGATGGAGTGTCTTAGCAGTTTACATAATTATTGAACCACAACTGACTGTTTGAGGGTCATTCAGACACAAACATACACCATTGCAACTGAGCATGCTTAGAGTTAGAGATGCCCAGAACCTACTCTGAAGACCTTAGATGGAGGTCTGTGTGGATGGCAGATATTGAGAGGTATGAACTGTTCAGGAATTGCCCACCATTTATTCATGTGTGAGACCTCACTCAATTCGAGCTAACAGGGAATGTGGCACCAAAAGAGTACATAAGAGGCCCAGATAGGATGCTTAGTGAATTTGAACAATTTACAATCCTTACAAACACTTGTTCATAGGCCAACCTCTTACCTGCATGAAGTACAGAGAGACCTGTTTGATGCCACTGGTATTTGGGCTAGTTATAGCACTATTTGTTGGACTATCAGACAACAAGGGTTTACTTATAAGAAAGTAAGAATCACTGCTTTGCAAAGGAGTGAAGAAAAAAGAATATGGCTGAGATATCACATTACCCAGAAATGCTAATGTGGTTAGACAAGACAGGGTCTGATAGGTGGAAGAACATCCGAACCCATGGTTACTCTCTTAGGGGAATGTCACCTCAAACTATACAGCTACGAGTAGGGGGGAAGAGAGTATCTGCAATTCCTGTAATGACAAGGCAAAATATAGAGGATATGTACACAACCCAGGAGAATGTTGAAATTTCTTGATTTTCTTTTCAATGTGTTCTCCCTATTATATTGCCAGAATCCTCGGTGTGTTTTGGTGATGGACAATGCAAGCATTCACCACCTAGATAGAGTGCAGGAAATCATTACAGTATTGGAGCTAGACTGTGTTTCTTGCCACCATATAGTCCTGACCTAATGCCCCTTGAGGAAGTATTTTCGAAGGTGAAACATGTCTTGAAAGCTAATGATAGTGGATACTTGACAACATCAGAACCAGAAACAATTGTGAAAATATTGTCACACAATAGTTATAGACTGTCATTGTTAAGGAGTTGTTAAATTTATTCTTTGTTCTTCAAACTCGCTATCCGTTAATACTCCAGATTCATGTAGTTGTTTCAATTCACTCAACTGTTTAATAAAATTATGTGCTTCTTAATTCTGCCTTTCTAACCGGGGATAGTGTTGGAGTCAGTGGTGCAGAGTTTGTCCCAGTTTCTTGATCAGGGGTCAAAGCAGAACATAATTTATCAAAGACAGACACCACATGCAGCACTAGATCACTCCTGTGTATGGCCTCTTCCTGCTAAACATTGCAATTTGATGAGGGTTGTCAAGAGAACCATGGGATGGCAAGCATTTCAGCCCATAATTTATATGTGAGTGTTAGCTGAAATCCATGGCATCAGGGAAGAGAAGCTCTTTAACCTGCATACATCTATTGTAGCACTATTCCACGCGCGCAATTGTGTAACGCACTGTGACGCATAGCACATTCTATTTTCCTGAGTGTGCAGAACGAAACACTCATGCGAGTTTGACCACTTCCCTTGGGTTGGTAAAGGGTCGGCCCGCGAGACTAGGTTGACAGAAGGTGGTTGATGTGGCCCAGGAATAGGTCCATTCCAGAATTAGTTAAGGTTACGATATAGAGTTTGCTCATGAATAATTCATGAGTTAATGAGGCGAGTAGTTGCACCAGCAATGAGATGCTACAGTTGAGAGAGATTTTGAAAAGAAGCCACTGTATGCGAGAGCTATGGTCTATATCTATGCATCGATCGCTCGATCAACGGCTAAAAGCGATCAAAATTCAGGAGTGTTGGCTTTTCTGGCTGACTGACCCTGCCCACTGGTTCATATAATAAGAATAAGTACAAAATACAGTCAGCACATGGCTGCAGTTGGAGAAAATAACTCAGCTGAAATCTACTGTACAAGCTGACCTGTTCCTGTGGTTGATAAGAAGTGCTACTGAGGTGTTGCTCCTCTGTTTCTGTCAAGACCCATCTTTCCTTGAGGTAAGGGAGAAGATGCTTCACTTTGAGGCCTTTCTTGATGGATGGCTTCAGTCGAGCCAGGACACGATGGACCTGTTCATCCTTCAAGTCATATGATCCATCTAGTAACGACACAAAATCAAATCATTTACATTATATCAATTTTTTTCATGATGATTTTGCCATATATGGATCCACTGATAATTTAAGTAGTGATTGTTTATCTTGGCAGATGGAAGAGAAGAAAGCATATGATCTGCCAGATCACACTCATGAGTTGAATGCCAATCTAATAAGCTGTGTAATTGCTAACATCACGTAACATCACACATGACTGCTCCTACAAAGATGACAGACATTCAGTACTAGCTGTCTAAGCACAAAAGGTCTTTGTTACATCAATTCACAGTCACAATCTCACAAGAGTGTAGACACAAAACAGGTGGGCGTGGCTCCTTTTCATGCTTACAGTCAACACTTATCCAGTGATATTATAATGAAACAAGAATACCCAACATTCTTTTACAATTCTTTTACGTAATGTTCATGACTTGCTTCTTTCTATGGAATTAATGCTAGCAACATGGTGGAGCTACAATCTCATAAGCTATCATTTCTCCCTCCATAAAAGTGGCAAGGCTTATGAGATTGGGTCTGTAAAGACGCACCAACTTCTCTCAGAGCTTTCGGCTACAGTTAGTCCCACCCATTATGCCAACCATACAGTACCTTTTCCAAACACATCTCTACCAAATAACTCCTTCAGAATTCTTCTTTCCTTCTTTTTGAGGGAGGAAGTGGAAGAATAACCTTCAGGATAGTAGTAGCAATAGCAGGTGGTATTGGAGTGATGCTCACTTTGTGACTTCTCCATGTCCATGATAATCAATCCAAGTATTTGGTCAACGTTACTAAGCACCATGTAACAAATAAGGTCATAGCTATGATTAGAGATAGAGATAATCACATTCATCCATTTAATCAAGTACACCTCGCATGATAAGGAAAACCCGTAAGTCAAAACCGCGTACCGCAGGCTGGCCAGGGGGACCACCTGGGGGATCACCTGAGATCTTCCCGATCCCCGGCCCCCAAGCATAATTATGCGCATGACGTCGCTTATGTTAAGTTACGGTCAATCCGGAACTAGCTGTATTAGTCTGGCGCCAGATCTATGTTAATTAGGACTATTAAATTTTATAGAATCCTAGTTTAGTAAGTGCTGCGGGCGGGAGGTTATTCTATTTCTATTGCTTCGTTGTTTGTCCCAAAGGTCCTATCTTCATCCATCATTCACCACGGGCTTTCCCAAAAAGAGCTGTATGTGAAATAATTATATTTTTTGATGCGGTGACATTTTCAATACGCGGGCGGTGGACAGGAAACAATCATTCTATTAATAGTGGCCTTATTAGACTTTTAGGTATATTCGATAGAGCTTATCACTATATCAGTTTCACCGTCTAGTCTATCTTTTAGTATAGTTAATGCTACATTCTCATTAAAACGACTAAGAGCTTCACACAAATGCTGAAAAGTAGCATGCCCTCTGCCTCTCTCTAGCCATTGCATCAAGATACTGTAGTATCTCTCTTCAATTTCATCCTCTTCTTCTTCCAACTCTCTCAAGAAGGCTTCATCCAGTCCTAAATAATTCCCAAATTGTTTCCATGTTTGAGGAGACAAACGTTGGCTGACATCTAACAAAGCATATCTATGGAACCTATTAGTATTAGTATGCACTAGCACACCAGTACCACTAATACTCCTCCTCGACGTATCTACTGAAGCACCACCAACAATACTTGCTCCTTTAGGCACTGTAGTCCTTAAAGGATGTATTCCAACATAGTGAGAATCCATTTTAGTGCCATCATCACTTTTAACACCCATAGGACCTTCAGGGACCTTCCTTTCTCTTTTAGTGTATTCAAAACTTCCAGCTTCACTATCACTCCTTGGAAAGACAACTTTCGATTCAACTTCTTTTCTATGAAATCCGTGTATTGTTGGGGTAGCCACTGGTCCAGCAGTTGTCACAAAGAGATGACTCTGGAAAGACTCCAGTGGCTCTCCATGTGGAAGGGAAGGACCAAGTTCCCCCGATCTAGTGGTCCAAACTCCACCACTTGCTTCAAGTTGGCTCTCTGGTGAAGCCTCTAATCTTGGCAGTGCCTTCTTTTGTGGCACTACAATAGGTCTGCCATGAGCTTGTTCTATTGTGCCTTCATCCAACATATCCTGTGAAAGATGGACACCAACAGATTTGGCAAGGGTAGTAGCAAATGATTTCAAATCCTTAACCTCCCACAGGCAAAGAAGTAGCTCCTTTATCTTCTCCTTTTCTCCTACATGTGCTGGAAATTTCTTTAGCCAAATTTCAATACTCTCTCTTGAGCAACTTCTGTGCTTTATTTCAATAGGTTCTCCTGAGTGTCTGGCTTGTATATCGTATCTCATCCTCGGTTCTAGCTTCAGTTTAAAGAAGAGTTGTGGCCATTTTGGTCCAATCCTAGTGCTGATACTCTCCACGAGTTTTTCCATAATAAAAGTTCAACCACAGTCTCAACGCCATGGCTACTCTAAATCTTAGAATGCATGTCTATACGGCCGGCTGTTAACCTAATTAGGCACGCCCCCCGAAATATTTTCTGACAACGCTATAAATAATTATACAGCAACAGCACTTCCGGTCTATAGTATACTATGCCCTATAAAGCATAGTATACTATAGACCGGAAGTGCTGTTGCTATATAATTATATATAGCGTTGTCAGAAAATATTTCGGGGGGCGTGCCTAATTAGGTTAACAGCCGGCCGCGCGGGCGCGAAGCCTAGCAGAATACGCATGCGCAGATACAATAGTGGGGGGAATAGGGGTGTGCCGGCTGCAGTCCATTAAACAAGTCGATTATTCATTCTCTACTTTTAAGGACTAACATGAGTAAGTCAGCTACCTAGCCATAGTTTTGCTCTAGGTGTGCAGTTGAAGCCTAGGTATTAATTTCATAATTCTTATGCAGGATTAGCTAAATGGCAGAAAAAAGAAAGTCTTATCATTCATCTCCTCCCCCTCCACCTCGAATGAAGTCCAGTCCCATCTTGATAAAATCAAAGCATGGGAAATCTGAAACGAACACCGGCAAGACTGACTCCCCCACCTCCAAACTCAAACCTCATTCAAAACAGTTCAAGATGCCTAGGGCCTTCAGCAGTGGCACAGTGTCTCTGGGGAAATTGGGAGGCCGGGGGAAAAAGGGAGGCAAGACGAAAAATAATAACACTATTACTCCCTCTCCTGATGACGACTGTGAGTCACAAATTGGTGTTTCACACCAGAATAGGAATGGGATTAATATAGATGTGGAGAATGGGAATGAGACTGATACGTTGACTCCCAGAAAATTTACAGGAATTGGTGTTATGCCTGAGCTGAAGGTAACTGGAGCCGCAGCTGGACTGCACCTTCATAAACCTGAAGATAATGTCCCAAAAGACCGGAGGTCAGCAACACTACCACTCTCATTCTCAGATTCCGTTCCAAATCGAGAGCTACCACCACTCCCCGATTCTGATATTCCACACCGAGAACTACCACCACTTCCCAATTCCGATTCCACTCCGAATGATCCCGATTCTCACTTTCGTGAGCTACCTCCATTACCAGATGACGCTGATATAGAAAGTTTTCAACCCCAACCAATCTCTAGTTCATCTCCTGGCGTTTCAAGGTCTTATGAAGAAGTTGAAATGAGTAGCAAGAGACTATCTTTCTTGCCTCCAACTGAGCCTATTGGAGAAGCAGTGAAAAACTCAGGTCCTCATGGTAGTGGATTGACAAAGTATGAACAGTTATCAAAATCAGACGATGCATTTGTTAAAAAGTCTGATGAAGATGCTTCATTGGATGAAACGAGTGGCCTACCCAAAGGAGATGTGTCAGGAAGTTCAGAAAGAGGGTCTCCAGAAGCTAAAAAGATCCACTCACAGAATAATAAAACCGTGTCATCAATAAGTTTGCCTATTTCACTTACCACTGTTAACACCAACAGCATGGCCGAGCCAAACAAGGATTATACGATTGGTGAGATTATAGATTCGTATTCGTATGCTTTGCCGGTTCGAGTGAGAATTCTACAAGGCTATTGCAGTGACACTTCTGATGTGAACATTTCAACTGACGACATTTATAACATTCATGCTGTTCAGCATACTACAATGTTAATGGTGAAAGACGAAGAAGGAAGGACACATCGAATCTCTTATCAAGCTCCAGTGAAGATTGGCCTCCTCTATAACCCTAAAAATGATTATGAAGAGAGTTTGAATGGTTATAACTTTCCGACTATATCTGATCTGACGTCAACTGCAGTTGCTTTGCCAAAACTGATTTGTGCTACTAAAACTGTGACATACGGGGAAGAAAAGAACAGCGTAACAGAAGGAGAAATATTTGTCATCAGACACGTCCATCGCTCTATTTTCAAAGGAAAGAAAGGGCTGAAGGTGTTCAGCCTCTTGAGAAGATCTAACAAAGTTCTCCTTGACGACTGTCAGGGACACTTCACCACAAAGCCATCACTAGTGAGGATGGAGTTACCAGAGCTTTTGGAGAGGGTGAATGACCTTTATCCTCAGGACGCTGTCATTTACCCTGTGACCGATAGCAGTAACATCTCCTCCGATTTCCCAGGTAAAAATGATAATCAGATTCCATATTATATTCATGATCTTAGATTTGCCGGGTATGTTTATGCTTAATATTTGGAATAAACACATTTTATTGCACAATATGATTCTTATCATCTCAGCTTGGCTACACATTATTCCCTCAGGAAAATTAGATATTCAGTGGTCAACTAAAATGAGATTCATTCTCAATAGCTAAACTTTGAACTTTATAATGGGATCTCAATGTAGGGCAGGAAGATTTATTTTGTTATCTATTTAAGGTACATTATCAAGAGTGGTTACGTTGATGGAATGTAACACACAGACAACTTTGGTGGTGTCCGATGTTTCATGTATGAATGAAAAGGCTCTTGAAGAAGCTAATCTTCATCCCATCATGAGAGAAGAGCAAAACTCATTCGATCTTCTCCTAGATGATGACGTTTCAAGACTTGAAGTGGCAGTCTTGAAATGGACGAACCCTAATTCAGATTCAAATGAATCCCTCTCCCGCTCTCTGGAACTCAAACAAAATGGAGTTTCTCCTTCAAAAGAAATCAGCGATGGCCAGCATACTTACATTAATCTTCAGCAAGCAGCTGGTCAGAGTGCCATGACGACAACCTCTAAGGATAGCAAGGAGGACTTGGCCTTTCAAGAAGAGGATGAAGATGCGGGGTAAGTGAGAAACTCCTTATATCCACAAGTGTATACAGCTCTGCACTATATACCTCTCATTATACCTTTTATCAAGTTTCTGTCCTGTCAGATTTAGCCACGTACTAACAGTGGAACCCCTAAATGTGGACTAATGTAAATGTGACAGTCGAGGGTAGAAACCAGTTATTTACATTTTAGTCAAAGTTTACTTTTGTGATGTTTTACAATAAAAATTTCTGCAAATGTAGAAAGCATGAATTAGCTATATTTGATTTCTACCCTCGACTGTCACAAAATGCAAAACACTTTAAGGGATCCCTCTGCAATAGTCAGCACTGCAAAAACAAGTGAGCGTATACTTTATTCTAAAGGAATGTTCCCTGTAAACAGTTTACAAGAGTAAAAGTATGTTACTGTTTAGAGAGCACATTTCTTAGATATGTAGTACACACTTTCATTCTTAGAGTGAAGACAAAAGAGTTCCACTGTAGCTATAGGCACTCACTATCAAACGTCAGTATGACCAATCATCTCTTATCATCTAGGTACGACACAGTAGGACTACACCTTATACGCAGTGATCCTCCCAAGCCATCCCACTCCTCCAATGAAAGCCTTGATAAGGCCACCTTAGTGACACCAAGCAACCATGAATACTCCAAAGTCTGCCATTCAAAACCGCCCCACTCTTCCAATGAAAATATTATCAATAAAGGCACCTCGGTGATACCTAGTGACCATGAATATTCCAAAGTCTGCCATTCGAAACCCCCCAATGAGAACGCCAATAAGAGCACACCGGTTACGCCTAATAACCATGAGTATTCCACAGTTTGTCTTGATTTTCCTCCAAAGATAAGCCCAGAGAGCCTTCCGTTTCCCGATCATGGTTATTCAACAGTGTCTCGACACCGAACTGTCAATGGTAGAGTCATTGAGGGAGAACCAGAGAGAAGGAATAAGAGAAGAGATGATACTCAGCAAAGAGCAGAAGAAGCTGATGATGGGGATCAACTATCAGCCTTAGTGGAAGGGCTGGAATCAAGGTTCAAATTGTCCCAAAGTGCACAGCAATCAGTGGAGATGACAAAGTGAGTAACTGGATGTGTTTTTGTTTTTGTGTGTGCGTTGTATATATTATTTTTGTGATCTTTTAAGTGAATGAATGTACATATGATAACTTCAAGTCACGGGATATGAGATGCAATTCCTACTATAATAATAGAATGCAGTCAATGTTGGAGTCTTTGACCAGGAAGTTAGAATCCATGGATACTCAACTCAACACTTTGGCAGCATCTCCTTCAACAGTGGGCCAAGCTAAACCTGTTGAACCTGTTGAGCAAGAAGCACCTGTAGTTGAGAAGTCCGAGGAGGAATTGAATCGTGAATTTCTCAACTCCCTGAGTGCTCAACAGGTACTTGATTGTCTAGCCACTGATGGTCAGATTTGTAGGTACAATGAAACCTCCAAGTAAAGGACACTTTAGGATCAGCCATATTGTCCTTTGTAGAGAAATTATTCTTTTCTTGGTGGTTAAAAATGTACTAATGCTATGGGAAAGGGGTCCAAAAAGAAGCGTCCTTTTTTTAGAAAGTTGTCCTTTTTTTAGAAAGTGGTCCTTTTTCACTGTATTTTCATGTATTAGGTTGGAGAGATGATGGAATCAATGGGCCTGGGACAGTACAAGGATAAGATCCTTGAGGAACAGATCTCTGGAGAAATCCTGCTGGAGTGTGATGACTCAGTTCTGCAGAGTGAGCTGGGAGTGTCCTCCAAGATCCATCGCATTCGCATCATGAAGCTTATCACAGGACATCACTCTGCTAAAACACTGCTAGATAATAAATAACAGGACTTGCTACAAACCTTTCATCTAGTCTCGCGGCCGACCCTGCACGCGAGACTAATACCTTTCATCCGCCCCCTCAGTAAAAAAATTTTGAAACAATATTCTATCTGCGCATGCGCACTATGAGAAGTAGTCTCTAGCGAACTGACAGAATCTGTAAGGCAATGTACCAACACAATTGGGATCGTGGCTAGTGTAGCTAGGTTAGATAGCGAGCCAAAACCTCTTTGCATGTGACTCAGTGGACATGAAGTACTAAGTCAGTAGATGATTAACTACTCAGTTAGATGGTTTTTGTTGTTTTTTTAGTTTGGTCCACTATCATTGCCATGATTGGTCATTTGTGATTGGTCATTGGTGGCTATGTATTAAATAACAGTTGGCTTGCCAGCTTGCCCAGAGAAGCCATGACAGACGTGACAGACTAAACATGCAGCTACTATAGCAACAATGGAATGTGGCTTTGCGATATATACTGTGCTTATAATAAGGAAGTAAATCACCCTTCAACATTTTTTTCTCAGCTACTCAGTGGAATGGCCGATGCAGAAAAATTTCAAAGTGAATCTCCTCCCTCTTATTCTCCTTCTCCTCCAACTACCCTTCCCCCTCCTCCTCCTCCTTCAATGAGACATGCCTTCAGTCATTCCCAGATAACCTCAGGCAATGGAAAAACTGTGGAAGTGATTACTCATTCCCAACTACAACAGCAGCATCATTCTCGAAATAATTCTGTGGACAGTGGAACTCCCTTCCATGGGCCCTTCACTATCATCGAATCCAACACTCGATTGAAGCAGCTGTCTAAAACGTTGCCTCGAGCATTCAGCATGCTGAGGAAAGGGAAGAAAGTAAACAAATCAAAAGCCAGCTCTTCCGATCTTGACTCTGAGACACTGATGGCTATTTTGCTGAAAGGTGAGACCTGTGAGACCTGTATGGATGCCACCAATGGAAATGGAGATAGGAAGAATGAGAATGTTGATTCAGATTCCGTTCCAAATCAGGAAATATCACCAATTCCAATTCTGATATCTGATTCTGATGATTTCACTCTGAATACTGATTCATTCTTTGGCGAGCTTTCATCGCTGTTGAATTTGGGAGTGGACGCTGAAACAGAGGGTCTCCTTCCCATTCCTCTTATTCCCACCTCCTCTAGCGCTGATGCTGAAACGGAAGGCCTTTCTCCCTCTCTCTTCTCTCCCACCTCTTCAAGAGCTGATGCCAAAATGGAAGACTTTCATTCACTTCTCATCCCTACCCCTCCAACTGATGATGAGCAGAATGCACCTACTAAAGCTCCTCAGGATTTGGATGATGGTGACAATAAATCCAACACCAGTTCTACCAGCAAGACTGCCAGCTCCGAGTCAAACCCTTCCAACCTAAAGAAGACGTCTTCACTATCTGAACTTTCAACTCAGACGAAAGTCAGTGAAGAGAGATTATCAATTTCACATCTGAATCTAACAGATTCTATTGACAAAGTTACAATGAGTCTGCATCATGGGCTGACCGAACAAGTGTCAAAACAAGTCATCACTAAGAACCGATATTCTGACAAAGATGCTGATATTCATGATAGCAATCACAATGATTTGGAAATGCTTTCATCAATGGAAGCAAGTAGCAATATCATTGGATCAGGTAGCTCAGAATCAAGTGAAAATGATTGGGTGCCAGAGGTACCGAAGAGAAGTCCCTCCATGATTCTTGCACTTCCCACTATTGGTAAATCTTCTGTACCTGTGAAACATCACACGATGAAAGAAATCGTTACAACCTATTCACATGCTCTCCCCACACGAGTGAAGATCTTACAAGGCTACTGTTGTGAGTCTTCTGACATTAACTTGAGGAAGAATGCCGTTTATGATATCCATGCCATAGAGCACAAAAGGATGCTCATGGTTAGGGACGATGATGAGATGATACATGCCATCTCTCCTCAAGCTCATGTGAAGATTGGACTCATTTACAATCCGATTAATAACATCAAACAAAGTTTGAATGGATTTGAGTTCAGGAGTGTTTCAGATATAACATCAGTATCTGTTTTACCAAGGTTGATCGCTGCCACCAGAACAGTGGCAAGTAAGGAGGATAAGAACAGAGTTTCAGAGGGTGAGATATTTATCATCAAGGATGCTTATCGTTCTATTTTAAAAAGAAAAAAGGGATTAAAAGTGATCAGCTTATTGACGAGATCTAGTAAGGTCCTCCTTGATAATTGCCAGGGGCACTTCACCACCAAACCCTCTTCAGTGAAGATGGATCTGCCAGAGTTTCTGAAAAGGGTGAATGACCTTTCTAGTCTGGAAGCCGTCCTTTATCCTTCAAATAGCCTCTCTTCTGATTTTCCAGGTATGTAGTTAGCTAGCTTATGTGGTAGCTAGAGACTTTAGAGTCAGTAAATTACAGGCAAGATGGTAGTGATATCTTGCTTCTAGTAAAGATACAGTGGAACCTTTGATAAAAGAACACTCCAAAAACCTCTCAATCTTTGTTGCTATAATTATGTACTCTGTACGAAATAACCTCCGAAAGAGGACGACCCCTCTACAAAGGATAAAAGGCTGGGTCCCAAGTGTGTCCATTATTCTGGAGGTTCCACTGTTCCATTTGTGAAGTTTTACAGTTATATCACTACTCAATTCAACCACACTACTCTCTGAAGCCATTAGCTACTGTTATAATCACCTGTAAACATCCCCACAAAAAAATTCCATGCACTCCAAACTTACATCTAGGTATTACACGATAATACTGTTCTTACTGTACGTAGGTTCTTCATCGAGAGTTGTTACTTTGATGGAATGTAATATACAAACCACTTTGATGGTATCTGATGTTTCATCAAGTGTGAATGAGAATCCTCTCGAAGAAGCGAATCTCTACCCCATCCAGAGAGAAGACAAGAGTTCATTCGATCTTCTCCTAGACGACCAAGTTTCCAATCTTAAAGTGGCTGTTTTCAATTGGACGAGTCTTGATAGTCCATTGGATTGCAGCCATCATGAGTTGGATGGTACCAGGACACAGCGTAAGATGAGCTCCAATGGAGAGAAAACAAGCACTCTACTTTCAAATTCCTCTGCTTTAATTCACCACACTCCGGTGAGCCATATCAGCTAAGGAGATGCCATATTGCTGCATCAAACAGAAGCTGTAGAAGTCAAAATTGAATCGAGCTATAGTTTTATGCAGCAGTGCTACTTACTTCTCAGTCCTGAATACTGTACAGGGTTATTAGGGCAAGTCTAGTGAAACCTGTCTATATGTAATCAGACCACCCTAATGATAAGATTCTAGCTAGTGCATTTAGCTATATTTCATGACATGTAGCTATGCTCTATTCAGCAGCAACAAGATGCTAGTCAGCTGAGCGTCACAACCTCTAAGGACAACAAAGAGGATTTAAAGTTTCTAAAAGAGGATGAAGATGCAGGGTATGATTGTGATAGTCCTGGGGGAGGGGGGTGTGGTAAAAGGAGAGAGAGAGAGAGAGAGAGAGAGAGAGAGAGAGAGAGAGAGAGAGAGAGAGAGAGAGAGAGAGAGAGAGAGAGAGAGAGAGTACAAAGTACATCCATTGCTCAAAGTCTGGATTAACTACTTACTATTTTGATATCTATCAGATACGACACAGTTGGACTCCATCTCATACGCAAAACTTCTCTTCAGTCACCTCTCTCCTCCAACGAGAACTCAAGCACATTAGTGTCGACAAGTAGCCATGGATACTCAACAATTGGAAAAACAGACTTAGAAAAAAAAACTCTTCCTTTTCCTGACCATCACTACTCAACCGTATCCAAGCATCGTTCTGGTGGGAGTATTGTTATTAGAGATGAAGCAGATCTTGAGACAATGGACAGCGGGGAGGTGGAGACTGACACTCAGAGAACACTGACTAGTAGTGATGATGAAAGAGACCATTTTTCTGTTTTAGTGAAAGGATTGGAATCTAAGCTCCAACTGCTCCAGAGCACACAACACTCTGTTGAAATGACAAAGTGAGTGGCTATGAGGTGAACCCACGCATGTGCTTGCAGTGTGCTTATTGCTACCATCTCTATGGGCCAGGAACAATTAATTTGTAGCCTTGGTAGAAGGTAGTTTCTTTAGTGAGGGTCGATCAAAATAGGTAGCTACTGGGGGTCAAAGGTGAACATGGTGGAGTGGTCTTAATTAATAGGGAGATCGGGTGACTATAGTCACAAGCAAGTAAATTTTTTTGTTAGAATGCAGTTATCTTTGGATATATTGAGCAAGAAGTTGGAGTCAGTGGAGTCACAATTGAGCTCTCTGGCCATGTCATCCTCAACCATGAATCAACCAAAACCAGTAGAGCAGGAAAAGAGAGATGAGGAAGTGAATAGAGAGTGTTTGAAATCCCTTGATGTTCACCAGGTACACGTAGCCATATAGTGGCCTCATTCCCAGGAATCCCAGCCCTTCCTCTCTCGCAAGGAGAGTGGAAGGGCTGGTAATGAGGCTAGCCATAATAGCAAATTGGCTAGCTAGGTAATTAATTATGTTCTGTCCTTTAACAAGGTTGGAGAGGTGATGGAAGTAATGGGCCTGGGGCAGTACAAGAATACGATCCTTGAGGAACAGATCTCTGGAGAAATCCTACTGGAGTGTGATGATTCAGTTCTGCAGAATGAGTTGGGAGTGTCCTCCAAAATCCATCGTATTCGCATCATGAAGCTTATCACAGGACATCACTCTGCTAAAACACTGCTAGAGAATAGGAAATAAGAATCCATATCTACATCATGTCAGTATCATACTTTATGCGCATGCGTTCCAGCACCACGCATGCCTATACAGTCATACTGCACTGAGATAAGTCCAAGAGACGTTCTTCTCTCCCGTATGCAGAGTATAATATTATTATAGCAATTTTGCACTTTTAGGAAACCGCGCCCCTTTATAGTGGGCATGCGCAGGCTCCCCATGGATGCAGCGCGCGCGGCAGCACAGACTCGGCGCGGCCCGGCGCGCCCCTAATTTATTAAAGCCACGCCCCTTCTCATGTTCAGGCATGTAGTAGATAGGCTAGTTGCAGAAAGAAGTCCAAGACCTTCCTTATACATGAAGGTAAGCTATGATAGGAAGCTAGCTACAGCATGCCAGCATGCTTGTAGCTAAGCTGCTTTGTACAAGCTGGTACAGCTAGTTGCTAGCTATATGTTAGCTATTAAACTGCATGGGCCTGGTTGTGACTAGCTAGATGTCTTGATAATAGTAGCTGGTAGCTGGTACGATATGCACACCAGATCTCTCACCATGTATAATTTTTAGCTGATGATTTTAAGCTATGACCTCTAGAGTGCCAAAAACTCCCCAGCTAGTGCTTGCAGAATCTTCTCCTTAGAAGTATGAACTAACATACTTTCTGATCAAAATATTTTGACTTGGGGTGATCAAACCTGCCGTTTCAAGTCACCTTGCCATTTCAACTTAATTATTGGGAATCCCTCCCTGAAATCAAATAAACCAGGTTTCTCTCGTCCCAAAAGTGTCCACACATTGAGTTTATGCAATTGGACGTGACTGATGCATACTTTCAAATGAGCAATTTAAATATCTATCTTTAAGAACACCAAGTGCTAGTGTTATGATATCACCATATTATGTTCATGTTACACAAGGAAAAAAAATTTTTTCACTGCCATTTATTTGCTCATTTAAGTATCTATCTTTAAGAACACCAAGTGCTATGTATTATGATATCAGCATATGTTCATGATCAACTCCATACACAGGGGAAAATTTTTTTTCACTGCCATTATCTGTAGCTAGCTAGCTAGCTAGTTGCTTCTCTGAACAGCTGCACCTTCCAGAAAGTACACACCCCTGAACAAGAATGTTGCAAGTAAAGTTTTGTTATTGGTAAAATCTCTCTGTCCACTCAGCCAAGCTCAGTTATCTAAACACTGATGCATGCTGCTAGTAGTATCCTGGCAACATAAACTCCTGTATCAAATCATTGTATATTTCGATTCAATCGCTTTCCTTTCAGGTTGTTTGATCACTTACCAGAATAGATGGGTTACTTATGTATTTCACTAAGTATGAAAAATATTCCCAATTGCTTTACTTTGTTTACAAAACTAAAACTGGCAACTTTACTCCCCCTTCTCTGTATATAATGCTTGTTAGTTTAATGAAGTGGTTAAAATGCACACCACGTCCATTAACTCCTGATGACTTAAGCAAGATAAGCTGTGAATGCTCAGGAAAAACCCATAGGCCACAGCAGCTTTCCCCTGGTGATCCTGTAGTAAAACAACGGAGAGGTTTTTTATGTTATAATAGGTTATTGTTATTGTTATTGTTGTTGATGATGTTGTTGTTGTGATTCTAATAGTTCAGGAATCTTCTTGGCAAAGGCTGGTACCCATCAACAAACACCTCCCCTGAGAAACGATTTTGCCTCCCCCCCCCCCCCCCCCCCCCTCCTGAGTTTTTTCCCTAAAAATCCCTGTACATGAGCACAGTTCACCCTTAACTTTTCTCCATGGAAACAAGTCTTCAATTTCCTATAGGGGTAATTGTCAGCTTAGCAAGGGTATAGGTTGTCAGCTCATTGGTTATCAGCTTAGCAAGGGTATTGGTTATCAGCTCAGCAAGGGTATTGGTTGTCAGCTTAGCATGGGTATTGGTTGTCAGCTCAGCAAGGGTATTGGTTGTCAGCTTAGCAAGGGAAGGCTTGCTCACTACATATAATATTGGCTGTCAGTTTATTTTTATTATGTCTAGTGATATAAAAATTAATATTGAAACAGCAAAAAAGATTAATACTATAGTAAATTATCATGCAGACTTCCATTAACCTACACTGCTTTTGAAAGTTCTCAGTGCAGTATAAAAAAGCATTTCTTGACTTCACTTAATAGCAAGGTGGATATTGAAACCTGCTCGCTCATGATATTTGACCAGTTGAAACGATTGCCTGGAATGCTTACTGGTGTATACTGAAGAGTAGCCCTCATAAAAGGTACAGGGTGATCATGTTTCACTGTTGTTAGGATAGAGGACATGGTGGAGTGGCCTTAATAGAGACGTGGTCTCTCTTTAGTGTTAGTGATATTCATGTTTTTGGTCAACCCCCCCCCCCCCCCCCCCCCCCCCCCCGCATTGGAAAATTGGCACCGCTCCAGAAGCCATTATTACATTAATTGTACAGCAGCTGCAGACTTAAAGTGCTTGTTGTGCTTGTACTTATGATGATTTTGTGGACATTTTTGACATTGTATAATGCTACCGCCAGCCCGCATATTCGCAATTCCTTGGACATCTTTTCTCTTTGTGAGACAAGTCTTCTTGCTCCGGTGCAAATTCAAACACTAATGGAAAGCTAAAGCTCACCTTCAGATCAGTTGTACAACTATCAGTGAGAATTGTGGGATGTTACCATAAACCAGAGCTTCTTGTCTTACATACTCCATGTAAGCTAGGTTGAAATAGGTGCTGTTTGGACATAGTGGAGTGGCCTTAATAGAAAGGTGGTCTGTTACTACACACCTTCTTTCCAGTAGCTACCACACCAGCTGTTTGTGTATAAAATGTGGTGAACCTTGTGAGTGCAGGGGGACCGATGTCATTATTCCTAACAATGTAAATGAAACTGCAATGTTAGAATACATACATACATACACATACAGGATAAATAAATACCCATTCAACTCTCCTAGTGTGTGGCTCGCTTTACTACCCCAATAAGTGTTATTTATGGTTGATTGATTTAGAATAAGTATCGTAATGATATTTTTTTTCCAAAATCTACAAAATATATCTTTCGAAGATTCCCACAGCATCTTAATCTGCAAGAAAAGCTCCACCCATAACATACTTAATCTGCAAGAAAAGCTCCACCCACAACGTACTTAATCTGCAAGAAAAGCTCCACCCACAACGTACTTAATCTGCAAGAAAAGCTCCACCCACAGTGTACTTAATCTGCAAGAAAAGCTCCACCCACAGCATACTTAATCTGCAAGAAAAGCTCCACCCACAGCATACTTAATCTGCAAGAAAAGCTCCACCCACAGCATACTTAATCTGCAAGAAAAGTTCCCGCCTCTTATGGATGAGGATGTATTTGACAGCGACCAGGAGTATGAGACCATTGACGAGAAGGGGAAGAGTACGTGGACCCATGGCCATCATAAACGCCTCCCCTTGCCTCTGCCTGGGGAGTTAGGTGAGTGAGTGGGTGGAGGGGAGAAGTTTGAAAGGAGGGAAGGTTCAGGGGTGGGGTGGGGGGACATGGAATTTATTATTTCAGTCAAATTGTCTTCCTGCAGGGAAACCAAAGGGAGGAAGAGCGAGCAATCCTTACTCCTTGAAAGAGGAAGAGAGTGCTGTCCCACCTCCATTAGCCTCTAAACTCCGTTCTGTGGGAGGAAGTGTGGACAGTGCTAAAGGTAGAGAGAGAGAGAGAGAGAGAGAGAGAGAGAGAGAGAGAGAGAGAGAGAGAGAGAGAGAGAGCCTTCCTTATGCTGTCTTCATGATCTAGGTCCTCCACTGCCTCCTCCCAACCCTTCAAAAAAGGTGACCCGGTCCCCTACTAAGAGTACTTCCCGCCCACCTCTCCCTCCTCCGCTGAAACCGCGGAGCATGACAATCGGCGACCTCCCTCCTTCCATCCCTCCAAAACCTGGTCCAAAAACAGTGAGTCCTAGCCATCAAAAGGAATAATTATACTTCCCCTCCTGCCTCAACCAATTATATATAAAAATGTGTACACTTTTAAGGCTGCTGCATTGACTCTAAATAAAGAACACCATGGCTTAACCAATCAATATTAAAGCAAGTGAATTCTGCCTCTCTCCTGTTAATTATAAATATCCATCATGGGCAACCATTGTTGCAGTTCCCATGTGTATGTAATGATCACTATGGAGATAACAACATGAAGAACTTTTACATTAATAATTGTTTGCTTGTTTATTTGTTTATTTATTTGATATTTGACTTGTTTGTTTGTTTGTTTGTTTGTTTTTGATTCTTTGTTTGTTTGTTTGATATTTGACTTATTTGTTTGTTTTGTTATGTTTATTTCCCTATATAGATAAGTATCTCCTTTGACTCTGCACCCCCAAGAAGAAGAAGAATCGAAGATGTACGTTAATAATTGCATAAATAATGCAATATATTATCTCAATGTGAATATTGTGTCAAGGGGGGGAAGGGGGGATAAAACAAGCTTACCCACACCCTCAAATAACAGTCCACCTATTATCGACAGATTTGGATTTTGTTAATGATTTTTGCTGTTATTTTTCATACGTATGTAAACAGCTGCTTAATGATGTCCAACCCTGTGACCTACTTGAAGGGTTGTTACAGTGACTAAATAAATGGAGATAATGCTGTAAACAGGCAATGATGCCACATTGTGACTAGAGATATCTTAACTAGCATGTGATGATCTCTAACCTTGTTGAAGGGTCGTAACTAATGGATACAGTGCAATGAGTGCATGGTCTGACCTTAGGTGTCGTAACTAATGGATACAGTGCAATGAGTGCATGGTCTGACCTTAGGGGTCGTAACTAATGGATACAGTGAATAAATGAATGCATGGTCTGACCTTGTAACCTGAGGGGTCGTAACTAATGGATACAGTAAATTAATGAATGCATGATCTGATCTTGTAACCTGAGGGGTCGTAACTTGTGGATACAGTGGTCTGATGATCTCTAAGACCTTGTGACCTGAGGAGTCATAACTAATGGATACACACTATGAAAAATTAGAGATTTCCTTTGCGTTTCCAAGAGAAACTTGAAGGAAACGCAGTATTTTTTTTTGTAAGATACACAAGGGCACGACATATTTCATAAGATTTTGAATAGGAAACACAGAAACATGCTGTGCCCTTGCATGTTCTATGAATTCCTTTGCCAAGTTTCCTAACGAGTGTTATCAGTGCAGTGAGAGTTCTTTATAGGAAGAAACCTCTCTGTTGTAACCAGAGGCCCTATTCAAATTTATTCTCTGTAATGATTAAATTTTTGCCTCAGGACTTTATCATTGAGAATGATGAGCTGAACTTGGAGAGTTTTGTGTCCAAATATCGCGAGGAGTTTCCGCTCCAAGTGAGGGTCAGCAAGGGTTTTTATGGCAACTCGGAAAGGACATCTGTTTCAGAAGGTGACACGTTCAACATTCACTTCATCAAAAACACAAAAGTGAGTGATGATCATGTGATAATTTTTTGCATGTTATAATTTTTGATCCACAATCATAATGACAATACTTGATCATGTGACTTTGACACCTTGGTCATGTGACTGCATCATGCAGGTAGTTAATATGGAGGATGGAGTTGGTGGCAAGTTCAAGATTGGTTTGAACTCTGGCATTGAATTTGGTCTTCTTTATGATCCCAATGAAAAACGTGATGAAGCCCTGGTATGTCTGTATCATGGTAGTCTGTAATAATCCTCTGCTTACAATTCTCTCTCTCTCTCTCTCTCTCTCTCTCTCACACACACACACACACACACACACACACACACACACACACACACACACACACACACAGACTGGATTTACTTTCAACAAAGTATTTGACATGCTCCAAATGAAGAGCCTTCCGAAGGTGGTGCGGGTAGGTGCGTCTTGGTTGGGCAGTTCGTCAGACTCCACTCTAGAGATGAACGAGCTACTCGTCGTCAAGTCCTGGAAGAGAAAGGTCGGTGGGAAGATACTAAAGGTGTACAACCCTCAAACGAAAAAGAAGAAAGAACTGCCTGAGAATTGCATTGGTATGTTGGAGAGAGAGAGAGAGAGAGAGAGAGAGAGAGAGAGAGAGAGAGAGAGAGAGAGAGAGAGAGAGAGAGAGAGAGAGAGAGAGAGAGAGAGAGAGAGAGAGAGAGAGAGAGAGAGAGAGAGAGAGAGAGAGAGAGAGAGAGAGAGAGAGAGAGAGAGAGAGAGAGAGAGAGAGAGAGAGAGAGAGAGAGAGAGAGAGATATTTCATTCTTTCTCTCATTTGTACGTACCTCCACAGGAAAATTCTCCACTCGTCCATATGACGTTCGTCTCTATTTATCAGACATAATGGAGCATGTGATCACCCCTCTCCCTAGCAACGCAATCTTCTTCGTCCATTCCGATTGTATCTCTGAACTCCCGGCTTATTTGGCCACTTCAGTCGTGAAATTGAAGGTAAGAGAAGAAAAAATTGTCGAGTAACTTACTTATGGAGGTACTGATAACAGCAAAAAAAAATTATCAAATGCACCAGCTATATGAAATGCTGTTTGGATAAAATTCCAAAGAAAGTGGACTGGGTCTATCACAAATATACTGTATGGCTAGCTAGGGGAGACTCTGCAAATAGGTCATAATTAATTTTATAACATCTGGTCATGATGTGGCTCGAATGCATATCATTTCTCTTGTTTAATTAAGACCGTGCATGATTATTATGCTGACAGTTTTACTATCAAGCCTTGGACTAAGGCTAACCAAAGGGCTCCTTTGTAGTGTAAATTTCCTCTCAATTCCTTAGTCCATGGTTATGGATCAAGAAGTCTGAATAATGCCTATTTTTTTAATTACCTGGCCAAACAGCTGCATTGATTCATACAAAACTTAATTCCAGAGTGAATATGTGGCTTATAAGTTTGGATGTCAATCTCCAACCTTGCATACAAAAATGTATCGATATTGGCGTAGGAAAATTAACAGGGGGGACCACAATAGCATAGCAATATTTTATTGTGGTGCTTCCAATTAATGATTCACTTAATTAATACTTCAGTGTCCCATTAGAGTTTGTATGTAGCCATGGTAACGTCACACCAAACAGGAAAATGGCTGAACAAACCATAATTTAGTCTTGTGTTGTGTCAGCTAGCTAGGCTAGTCTATAGCTTTTTGTCCAATTAGGCTTGAATAGGGAATACTTGCGAGTGATTTTGCCTTATAAGGAATGGAAGAATGTAACATTTAAACCCAACGCACATTTACTGCTAACCGTGTGTTTAAAAAATGATTCCCCCCCCCCTGGATTTTCTCTGTTATTATTATTTTACAGAGGACCCTCACTAATCCTAACCCCTTTAAATTAATCCATACCTTCACTATAGCCATTTTTAATGGCTATTTTGAGGTGCATTAAATGGAAACTAGAAAGTGCTCCATTCAAACTGTATGCATTCACTAATCCAAATGGGCTCTGGACCGTCCCATGGTATTCAGATTATTGAGGGTCCATTAAATAACACACACCTTAGAGTATTTTGGTACAGTAAAGTGATTATAGAGAAAACGGGATTAGCACATGTTACAGTTGGGTACTGGTTATAATGATCACTGCATCTATAACAGTCAGGGGTCCAAGGCTTTTAGTGTACATTTCAAACAAGCCCATCTCTTTATAACAGCCATTTCTTGCTGGCCTGAGGGTAACCACTGTAGACTCAATTTATTCCTCTCATCTCTGTAGGCTCTGGACACAGAGACAACTCTTGTAGCCACAGGTGTGTTTGAGGCAGAGTACGAAGAGAACCAGGCGGTGGAGATCCCCTTCGACCTGGACATTGAGGTATGCGTATGTATATCCAGGGTTCTCCTCAGTGAAACTGATCAGTAGTGGTGCGCGAATACCACATTATGATATTCTTTTGTGGCTATTAAAATACATTTGTTAACCACATGAAAGAAAAATGGGCCCCCCATCTTTTGGGGAGAACCCCTTTGTAATGTCTCTTGATTCGATCAATTTTTTTCTCTCTTAATTCTTGTTCTATTAATGGTTGAACCATCCAGCCCCCCCCCCCCCCCCCCCCAATGAGTTAAAATTCGTGGGATGAAATTTTTGGTGGATTGTATAGTTTAAGGTTCACACTTCAAAATTTACTTCACGAGAATTTCGCAAGTATTATTGCTAGTGTGAAAAAGTGAGACCAAATATCTAATGTGTATAAGGATTGCCATAAGATATCTGATGATTCAGAATATTAATCTCCAGGTCCAAGTGATGCGGCCGAAGCAAGAACAAGACACTGAAGATCTGTATCAGTCCACGAGAAAACTTCTAGAGAACTTTCAGAAGATCAAGACGTCGGCGTACGTGTCTTCGTCCACCGAGACAGGCTCCGAAGCTCAGGCTGCATTGTATAGCATTGTCAGGGAGGGCAAGGAACTTGTAGGTAGGGAAATCCCCCATCAAGGCAGCTGCATGTGAAAGCTACATGTTATTTATTTAACTATACATGTCTTTGTATAATCGTTATGACTACCTTTTCAGAGCTAGAAATAACTGCTGGTCACTGGTCATTTCTTGGAAATGGAAGACTAAATTTCAGAGTTTTACAGGATACTGAATGTCCAACCAAATCTTTAATGACCAATCAAATTGAGTATCTTATTTTCTAGCTCTGCTGTTAGTTTATTCTCTGTCTGTCTATCTGTCCATCTGTTGTTTTGTTTTTTTTGTTTATCAATCTCTATATACATCATGTTTCTGTCTCTCTGTTTTTATCTTTTGTTTATTTATTTCATTCCTTTTCAGGTATCGATATCGTAAAGCCTTCAACTATTTATGCCAACTTACCTGGACCTCCTGTCGCAAAGAAGAACACCAAAGGTTCTGTGTCTTCATCCCAGTCCTTCGTCCTGCCTCCTCGGTCGGAGAGTACGTACAGTGATATTGAGTCCATCGAACGCTTGGGGACCATTGAGGAGAGAATCATAGTACGTATTAGTACACATTGCGTATGTTTAGGATTTGATGTGGAATAATGACTGAAGTCCATTTGCTTGCCCCTTGATCATTCACTATAACTTTCTCTATTCTTAACTAAATTTCAAATTTCAAACACCAGCAGAGAGAGTGGATGATCAGCTCTCTGTTGATGCATTAAACTAGAAATTTGGTTAAGAATTGAGAAAGTTATAGTGAATGATCAAGGGGCAAGGTGAATGCTTAATCAGTATGTACTCGACAGCTTTCATTTGGGTGGGGTTGAACGCTTGGAGAGTGTTAAGGGGGAGGGGAAGGGGAGGGAGGGATGGAAGGGGGGAGGGGAGGGAGGGATGGAAGGGAGGAGGGAGGGAGGGATGGAAGGGGGGAGGGAGGGAGGGAGGGAGGGATGGAAGGGGGGAGGGAGGGAGGGAGGGAGGGATGGAAGGGGGGAGGGGAGGGAGGGATGGAAGGGGGGAGGGGAGGGATGGAAGGGGGAGGGGAGGTCAAAGCCTGGAGCAATGTTACTAGAGCCTTGTCTTATACACTGAAATAATTTCCATGCAGCAAGTTGAGAATGGATTACAACAAGTGGAGCAGAAAGTGAGCTCCCTTAGCAACGTGGATGAACTGACGTCCAAAGTGTCCAGGGAGATCACGTCAGCACGAGCTGACATGAAGAGATTGGAAGCTCGCGTGGTGAAGGCATCGGAGGACGCAGCAAAGGCTAAAGCAGACGTGGCTGACTTGAGTATGTCTTAATTGAGGGTGCCTTAATTAAGGGTGTCTTAATTGAGGGTGCCTTAATTAAGGGTGTCTTAAGTGATGGGTGTCTTAAAGGGTAGGTTGAATGGAAAAAAAAATTTTTTTTTAATATCACCAAAACCCTTTCAAGGTAGTCTATAAACTAAATATATTATAATTTTAATTCACACTACAGCATAACACCCACAAAAAATCATTCTTTTCAGCTAGAAATCGACATTGACATTTACTTCCTGTTGTGGGCGGGGCTTAACGATGACGCAGATGTAGGGATTCATTTGGCCATATGCTATAAATTATGGTAGTCTAGGTGACCATAGTTCTGGAGAAAGCACTTTAGACTCAAGCTCTTCACTAGGAAGTAGTTCAGGTGACAGCTCTCTAGCATTTTCATATACATCTTCTGAGTTTGAAGGTGCTGATGAGCCAGAAGGAGTGCATCCATTTCTCTATGAGCCTGATACCAGTAGTGATAGGAGTGATTCAAGTGATGGTGACTCACCTAGACTTCTCAATACAGATTGGTAAGTAAACAACAGTTCAAGTGTATTGAATAGTTAGATTTTTTTTTTGTTTCTCAATGTTGAAGGTGCACGTTGTGGTCACTATATGATAATGCCTACAGCTATAGAATGTCTCTGCTGTAGTGAAATTACAGAAATGATGAATAAAAGATCAACAGAAGAAGTAGGGTGTATTACTCTTCACCCGGGGTTTCAAAGTGTTTGCTTGAATAGCTCCTTCAATAGCATTTTCACCATACTGCTGTCTATAGCTATAATATGCGGTTTGGAGAACCCATGTATTCAAGCAAACACTTTGAAACCCCGGGTGAAGAGTAATACACCCTATTTCTTCTGTTGATCTTTTATTCATCATTTCTGTAATTTCACTACAGCAGAGACATTCTATAGCTGTAGTGCACCTTCAACATTGAGAAACAAAAAAACAAAAAACAAAACAAACTATTCAATACACTTGAACTGTTGTTTACTTACCAGGTGAGTCACCATCACTTGAATCACTCCCTTCATCATCATCACTACTGGTAACAGGCTCATAGTATGATAGAGAAATGGATGCACTCCTTCTGGCTCATCAGCACCTTCAAACTCAGAAGATGCATATGAAAGTGCTAGAGAGCTGTCACCTGAACTACTTCCTAGTGAAGAGCTTGAGTCTAAAGTGCTTTCTCCAGAACTATGGTCATCTAGACTACCATCTGTTGCCATAATTTATAGCATGTGGCCAAATGAATCCCTACGTCTGCGTCATCGTTAAGCCCCGCCCACAACAGGAAGTAAATGTCTAATGTCGATTTCTAGCTGAAAAGAATGATTTTTTGTGGGTGTTATGCTGTAGTGTGAATTAAAATTGTAATATATTTAGTTTATAGACTACCTTGAAAGGGTTTTGGTGATATTTTAAAAAAAAAATTTTTTTCATTCAACCTACCCTTTAATTGCTAGAATTTGACATTAAGATTTATAGAAGGTCATTCACTTCACTTTTCCCCCGTCCCTCCTCCTCCCCCTCCCCTCCCCCTCCTTCCTCCCCCTCCCCCTCCTTCCTCCCCCTACCCTCCACCTCCCTCCCCCTTCTTCCTCCCTCCCCACCTCTCCTCCCCCTCCTCCTTTTAGTCCCAGTGGTACAGCAGCTAAAGAAGATTTGTGAATCACTCCAGCAGAATGGTGGAATGCAGCCACCTCAGGGCAATTTGGAATCCTCTTCGGTCTTAAGACAGCAAGGATACATGTATGTATTGAGAGAGCTATCTCTACGTATTAACATTCACTAGACCCCTTGATCATTCACTATAATTATCTGCTCTCAATTCTTGACCAAATTTCACGTTTAAGACACCAGCAGAGAGCTGATCCCCCACTCTATGAGCTGGTTTTTGAAATTTGAAATTTGGTTAAGAATTGAGAAAGGTATAGCATTTATAGTGAACGATCAATGGAACAAGTGAATGCATATAGACTTGAGTAGTACAATTGAGCAGTGCAGTATTATGAATTCAAGAGCAAACTATATTAGGTGGTGGGTCAAAAAAAAATGATGTGTCCTTTATAAGAGCTGCTTAGCTCAGTAATGTCTCCAACCTACGCAGCTGCTTATAGGACAATTATTGACCAATCATTTCAGGACGCTGTCTCCACAAGGATCTGCTGACATGGCATATTCCACAGCTGATGAAAGCGTGCGTGAGGCGAATAGGACATTCCTAGCCACTCTGGATTTTGTTCAGGTGCTAACGGTGCTAGAGAACATGGGGTTGGTCAAGCATCGGGAGGCTTTCATGGAAGAAAGGGTTAATGGAGAAATACTGCTGGAATGTGATGATACTATTCTCCAGGAAGAATTAAGGGTAAGTCTCTCTCTCTCTCTCTCTCTCTCTCTCTCTCTCTCTCTCTCTCTCTCTCTCTCTCTCTCTCTCTCTCTCTCTCTCTCTCTCTCTCTCTCTCTCTCTCTCTCTCTCATTGCAATTTCTAGTCATGTGGCAATATGAACACTATCCTAGTCATGTGACTGTCATGTGACTCTTGTATAGGTGAAGTCAAAGCTGCACAGAGTGAGGCTAATGAAACTGATAGAAGGAAAATATTCAGCAGAAAAAATCTTGCAAGGAGAAGACCCTTATGTTTATGCTCAGCCAAAATAAGATAGCTGGTTGAATCACTTCTTCTTTCCCCTCCCTTTCAATTACTGTTCCTGGATCACAATGTGTAGCCAAGACATAATGTACAACCACACCCCCTAGCTTTTAATTGAGTGTCTGCATATATCTGCACTACAACTTTTTGTATTACATCACATGATACATAGTCATGTGACTCATGATTAACTGCACTCTGACCCTCTCTCTAGCTATGATCACTGACTGCCATTTGTACTATGTATTTAATATGCTTTCATTATACTACATGTTTGTTTGTTTGTTTGTTTATTCGTTTCATTGTTTTGGTTGTTTGTTGTTGAGGATAAGATAGTACGAATATCGTTCATGGCTAATTCCCAAGTGTAGAGAGATACCTGATGGTCCATAATTAACTGGTGTATTGACATAAATCAACCACATGTATTTATACAAAGCACTTGCATGTCTTGATCAATCCTGTTGCTTGATGAGGTGTAGCTTTTGTATAATAACTAACTGTAGCCATCACAAAGTCCCAAGTCTCAAGCAATACTGCATGTGTATCATTGCAGACTTCACAAAAAGATATAGCTTGAGGCTGATTTTCTGCAGTTGTAATAAATGATCCCTCTTCATAGAGCTGCACTTGTACACACTGAAGTGAGTTATTAAAACTGTGAAATAGCTAGCTAGTTATCCATGATGGTTGTTATGGTTGCCTTTAGGACTCTGAAACTGTAAGCATGCAGTTCAGAAATCAAACCTTAAGAATAGAATAGAGCCTTTATATTATGTCAATTTGCTATGAATTGTTGGCTGTGATAACAAGAGTGCAACTACATAGTACATAGCCTTGAGGTGTATAGGGAGTTGAAGTGTCGTCATAACAAAGCATTATCTTACACTGCTCCTGATGACATGTTTTGCACTATTAATAATTTTAAAAAAAAAACAACACCACAAGGTTGCTATAATACTGTTTGTTGCATGCTGAACAGCACGAGGCAGCAGTGTATGTTATTTCACTATAAAAGGATACACAACATTGTATCTATTTATCCAAAGTAATGTTATTTTTGTAACATGAAGATAGATAGCTTGCAATGTAATAGTATATATCGGGGTGAAAAAATACTTTCAACTTCAGTATAATTGCAAAATAGCTAGTGTTTAGAAATAGCTTTGGTAACTTGATAGCTGCCTACATACCATTATAGGCTTCTTAGACTGTGTATATGCACATGCAAGTTAGTGCATTAGATGCATAAACTATTACTTTAATGCCTTTTATGCTAGCAAAAAAAAAGCTGCCTGAATTCGTAATTCATCTCATCAATTTGCTAAAGTTGAGTTAAGTGAAGTGAAACACTCAGAATTGTTGAAACAGCAATCGGAATTGTTGAAACAACAAGGTTAGTTGATGGTTAGTGGCTAAATTGCATTTTTTTAAAGGCCATTTGGCTCTTTGCTTTCTTTCATGTTTCTCTTTAGTGATGCAATATGGCTGAAGAAGCTTCCGACTTCCAGCAGATGCTATTAAAAAGACTCAACAGTATGCAACAGAACAAATCAAAGACACTCGATCGACCCAAAAAAGTCCAACCGGATCCTCCCATGCCTGTTCCTCCCAAATCCAATGTCCGCCAGCTGAGTCAGAACTTGTTTCCGGATGCATCGAAGACAGGTTCGTCCACTCCTCAACGTCGGGTAAGAAGAGAGAGCCCTCATTCAGTCTCTCCTCGTGATGTTGCTGAGGCTGGTATCGAAAAAATCTCTCCACAAAGAAGTGGTAGCATTAGAGCAAAGATAAATGCTATGCAGGAAAGCCCTGGTCCTGGGAAATATGCAAGTGTTAATGGAAGGGACAGCTCATCAAGAAGAAGTGATTCCATTCGTAAAACTGGTGGACCTCCTCCTCCTCCTTTAGCTCCGAAGAAAATGGACCGAGGACCTGGAGTTGCTCCAAAAGCCCCCAAACCTACCCCCTCTTCGACCAATTTTGAGGATAGAGAAGAAGATGTGAAAGAGATTGCAACTAACAGATCAGGCAACAGCACAAGGAAAATGGCAGCTGAATTGTCTTCCAAGATGGGCTGGAGTGGGAGCCATGAGAGCAGCAAGAGAGATGAGACCATGCCCTCTAAATTCCCCAAACCTCATAAGCAAGATGACTGGAGTGGGAGCCATGAGAACAGCAGGAGAGATGAGAGCATGCCCTCTAAGTTCCCCAAACCTCATAAGCAGGATGACAACACTTCCAAGATGGGCTGGAGTGGGAGTCATGACAACAGCAAGAGAGATGAGAGCATGCCCTCTAGATTCCCCAAACCTCATAAGCAAGAAACAGTTGGAGGGAGTAAAATGAAGCCGGTAGAGTCACCAAGTGGTACCAGAGAGGAGAAGGTTAGTGCGATTAATGAGAATCGAAATCCCTCTCAGTCCAATGCTGGTACTGCTCCTTGGGCAAGAGCAAGAAATAAAGAAGAAGAAGAAGAAGCTCACTATGACGACGATGATCAGCCTACTTATTTGAATTTTGGATCCAAAGGTACTGCGGGTTATATCCCTCCTGATTCAATTCCAGTTGAACCAGAAAGAAACACGAAACAAGATGGTGGACATGCCCGTCCCCCTCCTGTGGCTTCAAAGGGTCAAAATCAGACAACAGATAATAATGAAGCTCCACCCATCAGGCAACAGTGGTCAAGGCCATCACAAAAATCGCACCCCAGTAGTAAACCACACCCAATTCCCATGGCTGAAACTACAGGGGAAGAAACGCCTCCTGTTCCAAAGCGAGAGCAATCAACGCGACACAAAGCTTCAGTGACGACAGAAAGCGGGGATGGGTCCTGCCCAACACCCGGGACCAGTGGTGATGGATTGGTACGCCACCCCACAACTGCACGAGAGAAAAATAGGCGTGGCAAGGCTGAGGATCACATGATAGCTCCCATGGGTTCATCCTCGGAATCAGACTTTAGTGGAGACGGTGTAATCAGAAGGTGAGACTAACAATTAAGAACGAAATGGCCATGGCTTTCAATTCTTCAATGTTTTGGTAGGAGGTGGGGAAAGGGGTGGGGCCATAACTAATACGACGTGCAGTAATTCAGTGTGTGCATGTGGCTGCTAACGATAGAAGATCTGATAGCTAGCTAGCTCTATGATTCCTGTTTCCATGCACAGTAGGAATTAACCTCTCAATAATGGGACCACCCAGCCTTTCGTCCTTTGTAGAGAGATTGTCCTCTCTTTTCTTTTTTTTTTTTTTTTCTTTTTTTTTGAGGTTATTTTGTATAGAAGGCACTTTTCAATTGTCTTTATTAAGAGGTTTTTTTCCCCCCTCTTTCGGAGTGTCCTTTAGTGGTATTCCCGTTAGACCACATGGACTGTAAGTCGATAGACAAAGCTAGCAATGAATAACTCTATAGTGTTATCCAATACACGCATGTTTGACATTTCATGTTGGATACGATAGCAATAACACCATTTGTGCATGCATAACTCCTTGAAGAATGCAGTTATGTACTTGCAAATAGTCCAACATGCTCTGTTTACTGAAGGCTTTTCGTTCGTGTTGATGTTTTTCCATCATCGTGAGAGTGTTCCAAATTGACTTCTTAGTTTTTGCATACATTTCTGTAAAATAAACAAGTTTTCCAACTTGCTGATTCTAATCAAAGAGGGAATCATAACCAACTACAAAAACTAACTTCATCTAGGGCTAGCTAGCTATCTCATCTTTGAAATCAAAGGGAAGAGTTTTTAGTAGCAAGGGAAAAGTAATCAGAATGATATATTAATTAAGTAGTCATCTCATCATCTCTATAAATGTTGATCTAAGTTGTACGTCACTCATATACAGTTTATATTTTCTTAAGCCTCCTCCCCTCCCCCTCCCCCTCCTCCCTCCCTCCCCTCCTCCCTCCTCCTTCCCCCCCCCCCCCGAAAGGAGAATTGATTCATTTCGTGCACTCTCTTAATCCCAACAAGTAATACTATGTGTCAGTAATCTCTAATGGTGTATGCTAAACTATGAACTTAAATCAACATGTATACATTACTCAGTATGTAGCTATAGTGAAGAGCCACATGTTGATTCAGTCCATAGTTTGTATATTTCATGCATTTATAGTTCATCCTCCCGCCCTGAATTTACCTTCAACATAAACCTCCTATATTTCATGCAACCTCCTCCCTCCTTCATATAGATCTGAACCTCCTTCATTTTAGATAAATTCCTCTTTTTTTAAAACTAGGAATGATCAAAGAGCAGCTGCAACTAACAAGAACGTCCCGGCAGTTTCGTCTCCCATACTGCACCGGAAATTACCACAATCTCAACCACCCCTCCCGAAGACTGACCCCCCGGCAGCACCACCATTCAACATTCACCAGAACCAGGACACACCACCTGGTGCTGCTCCGTTTGGTGGTGGGCAACACCAGAAACGGTTTCCCCATCACAGCGAACGTCGGGGCAGCATCAAAAGGAGGAACAGTTCAAGGAAAGAGCGGAAAGGTTCTGCTTTGATTCCAGAATCTCCAATCAAATTGCTCGATTTCGTGTCCAAGTATTCTCACTTTCTCCCAGTGCAAGTGAAAGTTCGAGATGGTATCTGTAGCGAAAATAGCGACATTAATGTCCCCAAGGACGAGATATTCAACCTACATTTCTTGAAAAGTATGAAAGTGGCAGTCCTCAATGATACGGAAAATGTAGAAACATACAGTGTCCCATTCCATTCCAGCATCACGTTCGGTTTGATTTACAATCCAAGTGAGAGTGATGAGAATGCGTCCCCCTACATGCAAATCAGGACTGCGGGGGAAGTCATGAAATTGAGCCAACTGCCTCTGATTGTGACAGCAACCAACACTTACGATGGTGGATCTCCTGAGAAATCCGTGACGGAGAATGAGATTTTGTTTGTCAAGGAAGTAACCCGTGGAGGAATGAAGAAAGGGAACCGGTTACATGTAGTGACTACTGACGGGCAGGATAAGTTCCTCAGCTCGAAATGTGCCGGGAATTTCTCCACCGACCCACGACATATGAAGCTACATCCCTCAGTGTTGCTGTCTCAAGGATTGCCACTCCCCCAGTACGTCGTCATATACGGGAACAGGGAAGTGAGGAATCATTTGCCTACGCACATGGTCAACACTCCCATTCTGCTCACAGCCATGGAGGAGAAGACCTCAGTAATAGCAACCATGGGTGAACTGAGCAATGTTCAAGTTGGTGAGTTGTTACTTAAATTTGCTTACCAACCCAAGAACCCAAGTTAGCTTATATACTTTTTTTCTCCCTTTCTCCCTCCCTCCCTCCTCCCCCTCTCTCCCTCCCTCCCTCCCTCCTCCCCCTCTCTCCCTCCCTCCTCCCCCTCCCTCCCTCCCTCCCTCCCTCCCTTCTCCTCCCTCCCTCCTCCCCCTCTCTCCCTCCCTCCCTCCTCCCCCTCTCTCCCTCCCTCCCTCCCTCCTCCCCCTCCCTCCCTCTTTCCCTCCCTCCCTCCTTCTGTCCCTCCCTCTCTCCCTCTCTCCCTCCCTCCTCCCCCTCTCTCCCTCCCTCCTCCTTCTAGCTGAGAGTACCCTTTACGACATGAGCATGGACACCAACATCTCCATCGACCCACTGCAACTCCCTGATCCAGAGAAGGAAAACCTCAAACAGATCACTGACTATTTCTTCTACCATTTCCACACAAAGGAGAAGCAGTTCATCATAGAAAAATCCTCCCATAAAGCTCTTCAGCTCCAAATCTATTTTAACAACCAGCTCCTGGAAAACGCTCATGAAGGGGTCGAACTGCACTACTTTTCTCGTTCGTCATCTCTTTCCGAAAGGTCCACTCGAAACAGTTCAGTCAGTGACAGCGTAACAGATTCTGCCGCAAAGATCAGTACTGAAGAAACTTCCTCCATCGAAGAATCGTTTCCACATGAAAATATCGGGCAACACGAGATGACAGGATTAAGTGTACCAGCAAAGAACATAGACACGATTTCAATTTGCAGTCATGCGAGTGGTAATGCAGTTGAAGCTAGTTCAGATATCGTTGCGGATCAAACCAGTTACAATGATGACATGGAAGATGAAGATCCTCTCTATGAGGATATTGATAGCATAGCTCAAAGCTGCACACCCGAACAAGCTCAAGTCCTTGGCTTCACGAAAGATCCGAAAATCTCTTCGAAAAAGAACAAGATCTTTAAAATGTTGAAGGCGGCCAAAGGAACGTGGAAGAAAACAAAACACACACCCGCTGAGTCCGAACACGAACCGACTGCAGATCTTGAATTACATGAAGAAGATGAAATTGCGATGAACAAGAGAGAAGTTCCTCCAATTCCAGCTCATTCTCACTCAAGTAGTGAGGCTGAGGAAATTAAATCGACCAACTCAGGTAATGTAAGTGATAGTTATGAAGACGTCGGATTTAACCAGATTCCCATTGATCCCGTTAAAGAAGAACAAGTTGTTAGTAAGCATTTACCTTTTGATGACATTAAAGCTAAGAGAAGCTTATTACAGAGGAGTGCAATAGTGAAAGAAAGCAGGGGAGACACGATCACCGATGATTCTGGATATGCTGGTCCGGATGTTGTCAAGTTGCCTCCTGACGTTATAGAGAAGAGACAACAATTAAAAGAAGAGCAAATAAGTAAAGCAAGTTACACTCTGCCCAGGAAATTCAAGTTGGAAAAAATCACTAAATCAAAAGGAAGTGATCCTTCGCCATCTACAGCAGTTGCCACTGCCTTGCCTGCAGTTCCTGTCAGCACAGAAGAGTTGTCTTCCTCCACTCTCAGTGAAGAGATGAAGGCATTGAAAATGGAGATGGAGAACTTGAAAGCCCAGATGAACCAACTCTCCTCCACTGTGGAGACTTTGATGGCCCGAAGCTATCCAGGAGGGGGAGAGGGTAGTGGATCCAGCAAGCTGGCTGGAGGAGTCAGTGAAAATATCCGGACACTTCAGAGGATGACTCTTGACCAGGTAGCTCAAATAGTTAAAATGAAAACATCCCTTGCTCATTCTGATATGACTTTCTCAATTCTTTACAAAGTTTCAAAAACCAGCTCATATAGAGTGCTCTCTGCAAATGTGAAGAAATTAGAGCAGATAGCTATAGTGGATAATTAGCTATATAACTCACTCTATCTTATTCTATTCACACAGGTGTTGAAACTACTAGACGCAATGGATATTTCCCAGTATAAGCAGCACTTTATCAAAGAACGTGTGACTGGAATGGTTCTAACAGAAGTTGATGACGAAATGCTAATGGCTGACTTGAAGATGACTTCCAGGCTTCATCGGATACGATTGATGAAAGTAGCAAGTGGACAGGTGTCTGTGGGAAGTGTTATGGACACTAAATATGTTAAATTCACTAAGTAACTCAGTTCAATTATTTATCTGCTATTTAGATTGAATTTGTGTGGTTCTCTTATAAAATTCTGAGCATGCGCATACTTCTGCTTTTTTCTAAATAAAGCGCGCACGCGCGCAGAGTAGTCTGGATACCACCGGTACGGTATGACTTCCAAGGGCCTAGTGAGTTATGGCGGCGAATCTGAGATTTCCGATAGTGATGAAGACGAGAGAGGATCAGTAAGTACCAGCCCCCCTGAGGGGAATATTCCGACAAGCAGTAGTGATTTAGGAATCCCTCTCTCCTTCCCCAATTTCCCATCTTCCCCGCCAGTAGTACCAAAACCTTTAGTGCAGTCAGCTCCTCTGATGGATTACATCGAAGAAGACAATGAGCATGACGAAAGAAAAGGCAACACTTCTGGAATAACTGATGATGATGCCTTTCACATAAGTAACACAGATGAACTCTCGACCAGTGAAATGAATACAAGTCAGGGAGAAGATCTCTCAGAGAATTCTGAGAGAAAAAGTGAAGTTCCTTCTATTGAGATCAGTGACGATTCTCAGCGTATCATCCCTTTATTTTTTCAAACTGCTAATGTTGTCCTCCCGCCTGAGCCAGCAACAAAGTGCTCAAAAGCTCTCCAGGATAAAATCATTTCTTTATTACAAAAGAAGATAAGCTCAGGGTCAGATCTAAATTCCAGCATGAACCAGCGAAAGGATCTGAGGAATTACGAAAAATTAGTCACTTTTTGTAATCTTGATGAACTGGGTACCAATTTTCCCGAGCATCTTTACCCCAAAGAGTGGACTGAAGAATCCTATTATGATAACTTATTCAAAGAACAGAAGAAGAAGTATGAAAGGGCAAGACTAGAACGCACTACTATTGAATTTGTAACTGGTACCAAGAAACTAGCACCTGCTACAGTTGCAGGCATAGCTGAACCAACCAAGAAACCAAGACGCTCCAAATGGGACGTTAACACAACAGGCAGTGGTCCTGAATCTGGGGGGAGTAGAGGTACCAGTCCCATGGGTGGACAGGAATGAGGATGGGAACAAGTCCCCCTGCTTGGGAATGCCCCATTGGGACATAACCTCTAGTGATAGGTGACACAGATTGGGATGATATGAGCTCAGGCCAAGTCACAAGGCCAGGTCACAAGCTAAACAACAGGAATTATGTAGTTGATCCTTTGTATCTAAAACTCTCCATTACACTGGCAACTCATAGTGGAACCTTAGTATAACAAAACTCATTTACCGGACATCTCGTGTAACCAAACACTGGTCTTCAGATTACAAAATAGTGTGATGAAACCTTCCCCCCCGGCCCCAATGTCTATACTTTATGGGGTTCTCCCCCATGCAGTGAAACTGAAAGGATTTTGATATTCTTGTGGCTATTAACCACATGAAAGAAAAATGGGCACCACCAGAGTAGTGAAAATAAAATAACTTGCATTATTCCTGTGAAATGCAAGTGCTCTACATTGTCTACATTTCATGATCTGCGCATAGATCTCTTGTGCGAGCATGCGCATCCGCGGAAGCCGACCCTTTACCTCCTTGGACCGTAGCCTTGATGTGCTTTATTTTGAGAAAACTGTAGAGTATGACGTCCAAAGGAAGAAGTGGTCTAGTGAGTTATGGCGGCGAATCTGAGATTTCCGATAGTGAGGATGAGAGGGGATCAGTGAGTACCAGCCCCCCTGAGGGGGGGAATATTCCGACGAGCAGTAGTGATCTAGGGATTCCTCTCTCCTTGCCCAATTTCCCATATTCCCCGCCAGTAGTACCAAAACCTTTGGTGCAGTCAGCTCCTCTGGTGGATTACATCGAAGAAGACGATGAGCATAACGAAAGCAAAGGCAACACTTCTGGAATAACTGATGATGATGCCTTTCACATAAGTAACACAGATGAACTCTCGGCCAGTGAAATGAATACAAGTCAGGGAGAAGATCTCTCAGAGAATTCTGAGAGAAAAAGTGAAGTTCCTTCTATTGAGATCAGTGACGATTCTCAGTGTATCATCCCTTTATTTTTTCAAACTGCTAATGTCGTCCTCCCGCCTGAGCCAGCAACAAAGTGCTCAAAAGCTCTCCAGGATAAAATCATTTCTTTATTACAAAAAAAGATAAGCTCGGGATCAGATCTTAATTCCAGCATGAACCAGCGAAAGGATCTGAGGAATCCAAGTATATACGAAAAATTAATCACCTTTTGTAATCTCGATGAACTGGGTACCAATTTTCCCGAGCATCTTTACCCCAAAGAGTGGACTGAAGAATCCTACTATGATAACTTATTCAAAGAACAGAAGAAGGAGCATATGCAAAAGGAACGGGCGAGGATTAAATATGTAAATATTGTCAAGAAACCAGCACCTGCTACAGCTGCAACTGAACCAACCAAGAAGCCAAGACGCTCCAAATGGGACATTAGCACAACAGGCAGTGGTCCTGAATCTGGGGGTAGTAGAGGTACCAGTCCCGTAGGCGGACGGGAACGAGCCCCCCTGCTTGGGAATGCCCCCATTGGGATGCAACCTCGGGTGATACAGACTGGGATGATAGGAGCTCAGGCCAAGGCACAAGCTAGCCAATTAAGCAAGGAATTATCCAGAGCAAAGTAGGATTTAACATAGAAAAAAAATTTTCTTCACTCTCCACTGGCAACTCATTACATCTTCACTTTTTTCTCAGTAACTATATAATGCACTTGGCAAAGCAACTCGTGTTTACGTGATTTGATATGGTGGGTGGGAATCAATGATGATTGTAAGGAAACTTTATCTTGCATTGTGCATTAGTGAACCAACTTTTTATAACTGAGCTGATTATAAACTCTGATGCCTTTATCCCACTGATGTGGTCAACCGACCTTTGAAAGTGCCCGCGGTCAATTTACCACAGCACTCGCTAAGTGCACTAATGGGCATTTCTCACATTCCTTGTTGTCATGTGGAAGCTACCGCGCATGCTCTATACCTACAATGAACTCAATAAAGGTGCGAATTTTGTTGAGGCTTGGCTTCGAGTTTTAACTTAATTGCAATGATGAAGAGCTCTTTCTGTCTGCAGTAATTGCGAGTAAACACAAGCTAGGTAAGAGAACAGTAGCAGAATAGAATTATTAGCTAGCTAGCATAGCATCAGATTCTGTTAAGATATCTTGAGAGCTATAGTTAACAGAAATAATGCTAATATAAATATTGCTGTGTTTGAATGGAGTGATAATAAAAGAGTACCTGATGAGATAAGGAGTAAAAAATGTTGTATTTAGCTAGTGATTGTGATGCATAGATCAACATTACCTCTATGATAGCTAATATACTGTTAAAAGGGAAGAAGCAGTATTGAATTTGAATTAGCTATAGTCCATTGGCTTGGAGCAATAACTAATTGAATTTGGCATTATAGTCAAACAATACATGTAATCAGAGCTTCCATGATCTGAAAGTTTATCTGTATAACTGTGTATAAAGCCAGTGAGATATATTACTCATCCGGCATGTGTCCATCAGTAGCTAGACAGCAGAATGGATTTGGCATGCCTTAATAGCACAATGCTATATGAGGAACACTTTCATGAAAAGCTTAATATCTCAAGAGTGACTTCAATTTCAATTGACAGCAATTTGGCAGAGAAAATAAATGTATAATTAAAAATCCTTACAGGGAGAATAAGAGCAGTATTAATGAGAAGCATAATTATAAGCCAGACCATTTACAGAACTATGTTATAGCCATATATGTAATCATGACACTAAGATATCTCAATGGTTCATCACTGTTATATAAAGACTAATAAGCACTCAAATAATAATTAATCACGAATCATCAAGCCATTGCAAGCAGCTATATGCTGTGTATATGTAAGGTACATGCTCATCATTATTAAGCCATAGAAGAAAAAGGAGTATACTTAATCACATACTTTTTATGTTATCACAATACATAAACTGTAACCCTATATCTCTTTACATTGTCATACAGTGAAAGAGCATGCTTACGTGTATGATGTATTGGTCTTCGCCCTTGTTCTTAAATTACATGCCAAGTAGGGCACCAGTCAGGGCACCAGTCAGTGATCAAACAGCAATGACACAGACTTGAGGTCAAACAAACCACCCACCCCACCCACCTTTAGTATACAAGTACAATAATACATATCCTCTTCACCACTTTCCTTCCTATCTTGGACAGCTAGCTACTAGCTGTAGTCCATCTCTAACTCTGGAGGCAGCTGCTGATGTGAAAGGGAAGATCTGTTGCCACAACAGCTGCTGTAGGTGTTGTGTCAGATTTTTTTTAAGCTAAAGGTCTTGTATGCAGCTACCTTATTAAGTTACAACTAACTTTATACAGATTTCATCCCTTCTGGATGATCTATCCGTGTACAGAGCTAGTTATATTGGCTTTGTGATTTCTTCTATTGCACCTACCTTGCAAGTTTAGAGTTAAACAGTGTTGAGTGAAAGTTATGCTGTGCTGTTAAAAGTGTTTATTACTCTGTCAATTTGAGACTTTTTCTCAAGTATTGGTTTTCGGAAGCCACTTCTCGTCATGTTAATTAGGGATTCTCACTGTATCCAGATCACCCACTACAGTAGCCAGTGGTTCAGCTAACAAGCGCCACAATGTCCAAAATGCATTTACACAGTTTTGAGCAAACCAGTCCTCATGTTCCTCTTGTTCCAGTATCATTTAACAAATGTTCACGTGTTAAAGGGAGCCTATTGTCAAGGCTCTTAAAATCTAGCAATGTACCTCCAGTATACGTACACTACTATCTTTACTCTGGCCATGTGTGCATGTTAGCTGGTAAGAGCATAAGTGTGTGCTGGTAATTCACACTTTATAACACCTTCATTAATATAGTTGGAGCACTAGTAATTGAAAATCCCCGGCTGGTACCTTTATAGAACTTCATGCAAAGCTGCATCTAAGACATATCAAGGAAAAAGACTATACATACAAGCTCATGTCATTTCCCTACTTCCCTATATGTGCAATGGCTGCCTAGATGTCATACACATGCAAAAACTCGAGGTTTATAAACTAGACATGCGTGCAGTCACATTATCCCCACCCAATTGACTGGGCAGGGCGCATGCTGCGTCTAATTCTGCTTGAAAATCAAATTTTTGAATTTTTGTTTTTGTTTATTGAGTGTTTTGATAGCTATGTAATTACCTATGCACATAGCTAGATGCACCTACCATACTGTCCAAATTTTCATAGGGCCAAGTTATAGCTCTTGTGATTACAAATCACTGTGTTGATTATGTAATGAATTTACTATGGTCACAGCTTCACTGTGCAAACATGGTTGACTGGGATGCTTTTTTTTGTGGCTGATAAAATTGGCATCCTTTAACTGCTCCACTTACTATATAGTCAACTGGAACATGCACTGGAGGCTCCAAAAAAAAAATTGGCATTCTCTGCTGCTATGGCTAGCGTTCCTGATAGCTAGTCCACAACAATACTCATTGTCAATACTGCCATGCAAAATCCTGAGCTAAAGTCTATTAAAATTTGTGTTCACTTGATCCCTTGATCATTCATTATACATAACTGCTATAACTTTCTCAATTCTTAACCAAATTTCAAATTTCAAAAACCAGATCATAGAGTAGGTGATCAACTCTCTGCTGGTGTTTTTAATGTGCAAGAATTGAGAAAGATAGAGCATTATAGTGAATGATCACGGTATCAAATAGACTTTATGTCTGCTACAGCCCATGCAAATTCCTTTCAGACACAACGTTACTAAAGACAGTAGCTAGCAACCGTCATCATCGTCTGACCTCAATCAAATGGAGAGTGACTTTTGTGTACTGTTTTGTATACAAAGGTGGACTTAGGGACCTATTACATCATCATATAAGGCATCTCACTTTGGACACAGAAACCTTCTTGTTTGAAGTAGTCGTATGGATTTGTAGCAAACACTGTAGGAAATGGATATTGTAATTAGTATAAATATTGACATGTTTTCCTGGCTGCCGTACTGTTATACTGACTGGGGGGACCTACCATGTTGCTCAGTATAATCCTTGTATGATATAGCTAAGCTCTCACATTTCTGCCACATCAACGAAGAGCAGTGATAGTATTTCTACTAGTTAAAACTAGCTAGCTGTTTCTCTTCACAGGAAGATCTTACTGGTAAAATACTATAGCATAGTTAGATATCTAAGTGTGGTTGCTGTCGTCTTTAATCTCTCTCTCTCTCTCTCTCTCTCTCTCTCTCTCTCTCTCTCTCTCTCTCTCTCTCTCTCATAGGTTTATCTATCAGAAACAAAGAATAAGATTATCTTCAGCAACATTCCCACAGTTAGCCAAGCTACCATGACTACAGTCACAAGTCAAGTCACTCCAAACTTGTACCCGCTGGGTGGCACCAACCTGATGGAACACGGAAGGGGACTGAACCCTTACCTCACTGGGCAAGAAAACGGGATCAAGCCTTCTCCAACACCCAGACCAGAACAAACGAGAAGACCCACCCCCATTAATTCCAACAAGCGCCCACCACCTCCTCCTGTGAGAACCTCCAGCGTTTTAAGTGTGGGACAGAATAAAAGACCTGCACACAAAGAAAATGTCATCATTCAACAAACAGGAGACAAATCCAATGCAAAAGAGCGTGTTGTCAGATTACAGAGCGGCCAAGACGTGCCATCTCCTTCGCCAAAGCCTGTAGAAAGGGTTCCTTTGAATGACACAATCACTCCAAGAATCCGATCAAACAGTCAGCATGTTTCGGCCACCAACAGCGGTGCAAGGGACGAAAGCCATTACAGCACTTTGCAAACCAGGCACCGTTCAAGTAACTTCTTGAATCCTAACAGTGCCTCACAGGTGCCAACACGAAGGATTCACAGTATCTTCAGTGCCAGTCAGCCAATGCTGAATGTGTTTGATGACCAAGGTGTGGTGAAGCCAAAAGACAGACTCAAAAGCACTTTATTCACGGAGGAGAATGAGAATGGGATAGATGATGAGTATGGCAGTAGTTACAATCCAAGGCTCATGAAGATCTCACATGGAGATATCCAGAAACATGCTGTTGCCGTCACTGTTCCATTAGCCCCGCCCATGAATCCCTCCAATTCCCTGGTCCAAGGAAGGGCTGGATCGGATCCAAATTTATTGGACACATTCTCGGAGACTCGGGCCATGAGGTCACCAAATGGTGACAAAACACAATCCTCGGTTCGAACAACGGAGAGTGAGAAAACCTCACCTGCGAGAGAGCGAAGTAGCAGTGTTACAGCTCCATCCAGCAATGGAAGTAACACTCTAACTTCTTCGATTGCAAAAGCTTACAGGGAGCATTTGATCGAGAAGATTGAGAAAGAGAAACGATTAAAGAGTGCTAGTCCATCTCCAAGTGGCTCCAGTGTCGAAAGCCCCAAACTCCCAGACCATACCGGTGAGAGCACTTCCTCAAAGCTTAAGGACATCATGTCCTCAGAGTTGCAAGGCTTGGACGTGCCTGATCGAGAATACTACCCCAGGATACTCCCACCCAGTTCTGACTTATCAGCAGCTGGCAGCAGCAAACACAGCCAAGCAGCCATAACCGTGCATAACGGAGGGTATCAGATTGACGCATTGGAGGCAAAAACACTCCATAACAGGGAAAACTCAAGCAATACCTCAAATACCTCCAACTCACCCACCAGTCTAACTCAAACCAACGGCCAGCACAAGCCAGGAGGTCAAGACGGGTCTCAAAACAGGGTTCTCTCCTACAATGACTACGTCTCTTACTTCAATCAGAGTTCAGCTGGTTATAGTGGCAATGGAGTGCCCAGGAATGACCTGCCTACTAGTCCTCATCCTAAACCTCGTCCTCCTAACCCGTACCGAAACGACCTAAATTCCAACGCATCACCATCGGATCTGATTAATACTACTCAGAATGGAAGGAACTCTCGTACTACTCCACTCAATGGAAGAGATGAAATAGATATGGGGGCAGTCGGGTATAGCTCAAATCATTTGAGCATGTATGGAACTTTACCTCGTCATCATCATCAGCAGTGGACCAATCAGGCTCCACGATACAGAGCAAGCTCAGTTAGCGAAGTTCCTTCGACGACGAGAAAGCATGGAGGTTCACAATACAATCACCCAATGCCATCACCAAGGGAACCATCTCTCTTTCAAAAGAATCAAAACAGAAGCGTAAGTGTCGGCAGCTTGGATCAACTCCCTATGCAAGAAGCACAGAACATGCCAGCCTATCTTTTTTACTCACCATCACGTGACAGTGCATATCATACAGAAGACGAGATCCATTATCACAATCATTGGAGTAATTCTTCCCAATCATCATCAACAAATACTTCTCTCTCTTATCCTTACCAAGGATCTCCAGATTTCAGAATGAGACCAAAGTTCAATGGAATGGAATACGAATCTGACGCAACCTCCCAAGGATCGACGGTCACGAATGAGTCGTCAAGCCTATCGACTGGTGTTCACTCAGCCGAAAGTGTTTCTCCAATGATGACAAAGAAGCAAGTACCAAATCCTTCCATGATCAGAGGAAAACTGACGAATAAACCTCCTACTCTTCCAAAACCAAGGAAGAAGTCACTCTCAGCTCCTAACAACCATGAAAGGGTCACTTCAGATCCTCCCTCCCTCGATTACAGACAAGTGTCCAGTCCACGTTCGGGTAACAGGCAGAATTATCCACTCTCACCAGCCCTGTCCTCCACAAGTGCCCCAACGCCCACTCCTTCAACCCCTCACCCTCGTGAGAGTTTCAATACGAGTTCTGATCAGCAAACCAATCGCATTCCTCCAATGCAGTACAGTCGTGATCATCACTCGAAAAACCGTCATGCAAATACACGTCAAATTTCAACCAATTTACTCAAAATTCATGAAGCAGACGAGGCAAGTGAGAGAGTAAATAGAAGAATGACGATGAAGTTCTCTGATTACGTAACTCTTAATTCCTCCATGTTTCCAAAACGTGTGCAAGTGACAAAAGGTTTTTGCAGCAACTCAACGGAAGTGACCCTCTCACGAGGTGAGATATTCGATCTTCACTTCGTGCGGGAGATAAAGGCTGCCATGTTGATGGACTCGAATGCAACACAGTACGCAGTCCCCCTTAACTCGGTGGCAACTATGTCTGTACTCTATGATCCCTTTGACGTAGAGAGGGTTGCTCTGCTCGGCTTCCATTTCAAAACAGCTGGTGCTATTATGGATCTCAAGAATCCCCCTACAGTTGTTGCTGCTACACGGTCTTTTGATGGAGGAAATGTTGAGAGTTCTGTTGAGGAGAATGAAATACTCGTTCTGGATGGAATCAAGAATGTCTTCCATGGACGACTACTCAAGGCATTCAGCTTGAAGTTCAATACCATGAAGTATCTAGATGAGAAATGCTCGGGAAATTTTAGCACTCGCCCAGCTAAGATCAAGATGACGCTGACAGAGATATATGATAGTTCGATTCCTCTACCACAGAAGATTCTCTTGCATCCTGGTGAAATTGCTCCTTCCATTCCGGCTTCAATGCAATCCAATGCCTCCATCTTAAAGCAGTACACAGTGAAGAAGTATGTTGTCGCCTCCCCTTTGATGCCTTCACAGGTTGTGCCAAATTTATCTTCCCTGCCTGTCACCATAGCAGCCGATCTGGATATCGATATCCAGGAGGTGGTCAGACCTGATTCTCAGGATTCTGCAACTCGTGATGTCACTCGGAAACTGTTGGCAAATTTCGACGTGAGAGCTGTCTCTCCTTATATGGACATGCCAAGTCCATCGTCCCATCTTGCCCAGTGCGCTCTCCTCAAGAATTTGGATCCAAAGTTAGAAATGTACAATGCGGAAGTTGTCACTCCTAGTTTCATCACTTCACCAGTATCAAAGAAGAGGGCATCACCTCCAATCACTTCACGGCCATCAGTAATGAACACATCGAATCCAATAGCAGAAATGAGACTTGCCATAGAGAGTAAAATAGAAATTCGATTGAAAGCTGTCGAGAATAAGTATGAGCAAATCGAAATGAAAGTCTCGAAACTGGCAGACCATTTGAATGAGGTTTCTTTGAAAGTAGACCAGATTCATACCTACTTGAAGAACGCACAAGTTGCAATGACCAAACATAAGAAGATGTTGGAGCAAACGAAACTCATTTCAGAGGAGAAAGATAAGCCCCAAAAGAGCGAGAGATCATCCAATTCTTCACTCGCCTCAGAGAATAGCACACCTGCTTCTAGTTCTCTGTCAGACCACTCCAGACCCAATTCCAAAACTCCAGCTCAAAGCACTAAGAGCCACAAGGGATCAAGAAGTAGTGTCACACATTCAAAATCCAGCACTACTGAATTTGGTACTCTAGACGACCCCAGCTTGAAGGCTCTTGATGACGATGTCTTCATCGCTAAGCGGATTACCAGTGAGAAGCCTCCAGTTCTTCCAAAGCCCAAGAATTTATTGAATATCAAACCCCCAGTGATGAGGGAAAAGGTCACTTCAACACCAAAGGGAGAGGCATTGGGGATGGGAAACAGTGAGCAAAAGATCAAGAAAGAAAGTAGTGCAGTGAAGAATGAGAACGAAAAGAAGGAAACTTCTTCAGTCATCACAGATGAAGTCACCGAGATTACTTCTTCTCATGTTCGGCAGTCATCACATGATTCCATTGATTTAAAAGATTATCTTCTGCCCACTGCACCAAAATCGACTTCAGATAACTTAGATGCTGTAACAGATGATCTAGCTGATTGGTGTTTGCAGATTGAAGACGAGTTGACACAATTGTACAATGAATCCATTCTTTCTTAGATAGTCATTATCTTTGTAGCTATAGTTTAAACTTAATAAACTGGATTCATAATACTTATCATGTGTAAAATTTGCATCTTGCAGCGAGCTGGTCCAAAAGTGCATGCATACAGTCGATCAAATTTTACGCATGCGCAATAGATGTAAACAGACACACCTACCCACTGACATGGGCATGGGGCGATGCATGCATGCACATAGTGTCAGTAATCATTCGATCGGTGCACAAATTGATCTAGTAAGTTAGTGGACTTAGTAGCCGCGTGCAGTCTATATCAACTCACGTTCTTGCTCGTGCCATCACGCTAGAGTGATCTTTTTTTTTTTTCACGACTTCACATTCAAACCTGGCCATAATAGCTGACACTAGTCAGTGTGGTGTGATTTGGAGTGAAAGAAAGTTTAAAAGACGTGTGAAAAGAGTTTTCCTTCTATAAAAACCTAGAACTGCAAGATTTTGCCTTGGGCTGACGTATCCCAGGGGACGAAGATTTCTGAAGTCGGAGCACAGCTACAGAGAGCGAGTTCGAGTTGGAAAAAAATAATAACAAGGTGAGAGTTTTTTCCATTACTTTAATCCCTATCCCAGGCCCTCGTACCCAGTTAGAGTAGAAACAGTAGCGCTAGCTGTATGATCCTAGGAGCAGCAGTTAGTCAGCTAATTAATAATTCTATGCGCGCGGTTAGCACTTGTATGACAGCACTTTGTGTTGGTCTCTCTATCTTGTATAAACTCCTCTTTTTCATTTGTAAGTATTCAAATTACACAGGTCTCTCTCTAACTAACTAGCTAGCTCGCTAGCTATTTTGGGGGTGTGTCATGGGAGTACAGGGGGTATGGTATTTGCCTTTTCATGAGAATACTTGTAAAGCTTGTAGCTAAAATATTAAGATTTCTTTCACACGATACTGAGGTACATTTTATGCATGCACAAAGCAAGAGTCATACTAGCTTACTGTTTTACCGTGTGTGTGTGTGTACATGTGTGATTATAATAGTAGATATAGCCAGTTTGTAGCTAAGAACTTAGCCAATAAGCCTATTTATACCTCCTTATCTTTAGCATTATTCCATATCAAGGCATGTCTGCCTGATACTCCCCAATTCTGTCTGGCTTCAAACCACCACTTCCTTATAACTACTAACCTCAAAGTCTCCATCTTATCTGCTGTGTAAACAATATCACTATTGTAGTATGGTTGTTTTGAGCCTATATATTGCAGCATATAATGGACAGCTTTTTTGAGTTATATAAAGAGTATAAGTTAGTTATCTAAAGACTAAAAGATGATAAACATTAGTGACGTACAGTGCATATTTCATAACCATTGTGACACGTCTCAAAACCGAAACTCTCTCTCTAGTGTTTACATGTCCCTGATTAAACTATTTTACAAAGTTTCTCATGTATAATTCTTCACTATAAAAATCATTTTTTAAGTATAAGCAACAAGGTAGTAAAGCGAAACCATTCCCATGCTGCCCAAAAGCTGTAGACTCCTTCCCGTCTTGTCCTTCACATTGCACTTTGCACCTTCACGTTGTTTCTTAACAGCCGTGATAAATGCCATAGTGTTTAGAGCATGAAGATTCTGTGTCTACTGGCCATATGACAGTCCATGTAGCTCTCTAAGCATCTCTTTGGCTACTAATTGTAAAGTACAATCTATGTACTACTGAAAATTAATAGTCACTCTTCTTTGAAGACTGCTTATGAATTGATGTACTGATTAGCTTATAAATACACCACTCTCGTATTATAGAGAACACCCCTTTAATAATAGATTTATCACTTGAAATACATTGCTACTTATCCCGGGTTATGGAGAGGTATATCAGAGGTGTGTCAGGGGTGTTTACATTCAATTCCAACAGTGTAATTGTATTAGAAGAACAACAAAAGTTTTCCCAGAAGACTCGGCTGCATTCTTTGGGACTGAATTCTCGCAACATGGCAAGCTTCCAGAAACTGTCAATTTCACTTGTTGGCTTCTAGTGTGACTGTGACGCATAGAACTTGATTAGTATGATACAAGAAATCCTGTCACTCAGAATTGCAGTGCTGTGGAGTTGGTTGGTCATTGTACTTGAAGTGGTTGGGAGTTGATTGGTCATTTGATGGTGAATGGCACCATTTCCTGTGGCCACAGCTAAGGAATTGACATTAAATAGCTTTCACATGTAGCAGACAGCTGAAGTATATTCATAATGGTTGCTAATGTGTGGGCATATCCAGAATGGACCCCCCACAAACACTGTATTCAATTTTTAAACTTAGATAATCAAGTAAGAGAAAATGGCGTCTTGAAATATGGCATGATTTACGATACATGTGCTGTGTCATCTCACCATGTTTAGAAAACATCATTCGATGTACATAAGCAAGTGATACACGAATTGCTATGTTAACCGGTTCATACTAGTTTGCCGTACCTATCCACCCTTGGCAGCATAATTAAACTCACTGCCGATTGATCTGGTGCCAGGAATTGTAGCATTCAGGCATGTGTAATAAGTAAGCTTCCTTCTCTTTACATGTTGCTCAGGCATATTCGCCGCAGTGTGAGCTGTACAACTGTGCATTAGTAGGCATAGTCACTGGTGAGCAGCAATATACTTAATTTTCCATGCAGTAGTGGAACTGATATGATACTCAAAGGCTCTGGTTTAAGGGTATCCTCCATAGTGACTATTCAACAGTATTCGGTGGAAACCTCTAAATATGTGGTTGGGACCAGTAATTAGTATCCTTGATTAGGGAGGTGTCAGGTTTCAAATTAAAATGTCCTGAATTATAGACCACAGTCATTAATTTTAGCACTATACTCCTTGTAGAAATCTTATCAGTATTGATGTTTTAAAGTCTTCTTCCTTTTTAGTCTTAAGTAAGCAGTGTACATTAACGATAAACAATTTTGTACACTCAGCAGATGCCAGGGGGTAAATTACCCAATCACATGTAATATAACAATTTTTTTAGTAGGTGTTATATGGCTTTGAGGATAATACTTAATAAGCATTGAACTTCTACTCCCTTTTTTGTTCTTCCGTACAGATTTTCTCTCCCTGCTTATGGCAAACATAATGTATGCCCATAGTGCAAATGCATCCCGAAGTGGGTTAACGGTAGCCAAATTCACATCGATGTACAGCAAGGATTTCCCTGTGAAGTTCACAGTCTGCAAAGGCTATTACGGCCCCAGTGAAAACTTGAAGTTCTCAGAAGGTGACAAATTTCGAGCGCACTCTGTGAAGCAATCTCAAATCGTCACCATCGAGTATGACAGTGGCCAACGCGAAAATATTTCCATAAATTCCTGGATCCCATTTGCTATTCTGTATGATCCTCATGACAATCCAATGGAAGCGATGAAAGGATATCGATTTGAGAAGATCTCCGAACTTATGCAACTTTCAGTGCTACCTCCTGTTTTATGGTCCAGAAAGGCATATCAGGGATCGAGTCCTGAGTCATCCATTTCCGCTAATGAACTTTTGATAGTTAGAGGAGTGAAAACGAAGAAATTAGTCGGAAAACAACAATTGAAAGTATATAGTCTCACTCATAGAAAGGAAAAAACACTTTATTCTTCTTGTGTTGGTAGTTTTTCAACAAAGCCCCGAGACACGTGTCTGCTTTTGTCAGACATTTTGAAGCTCATGAAAGATATCTTCCCATGTCGAGCAGTCATGTTCAACTCTGAATGTAACACAAACCAGGCGGGAATATCACAGAGAAATCCATCATGTATTATTACCATGATGCACAGTAGCATTGAGACATCTCTAGTCATCTCCAGTACAATCAATCTGAGCTTTCCTTCAAATCGGAAAGATTACCTGGAGATACCAATAGATCTTAACATCATGGTTAAAATTGATACTTCTCCTGACGACAATGCCACAGGAGAGGCTGTTTATGAAGATACCTCTCTATACAGCCAGTTTGATGAGAGATATCCACATTCTCCCCCACCGAATACGGAATTTGATTCAGAACAACCTCAATTTTATACCAACGTTCATTTCGGTCAGGAGAGAAGTAAAAGTGTGGGTCAGGCACCCAATTCTCTGACTTTTTCATCGGCTCAATCAGCTGTAGAGCAAGGCCACTATCAAACACCAACTTTGGCAAAATCTGAACGCACATCAAGTAACCCTATAGCTATCGAGAGCATTTATCACCCCCCGAATGACCAAGCCCCTGATAACTACGTTCACATGGTTAAAAATCCTAGAGGAAGTCAGGAAGTCTCACCGACTGGGAGTGGTACAGCTTCCTCAAATGGATCACCATCATCGACATCATGGCGACCGCCACTCCCTCCGCCCAATAAAATCAAGAAAGATGTGAGTATAATTTTATGAGGTTCGAATAGAGGAATATAGAAGTGTCTCCATTTCAGACAGGGGGTTGGAATAGAGGGGTTCCACTGTATACAGAGGTGTCTCCACTTCAGGGGGTTGGAATAGAGGGGTTCCACTGTATACAGAGGTGTCTCCATTTCAGGGGGTTGGAATAGAGGGGTTCCACTGTATACAGAGGTGTCTCCATTTCAGGGGGTTGGAATAGAGGGGTTCCACTATATACAGAGGTGTCTCCAGTTCAGGGGGTTGGAATAGAGGGGCTCTACTGTATACAGAGGTGTCTCCAGTTCGGGGCTGGTGATTATAGTTTGGTTTCCCACTTTCAAAAAGGACAGGATTGGTGCACCAATTACCAATAATATGGCAAGGAACATAATTACATTATTAGTATTCCTTATTTCTTAGCATCGCTCACCTGGATATGCATATGTGGAAACAGACCTCAAGAGATCAACTCGTCTCTGTAACGAGTCCCACAGTGGCAGATGTCAGGCCACAGATGATGGAGACAGCAGTAAATATTGAAATTGGTTACCAATTGAACCATCTTTTGATGTTATTTTTTCCACCAGGTTCTGTTCTGTCCACATCTGTTCCTGACTCTGCAAACTCTGTCAAATCTTTTGATTCCTCAGGAAGTGGAGGAGCTGTGGTGGAAAGAAGAGGAAGCGTTGGAAGCCGACAGCTACCACCTGGTATGTGCATGTATGAGAGAGACTGTTAGTGTAATAGAGACTAGATTTAAGTATTGAGAATATTATGGACAGGATTCCCGACTAATCCCTGACTAAATAGAGGGGGTTGGCCTCTAATGGTCATCGATTAACCTCCTTTGATAATATCAAATTACCGAAAACAATTTGTATCCAAATACTTTCTATTTCGTTTGTAGGTAGTGGAGATGGCATAGTGGAGAGACAAATGAGATCTTCATCCAACACATCAAACTCCTCTGCCGGTCTCTACAGCTATGCTAAAACCAATCACCCTACCTCACAGAATCCCTCCCAACAACAGCCTACAGATCCCACGTCCCCAAATCACTACTCCCACCTTCGCTCACGTTCAGGTCCCCCTGTTACCCCTCAGCTTCCCCCTCTGTCTTCTCTCATCCAAAGACCAGTGGCTACCACTCGACTCGATACCGATTCAGACTCCCTAGTAGTGGTACAGAGACACGGGGGAACCCCTGCCGTTAATAATTCGTCAAGCAATGGGAAGAGCCTTCATAGACAAGAGAGTGCTCCTGTGATTAGTTGTAATAATAAGGAAGCACCGAACAGATCTAATTCTGATCCATTATCGAGTGTGATCGATGATCTTGATAAAATGACGCAGGAACTGGGCATACTGGAAGAAAACATCTTCACACCAGGTATGTAAGTTAGATGAGGTGTTTGAAAACTGATCAATCTTATTATAGTTGGTGATAAATGCTGGGAATTTTTTTCTATGGGCTCTCAAGCAATTAATAATATAATTATTAACATAACTATTGATGGCCTGTGGTGATGTTACATTCATTTTTGGGGATAAGTTGGGAATAAACTTTATTATAACCCCTCAAATTCACAATAATAAGGCTTCATTTCCCATGTAGATGATATGTCACCAACTTCTGAGTCAGCCAATGGTTTACCCCAGAAGCCACCACCAGTGGCAGAAACTCGGGAACAGCAGCAGCCTGCTCTTAATTCCCAAGCTAACCTTCCTCCAGAGCTGATCGAGAAACATAAAAACTATCTCAAGGCCATGGATAATTATCAGGTATGCAGTAATCAAGGAGTATAATAAAGGTGCCGAGAGGTGGTATAGTCATACTTTGCCTGAAGAGGTGGTATCTGAATATGCAGTCTAGGATGTGGGTGTGAATACCAGTCTTAACAATCCACATTCTATCAGCCACATCAGAGTGAACTTAACCGGCTGCATCATTAGGAACCACCCTTGGGAGATTGAGGCCACCTAGGAATGTTTTGTGGTTGGTGGGGCTAGCATAGGGTGCAGTCCATCAGAATCACCCCATCTTTTCCTTACATAGAGTTATGATAACATTCTAAATAAGTAGTTTTGACAGGACTCATGTCCTCCTCTATCTCCTTTCACTCTGCTCTAGACTAGTAATTATTCCATAAGAAGAACTGGTGGTTTGGAATGTGAACACACAAAATATCATGTAGTAAAGTAGTTGTTTTAGTGGGTGTGGCAGGTTATATCATTCATAGCCCTGTTTAGGAAGCATCTGGTTATATAATGGTCCGATCAGGAGATCCTGCATTCGTGCACTTGCAAAGGTTATCAGCTGATATTATATAATATAGAAGATATGGTCAATTACATTCATAATGCAACTGCCCGTGAATAGTATTTGCAATTCAAAAGACTTAATAGAAAACATACTTTATTATTCGATTCATTGTGTTAGTGACTGATGCTCTTGTGTTATGAATCACCCTATCAGAACGTGATGATTATAATGTACATCACCAGGTTTCATCTGATGACATTTGGATGGTTAGACCCCATAAAACTAAGAGCTTATTGATTGGGTTGTAAAGGCATGAGATGTGGTACACACACACACACACACACACACACACACACACACACTAGAACCTGCATATCCATCTTTTCTGTGCAAACTGATCTGTTTGGGAGGCTACAGACTGACCACCTGTCTATACAGTCTTATCCCTACAATATGAACTGTTTCCAAGCCAATATAATCATTTCGCAGTCTCTAATGAGACTCTCTCTCCAGAGGCTGTAGTTAATGAAGCGATAGAAATGTCAACTAACACCAAATACCTATTAATGGAATTTTATTTACAACTGTGTCTTGAATGCCTCAACTTTCCTAGAGTAGTATGTAAAGGAAAGATGATTTTAGATGGTTTTTCCTTTAGGTTTTGAAACTTTTGGAGGCAATGGGACTGGAACAATACACACCTACTTTCAAACATGAACAAATTAACGGTGATATTCTCTCTACATGTGATGATGGCATCTTGAAAGATGAACTGAAGATTGCCTCAAGACTGCACCGCATTCGTCTATTGAGAGTAATTGATGGAAATTACTCAATCCACGACATAATGTCTGGTCACGATGGGTACATTTTTATGTCATCAGTAGGAAAGCAGCAAGTACAATAGCAGGACAGGACACATGACTGTTACATAATCAGCAACTTTTAAACATAAAGTCTCGTCAGATATGCAATTTACTCAAAGCAACAAAGCCATCATGCATGAAACCATGGAACTTGACTGGCACAATATATCATACTCAGGATTTTGTATATATTAAACAGTATCTATTCTGTACATCATAAATATATCATCATCAAATATTAATTATTTTTTTTTGTTCTTTTTGGATGGCATTAGTGATTTTTGTGATCGATTGTACATTCTATTTTTATGGTATATTTAAAAAGGTATAAAATGATAGAGTTGACATGACCAGCTGAGAAGTAAAAAAAAAGTGATAAAAATTATGACGACTTGCTCTATGACAGTTGCAAACTCAAAGGTTTATAGCAACCATATAATTATAGTTTAAATGGTGATAAGGTAGTGTGATTATGGTGATGTTGAAGCTTCCTGGTCACAGGTGGGTGATTCAGGAGGACGATGTGCTAAAATTCAATAATAGTAAGTTACATATGACACTTAACATGTGAAACCTGCTTACTGCATGCAACTAGAGAGGTGGTCTCTTTAGGGAGGTTGAAATAGCTGGAATAGATGCTATTGGGACATGGTGGAGTGGCCTTAACAGAGAGGTGGTCTCTTTAGGGAGGTTGGAATAGAATAGGTGCTGTTGGGACATGGTGGAGTGGCCTTAATAGAGAGGTGGTCTCTTTAGGGAGGTTGGAATAGAATAGGTGCTGTTGGGACATGGTGGAGTGCATGGCCTTAATAGAGAGGTGGTCTCTTTAGGGAGGTTGGAATAGAATAGGTGCTGTTGGGACATGGTGGAGTGGCTTTAATAAAGAGGTGGTCTCTTTAGGTTGAAATAGCTGGAATAGGTGCTATTGGGACACGGTGGAGTGGCCTTAATAGAGAGGTGATCTCTTTAGGGAGGTTGAAATAGCTGGAATAGGTGCTGTTGGGACATGGTGGAGTGACCTTAATAGAGAGGTGGTCTCTTTAGGGAGGTTGAAATAGCTGGAATAGGTGCTGTTGGGACATGGTGGAGTGGCCTTAATAGAGAGGTGGTCTCTTTAGGGAGGTTGAAATAGCTGGAATAGGTGCTGTTGGGACATGGTAGAGTGGCCTTAATTGAGGTGGTCTCTTTAGGGAGGTTGAAATAGCTGGAATAGGTGCTGTTGGGACATGGTGGAGTGGCCTTAATAGAGAGGTGGTCTCTTTAGGGAGGTTAAAATAGCTGGAATAGGTGTTATTGGGAGCAACCATTATAGAGCAGTGGTCTCATTACACTGCTCTTCAGTACAGACTTTAACATAGAGAGTATAACCCCACTAATCAAGTCTTAGATCAGCTAACATACTAGTGAGTAGAAACATACATTTGTCAGAGTCCTGCAGAAGATTGCCAAAGCTGAACCTGCTTGCCTCAGTATTCTGAAACATAACGAGATGATGGATAAAAGAGATATGGGGTCTTCATCGAAATGTGTACTCATAATGCAATTAATCAGTCTAATTAGAGGGGCAGGAGGCAGATGGGAGGGAGGAAGAGAGAGAGAGAGAGACCTTCAAGTATCACAGTGATCATTGAAGGACCAATATTTTACCCATAATTTACCTTGATGTTAGTCAGAGAATGGGCCATTGAGTTAGATCTCTTTTTCTTCCAGTCACGACAACAACGACATATCATGCAGTTCTTCAACCTCTTCTGAATGGCATCATTTTTCAACACATGCAGGATAAAAATGGCCGCACCCTATAATAACAACCATTCTAATCACAAGACCAATAACACTGCTTATTATTCTCAGCTAACATGATAAAAATTCAATAGAATTAGTTCTCATAAAATTAGCTTATGAAACAAACCACCAACGTTTCGACCAGAATACTCTAGCCTTCATCTGGTCGAAACGTTGGTGGTTTGTTTCATAAGCTAATTTTATGAGAACTAATTCTATTGAAGACCAATAACACTTAAAAAATTAAGCATGATGCCTCCTAGATTCACTTTTGACTGTCAGAACCATGGCATTTTTTTTTTTTTTGGGGGGGGGGGGGGGGGGGGGGAAATGGCCAATTTTTTAACAACACCTATGACACTCAAAGGTGAATCTATAGCATGGTGCTTAGATTCAAAGTCTTTGTCTGTTTAAAAGAAGCAAGACTATAATGATCTATATATAGCCTTGGTGAAAAAAAAAAAAGAGCAATTTATTTACAAGTCCAATAATAGATTCGCACCCACATTACGGTTTGCGACTGGTTTCAGGTTTTAAAAGATAATCTAGGCACCATCAATTTGATTCATTATAAAGATCATCCAGTTCCCTGTTAATACTTAAATCATTGAAAAAATAAGTCTGTCATTTCCATGAAATTAATGGTTGGGATATTTCTATCTCTCAGAGGGTCGAGGGGTTAACAGGACCGTGTGCTAGCTCACCTGGAGAGAGTTGAGGATGGTGAATACCCATGCAAACACTGTTGTGTTCTGGTCAATGGCAAACAGTCCGATGACCCATGTTACCCCCATCAGTGGCAGGAGGATCACCATACTCTTGAGAGCACTCCTACATAATCATACTGATTATACTGATTTTTTTAAAAAAACTTTTTTGCCAGTCGTCCTGATAGGCCTAGAATGGCTGGCTATACTCAATAATGTGGAACCTCCAAATGGACACACTTGGGAACCAGCCTTTTGTCCTTTGTAGAGAGGTTGTCCTCTTTTTGGAGGTTATTGAGTGCATACAAAGGTACTTCTAGATTTGTAGGGACCTTTGTTCTTTCGGAGGTATAGAGTGTGCATGTATATACAAAGGTACTTTAGGACCTTTGTTGAGAGGTTTGTCCTCTTCCTTTATTGGGTTCATGCCATGTGTAGTCCCTAACATAGTGAGTACGTGATACTGATACTGGCAGACTGATCCTTTAACAAACCACCAAGTACATGAATTACAACTGGTACTACACACTGTTCCTGTATTCCAAGTTTCTATAGTTACCACACATTTCCAGCTGGTAAGACACTTCGTTTATGGGTATGTAATAGCTCAGCTGACTAGTAATCTTTAAATTTGACAATGACGACGACAATAGCAACAACAACGACGACGACAATGACAACAACAACAACAACAACAAACAACAACAACAACAACAACAAACACTATTTAGCATTAGCACTCACTTCACTAGCTCGGTTTTCTTCACATTGAATTCTGCGCCTCCAAGTTTTCTAACCCTTATCAAGCTGAATACAGTGGCTATCAGAATCACAGTATTAATCTGCATGAAAACAAGAAGCTTGAAACTGGGTTATACAATATAATATGACATAGTCAGAGAAGAAATCGTCGATTGCAAACTTGCTGGCCGGCTCAAAGTTTTCAAAGAGAAGTCTACAGTGTAACTTCTAAATGTGACTCCTTTGGGACCAGCAACAAGTGTCCTGATTAAGGAGGTGTCCTTAATTCAGGGATGAAAGAGTGTCCTGAAATTTTGCATTTCAGGGAGTCCACATTTAGGGGTTCCACTGTAATGATTAAAGGGTTCTCCCCCCAATACTGCAAAACTCTCTGGACTTGTATGTGAATTTAGCCGAAAGTTAGTTCAAGTGCCAATATAATTATATTGAACACAGATTCCACTATTAGGTATGTTCACATTCCATGCACTTTCTCAGACATTTCCCGCTCAATTCCCGGCAGTGTGTGAAGGAGGCACAAAAAGGTTTGTTGTCTAGAGAGGAAGAGAGTTAGCTTTCTATTGTTATGCTAAGAAGTCAGCTTGTGTTCCTCAGCCATTGTTGTGCGCTCCATGTTGTGATTGGTCGCAGTTTAAAGGGTTAATCTACACAGTAGTATAGCGATCATGTACTCACACACACACGGGATGTAGTCCAAACTAATAACAGAGGAACTTTCAATGAACAGTATAAAGTGTATTTGCATTCACTCGATCCATTGATCGTTCATTATAAATGCTATAACTTTCTCAATTCTTAACCAAATTTTGAATTTCAAAAACCAGCTGATAGAGTGGGTGATCAGCTCTCTGCTGGCGTTTTAAATGTGAAATTTGGTCAAGAATTGAGAAAGTTAAAAGCAAATAGAGAGATGGGATCAAGTGGATTGAGGGACTTGATGCACATATGTAATTGTAATGCACATGTACGTACCATTATGATGATTAACATGGGGACAATGAAAGTCCAAATGGCCGCTGCTCCTGTTGTGGCATTCAGCCAACAACTGCAATCAATTGAGAGTGGTATATAATAGATGTATGTTAATCTGTATATATATAGACTCTATATCAACGGTCTGAATAGAGAGATGGTCTCGATCTTTAATGGATACAGCACATATACAAGTCATGAAACTTAGCAGTTCTTAGTTGCCCCGGCCGAGTCCTTGTGTTAGCCACACCCTCTAACATACGCACCCATCACTTGCTACCATAATCGTACTTACTAAGTTCCAGCAGTGTAGGCTGAGCCTTGGACTTCAAGAACAGCAGCTGAAATAGTCACTATGGGAACGGGCAGACCTGCATGCATGAATACATAGATGGAGGAATGACATTGCAATATTTGATCTAGCTGGATTAATTTCTCCTCCTCTATTAATTCTCTCTGCCGGTCCCCAACCTTCCCCTCCCACATACCTGGCCACACCCCCTCCCCAGCCACTCCTCCCATCCCTCTCGAATTGCAATCTCAATTCCCTAGCTCAATCCTTCCCTCTCGGCCACTAGCTGCCCTCACCTACTTCACATACTCCTCGTTTACCCCACCCCACCCCACCCACCCCTCACTTACCCCATACCCCACCCCACCTACCCCTCATTTACCAATTATTCACCCCACCCTTCACTTACCCACATCCATCCTACCCCTCACTTATCCCATCCCACCCCTCACTCATCCACCCCACCCCTCACTCATCCACCCCACCCCTCACTCATCCACCCCACCCCTCATTTACCCTCACTTACCCCACCCTAGGATGAGCAACCAGTACCACCTATCTGCAGCTTTCCCAAAGACCTTGACAACCAGGATGTAAAGGATGATGCCCTCCACCAACATCCAGCAGAACGAACACAAGAGAAAGTAGTGGAGAAATGCTGTTGTCACCACACACAGAACCTGCACAAAGAAAAATCATGAACAGGAGGGAGGGACAGAGGGGGAAGACAGGGAGGGAGTGGCAGGGAGGAGGGAGGGAGGGAGGGGAGGAGAGGAAGTGGGGGGATGGGAGGAGGGAGGGAGGGAGGGAGGGAGGGAGGGGAGGAAAGAACAGGGAGGAAGTGGGGGGATGGAAGGAGGGAGGGAGGGTGTGGGAGGGGGAGAGCATGCAGGGAGGGATAGAGGAAAGAGCAGGGAGAGAGGGAAGGAGGGAAGAACAGGGAGGGAGGGAAGAAGAGGGAGGGGAAGGGAGAGGGTAAGGCCGGGGATTGATGGAGAGCTGGTACATACATACATACATGAGGGTTTCGTGCTGGTTCTACTGTGGCCACGAAGAGAACGAGAGAGATTAGGAGAGCAATGGCGAGATTCAGATGAATGTAGAGAAGAACACCTTTATTCAGAGCTTTCCTACATGTATGTGATACAATATGAATCAAGGTTTTGTGTGGTGAGGTGTCCTGATTAGGGATGTGCCCTGATTAAAGAGATTTGTTGTTGTTGTTATTGTTTACCTGAACACAAGGAGAGCTAATATGGTGAGGATGAGACAGACGATGGAGATAGCACACCCGATGTAGCTCACAACATTCAGAGGAAGGGTGCTCTGGAGTCCCGTTGGACTGACTAGTATGGAAAAGCTGGTGAGATGACTGATGTCACAGATGACACGATTCGATATGCTGTCGAGTTCACTCATGATGCCATCGGAGGACCAGTTCCTATGGCAATTGAATAAAACTACCTCACAAAACATTTCATGTTTCAATTCTCCCTCACCTTCTTGTGAAATTCCAAGACACGCATTCAAATCTTGACTCATTCACCTAGTACATTGATGTTCAATCATTAACATCGATACAAAGCAAACCATCACTGATTACATGCAGAGCATAAAATTTTTGTGTCATGGTTTTATTTATTTCTGTTTGTTTTGTTTGTTTGTTTGTTTGTTGTTATTGTTTGAAAAATAGAAGTGTGAATCATTTCACACACACTCCACTAAAAATTTTACTCACATAAATTTTGCACAATGCAGTCATAGTAACATACCATTGCAGGAAAGGTCAGGGTCAATGGGTCTCCTTCCTCAAACATCTTTAGCTCAACTGGGGCATTTCTCTCGTCCCCCTCACGAGTATAAATGTTGACGACTGATAGATTTGCTGCTGACATGATGTTCATGCTTTGATTTGCACTGCATGGAGAGCATACCATAGTGAATTTGATGACCCTTTACCATACTTATCTAACAGCTGACCCTTTACCATATTTATCTAACAGCTGACCCTTTACCATATGGTTTGACTACACTTACCTGTTGGCCTGTGACACTCTGTCCATGTATCTAGCAAGGTTCTTTACAACAGCAATGGAGATGGCAGTATCACAATCCTCTGAAGAAGAAAAATCACCATTTATAGCACCAAAAATAACAAGTTGAATGAATGATTATTCATAGCCACTATCTAGCCCTCTTTTAGAAGAGCCTTTCATAACATTCTCTCTCTCCCCCCGTCACATGACTCCTCTTCCCTGTCACATGACTTCTTTTCCCCTCACCTTCCTCATCCTCACACTTTAGCTGACTCAGTGGAACAACCAGTTCCACTTCCCTTCCAAAAATATCATTCAAACCTGAAACAGCAATTCATAAGAAGTGTGAACCTATAGCTACTATTCAGGAGCATGTGTGGTGCATGTATGAAACATATATGATGCATGTATGAAACATGCATGGTGTGTGCATGGTACATGTATGAAACATGCATGTTATTGTATGAAACATGCATGTTATTGTATGAAACATGCATGTTATTGTATGAAACATGCATGTTATTGTATGAAACATGCATGTTATTGTATGAAACATGCATGTTATTGTATGAAACATGCATATATGAAACATGCATGGTGCATGTATGATACATGTATGGTACAGCATACATGGCATACTGCCTATGAATTCATAGTTCCCTGTTCTCGAGCTTCTCCTGAGGTCAGTTTTCTCCACATACAAAACTGAAAATGAATTTTTTATCAATTTGTTACCATGACAAATATAACTGTACCGAAATTTGTCCTTTGTTCACAAACAAATGACTCATTTGATTGCAGCAACTGGCGAGTTATCAACTCCAATGTTTCTTCAATTGCGATCAATAAATTCTCCTGACTTGAAAATCTTGATTCCTGAAAATCTTCCTGCATCAAGAAACGTGGGTCAACTGTTTTATGATGTGACTTCTGAGCTAGAACTTCTGACCACTATAATAACAGTGTTTAGAACCTTACACCATTGAAGCGTTCATAAGTATCACGTCTCTCTCTGGTCACAAGGTCATTTACAATATCAGCGATGAACTGTGTGGAGAAAAATAATAGTATCACAGAGTATACAAGAATATACTGAGCCCATGCACAAGTCTATGTGTACACAAAATATACTGAGTGAGTATACAAGAGTGTACTAAGTTCAAGAGAGTGAGTATACAAGAATAATACTAAGCTAATGAGAGTTAGTATGCAAGAAGATACAAAGTTCATAGGAGTGAGTATACAAGAAAAAAAGCTCATGAGAGTTAGTATACAAGATACTTGTCATGCATTGCAATATTGAGTGCCTCACCCTAATGACAATTCTGTTTTGCAGGATTGGTACATCCATGTTCAATTCTTCAACAATGGAGAAGAACCTATGAAACAAGTCGACGTTGCTAGTTGTGTTAAGACCACGTAGTAGTATCTGACGTTGAATTCTAAAGTACAGCATTGTGATATTTGGAGGAAAAGGTCGTTGTCGTCTTTTAGCATCATACAGTGTTCTGTCCAAGACTTCTCTCTAGAAGAATATACTGAGTGACTATACAAGAATATTCTAAGCTCATGAGAGTACAAGAATGTACTAAGCTCATGAGAGTGAGTATACAAGCTCATGAGATCGAGTGAGTATACAAGAATATACTAAGCTCATGAGAGTGAGTATACAAGAATATACTAAGCTTATTGGAGTGAGTATGTTCAAGACTTCATACTGAGTGAGTTACAGAGGTGTTGGAAGCAAGATTCGATTGGTCAGGCCCGAATTTGAAATGTAATCCCACAGACCACTGATATTTGAGCATGATAGCTACTTAACCCAAAATAATTATTGGTCAGGCCTAGGCCTGATTGGCCTGACCTGTTCCACTGTCTATGGAGTATACAAGAAAACATTAAGCTCTGTCTTAATCAGGGGTGAATTAATATAAGTAGGACGCAGTCCTAATCAGAGGGACATCCTCATGTTAGGGAGTCCGTGTTGACTAAAATATCCCCCCGCCCCTGTAATAATGAGAACTTACACATGTCGTTACTATGCTTGTCCTGCACACAGCAGGTAAGCTTGCCATTCGACGTGTCAGGTTGAAAAGACAGAGATCAACACATCCACTAGCTTCTGGGCTTGCAAGTGATAAATACTCACCTCCATCACGACAAGGTCGCGTAAAGTTCATACACAAATCCTGACAGAAACTCTCCTTAATACCTTCTTCGAAACACTTAATACCTTCTTCGAAACAGCCATATTTATTGCAGAAGGGTCGAGAACTAGATTTCAAAGTAATGGAATGCAATTAGCTATTGTGATGACCTCAGATAATAACCCCAGATAGAACCAACCATTCTTGATAGCTCTGCTCAAAAAAATATTTTGACCATACTTCTATTGGGTGTTCAGACTATCTCCAATCAAATTTCAACCTTAAGACTACTGGTGATTATAGAGGGCTCAGAATCTCAGTATGCCATTCGTCCCAAACTTCTGTCCTGTGTTCTATAATGGTTGGACTATCTCCACACCAAATTTCAGTCCCCAAGGCTACTAGTAGTCATGAGTTATGGAGAGCTAAAGTATGCCATTATTTGTCTTAATTAATTCTATTTTTGGAGTATCACAACTAGCTACCAAAAATTGGCAGGACTGTGTTAAACAGAGCTCACTCCCCCCTTCCAATTTAGGAGGATATTGGTGCAATATATCCCTTAATTAACTCGGGAACATCCCCTTCTGTAATATCATTCACATACTCTGAATCCCCTCCTTCAGTTTCGTTGCAGAGTGTTGTACAGTCGTCCAGATCCTCCATCGAGGTGCAGTCAAGAGTCGAGATGTGCCGACATAAGCAGTAATCATGCAGCTTTTCAGATCGATTCAAGGACTGGAAGATAACATCAGACTCTAGAGGATATAAAATAAGGTAGGGGGAACTTCAAGTGTGGAGGTTGCAAGGGATAGGAAGGATACAGGAAAGCTATTGACTACCAAAACTATGATTACCATAACTATGACTACTGTCACTATGACTACTGTCACTATGATGTACATCATACAAACAGCCAGCTTTTACCATTGCCACATGACACCTTCACTATTGCCATGACTACACACGCAAAATAAATATGACAACATATCACCATGACAATACTTACCATCAATAGAGGCACTTCTACTGTCACGGTCATTCTCACTTTCTTCTTCATTATCTCCATCAGTATTATCACTGAACTCGGTAGTAGTAACTATGCTAACCGAAGAGCCGATTTGGTTTGTGGTGAAGTTATTGCAAATTTGATTTGCAGTGAGGTTTCTCATGTCATCATCAGGGCATCGGTAACAGAGATCACAGCTGTCTCTGCAAACCACTTCAGAATCATCACTATCGGTAGTGGCGGCAGAGGATGGTACAGTGACACAGAAGGGAAGGGAGAGAGAGAGAAGGAAGAGGAGTTTAGGTAAGGGATGGTGATGTTTCTTCATGTTTATTAGGAGGGTTTGGTGGGGGAAGTGATATCAAGTGAGGTGATCAATTTATGTACATAAGGAGGTTGTAGAAAGATATCTTCCTATGACTTTGGAGGTCTCTCTAAGCCAGCCTGCATAGTTTAAAAAAATCACATAATCATGCAGCCTGAGCATATGAAATGAATAAATAAATAAACAACGTTCCTTTCTAGCACTTTAATTGATTCAAAAACTTCGAAACAGCTCAGCTAACAAGATAAATTGGGGCACTCTAAGTAGTACACTCCCCCCCTCCCTCCCCCCCTCCCCCATCTATTTGCATTCCTTTTCCCATAATTATTACAAGCATTTTTGTAGGAGTGTGCATACCCCAAGTGTGCATGCTCAGTATACCCCAAGTGTGCATGCTCGGTATACCCCAAGTGTGCATGCTCAGTATACCCCAAGTATGCATGCTCAGTATACCCCAAGTGTGCATGCTCAGTATACCCCAAGGTCATCACGAAAAGAGAAACTGCAATGGTTGGCTGTGGAGCTGGAGAGCAGGAGACCACATTCTCAAAGTAGACTGTCTTGTGGTCAAAGTAAACAACCTAGTTATATGAAGTAATGGGTCTGGATGCAGTTGCTTGGCTTCACAGGATGGAGGGGAGGGGGAATTTGGAGTGTGGTCTTACTTTTGCACTCGTATTTTTACACATCTCTTTGAAATCGTGCACACATGCCAAATAGCTGCATTAATTAGTGGCCACATTAATATTTAGTGGTACATTACAGGCTAGAGCTCATACACAAGATAACGATCGTTCATTGTGTGTAATATCAAGTGGAGGATCTATGATTCCATATTATTGTTACTAAGCTAGCCAATGATCACCAGTGCCTAGCGCCTGCCTGCATACATGTGCCTGCATGCATGTGTCTGCATACATGTGCCTGCATGCATGTGACTGCATGCATGTGCATGTGATATAACCATCATTTGGTGAAGATGACCTACTAGCTAGCTAAGGTCTGAACCACTGACATAGACTAATTCGTTCTGTACAGGGTGGACTGGCCATGCTAGACTGGTAGCCAGATTCTTTACCAACTGCAAGGGTTTGGGGCCAGTTCTGAGCACAGAAATCCAAGACAGCATTAACAAATTAGTCTATTAACGCACTATTTGTCACATGTCACAGAAGCCTTCAAATTGCAGTGTGCTCATTCACTGATCCTGTCGTAGGTACTTAACTAGGTATACAGTTTATTAAGTCACCTTAAGTCACCTTTCAACAAAAAGGTCACCTCTACAACTAGCAGTCTTCCCAAATTCTATGCGACCTTTGTGACCTTGCTGACTACTAAAGCGTTGGATACCTTTCTCTGATCAGGAGATGGGTGTTCCCATGAGAGGACACTCCTGAAGAGAAAGTTATCCACTCTGAGAGGTTCTTAAACCAGCCATTGAAAGAGATTAAAAGTGCACAAACCAAAATATATTCCTTCCATGATTATATTTTTTAATAGAAATTTAGCTTGGCAGATCTACTCAGCTATTTAAGTGCCCTAATTAAGGCAGAAGTGTTGGAAGCAAGATTCGATTGATCAGGCCTGAAATTGATATAATCCCCCAGACCACTGAAACTCTTCCATTTGCTAGAACTTTCTTTTATTATTGATTGATAGCCACTGAATATAATAATAATTACTAAAAATATCGGTCAGGCCTGGGCCTGACTGGCCTGACCTGTTCCACCGCCTATGTAAGGTATCTAGCTACACATTGAACTAGTGCCCAGTGCCCTAAGCTATCATTGAACTGCAGTGCCCTAAGGTATCTAGTTAGCTATCATGCATTGAACTAATACCCTAAGGTATCTAGACATCATTGAACTAGTGCCCTAAGGTTTAATTAAAAGAGCACTGCCCTAAGGTACCTTGAAAGAAGATGGCAGGTTAGATCTGCAGCTGCAGCCAGCCGAGGAGTCAGTGGAAAGGGAGATGGTGGAACTAGATAGCTATAAAAGGTGACCTCTTCGAGGGGTTTACTACAGAGCCTGGCTGCTAGTCTCTAAGTTTCCTGGCAGCTAAGGCAGTTTACTAATCATGGGGGAGGGGCTTGTACATGTAGTACGCATGCGCACATAAGTCAATCGATTTGATAACAATACTGAAGAGGTTAAAAATGTGGTTCATACTGTATCAGTGTTATTATTCTCAACTGATTGGTCTATATCTTTGTTAGGATCTGCAATGGAGTGGCTGTTGAGGAGAATAGCTGCAGAGAGGGAGGGAGATCAATCAATTTCATCTTAACGATATTCATCCACTCACCAGAACTTGTTGACTGGTTGAGTGTCACTTTGGTGCTGTCTCCAAGGTCTCTCTTGACAATGGAGGAGGAGCTGGACTTAGATCTGTACGTAGAAGAGAGGGTGGATCGGAAGCGAACAGCTCTTGGATTCTTCCACACCTACAACAACAACAACAACAACAACAACAATAACACATTAAATTAATAAAGAGACCACAGAGTTTTGATTACCTTGTCACTTCTGACGACATGGAACAGGAAAATGAAAAAACCCTGCATTATCAGGAATGGGTAGAATTGGAATAGGAATTGGAATAGGAATAGGATTGGAGAAATGATAATATACCTGAAGGGAATTGAAAATTGTAAATATCCAAGCAAAGACTGTTGTATTTCTGTTGACGGCAAAAAGTCCCAAGACCCAAGTCAAGCCGAGCATGGGCAGAAGAACAATAACAGCCATCAGTAGAGTTCTGAAAAATAGTAATTAACTTTCACTTAAATGGATAGATTGCATGACATGACCTAATATATCACATATTTTTGTTAGTTGAAAGTCTTACTTGAATAGCTCAAGAGAGTTGTTGTCATGGTTATTGGAGGCGGAGTCTTGTGATCGCTTATTTTTATTGATGATGCTTCTCCTACGAGCTTTCCTCTTGGTTCGGTAAAGAGTCACTACTGCCATGATCATGAAAAACATGTTAACCTGAAACACATAATCAGGACAGCTATAGTCAAACGATGGTCAACAATGACAACAACACATCAACAACAACAACAATAGCAATAACAATGACGAAAATATCAATATCAACAACAACAACAACAACAATACATACCATAATGATTGCTAACATTGGTCCAACAAATGCCCATATGACTCCATTGTCCGTTGACAGCCAGCAACTGAAAAAAGAAGAAAGAAAGAAAGTGTGCTGATCAAGACACTGTTCCTATCAGCTACCTCACTCACAAGGTTAAGTTGCCCTGATCATTCACCACACCATAGTTGTCATAGCGAATGCCCACTGTTACAACCACAGGCACTACTGGTAGGGCTGAAATACAGAAATGATATAATTACCTCCAATAATTAAAGGGGACACTCCGAAAAACCTCTCAACAAAGGACAATCTTTATGAATACACTTTATACAAAATAAGAGGACAACAGACAAAAGGCTGGGTCCCATTGGGTCCCATTGTGTCCATTATTTGGAGGTTACAGGATTTTTCTTGGATACGTACCATAACCAATGAGAAGGAAGAACCAGAACTGTTTGGATAATTTGCTGAAGACCACAACGAGGAGGAGGTACAGCATAATACCCTCACACAACATCCAGCAAAAGGAAGAGAGAAAGAGATAGTGCAGAACAATGGCCACTGCTATGCAAGCTTCCTAGGAGTTGATCATAAATCATGCTTTGAATAATGGAACCCTTCTATTCCAACCCCTCTGAAATGGAGACACCTCTGTATAAACTATCTATTTAATGTTCCTACCCATGAAATACTCCAGCCTCAGAGTTTTTATAACCCCTGAAATGGAGACACCTCTGTATACAGTAGAACCCCTCTATTCCAACCCCCTGAAATGGAGACACCTCTGTATACAGTGGAACCCCTCTATTCCAACCCCCTGAAATGGAGACACCTCTGTATACAGTGGAACCCCTCTATTCCAACCCCCTGAAATGGAGACACCTCTGTATACAGTGGAACCCAACTGAGATACCTTCATATTAGACTGATAACATCCTTACTTGAACAGCTGCTGCTGTTTCTATGCCAGCTGCAAATAGAAAGTAACCAAGGCAGAGAGTAATGGCCAGATTAAGGTGGATGAAGTAGTGGACTTTGACACACAAATCCCTCCTATAAGAACAATAACAGTGCTATAAAGGGCTGAAACAACAACAATGGCGATAACAACAACAACAAAAACTTCATGCTTACCCTTGAATTAAGAAAAAGATGATTGTGATGAGGAGAAAGAAGATAGAGATGCCACAGCCGATGTAAGAGACGATGGTTAGAGCTTGCTGTTCAATTTCCTTTAGCAAGAGAGAGAGAGAGAGAGAGAGAGAGAGAGAGAGAGAGAGAGAGAGAGAGAGAGAGAGAGAGAGAGAGAGAGAGAGAGAGAGAGAGAGAGAGAGAGAGAGAGAGAGAGAGATGATGATGAGACAGACGATGGAGATAGCACACCCGATGTAGCTCACAACATTGGTGCTCTGTAGTCCCGTTGGACTGACTAGTATGGAAAAGCTGGTGAGATGGATGCTGTCACAGATGACACGATTCGATATGCTGTCGAGTTCACTCATGATGCCTTCGGAGGACCAGTTCCTATGGCAATTGAATAAAACCATGAAAATCTACCTCACAAAAAATTTCATGCTTCAATTCTCAGCCAATTCCTCACCTTTTTGTGAAATTCCAAGATACGCACACAAATCTTGACTCATCCACCTAGTACATTAACAATCATACAATAACCAGAGCATAAATTTTTCGTGTCATGGTTTTTTGCAAAATAGAAGTGTGAATCATTCCACACACACTCTATGAAAAATTTTACTCTGAAAAAAATTTCCACAGTGCATTCATGGTAACATACCATTGCAGGAAAGGTCAGGGTCAATGGGTCTCCTTCCTCAAACATCTTTAGCTCAACTGGGGCATTTGTCTCGTCCCCCTCACGGGTATAAATCTTGACGACTGATAGATTTGCTGCTGACGTGATGTTCATGCTTTGATTTGCACTAGCACTGCATGGAGAGCATACATACCATAGTGAATTTGATGACCCTTTACCATATTTATCTAACATAGCTGGCCCTTTACCATATGGTTTGACTACACTTACCTGTTGGCCTGTGACACTCTGTCCATGTATCTAGCAAGGTTCTTTACAACAGCAATGGAGATGGCAGTATCACAATCCTCTGAAGAAGAAAAATCACCATATAACAAGTTGAATGAATGATTATTTATAGCCACTATCTAGCCCTCTTTTAGAAGAGCCTTTCATAACATTCCCCCCCCCTGTCACATGACTCCTCTTCCCTGTCACATGACTTCTTTTCCCCTCACCTTCCTCATCCTCACACTTTAGCTGACTCAGCGGAACAACCAGTTCCACTTCCCTTCCAAAAATATCATTCAAAAAACCTAAAACAGCAATTCATAAGAAGTGTGAACCTGTAGCTACTGTGTGTGGTGCATGTATGAAACATGTATGAAACATGCATGGTGTGTGCATGGTACATGTATGAAACATGCATGTATGAAACATGCATATATGAAACATACATGTATGGTACAGCATGCATGGCATACCGCCTATGAATTCATAGTTCCCTGTTCTCGAGCTTCTCCTGAGGTCAGTTTTCTCCACATACAAAACTGAAAATGAATTTTTTATCAATTTGTTATCATGACAAATATAACTGTACCGAAATTTGTCCTTTGTTCACGAACTAATGACTCATTTGATTGCAGCAACTGGCGAGTTATCAACTCCAATGTTTCTTCAATTGCGATCAATAAATTCTCCTGACTTGAAAATCTTGATTCCTGAAAATCTTCCTGCATCAAGAAACGTGGGTCAACTGTTTTATGATGTGACTTCTGAGCTAGAACTTCTGACCACTATAATAACAGTGTTTAGAACCTTACACCATTGAAGCGTTCATAAGTATCACGTCTCTCTCTGGTCACAAGGTCATTTACAATATCAGCGATGAACTGTGTGGAGAAAAATAATAGTATCACAGAGTATACAAGAATATACTGAGCCCATGCACAAGTCCATGTGTACACAAAATATACTGAGTGAGTATACAAGAGTGTACTAAGTTCAAGAGAGTGAGTATACAAGAATAATACTAAGCTAATGAGAGTTAGTATGCAAGAAGATACAAAGTTCATAGGAGTGAGTATACAAGAAAAAAAGCTCATGAGAGTTAGTATACAAGATACTTGCAATATTGAGTGCCTCACCCCAATGACAATTCTGTTTTGCAGGATTGGTGCATCCATGTTCAATTCTTCAACATTGGAGAAGAACCTATGAAACAAGTCGACATTGCTAGTTGTGTTAAGATCACGTAGTAGCAGCTGACGTTGAATTCTAAAGTACAGCATTGTGATATTTGGAGGAAAAGGTCGTCGTCGTCTTTTAGCATCATACAGTGTTCTGTCCAAGACTTCTCTCTAGAAGAATATACTGAGTGACTATACAAGAATATTCTAAGCTCATGAGAGTACAAGAATGTACTAAGCTCATGAGAGTGAGTATACAAGAATGTATATGAGAGTGAGTATACAAGCTCATGAGAGTGAGTATACAAGAATATACTAAGCTCATGAGTGAGTATACAAGAATGTTGTACTAAGCTCATGAGAGTGAATATACAAGAATATACTACAGAGTGAGAATATACTAAGCTTATGAGTCAAGACTTCTGAGTATACAAGAATATACTAAGCTTATGAGTCAAGACTTCATACTAAGTGAGTATACAAGAAAAAATAAAGCTGCTCCGTCTTAATCAGGGGTGAATTAATATAGCAGTAGGATGTAGTTCTAATTAAAGGGACATCCTCATATTAGAGAGTCCATGTTGACTAAAATTGCATCAATTTCCCCCGCCCCTGTAATTATGAGAACTTACACAAGCTGTTACTATGCTTCTCCTGCATACAGCAGGTAAGCTTGCCGTTCGACGTGTCAGGTTGAAAAGACAGAGATCAACGCATCCACTAGCTTCTGGGTCTGCAAGCGATAAATACTCGTCTTCATCATCACGACAAGGTTGCGTAAAGTTCACACACAAATCCTGACAGAAACTCTCCTTAAGACCTTCTTCAAAACAGCCATATTTATTGCAGAAAGGTCGAGAACTAGATTTCAAAGTAGTTGGGAATAATTATCAGTGTTGCAACTGCAAGATTGATGGCTGGTTAATCAATGCAATATTATTGTGATGATAACTCTGAGATAAAATAATGACCCATTCTTGATAGCTCTGCTCAAAAATATACTTCGATCAAATTTTCCCAAACACTATTGGTGTTCAGACTATCTCCACATCAAATTTCAACCCCTAGGCTAACTTACTGGTAATTATAGAGGGCTCAGTATGCCATTCGTCCTAAACTTCTGTCGTGTGTTCTATAATGGTTGGACTATCTCAACATCAAATTTCAGCCCCCAAGGCTACTAGTAATCATGAGTTATGGAGAGCTAAAGTATACCATTTGTACCAAATTTCTGTCATGTATTCTATAATGGTTCACATCAAATTTCAGTCCCCAAGGCTACTAGTAATCACGAGTTATGGAGAGCCATTTGTCCCAAACTTCTGTCCTGTGTTCTATAATGGTTCACATCAAATTTCAGTCCCAAAGGCCATGAGTCATGGAGAGCTAAAGTATCCCATTTGTCTATGAAGAATCAATACTTAATTAATTCTGCTTTTGGAGTATCACAACTGTTTTAGTTAGCTACCAAGAAATTGGCAGGACTGTGTTAAACAGAACTCACTCCCCCCTTCCAATTTAGGAGGATATTGGTGCAATAGATCCCTAAATTAACTCGGGAACATCCCCTTCAGTAATATCATTCACATACTCTGAATCCCCTCCTTCAGTTTCATTGCAGAGTGTTGTGCAGTCGTCCAGATCCTCCATCGAGGTGCAGTCAAGGGTCGAGATGTGCCGACATAAGCAGTAATCATCCAGCTTTTCAGATCGATTCAAGGATTTGAAGATAACATCAGACTCTAGGATATACAATAAGGTGTCCATAATTTAGGGGGAACTTCAAGTGTGGAGGTTGCAGGAAGGATGCATGTAGGAAAGAAAGACTACATTGACTATCACTATAACTATGACTACCAAAACTATGATTACCATAACTATGACTATCATAACTATACTACCGTCACTATGACTACCATCACCAGGGCTGGATCCAGGGGTGGGGTTGAGGGGGTTGCAACCCCCCAAGTTATTATAAAATGAAAATGTAATTTGACCATGCCTAGCCATGTCTATTTTTCTTTGTTTCGTTTCTCCTCTAAAGTAGTGCAATTAGAAGAGAGAACGTGTTACATGTGTGGGCTAACAAAACTATGAAATGCTACTATATCATCTAAGGCTACGTCAAAGAAAGAAAAACACGTTCACTTTCAAGGTCACACATTGGATAACTTGGTGCATACTAACTGTGATTTCATCCAGCCCTTCATCACTATGATGTACATCATACAAACAGCTACACACGCAAAATAAAACGTACCATCACCATGACAATACTTACCATCACCATGATAATACTTACCATCACCATGATAATACTTACCATCAATAGAGGCACTTCTACTGTCACAGTCATTCTCACTTTCTTCTTCACTATCTCCATCAGTATCATCACTGAACTCGGTAGTGGTAACTATGTTAACCGAAGAGCCGATTTGGTTTGTGGTGAAGTTATTGCAAATTTGATTTGCAGTGAGGTTTCTCATGTCATCATCAGGGCAGTATCGGTTACAGAGATCACAGCTGTCTCTGCAAACCACTTCAGAATCATCACTATCGGTAGTGGCGGCAGAGGATGGTACAGTGACACAGAAGGGAAGGGAGAGAGAGAGAAGGAAGAGGAGTTTAGGTAAGGGATGGTGATGTTTCTTCATGTTTATTAGGAGGGTTTGGTGGGGGAAGTGATATCAAGTGAGGTGATCAATTTATGTACATAAGGAGGTTGTAGAAAGATATCTTCCTATGACTTTGGAGGTCTCTCTAAGCCAGCCTGCATAGTTTAAAAAATCACATAATCATGCAGCCTGAGCATATGAAATGAATAAATAAATAAACAACATTCCTTTCTAGCACTTTAATTGATTCAAAAACTTTGAAACAGCTCAGCTAACAAGATAAATTGGGGCACTCTAAGTAGTACACTCCCCCCCTCCCTCCCCCCCTCCCCCGTCTATTTGCATTCCTTTTCCCATAATTATTACAAGCATTTTTGTAGGAGTGTGCATACCCCAAGTGTGCATGCTCGGTATACCCCAAGTGTGCATGCTCGGTATACCCCAAGTGTGCATGCTCAGTATACCCCAAGTATGCATGCTCAGTATACCCCAAGTGTGCATGCTCAGTATACCCCAAGGTCATCACGAAAAGAGAAACTGCAATGGTTGGCTGTGGAGCTGGAGAGCAGGAGACCACATTCTCAAAGTAGACTGTCTTGTGGTCAAAGTAAACAACCTAGTTATATGAAGTAATGGGTCTGGATGCAGTTGCTTGGCTTCACAGGATGGAGGGGAGGGGGAATTTGGAGTGTGGTCTTACTTTTGCACTCGTATTTTTACACATCTCTTTGAAATCGTGCACACATGCCAAATAGCTGCATTAATTAGTGGCCACATTAATATTTAGTGGTACATTACAGGCTAGAGCTCATACACAAGATAACGATCGTTCATTGTGTGTAATATCAAGTGGAGGATCTATGATTCCATATTATTGTTACTAAGCTAGCCAATGATCACCAGTGCCTAGCGCCTGCCTGCATACATGTGCCTGCATGCATGTGTCTGCATACATGTGCCTGCATGCATGTGACTGCATGCATGTGCATGTGATATAACCATCATTTGGTGAAGATGACCTACTAGCTAGCTAAGGTCTGAACCACTGACATAGACTAATTCGTTCTGTACAGGGTGGACTGGCCATGCTAGACTGGTAGCCAGATTTTTTACCAACTGCAAGGGAAGGAAAGGGTTTGGGGCCAGTTCTGAGCACAGAAATCCAAGACAGCGTTAACAAATTAGTCTATTAACGCACTATTTGTCACATGTCACAGAAGCCTTCAAATTGCAGTGTGCTCATTCACTGATCCTGTCGTAGGTACTTAACTAGGTATACAGTTTATTAAGTCACCTTAAGTCACCTTTCAACAAAAAGGTCACCTCTACAACTAGCAGTCTTCCCAAATTCTATGCGACCTTTGTGACCTTGCTGACTACTAAAGCGTTGGATACCTTTCTCTGATCAGGAGATGGGTGTTCCCATGAGAGGACACTCCTGAAGAGAAAGTTATCCACTCTGAGAGGTTCTTAAACCAGCCATTGAAAGAGATTATAGTGATTAAAAGTGCACAAACCAAAATATATTCCTTCCATGATTATATTTTTTAATAGAAATTTAGCTTGGCAGATCTACTCAGCTATTTAAGTGCCCTAATTAAGGCAGAAGTGTTGGAAGCAAGATTCGATTGATCAGGCCTGAAATTGATATAATCCCCCAGACCACTGAAACTCTTCAATTTGCTAGAACTTTCTTTTTTTATTGATTGATAACCACTGAATATGATTGATAGCCACTGAATATAATAATAATTACCAAAAATATCGGTCTGGGCCTGACTGGCCTGACCTGTTCCACGCCTATGTAAGGTATCTAGCTACACATTGAACTAGTGCCCAGTGCCCTAAGCTATCATTGAACTGCAGTGCCCCATGCATTGAACTAATACCCTAAGGTATCTAGACATCATTGAACTAGTGCCCTAAGGTTTAATTAAAAGAGCACTGCCCTAAGGTACCTTGAAAGAAGATGACAGGTTAGATCTGCAGCTGCAGCCAGCCGAGGAGTCAGTGGAAAGGGAGATGGTGGAACTAGATAGCTATAAAAGGTGACCTCTTCGAGGGGTTTACTACAGAGCCTGGCTGCTAGTCTCTAAGTTTCCTGGCAGCTAAGGCAGTTTACTAATCATGGGGGAGGGGCTTGTACATGTAGTACGCATGCGCACATAAGTCGATCGATTTGATAACAATACTGAAGAGGTTAAAAATGTGGTTCATACTGTATCAGTGTTATTATTCTCAACTGATTGGTCTATATCTTTGTTAGGATCTGCAATGGAGTGGCTGTTGAGGAGAATAGCTGCAGAGAGGGAGGGAGATCAATCAATTTCATCTTAACAATATTCATCCACTCACCAGAACTTGTTGACTGGTTGAGTGTCACTTTGGTGCTGTCTCCAAGGTCTCTCTTGACAATGGAGGAGGAGCTGGACTTAGATCTGTACGTAGAAGAGAGGGTGGATCGGAAGCGAACAGCTCTTGGATTCTTCCACACCTACAACAACAACAACAACAACAACAACAACACATTAAATTAATAAAGAGACCACAGAGTTTTGATTACCTTGTCACTTCTGACGACATGGAACAGGAAAATGAAAAAACCCTGCATTATCAGGAATGGGTAGAATTGGAATAGGAATTAGAATAGGAATTGGATTGGAGAAATGATAATATACCTGAAGGGAATTGAAAATTGTAAATATCCAAGCAAAGACTGTTGTATTTCTGTTGACGGCAAAAAGTCCCAAGACCCAAGTCAAGCCGAGCATGGGCAGAAGAACAATAACAGCCATCAGTAGAGTTCTGAAAAAATTTAATAGTAATTAACTTTCACTTAAATGGATAGATTGCATGACATGACCTAATATATCACATATTTTTGTTAGTTGAAAGTCTTACTTGAATAGCTCAAGAGAGTTGTTGTCATGGTTATTGGAGGCGGAGTCTTGTGATCGCTTATTTTTATTGATGATGCTTCTCCTACGAGCTTTCCTCTTGGTTCGGTAAAGAGTCACTACTGCCATGATCATGAAAAACATGTTAACCTGAAACACATAATCAGGACAGCTATAGTCAAACGATGGTCAACAATGACAACAACACATCAACAACAACAACAATAGCAATAACAATGACGAAAATATCAATATCAACAACAACAACAACAATACATACCATAATGATTGCTAACATTGGTCCAACAAATGCCCATATGACTCCATTGTCCGTTGACAGCCAGCAACTGAAAAAAGAAGAAAGAAAGAAAGTGTGCTGATCAAGACACTGTTCCTATCAGCTACCTCACTCACAAGGTTAAGTTGCCCTGATCATTCACCACACCATAGTTGTCATAGCGAATGCCCACTGTTACAACCACAGGCACTACTGGTAGGGCTGAAATACAGAAATGATATAATTACCTCCAATAATTAAAGGGGACACTCCGAAAAACCTCTCAACAAAGGACAATCTTTGTGAATACACTTTATACAAAATAAGAGGACAACAGACAAAAGGCTGGGTCCCATTGGGTCCCATTGGGTCCCATTGTGTCCATTATTTGGAGGTTCAACTCTACAGGATTTTTCTTGGATACGTACCATAACCAATGAGAAGGAAGAACCAGAATTGTTTGGATAATTTGCTGAAGACCACAACGAGGAGGAGGTACAGCATAATACCCTCACACAACATCCAGCAAAAGGAAGAGAGAAAGAGATAGTGCAGAACAACGGCCACTGCTATGCAAGCTTCCTAGGAGTTGATCATAAATCATGCTTTGAATAATGGAACCCTTCTATTCCAACCCCCTGAAATGGAGACACCTCTGTATACAGTGGAACCCCTCTATTCCAACCCCCTGAAATGGAGACACTTCTGTATACAGTGGAACCATTCCAACTGAGATATACCCTCATATTAGACTGATAGCATCCTTACTTGAACAGCTGCTGCTGTTTCTATGCCAGCTGCAAATAGAAAGTAACCAAGGCAGAGAGTAATGGCCAGATTAAGGTGGATGAAGTAGTGGACTTTGACACACAAATCCCTCCTATAAGAACAATAACAGTGCTATAAAGGGCTGAAACAACAATGAAAACAGCAACAACAACAACAATAATAACTACATGCTTACCCTTGAATTAAGAAAAAGATGATTGTGATGAGGAGAAAGAAGACAGAGATGCCACAGCCGATGTAAGAGACGATGGTTAGAGCTTGCTGCTCAATTTCATTTACCTGTAAAATGAGAGAGAGAGAGAGAGAGAGAGAGAGAGAGAGAGAGAGAGAGAGAGATTGGCCCCTTTCCCGATGGTGTCACTGTAATTATAACTCACTGTTGTGATGTCAGAAGACACAATGACAAGAACAGCAAAGCTAGTGAGGTGAGTAGCAGAACAGTTGACCACCATCTTGCCATCCTTCTCTTCCATGGACGTCATCTCCACGCCATCAAAGGCCCAATATCCATTTCCAACTCTGAAAGGCAAGAACAGAAGTGAGACATATAGCTATTAAAGTTTCGCACCTTGATCATTCTCACTATAACTTTCTCAATTCTTCTAATTTAATGCATCAACAGAGAGCTGATTATCCACTCTCTCTGCTGGTGCTTGAAATTTGAAGAGTATCTACAGTTATAGTGGATGATCACGGTGCCAGGTGAATGCAAATAGGTTTGAGGTATTTTTAAAGCAGCAAGAGATGGGTGTGACCTTATGGATAAACCAAACTCAGCATAAGGTCCCTTATCCTCATACTCTGGCCTGCTTCTTTTTTTTTTTTGTGGAGTGGGATAAAAGCAGGCCTGGCCTAGGTGGGGAAATGTAACACAATGAGTGACTCACGGATCTGAAAACTTCCAATATGCACAACGATACTGCGTGGCATTCTCCACCTCGTCAAACTGGAACGACAGCTTGACAGGATCATTCACGAGCACGAAGTCTGTCCTTCCCCTCCCGTCCACCTGGGAGGAGAGGATCATAGAAGCTATCCTTGTGTTGTTTCCCCCGTCCTCCGTGGTTGTGGGCATGGCCAATTCCATGTTCCTCACGAGGAAACTGCTTGAAGGAACATCTGTATGTGTGTGTGTGTGTGTGTGTGTGTGTGTGTGTGTGTGTGTGTGTGAGAGAGAGAGAGAGAGAGAGAGAGAGAGAGAATTGGAATCCAAATTTTCTAACCCCAAAAAACATTCCAGTGGGTCCCTATTCCAACCCCCTGAAAAGGCCCTCAACAGTGGAAACCCCCTCAGTAGCACTTACTATTTCCAGAATGTCTTTTTTTGAATAAAGCCATTGGCAGTTCAATTTGGGCGGGGATGAAGTCAAAATCGAGTGACCCGGTGAGGTCCTCCAGGGACTCTGGGAATCTGACAGATCCAGAGTCATTTGACATGATTCGCTGGAAAGTGATAGCTGGAACAAACAGATGATCGATTTACATGATACTGCAGCCATAAGCCATAGTCACATGATCATGAAATATATACAGCAGTCATGTGATAGTCACATGATCATGATGTACTTGATTGGTAAATATCTATTACAGCAGTCATGTGATAGTCACATGATCATACTTATCGGTAACGTGATATAGTCACATGATACTCACATGCTGATAAACTATCATGACCGTTCATTATAACCTTGTACAGCAGTCATGTGATAATCACATGATCATGATAATCTATTACAGCAATCGTGTGATAGTCACATGATACTCACATGCTGATTGTGATAGTCACATGATACTCACATGCTGATAAACTATCATGGATGTACGTAGTCACATCCTGCTTACCGACATTACTCCTTTGCCAAAGTCGTCTTCCCAAGTCACTATCGTCGACACTCCTTGACTGGTAAAGGGCATACCTCTCAATATTATCCAGGAGTTTTGGCGTACCATCACCTCTCTGCATGTTAATAGTTGCCAGATTATAATGTGTGATCGACTGCCACTCCCTAGCCCTAGCCTAGCCTTCCGGCCCCCACAAATGGGCCAGCATGGGTATGAGCTATTTGTGTCTGATTCATTCATTCATAGTTATTATAGATTCCTCTTCGCGGGGGAGCAAGATATGTGATTCACATGCCTGCCTTCTTAGTCTAGTATTCGATCACCATAATACAGTGAGTACAACACCTTTGCCTTGCAGAGCCAGAGATCTTAAAACACACAGTTGTGACACAAACCTTTTGTTTTACTGAGTCACAGTGTACATAGACCTGTGTGATTTCTTTGAGCACAAAGTGCTTGGTCTAAAGGCTGTAGCTCTAGCAGTGGCAAAAGTGAGGAAACTTGCTGTAATTATCATGCATAAGGCAGAGATAGGCAGCGGCTCTGGAATAGTTAGGAACAATAGGGCTATGAAAACATTCCAAGCCATGCACAAATACTTCAAGGCCACCACCACCTATCCCTTCCCGATGTACGACAATTGATCCCCAAACTACTGTATTTCCCTCAATACTTCCCCTACAGGAGAAGATGAGATTATGCGTGATAAAGGGTCGGCTATGTACACCAGACTAACATACTCCTTCTCTTGATTAGCAAGCAAGCACAGCTGCGCCTGAGAGAGGCTAGCACAGCTGACACAATCAAAGTTCAAAAGAAAAGAAAGAAATTAAGAAACAGCTGAGGGTTCTCCTGTTGGGAAACCCTAATGAGACAAGCTAGTGAAATGCACGAAAAGAAGCTAGACATTGAGCTTATGTTGAGAGTAGTGATGCAATGTCTCATTAATATCCGAGTAATGATATTCATTAACATACAAGGAAGTGGGAATGGGCCCAAACCCAACATGTATTAGCTGCTAATGGTGTCTATATAATTCAAAATCACAAGCCACCAACTCCAAATATGTCCTGCATCGACATGTATTGTAACATGATACAAAAAATTTTTGGAGAGCCTCTTCAGGCTCGTTTTATTGTGAAACAAATGGTGCTACTGTTGGTCCTAAAATAAATAAGTAGTTTAATTAGACTAACACCTATAATACTATTGTAAGGTCTTATGGTCAATTACCTGAGTCAATTCCAGCCATCCATCTAGGTTGGTGCCATTCAAGACATTGCTGAAGATGTCCAGGACCTCCTGAACGATGTAATATACAATAATATTATATTCAAGTGCTTGTGTGTTACTTCACATTACTCTCTCTCTCTCTCTCTCTCTCTCTCTCTCTCTCTCTCTCTCTCTCTCTCTCTCTCTCTAATTTGTTTCACCAACTCACAGAATTGGATATGCCTTCTGTGTCTTCATCTGATGTGAGACTCTCCTCCAGGAGATCAATCACTCCTGCAAGTACTTGATTGGTCGAATTCAAGTCCATGGGGAGCAGGGAGAAGACGCCCCCCCTCGTCAGGGAGACAATATTCGATGTGACAGATATTGCCATAGAGAGGCGATCTCGCAGGGGCAAGGCATGCCCACGTGCAAATATGTTCCGAGCCTATAATAAGTATAAATGGCAGTGCATCATTAAGGTGGGTGTGGCTATAAATATGGGTGCGGCCCAATTCATTGATGTGTGGTGGGTGTGGCTTTATCTAGGGGCATGGCTCACTTACTGATAAGAAGGCAGAGTCAAATTCATAAGACATGCAACCAGACACGTCTTCTGTTGAATCCCACTGCCCGTTGTTCAGGCAACGTCTGGTACCAAAACCTTCAAAAAAAAAAAAAAATTTAAAAGAAAAGGTGACAGTGACAAAGGACAAAAGAGGACAAACCTCTCAACAAAGGACAATCTAAAAATACCTTTATATATACACTCTACCTCCAAAAGAGGATAACCTCTTTACAAATGACAAAAGGATGGGTCCAGATCCCACCTAACTGACTAGCACATTTCTGTTGTACCTTCAGCTGCAGGACACCCTTGAATGTCCACCTCTCCTCGCAGGGTGTTTCCCCAGATGATGTCCAAACGGTTCCCCCGTACTGATGGACATCCTGTAAAGCCTTCGGGAGCAACACATTTGAACTGTAGTTGACTGGGGTTGTACACTAATGGACAGTTATCCTATAAAGTTGGAATGGAATGGAAATAGAATAGAATAAAATGAAAATAGAATGGAATGGAATTGAAATTGAATAGAATGAATGGAATTGAAATAAATGGAATGGAATGGAAGAAAAACTTCATGAATGAACATCACACTATTCCGATAACAGAATGGAGACATGTCTTTATAGAGTGGAACACCTTCATTCTTGAACCACAGCCCCTTAATTAAAATGAAACCACATGGTTTATAGCTTACAGGTATGCAGTAACTGAAGTTGGAGGTAGCATTGGTACAAGTGTCTAAAGCTTCTTCTGGAAAGGAGTCCTCGTCAACATCATTGGTACATCTTTGGCCATCTCCAACATATTCAGGTGAAGAGCACTGCATTGAAGAGGAGGGAGGGAGGGAGCGAGAGAGAGAGAGAGAGAGAGAGAGAGAGAGAGAGAGAGAGAGAGAGAGAGAGAGAGAGAGAGAGAGAGAGAGAGAGAGAGAGAGAGAGAGAGAGAGAGAGAGAGAGAGAGAGAGAGAGAGAGAGAGAGAGAGAAATTTCTAGGGGGATGACCCTTGTATAATTAACTAATGTACATTAATTAGCAGGCCCATTTTTTTCAGGGGGAGGGGGAAAAAATAGGACCTGGTATATACTGCACGTATGTACCTGGCAGGTTTCCTGCTGACATGTGCATGGAGCGACTGGAGTATTGCCTGAACAGTGGCCATCAAAGACGGAGCCATTTGGCCAACATGAACAAGAAGCTACAGAACATCGTGATAAAATAAAGAAGAGGAAAGGAACATCTTTAAAGTGGACAGTACATAGCCCTGCAAAAATACAAGGACCTGGGGGTACAAGGGCTGGGTACGAGGGCTGGGTATTAGGGCTAGGGCTAGGGCTAGGGCTAGGGCTAGGGCTAAGGTAGGGGACTAGGGCTGGGTACTGGGGATGAGGGCAAAGGTAAGGGGACAGGGCAAGGGGGCTAAGGAAGGGGACTAGGGGGACTACAGCTCGGTATGAGGGGGGACCAGGGTATGAGGGCTAGGACTAGGGCTGGGTATGAGGGCTAGGTACGAGGGCTAAGTTGGAGGACATATGAATTACATTTTGGAGGGAAACTCCCTGTTAAAATCCTTACATGTTATGTGAAATCCTTTGTAGCCTAATGCTGTGCCACTGCTTGAGAGTGTTAGACCTCCATAAGATTCCCGGAGCCACAGTGACGGAAGATCCCTACTCAGAGACACCTGCAAGGCGTCAGAGGGAGTTGTAAGCTGAGGAAATTGGACCAGGATTAAGACGCTGGTGGATATAAGTATTGAACTAGAGGTGTCCACGAGGTTAAGGTTGACTGTAGTCTGTGTCCTCAGGGAGTTCACTTGAAGTGCTTCTTCCACCTATTATTCACAAGAAGACAGTTGTTAAGAAGATGGTTATTAATTGTAGGTAATTCCAATGTCCTCCCCAGCATACCTGGGGCCCACTCCACTATACCTTCAAGTATAATCTTAATTCACTTTGATGTGGTCAATAAAATCCTGATTAAATATCCTGGGGTTGATGTGAAACCACCCTTAATATTTAGGGAGAACAGTACACTGTCTTCTCTCTTGTTGGGGAAATTAGGCCCATAAGAGATTACTACATTCAGTAAGGTCTCTTCTCTATTGGTTGAGGATAGAATTCGATCACTGTCATCCATAGCCAAGTTTAATTCAGGGCCAGGCCTGATAATTTCACCAACATGCATTAGCTTTATAAACACATTACATACATCTCTCAGTATGGCTCCAGTTCTACTGAGAACTGCTTTCTTTGTGCCCAGCAGGGGTAGCCACAGCAACAGAGAGACCTTTGTACCAACGTGCAGTGTGCACTCTGAGAAATTAATGGCTGTCCAGCTACCATTGACACAAGCTCTTCTCACAACACCTCCTACAAAGAAGTAGTCCATAAAATTATAATGACTGTACTTTTGAATCATTAATGTCACTTACAAGTCACGCCAAAAAATAATGATTTGCAACCATTGGTTAATCAGAGGTGTAGCCAGGATATCAGAAAAGAGGGAGCAGCGCGCGAAAATTTTAACTGGAAGCCACGCCCACCAATTAAAATTGCGTGCAGAGCAGGTTAAAGTTAGTTTTAAACATGATCGCTGCAAGATCACTCGAATGTAACTTACTGCCGTAAGAAGTCTGAAGAGCCTTATACTAGTTGGCTAGGTTAAGACTACTAAACAGCAGCATAAGGAGTGAATATACAATTTATAATTTACAAGTCAATGCACGCGAATGAACTCTGAAAAAAAGGGCCCCCCCCTTACCTCCTGGCTACCCCACTGGTTAATGCATTTACAAAACATAAGAGAAATGTACAAAGATCAATGATTGCACTTTTGAACCATTAATGCGTCATACAGAAATTAGAACCAGTATTTTATGCAGCAGCCAAAGCCTCCCACAGAAAACAGAGCAATCTGATAACAGGACGACTGCATACAGGTTAATTATTTAGCTAATCCTCGATCTAGTAAAGTTGCAGAATCCGATCAGATCATGTGGTTTTTTGTTGTTGTTATTTTTTTAATCCACACTCCACACATTGTTTGGAAATATTAATTCGTCAAAGATGGCACTTTGCAAGGTGATAAGGGTCACTGGAGTTACATACGGCTATTAATTATTACACCAGTGTTGTTGCAAGTCGTGAATATCATTAGCTATAGAGTATCAGATGGGCTGTTTGCATTTTAGAATATTAGAGTCAAAAGTAGTATACAACAATAACAGCAACAGCAACAACAATGACGACGACGACGACAACAACAACAACAACAATAACAACAACAACAACAACAACAGCTACTATTACTACTACTGAGGGCTCAGGACCAAGATCTGACCTTGGAATCTTGGGTTGATGGCTGAACAAGAGAAAGTAGCAACATCACTATCATTAAGGTGCTGCGTCCATTTTATGTTGGCCGCCACTTCAGGGAGACACAATCCTAAGACATGGTGAGACACAAAGGGTTACTGTATTATTGAGGAGGAACTAAGATGAGACACAAGGGGTTAATGTAGTATTGCACCATATTAAATATGTAGGAATAACTGTAATAAAAATAACCACAATGTCATACATAGTCAAAGTGTACACTTCCATTTTCCCCTCTTTCCTCCCACCCCTCCCCCCTCCTTCCCCTCCCCTCTCTCTCTTCCCCTCCCCCCATATTTCTTTTCTCAAGTTGTTACTCCTGCTCCAGAAAAAATAAATCAGAGCCATTGTTATGAGTCCACAAAACTGCACAATAACATTTCTCAATGATGCTTTATAATGACAAATTAATTGGTTTGTGACTCCATTTCCTAGCTGTGTCTTTCCTTCCTGCATCAACTTCATCATAATATAAATATCGACTCCTGGAGGCCAAACTTTTGCTCACTGATGTGGTGATTTGACATCAGTATATAGTCATCATACTTAATCACTGCTGAAGTCTATTTGTATTCCGGCTTGCACCATTCACTATAACTGCTATCGATTCTTAACCATAATGTACGACCGACCAACTGGCCGACAGTTCAAAGGTCAATTTCTATGTAAGTGCAAGGAGCCAAAGACTGCAGTAAGCCTAGACAGCACTAGCAACAACAAACGGATCAATATGGATGATCAGCCTCTAGCTCCTGCAAGGGAGCGAGCACAGGCTAGGCAACACTCGTCCAGCTTGCAGTGCAGGCCCAAAGGGCTCCCTAAGGCAACGAAAGAGAGTTATAGTTGAGTGGGGCTGTTCACCCATATTGATCCCAATAAGGTAGCCTCACAGATACAGGAAGAAGAGCACAGCTTAGGCTTAGCTAGAGGACATGCAGTCCAATAGCATGTAATTTTTCATACTGCAAATCCAATTGCCACAGATTAGCTATATCTGCTGCAGGTGCAGGCTGGTCATTGACATTGCTAAATGCATACGCAAGTTCATTGCACTTCTATCATGCCAGGTGGAACATTTCAGAACTGCAGCCTCCAACAGTCTTGTAGGCAGATTCTGTACTATCGAGCTTATTACCTCAGTAACGTTTTCATAACAGTACAAGATGTGCTAGCTATTTCCCTCCCAATGAAGATCCTTTCCAAAGCACTGCAACTAATTTTCGTTGTAAGTTTATACTTACTCGTGGGATGACCTACTCCAAATAGTAGTCCGGTCAAACAGAGACAGAAAAGCACCGCGATGTGGAGAGACACCATGATTGCTCGACCACGGTAGGTATGATTGATTTTTTTTATCGACACTATCGAGCCACACCCACCTTACCAATAATATGGTAAAGGTCGACAACAACTGGATTATTAAATTTAAGGGCATGATATGAGTGAAGAAGATGAATCCCCGGTACTTCCTCAAGCTCCTAGCGACCGCCTTTCTCTGTTCGGCAGTAGGGATTCTAATCTACTTAAATACTCTTCGCTGTGGGATAGTTTACGATGACGAACCCGCCATCAAGAAGAACCAAGACCTTCGTCCTCACACACCCTGGACAGACCTTTTCATTCACGATTTTTGGGGTGCAGAAATGACGAGCACCAGTAGCCATAAATCATATCGTCCTCTCTGTGTCGCCACCTACCGGCTGAATTACCTCTTGCACGGTTTGGAGCCTATCGGGTATCATCTTGTAAACGTCCTTCTTCATGGCAGCGTGTGTTTTTTCTTCGTATTTCTCTGTGGCGTTATATTTTGTGATTGTATTTGGCCCTCAGCCATTGCTGGAATGGTATTTGCAGTCCATCCTATTCACACTGAAGCTGTAAGTGGGTGTGGTCAGAGGTTAGTGGGTACGTATATGGTCAGAGATTAGTGGGTGTGGTCAGAGGTTAGTGGATGTGGCCAGAAAAACAAAAAAAATTCCAGTAAAAGAATTTCTTCACTGACAGTGCCTCCAATGCTCCCATTTGTATTTTCAGTAAAGTTTACCTAAATTCAGTATTATTTTTTCACATAATAGTGATGGTTGGTTGGAGGCTCTGCACTGGTCACATGACACTGGCATATGTATAAGCTTCAAGCCTGCATCGGCTTTCCAAAAATTCCTTTATATATGGAGGAACATGAAGACTTCTCCATCAAGTCATCATGTGTGTCAGTGGATGTGATCCTTATGGATCACACTCAAGGTCCTCATAAAGAACCATGTAGTGTGAACGCATATTGGGTTTGTGGCTCTTTCTTCTTCCCCACTTCCTCCCCAAGGAATTCCAATGAATATCATTACATTAATTAAGAACGTCAGATACGGTTGGAAGAACCCTATGGTTACAAGCCAAATCCATTCTTGTGGGCTTTTTCAGTACTAACCAACGAGAAACTGGTATCCTTATGTCTCTATCCATCCATCCTTTGTATTTGTCTGTAGGTTGCAGGACTTGTAGGACGAACAGAGCTTCTCTCTGCTCTCTTCTTCATTTTGGCCTTTCTTTCCTATCAAAGGAGCATCTCTAATGGTATCCATAAAGCTAGAAATAACTGCTGGTCACTGGTCATTCTCCAATTGTTCTTGGAAATGGAAGACCAAATTTTCTTAGTAATATTGCGTTGATAAGTTGCCTTTTGTTTCAGACGTGAGATGGAGATGGATTCTTCTAACCCTATTCTTTAGCCTTTGTTCGGTGCTGAGCAAGGAGCAGGGCATCACTGTCGTTGCCGTGTGTGTGACTTATGAATTCTTCATCCATCATAAGGTGAGGTAAATCAGTCTGAAGAAGGGCCTCCTTGCCTTGTAATCTAGTTTGTAATCTAATTTGTAATCTAGTTTGTAATCTAATTTGTAATCTAGTCTGTAATCTAGTTTGTAATAAATTATAATCTAGTCTGTAATCTAGTCTGTAATCACTAATTCGTAATCTAGTCTGTAATCCAGTCTGTAAACTAGTCTGTAATCTACAGTGTGTCATGTATACAGATGACCTGGAGCAGCAGTCTACATCTACTTGGTACTTTGACCTTTGACCGTGTGAACCTTCCGAAATGGTTCTCGTCCTTCCTGACCCGCAGCCTCTCCCTGGCTGCCTTCACCATCATCTTCGTGGTCCTGAGGGTCTACCTCATGAAAGGAGGACCCATCATCTTCACACAGTTAGTGATTTCTTTAACTGTTAGTATTATGCATGGTTGCTTTTGTTCTGTCAAAAAGTTCTCCCTGAAGGTATTGTGAGTGTAGGCGCAAGATAAGGCATGTGGTTTTTTCCCCCATGAGGTATCTTCAACTATGACAATCCTCGGAAAGTCTCCATCAAGCTTAGCATCTGTAGAGCTTCCCTTAGCTTGCTCGATGGTAACTAAAAAGACTTGCATAGTGATATTTTGCTTAACTTTCTCAAAATTCCAAATTTCAAAGACCAGTAGATAGATGATGGCTGATTGCCTTCCAGGACTATGCTCACCTTGATGTTAACTCCACCCACCTACCCATCTCCCAGCTATTATTATGGTTAATTGCTTATACATTCCAACGGTTAACGAGCTTTTAGAAATATTCACGACCTCCCAAAATTAAATTCCTGGCATGTGCACAGTGGAAGTGGTTAAGTTAGTAAACCCAACATATCGTTCCAGTACTGAGTGGCTATAAAAATGAACAGAACATCTCAAGAACTTTGACATTCTTGTATCAGGTACTTGATTATATATTTTAATGTGTTCAATCAATTTTTGGAAAGCCAAAGTGGCTTGATAAAGACTCGTGTAGCCTGGTTCCCTGGGAACAAGGGACATGTAGATTTGTTTCACAATCCTTTGTCACTCACCTTAAAAAAAGTCTATGATATATGCTATTAACTGTTGCAATTCTTAGGTAACAGGCAAAGCTTTCGTTACCTCCAGGACTAATTTTGAGTAGACTCCACCCACATGATGTTAGCTCTACCTACCTGGTAACCCCTTCCCTCTCTCTTGCAGTGCACAGCTTCTTGCAATGCAAAGGTTAACAAGCTTTTGGTATCTGATAATGATATTCATGACCTCCCAAAATTGCATTCCTGATGTGGAAGTGGTTTGGTATGTAGTAAACCCAATGTACCATTCCAACAATGAGTGGCTATAAAAATAGAACTGGACTTTACCCTGTGTTGGGTTGCATTTACATTCTTTTATTAGGTATTTGAAAATGTTTCAACAATTTTTGGAAAGCCAAAGTGGCTTGATAAAGATCTTTCTTGTTAGTTCAAATTAGAAGGAGTGTGTGTGTGTGAAATCTGTAGTTAATTTAAGTAACATGAAAATTATAGAAATCAAAAATCAAAGCAAATACGGTTAAGACTTGAGGTCCTCCACTATAATAATTGTATGTTTGGGACGTGATATGGTGCTGATTAGATGAGACACATTAACTGCCTCTGGTCGCTTGTCTTTATCTTCAGAGAGGCAAGAATGTATTATCTTCTTTAATGGATTAGTATCTGGAATCTTTTCGAAGAGTGAAGTAAGCACCGATTTCCGATTTAGATGTACTTTGACCTGTATTATCTGCGTTGCTATGACACCGAAGGAGTAAACATCAATGCTATAGCTGTAGTCAACAGGATAATCTCTTGCTTCAGGGGGAAAATAAACTTCTCTTTGACCAATTGCTGTAAGAGTTGCACTCATTTTGTCATGTGGTATGAGCCGGGACATTCTAAAGTCAGCTATTTTTGCCACTGGACAGCCACCATTCTCATCCAATGAAAGTAGCACATTATCGTCACAAAGATCACGATGGACAATCTCTTTTGAATGCAGAAATGCAAGACCTTCAGAAATATCCCTACATAAGTTTAGTTGGTATTCAAGGGACAATTTTTCATCGTTTCTATCTTCTAGATATTTCTTGAGACTGCAATCCATTAATTCCATGATCAGGATTGGAAGATTAGATTTTGGTTCAGTAACGGTGGCCAGATGTTGAACAATATTCTTGTGTTTCAGCATTTTCAAAAAATTACATTCTTTTTTAAACCTCTCAAGAGCCTCTGTTTGAATTCTACCTGTGTTTAAGCCAGTTGCCATCTCTTGAGCATGATGTGCAAGGAGTTTCGCTGCACAAGTATAACCATTGTAGATAGCTCTGAAAACGGTACCAAATGCTCCATTGCCAATATTATACTCAGTCTTGATATCAAGATCCTTATACTGATCTGTATAAGTTTATTGAAGCTAATAATTATCCATGTGTGATGATGTTACTTATATTACCTTGATCATTCATAGCAGTCTTTCTCCTCTGAGGCACTTTATGTTACAGCAAAACATTAGTCCACATTGACATACACAGCAAAGAAATATGAAAATAAGCAAGAAGCTAATATGAAAGAACTCTTGGTGATAATTTCTCCTAGAACCATTTCGAATTGATATGAATCTACAGGAACGAAGTACATGGTGAAATGATACAGTGGAAAATAGATATACCTCTATATAGATGAACGTTTTCCATTTGATTCCATGGCACTCCATTAGCGGGATCTCTTACTACTGCTGTGCATGTATATGCTTTATAGTCATTTGACTGGACATTAAAGATAGTCAAGGAAGATTGATAGTTCACATTTGACACTTTATAATGTGTGCTGTTTGGTGGTACATCCCAGTGGATATTGTAGGCTTGCTCTAGAGCTCCTATTGGTATAGGACACGGCATTGTTACGGTATTTCCATTTCTAGTCCAAAAAGTTGTATTCCATTTTGGAGAGTACGCAGGGTTTGCTATATGAAATAGATCATTAGTAGTTGCTATGCTTTGGTTCTTATTTACGTACCTGCAATCGGCCCAACTCCTTGACTCTTTGCACCACCTGCTTTCCCACAATAGAAAGTTCCCTCATATCGTGGTTTGAGTATAAACCTCACTGCTGCAACATCATTAGGGATTATCTTGATAGCTCTGTCTTCCATTCGTGAGATATCTTCTTCAATGTTAGTTTCATTGACCCAAAAACTGATATTTGCAGTGGTTAAACCATTGGGAACGTGGCATTGGAGAAGCAGTTCATTTTTAATTCTATCGTAGGTTAACTCAAACGATAGATTTTCAGAACTTCCTTGCACTGAGATGAATAGAAAAATCAAGAGACAGTTTTCCAATAGAGGCCACATTTTGATAACACTCTATCTCTCTCTTTTGTTACAACCTGCTAGCTAATTATATAGTCATTTCTAATAACATTCATGCATTGAGGGAGAACACCGGGGATTTATTTTTGTGTGATGAATTTTAGTCATTCGAAAAAAAAAAATATTCATAATTATTGTTGGTGGGCAATTTATGGAGAGCTGATGAGCTTGATTTCACACTTACCACTACACTTTCCAAATCTATCCCTTGGTTTCTGGAACTTCACTCCCTGATAGCCCTGATAAAAAATTATGTTCCTTTTATTTCTGTGTTATACGTATATAGAAATGTGAATCCACCTCTCTTCATGGAGACCCCTTACCGACAACTGAACTGGCTCTACCTTGTCTTCGTGAACACATGGCAACTACTCAACCCAAACTTCCTCTGTCCAGACTGGAGATTCGGAACCATCCCCCTCATCACGTCTATAACAGACCCAAGAAACATCCTCACAATGTTAACTTTTGCAAGTATAATCTACCTTGGAGTACATAGCGTTCGATACAATACAAATCATGCAAAGATGCTATTCTTTGGTTTATCTCTGACGATCTTTCCCTTTATACCTGCGTCAAACCTCTTCTTCCCTGTTGGATTTGTAGTTGCAGAGAGAGTCTTATACAGTCCGAGCATGGGATTCTGTTTTGTGATTGGCTATGGTATTTTCCACCTTCTCAAGACGAAAAGACATTTCTTCGTTCGTGGTGTGGTCATTTTGTGCCTCTTGGGACTAATAGGGTTAATGGCATCGAGGGTTATTCGTAGAAACAAAGAATGGGAAAGTAACGCGACTCTGTACACATCTGGAGTTCGCTGCAACTCGAAGAGTGGAGTCATGTTGACGAATCTCGGCATTGAACACGGCCGGATGAAGAACTTCTCCTTTGCTGAGAAGCTGTACAGAAGGTCAATGGAAATCGCTCCAGAGCACTCGAGAGGGTATTCAAATTTCGGAGGCTTGATGGAAGCCCTGAAGAAATATGACAAGGCTGAAGAGGTACTACTATTTGTGTGGTAGTGAGTGTCTGTAATATTAACCTTTGTACTATTAACCTTTGTACTATTAACCTTTGTACTATTACAGTTGATTTAATAGTAAGCAGTACAAATGTCACACTACCCTTGTACCTTGTACCCAGGCCCGCTTATTTCATCCCGGGTATGATAGTCACATCCTAATCCATGACCCACCCACCATCTCTATCATGTGATCATTAAGGGTTACTAGCTATCTGTTTATCTATTACACCAATGTGATATCATTATTCTGTGCAATCCCACCTGTTTAACCAGGCCACCCTCTCTATTACATCCATGTGATGTCATTAAGGATCGCGTTATATATCCACCATCTCGTATCACAGCAATGTGATGTAATCATCATGGTCTCCCCTGCTAATAACCATGTGATGGAGTTCCAAGCACTAGACCCCCAGAGCTATATCGGTCTCTATTACAGCCATGTGATATGATATCATGCAATCCTGTTTATAAGTACCAAGGGTCACGAACGTCTCAAAGAAGCAGTTTATTCGTTTCTTCCTCTCTTTTATAGGCTCTAAGAAAAGCAGTGATTCTCGGAGTCAAAGATAGCACAGGTACTAAAGTGCTGGAAGCTTACACCTTCCTCATCAATAGTGTAATTCTGAGGAAAGGTAGCGACCGATACCAGGATGCTCTTGACCTCTGGGACCAGGCTCTGGCAGCCTACCCCAAATATGCCTATATTTATGGAATGAAAGGTTCACTCCTACAGAAAATAGGACTGACTAAAGAAGCTAGAGAGCCTCTGGAATTGTCCGTGCAGAGCAAAGTGGGAATAGCAGACCCGTACTATTACCTTGGTATGAACTATCTTGTGGAGGAGGGTGTGGTCAAGCAGAAAAGAATGGGACTAATTGAAAATCTATTCAAGAGGGCTTTGGAGATTGATCCTAACCATTCCATGGCATCAGCTGAACTTTCAAAACTGAAGCAAAGTAGGTAGCCAATCATTGCATTAAACAATATTTTTTGTACATTTTTTAATGTTGACGACCATTGGGTAAACTGAGCATGCGCACTCGGGCTCGCAATGAAGTGCGCTTAGCAGAAGTATGTGGGTGGGGCTTGTGGTGTGCCCCGCCCCATCAATAATCCCACAGGATCTTATTACAAAACAAATTGCAATGTACAGTAGTACAGTATAGTAGTTTAATAGCTGAACCACGATCATCCTTCAAGTTCAAGTCCATCGCAAACATCTGAAGTGGCCAAAGCTGCAGAAACAGTATCATCTTCTGGATTGTCTAAGTAAAGAAGGTAAGGAGACATAATAATAATGGTGCTGAATGTTTCTCGGGTAGCTACATAATTTCTGCTCGTCACTGTTTATTTACAATACGCTTACACTTAGCTAGAATAAGAATCATGTCCCAAGCCAGCTGACTAGGCCTATAATTATAGGCAAGCTAGCTGTGCCCCAGGCCAAGGTTTTCTTTTGCAGGCATCTTGCTGTGTTGTTTGCAGCTAGCTAGCTACAGCTTTAAATAATTTATATGAAACTGCTGCATTTTATTTTGACTGGCCAGCTGTTCACAATTGCCTTCATGGAGGTTTACTGTTAATTTTTTATTTCCTCCTTATTTTATTTTAAAACCATTAGCTAATTCAATATATAGAGACAGACTCATAGAGAGTCAGAGAGAGAGAGACTCATAGAGAGTCAGAGAGAGAGAGAGAGAGAGAGAGAGAGAGAGAGAGAGAGAGAGAGAGATCACTGTGTTCAACTGCACTAAAATATTTGTTCCTTTAAGGATCTTTTGTGTTAGCTAGCCCCAGACACTGTAATATGTGGGAACTACCTGCCCTATTGTATATCCGAACACCATAAGGAGTAATTTTACTACAATATAATGTCTTCTAATTCGCTACTACCCTACCATATGTATTCTCTAAGCCACGTCATGCACTTTGTTTCTGAACGTGAGAGAGAGAGAGAGAGAGTCCATAAAATAACAGATAGTTATTGTTAAAGACTATGTCACACTTCTCTGTTATGCTATGTAGTATATCCAAGCATGTAACTAGTATATCCAAGCATGTAGCTAGTATATCCAACCATGTAACTTGTATATTTAATAGTATGTGTAGCTAGGAATCTAAGCACAATTTTTTAGTGATCATCCAAGCATAATAGTTCATAACAGCTCAGGATTCTATCATATCCAAACATAATAGCTCAGGATTCTATCATATCCAAGCATAACAACTAAGGATACTATCATATCCAGCTTAATAGCTAAGGATTCTATCGTATGGAGATTCTTTCACAGATATACTATTCGTCCTTTTAAGGGAAAATCTTGCAGCTGTTCAACTGTTATTTCAGACACTCGTACTTTGTCCCTTTGTCTGTTCTTCAAACATGTTGAAACTCGATCATGCTTCTTCTTTCTTCTTCACTGATCAGTGTTTCTTTCTTAACCAGGTCTGTGTGTGTGGATGTGAAGAGTACGTGCAACGTTGCTCTTTCTTCTCTCTTATAAGTTCTTGAACCTGGCCATCATGTGAACGTTATCTTATTTTAGATTTTAGGTGTAGAAAAAGGCAATTTGTAACAATCAGAACTTTATTGTTGTCAAAACCTCCAGATTCCTTGTAAATATGCTGTTAAATTGTTCACCATATTTAATTACCCATTGACCTTTAAAGTGTTTCCCAAGATCAAAATGCTTGTCTCGAAAGGACCCGAAAATCCTTATCAAAATAGTGCTCATTAATGTCAGCTTCTTTATGGGAATTATTAGTGTTCATTAACCATTTTCTTGGAGAAATATAATGTCAGCTTCTTTATGGAAATGCCATTAACAACACAGCTGCTCTGTTCATAGGTTCTTCAAGAGAGGGAAAAGATCGCGTAGTTTACTCAGCTGAAAAGGTTGAAGTTCTACATTCCATTAAACCACATCGCTTACAGGCAGAGTACTCATGGCCACTTAAGCTGCTCTTTTGACTTCATTTCACATTTACTGGATGGCTAGAGATAATGACATACTTCCTCCAATCAATTCACTTGATCCCTTGATCATTCACTATAAATTATCGGCTCTAACTTTCTCACCAAATTTCACATTTAAGAACGTACCAGCAGAGAGCTTATCACCCACTCCATGAGCTGGGTTTTAGGGTCAATGTGTGAGGTCCATTGCAACCACATCAAAGGGGGATAATGACACAGCTCCCCGTGCACTCGCCTCACTAACCAACTACCATGACAATAATGCGGACTGAGGGAAAAACACGAAAACAGCACTCGTTCAAATCTTTCTCTCCTGTGAAAATTATCCAAAACTATCCCGACACTGTTGTCTACCTTAAAAACTCCCACTTCTTCCCCTGCACTGCTTAATATTCCCGTGGGAACTGACTTAACCTCAACAAGCTCCTTGGCATACCAGCTGGCATCGAGTTTGCTTCAGGGCTAGGGGGTGTGGGTGATTAGTTGAGGTAGTGAGCTATGATACTTTGTATATCTACAGACAGTTATTCTCTAGTGGAATTTTCTTATTAAAATACACCAACTCTACATACAGTGAAAATCAATAATGGACACACTTGGGACCCATCCTTTTGTCCTTTGTAGAGAGGTTGTCCTCTTTTGGAGGTTATTTTATATAGAGTGTATATACAAAGGTACTTTTAGATTGTCCTTTGTTGAGAGGTTTGTCCTCTTTCAGAGTGTCCTTAATTGGAGGTTTCACTAGCACTGTACATGGTTGGTTGGTCTCTTTCCTGTGAAGTGAAGTGTAGTTCAGAACATCTGTCTAGACTGGATTACTTATAACCTTGGAAACAGGTAGTGGTTGTATAGTGGATGGCTAATGAAAGCTAGGTTTTGCTATAGACTCTGGTGGATACTACAGAGGAAATAGAGTTTTTGGGAGTTGAGCTTGAGTTATAAATATCTCTGTATGATTGTGATTAAAATGTGATAACTTTACAACACACTCTTCGGACGATCTTTTGTTCAGCTGACTTTGTTAGGGGGATGTTGTTAGGGGGTGTAAGTACTTGATTGATGCTTTTGAGAGCTGCATATGAAAAACAGTTCACTCTTTGGACAATCCTTTTATGTACAGGCTAACTTTTATTATTCCCACAAAAAATTAATCATTCCATTTCACAGAATCGGGGGCGTAGAAGGGGATGGTTGTTGCATTCCAACACTTCAATCCTTGCTCTTGGATCATATTCCTTCTTGGTTTTCCTTCTTGGTTAGCTTGAACCCATACTAAAGGAGTCATGGCATATTTTAAACAACATCTGGTTTCATGCACTATTATATATTGGAGTGGTGCATGCCGTGACATGCATGGACTACACAAGCCAGAGCAGTGCCTGTAGTGTTCACACATGCACGGACTGTACATGCCAGAGCAGTGCTGTAGTGTCCTCACATTATACAGAGTGCACATGCCAGAGCAGTACCTGTAGTGTCCGCACACATGCATATGTAGCTTTGAAAGTGTTTAGCTAAAACTTGAAATAAAAAAGCTGTCAAACTTATTTTCATCTACAAAGAACTGATTTGGGTACAATTGTATAACTGCATGATAAGAATCTGTTATAGCGTATTTTTGTTTTTTGTTTATTTTAAGCCTTTGTTATTGTTAGATAAGTAACCAGAAGCCTCAATATGTCATCAGCATCCGTCTTTAGTGTTATTTCAGTCGTGGCTGAGGTGTCCCATAGTGTATGTGTGGTCTTAGGTTTGGTACAGTTGGTGAGTCGATAATGAGTGGTAAGTATTCTGGTGATGGCCACAGAAGTGTTGCCATGAGTGGGACATTGGATGGCTCCGAGCACTTCTACTGGTACATGTTTCACCATAGCAACATCCTCCTGTGTGTGTACACTCACAATTAATGGCCACAGAATTATTTCCAAGTCACCTTAGTGATAAAATCTCCAGGTACGGTGTGTCACCATAGCAACACCTGGTACGTGTGTCGCCATAGCAACACCCTCCAGCATGTGTACACTCGCAAGAAAGACACAATGGTTTTATGCATAAGAAGGCACATGGTATTCACTCATCCCCCAATGGGATATTTTGTCTCACCATGGACCATTGGTCATGTGATATGCATCGTTGATCAGGTGATATGCGTTGGTGGAGTCCATATTCCATAACCCACTGGTCATGTATACTGTTTTCTGAGTGGACAGTCACTGATTCGAACTTCTGTGACCCAACCCCCTGAAATGTAGATGCCTTGAACTCCTCTATTCCAACCCCCTGAAATGGAGACACCTCTGTATACAGTGGGACCCCTCTATTCCAACCCCCTGAAATGGAGACACCTCTGTATACACTGGAGCCCCTCTATTCCAACCCCCCTGAAATGGAGACAATCCCTACCCCCTGAGAAGGAGACACCTCTGTATCCCTCTATTCCAATAATGGAGACACCTCTACATACAGTGGCTCCACATGGCACCCCCCTGAACTTCTATGTACGCAGCTGTCACCGAGTGCCAGTGAAAAGTGCAGTACCCAGCAATTTTCACTTGGAGCTCGTTAGTTCAAATTAACCACGTCTGTCCCATCTGCCATTGCATATCCCAAGAGAGAATAGTAAATAAAGCCTTTCTTCCTCTTCCTTTAAGTATACACTGAGTGTGGGACACATGTGACGTCCAATAGAAGCAACCAGTCACCAGCTGTTCCAATCAGCATGCCCTTATTTGTCTGTGTGTAGTAGCAATGAGTGCATTGATTGACTTTGTATTGGAGCATGAGAGTAGGAAATCCTTTAAAAAGCTGCACTCATCTTGCCCCTTGCTCATTCACTATAACTGCTATAACTTTCTCAATTCTTAACCAAATTTCTAGTTTAATGCATCAACAGAGAGCTGATTATCCACTCTCTCTGCTGGTGTTTGAAATTTGAAATTTGTTTTAAGAATTGAGAAAGTTATAGCAGGTGGCAAGGTGAATGGAAATAGACTTTAGCACTCCTGGGATCAGATCAGAGGGTGCATGCCAGCTTACGGGGTTAATATGTGCATGTCCTCATTTCAGGGACACATTTATGATCAGAGAGATTCTGAAGAGGGTGTCCTTGTTTCAGGAATGAACTCAGGATATTGTGTATTGAGGGTAAAACCCTATAATAACTTATTGTATATATGTAAGATTCTATTGTATCATTGTGAGAGGTTTTTTATAATGCATGAAAACAAAGTTAGATCATGTAGATCTGTGGTCCTCATAATTAGCTACTTAATTGGCCAGATTGAGATGACCTTACTTCCTACCACCTCAGGGCAGGATTCCTACTTAGACCCTTACTTGGAATCATTTCCTTCATGGAGTAGCTCCTTCCTTCCCTTATTGTGTGTCTGGTGCATACATACTTGCTATAGAAAGGGGGTATGCTTTGTGTAAAGGTACAAGAACGATGATGTAATGCTTTGCAGAATTGTAGTGTTGATTTAAACCTTTCCTGCTACATCTAGCTACATCGACTAGGGCCATCTAGCTTCATAACTAGGGCCATCTAGCTCTCTCCAACGAAGAGTTAATGAGTGTAAACTTTGAACCTTTAATTGGCTCTAGCTAGACTGCAAAGATCTGATGATGACACTATTATATCATCGGCTCATTGTTTAGCTAACGCCTGTGTAATTGCTATGGTACCAATAGTTGATAAAGGCTTCTAGTTGATATATGCAGCTTCGCTATACACAATCCCCACACATTAACGATATCCTTCTTCTCTATGGCTTCAATTGAGGCTTCCTGTACGTTAGACATTCCTACACATGATTAATGATATCCTTCTTCTCTTTTCCTTGAGAGTTGCAGAGTTGTATTACTGTTCATTTGACCTACTTTATAACTTTCTCAATTCTTACCAAATTTCAGATTTCAGCAGACAGAGTGGGTGATCAGCTCTCTGCTGGTGTTTTAAATGTGAAGAATTGAGAGAGTCATAGCCGATAATATAGTGATTAATCAAGAGAAACCGTAGAGTTGGTTCCCAGCTAAGTGCCTTGCGTGGTTTTGAGCTATCTGCTATCTTATTTCCTGGAATGTCTAAATTAACTGTCTGAAGTACCTAGCTTCCTGTTGTGTTGGTGCAGCTAACCATGGCAACCCATAAAGCATGCACAACATGCGTGCATCTAATTACTGGTCATCATGACATCATAAACTATGTCATGTCCATTCTATCTGCATGTTCCTGTCTCAATCTGACAGACTAGAAGGTTCAGATTTTGTACTGCTTCAGCTTGCAGTCTACCTAAATTCATGCTAACTTCCAGGTCAGATGATTAATCTTAGCCTTCACTGAAAATACATTCATATTGGCTCAAAATATTTGAATTCACATGCAGCTATTAAACTGATTTGATTTTAAGGCTTGCCTACCCCATATATATATATGAGCAGTACCCCTGAATAACTGTGAGATCAGCACATACAAACTCCATAATAGAGCCATGAAGCTGCAGACCTGTGGGGCTTTCCACAATCAAGGGCATTTCTAGGGTTCTATCTATTTGAGGGGACTCCGAAGCCCCCCCCCCCCAATTTGGGTGTAATAAAGAAAACTATAGCTATCCGTCATGTGACAATCACAGTGTATGCCTGGAGGGAAAAACTAACATTAACATTAAAACTTTTCTCACAGCTGTTGTGTCAATTTTGAAGCCAAGCTCATTGCATCATTTTTAAGGGGGTAAGGAGTGTGTGCTGCTGCTGAACACTTGATGTTTTGCCAAACACTCTCTCTCAGACAAGAGCTAGTATAAACTACATTAGCATGCCTTGAAAATTAAATTCAGTGGGTCAATATTTTTCAAGTGGCTGTCGTATAGTAAAAATACAGCAAAAATTTCAATACACGTATTTTCTTTCCCTGTTATGCAGTATTTACAATAATGTTATTGTTATTACTAGAGCTGGTTACTTTACTCCATTTGCCTTTCACTATCTTTCCCCTCACAGGTTCCCTTCCACTACCTCGCCAAAAAAACAACTTCTATAAAAGGAACTTCACGAAACAGCAGTGTCCGTACCTACGTGACTTGCCTGAAAAGAGATCTCTCGATTTACATTTTTTTCTTTCTCTGCTAATTCCTGATTGAAAATCATCATCCTGTTATGATGTTTTAATACAGTTTGAAAAGTAAGGCAATGTCAAGAAACCCAAGAAGATCTCCCGATAGTTCTGTCTTTCATGTCGGGATTGTCGGGGAAGACGGTAAGATCATCCAAGAGGGATCACTGGAAGCCACACCCTCCTCATTAGTGTACACGGAAGAAGTTTCACTATCAAAGTTCTCATGGCCAATACGAAATCTTAAGAAATTCGAAGCACAAGGAGATGACTTGTTTGTGATTGAAGCCAGTAAGCTCTGTCAGTCAGGCGTTGGTCAGTATATTTTCTCCACTCCCAATGCAAAGCAGATACAAGCCATCGTCTCTCGTAACGTGAGCACCCTCGCACAGACAAGTACGACACAAGTCTCTCCTCCATCCCCATCAAACTACACTTTCGTGACCTCAAGTCCCTCCTTGTCTGAAAGCAGTCCCATCCACTGGAAATTAAACACTTCTCTCTCGACCAATTCTTCCTTCAACCACACACCAAACCATAGCCGGAGTCCGTCCTTCACTAAAGATAACGTCTTTGAAGTTGAACGTATAGTGGGGGATTTCAGAACCTGTGACCCGGGCACCATTGAGGTGGTTAACAGTGAGGTGATATACACTGACAATGTTAGTGGTAGGAGATTGGAGTGGCCTATAGCTTACCTGCGAAGATATGGTCATGAAAACAATGTCTTTACTATAGAAATTGGTCGGAGATGTGCCGGGGGTCCAGGGATGTTTACTTTTCGAACCCCGAAGGCATCGGAGATGAATGCCGCCATCAAGGCGGTGTTGAGTAACACTGCGCACCCTTCTTCCCCAACTGAAGTGAAGAAACAGAAGCAGCCCCTTCCACCTTTGCCATCACCTCTGAGGAATGGTCCCCTCTCGCACCCGCCGCAGCATCGTGCTCCCCTCCCCCCTCCTTCAAACACACCTCTTAGTTCCTCGCACCCTCCTTCTTCGCAACCGCCACTCCCACCTATCCCCACGGCCTCACCCCTCTCCGCCTCCTTCTCGCACCCTCCTCCATTGCAACCGCCACTCCCACTTCCCCCTTTTTCCCATGGATCAACCCCACCCCCTTCCGCTGGTGGTCACACACGAAGCTCACCTCAGCGTGAGCACAATACAAGACATGACTCCTCCCATTTCTCCCCTCCACACATTGGACACTCCAAGCAATTCTCGAGGAAAGACTCACTCATGCGTAGAGCTTTTTCTGCCATGGACCTGCGAAAGAACGTCTTTGAGGTCCGAAATATCAGTGACGAGCAAAAGGAGGTGGGGCAGGGAACTGTGGAGGTGACTAATACTGATTTGATATATGTTGATTCTCGTACGAACGAAAAGTGGAAATGGCCGTTTAAGTTTATGAGGAAATATGGTTACGAGAGAAACATTTTCTCTTTTGAAGCTGGTAGGAGGTGTGCCGGTGGACAAGGCCTGTACGCCTTTGCTTCCGAGCGAGCCAATGAAATCCACGAGGCTATTGTTGAAAACATTCACGGCCAAAAGCTCCTGAACGCTCCAAGTAAAGGAGGTTTGAACAGTTCCAGCAACCCAAGGCTCTCTCTAGCGGCGGACAAGATGAGTATTCCACCCATACGACTCTCTGGTAGAAACCACTATATTGATTCAGGTGGCTCAACTTCTACACCTCATGATAAAGTCTTCCCGACAAACAGGAACAGCAATGGGAGTGGTTTCAATAGAGGAACTCCTCCTCCTTCACCTTCGAGCAAACCGACCCCGTCTGGAGTGAAAACACGTTCTTGTCGATCTGAAAGTTCTCCTATCACAGACGGTGTTGTCATCAGGTCGCCAGATTCCGTCTCTACTTCCTCGGGGAGTTCCTCTCGCTCCTCTCTTGGTGTTTTCAGTCCGGTTCCGAAACCGGACGTCAGAAATCCTTCTTCTCAACCTGCTACCACTCCTGAATACAGTGTAATCAAAGTCAAGAAAGACAAACCAGTTACAGAACCAGATAAACCTGTTCTTCATCGAGAGCACTTCTATGACGTGCCAAGCAACTATGCCCAGGGTCATACAGGCTCATCTGAATCATCCCAAGGCAACACTAATGCCACCACCAATGGAGATGCTCTCACAAATGATCAAACTCAAGACGATGAAAATCCGTCCTCCACTAGAATTGGTGCTAGCAATGGATTTGAATTAGTGGAAAAGCCAAAAACGTCCTCTAGTGACAATAAAACCGAGGCAGTGACGAACGAGGAAAGGAATTCCATTTCATCCAATGGGTTGGGAGAATCTTTCAGTCAAGACTCAAAGGGAGGAAGAAACTCGAAAAAGTCAAAGGAAAAGAAAACGAACCCTCTTAGCCGCTGGATAGGAAGGACTAAAAGTTCCTCGGAGGAGAAGAGCGAGAGATCAAAGAAATCCAAGAAGAAGAGAGGGAAGCCCAACAGCAAGAAGGATGGAAAAGCAGCCAAAGAAGAGGGGAACGATTCCATGTACGAGAATCTCCGTGAGGCCAACCTGAGCAAGATGAAGTACAGTGCTTCTTGTGATGATCTCCTCAATAGCTGCAATGAGACGACGCAGAGTTCAGTTCCACAGCCTAGCAACGTCAGGTTGACTATGACTCCACCTGCTACAAGATCAAGACCATTGAGTAACTATAACGAACCACCCTCATCTTCTTTGTATGAAAACTTGCAAAAAGTCAAAAACAGTATCTCCACAAGCGTGGATATAGAAAAAGGAGTACCCGATAAGACCACTCCCCCATCTGACACAGCTCCTGTGGTAGATGAACAGATTAACTCACCTCGTTTGTACTCTAATATAAATGTGTCGGAGGACCAAGATCCAAGACTCATGTCAGAGACAGCCAAGAGCGAGCCCAATTCCACTCCAACGAAACCAAGCATTATGTCTTATGCTGAACTTGAAATCATAAACACACCCCCACCGTCAGCAATTGCAATTGAATCCAAAAGAACTGCATGGTCAGGTTCAGGTTCCAAAATGATGCATCAGAATCAGAATCCATCTGAATCTGAATCCAGTGCTGCTGGGGATGGTTTTGTTCAATATGCTCCCTTGGATTTCCGAGCCATGTCTGCTGTGGAACAGATCAAGAAGCAGCACAATGACATCAGCACCTTTGAAGGCCTCCTGGAGAGACATGACATTCGAGACATGGAAATGGACAATAGGAGGAGGAGAAATAACACATGAATATCACTTGAGTATCACATGACTAGAGAAATAATTCAATCAATTAATTTGTCTTTTCTGTATGTGTGTGGATTATTTTACTATATTCAATGATAATATTGTGCACTCATGTAAACAATGCAGTAAAGCTTGCTTGATTAATAATCGTAAGGTAAAGGGTCGACATTACGTAAGTGCTTGAATCATAAGGTAAAGGGGTATCATTTTGACGGACAGTATTGAACTATAGCTAGCTGAATCCAGACAGGAGATTAGCGGCTTCAATTCAATGAGGAGGGAATTATGATGATAAGACTCTTTTTATCACGCAAACTGGTTCCTCTGGGAAATCTACCATTTTTAAGTAGAAAGTTTTATGATAATTCCAGTGAGTTTTGTAGTTGGCTGTTCATACTCATTGCACATATGACCCCATTTTTTTTCTTTGTGTAGTACCAGTAATCAAACGATTAAAAGTTGAGACAAAAGTTGGAGACAAGGTACTTTGATAGTCGTCATGTTCATATCTTTGATGACCCTTTTCCTATTTTGAATAAGGCTGCTCCCGATAGTGGCTGTTCCATATGCAGAGCAGGCGAGTGTATAAGCATTCTAACCAACTAATACTTTCATTCCATCCATTTTAACTATTTACAAATAAGTAACTGCTTGCAGCACTTCTGATCTGGGGGGTGGTGTGTATTCGTATTCTTCTCTTTAAGGCCACATCAACTTAATTACTTGTTTATCATCCCCTCCCTCTCCAATTTTTGCTCTTCTGGATTTTTAATTTTATTTCTACTGAGCATGTGCATGGTGTACTTTACTTGAAATTTAGGCGTGATTTTCAGTGTAATTTCAATTTTGGTGGCTATTAAATTATGGTGTTTATTATTCTTCAAGTAAAGTGTGCAGCTACTACTTTTAACTTGTTTTTATGACTTTTTTGTGGAACTACAGCTTTTTGTATGTTTTCATAATGATAGCTTTTTAAACAGGTGCCATGGAAACCAATAAAAAATAAAAATAAAAGCCTCCCCCCCCTCTCCTAATTTTTGAAGAAATTAGGATGATAAACAAGTAATTAATTTGATGTGGCCTAACCAGGTTTGCAGCATTTTGGCTATCAGGATGTGCTTCTCCTGAGACAATTCCTCTCACCTGAGGGTTACATCTTAAACCGCAGAGTGACTAAAGTGTGCCCCAAAATTCAGAAAAGAATAGAAAAGTGCATTAAACGCTCTCGGAAAGAAGGTGCAGTGTACTGATCAATGCAACTGAAACCTGTGCATGAATTTGGATTAAAATAGTGTGCATCATTTGGAATTTAATGACCCTTTGCAGGTTTACTCCCAAATTTTAAGGAAAAAAAGAAGAAAAGAACTAGATTGTCACCTTTGAATTCATCATAATCTTTTCATTCTCTTTTTGAAATTATGTAATATAACATTTGTGCTTAAAGATGAATACAGATTCAAGAAGAAAGCTTTCATATTAAATGAAAGCTGTACATGGAGTAAATGACACACTTTAATGTCGTCAGATATACATAATGAATATAAATAAAGTGTGAAAAAAAGAGGAAAAAAATGAAGACTGTAGAGGTTCTGGTTCTGAATGCTAAATTACTCAGTAGGATAAGGAACAAAAGATGCTTATAAAGTATTACATAGAGAACCGTTTGTCATCATACCTATGTACGAGAGATTTATAATACTAATTTTTTTTGTGTGTTTGAAGGAAATAAGCCTATTGATAATAAACACTCTAATATTCCCCCCAAGGATGTGGACTAATTGGAAGAAGGGTCGAAGGAGAATTTCTGATCTCCAGTGGCCATGGGACTGTCGGCTACATCACTTGACATGCTGACTACCGAGTCTCTCCTGGGAGGCATGCGTTCATTCACACGATCCAGTCGCTTAGCATCATCAAAGCTTCCCACATTCTTCATTGCAGTAAGAGCTATGGAAAAAAAAAAAAAAGAGAGAGAAAATTGAAGTTTTTGTATTGTGTATAACCTACAGTGCTAAATCACAAGCCTCGTGTTTTGCTATTATGAAAAATGGACCCAGCTTTTTGTCCTTCGTAGAGAGGTCTCTCTTCTTTTGGAGGTTATTTTGTATAGAGTGTATTATACAAAGGTACTTTTAGATTGGCTGGTTTGTCCTCTTTTTGAAGTATCCTTTATTGGAGGTTTTACTGTATTTTCTCTCCTTCCTCCTCCTCCCCCCCCCCGCCCCCCCCCCCCCTGCAAACTGACCTGTATGCAGCCCAGTTCTGCCTTCTTGAAGCACTCCTACTGGTAGTTGACCCGAGGGAGTCAGTCCCTTCAGAGCAAATACACTCTCATGCTCTTCCCTGTACAAAATACACAAGATGAAGCCGAAACAGCAGATTTATTCTAAAGTCTATTTGCATTCACCTTGCCCCTTGATCATTCACTATAACTTTCTAGTTTAATACATCATCAGGGAGCTGATGATCCACTCTCTCAGCTGGTGTTTGAAATTTGGTGAAGAATTGAGAAAGTTATAGCAGTTATAGTGAATGATCAAGGTGCCAAATAGACTTTAGTCTAGAGCACGTATGACCAGTAGTCCTGCTACCATATACCCTCAGATAAACAGTGCACCATACTCTCTGTGAAGAAGGCTACACACACACACACACCTGAGCAAGGAGAAGACTCGAGCCATCTTTCCGACTGCTCTGATCTTGTTTCTGATTACGTCTTTCCTCTGAGCAATGCTGGAGGCTTCCTTTGAACCTGGCGTAGCTTTCTGGTCATCATCCACTGCTAGATCGTCGTCGTCACCTTTCAGAGTCAGCACATTCACCAACATCTCTGTCACTGAACAGAAAGAGGAAGTCGTCATTCCGTAAGTTTTAATACTCCCTCAATAGGGGATAATATGACAATAATTGATAAATTCAGACATATCTGTTTCCAGTATCAAGATTCACATTGAGATTATGCACTCCAGATGTGATCCAATTACAATCCTGGAATTGCTTTTTGCAGTTTTTAAATTCCCTTTGCTCATTGGTCACTCTCCACATAAGAGGGAGGCTAAGAACCAGGGGTCAGAGGAACTGCACTCCTCTCTCTCCAGCCACACCCACCTTTCTCTCCAACGAAGGGGAGTGACCATGTGAAGACATCCATGAAATTGGGAAGCCAGTAGGGATGCTCCACTGCATTGAACTGTCGAATATTCATCACATTGTTTTCATATTTGAGAACAGCAGCTGTGAAGTGACATCAAAAATTCAAGTAAGCCATGTTCCCACCAACAGACAGAGTATGTGACTACTATGGTGAGAGCATGTGAATATCATGTGATCTCAAAATCACACCCTCCAGTATTGTTAGTATATCAGATATTAACAACTCTCCAGCAGTGATAATGTTGCAGATGGAGAGTGAATAAGATCTGAATCCATAGGAGTCACTCGTAACCTCTCTCTCTCTCTCTCTCTCTCTCTGACTAACCTTTGTTTCCATAGACATCCAAGTAGTTTGGTGCAGAGAAGATGGTGATGAGAGAAGGGAATCCAGTGGTTTGACTCTTGCGGTACATCTTGTAGCCTTGGTCTTGGGCTTCGTGGGCTCGGATGATTGATAGAAGCTGATTGCGTTGAAGAAACTCACAAGATGCATTATAACTGTGGAAGAAAGCAAGGATGAAAGCAAATATTCATAGGGGAGAGAGAGGACTAGTTTTAATCACCTGTAATAGTAGGAACATCCCCTTACGGAGTTGTGACTGAAGTTTTCCTGAATGGGCTTCTCTGTCCCAAAGTCTTCGAGAGGATCTGACCACAACAGATCACACATTGGACCGAATGCTGGAGGCTCCTTGAACCGGTCCAACTGGTTTAGCGAGTAATGGTATCAATCAAGATTATACACTGAAATTATATACTTGGGGTTGGGGGGGGGGGGGGGGGGGGGGGGAGTTCTACTGTATACCCATTTTCAGGGGATTGGAATGTTGGTACTCTAAGGTCACGTGACTATCATGTGATGTCCCAGGTGTTTACAGCTCCCTATCAGTGAGTACATAGCCGAGTGAGAGTGAAAAGTCTCTGGAGTGTCCTATATTTTACCCCTCGTTCAAAACTTGCAACCAACCCACTTTCACGGGGTGGAAAGAGACAGTTGCCAGCATAACATGAGGGGATGCTAATAGTTATCTATCAGGGGACCTCTCCTGCTCTTATGAGGATGGAATCTATGATAAGACATCTCTCAACAACAAAGGACAGTATACACTCTATAGAAAATAAGGACCACCTCTCTACAAAGGATAAAGGGCTGGGTCATAAGTGTGTCAGTTCCATTACCTTCCTAATGTCATCTAAAGTGAATATTTCAGGACTTAGTCCGCCGTGGACGCAAAGGAATTGTTGATTCATGATTGCTGCCAGTGGAAGGCAGTCAAAAGAATCCATGCAAGTATCGTACACAGTCTCTGAGTACTTGATCTTACCTGCAAAGAAAGGAATAATGATAACAATTACAGATCTCTGCACACTATATTAAAATGCCAATAGCTTATTGTACATACATGCAATAGCATGTTGCCTATGTTGGATATAATCTTGCTGAACTGAAGGTAGCAGTCCTGCTGAACATGAAGTTAGTCATTGTCCCCAGATAACTCACAACTAGCTGAGCCATTGAAAAAAAAGAAGAGAAAAAGGCCTATACACGTGTAGTGGGCGTTAATTGGAGTATATAGACCCTTTACCAGGTCATACAAACTCTAACAATGCAGTAGTGTATAATCCCTTCTACCTCTCTCCTACTCTCCTTTCCCAGTAGTCTTATTCCCCATATTTGCTCACATTCAAGTTTGAAAGTGAAGTACTCGGTGAGATGTCTGCACTCATGGTTGCCTCGCAGCAGAAAGAGTGTAGTGGGATGACAAATCTTCAAAGTCCACAAATATAACACGCACTGCAACAATAATAAAAAGGATATGGCTGTAAATGGACAGATGTATTATTCTCTATGTACAGTACTTCCAAATTCTTGTGCTCAAAAGGTTGGGACTTATCCATAGCGTAAAGGTTATGCTGAACATTAAAGGGTAGGTGAAATGAAAATTTTTTTTTACATTTTTGGGTTGTTTTGTATGCCTACATTACTGGGAAAAAATATGAGAAGCATTGGTTGAAATCTCACTGAGAAAATAGCAGTAGAAGTTGACAATTTTATTTACATCCTGTTTTGGGCGGGGCTTACTTGTGATGTCATAGAGGGAACTCATTGTACAATCCCTATTGAAAATAATAAAAATGCTGGAGTCTGTATTTCACACATGGTTCAGTGTATTCCCTCCAAACTTTACACAAGTTAATCTTAGAGTATGCTAAAAGTTATGCCAATATTTGAAGCTCATGCCTGTTACCAAAGGTGAGATATTCAAAAAATCACTTCAAAATGTAGAAACAAGCACTCAGAGCTGATGGCCAGCTTGTCATGCTGTAGGTAGGGAGCTAGAATTCTCAGATAGACTTACTGGAGCATGTGTGAGTTATACATATACAGCACAAGGCATCATACCTACTAGCTGTCAAACTAAGCTTACAAGCTAGCTAGGCATCATCTTTTATGCTGTATAGCTCACACATGTTCCAGTATATCTAAGACAGCTCACACATACTCCAGTAAGTCTATCTAAGACTTTTAAGCCCCTACCTACAGCATACTAGATTGATCATCAGCTCAAAAAGCCTATTTTTATATCTTGTATGCAGTGAAGGATATCTCACCTTTGATCAGAGGCATGGACTTTAAACTTTGTTACAGCCTTTAACATACCCTAGCATTTGTTAGTGCAAACTTTGGAGTGGAAATATCAAACCTTATGTGAAATACAGACTCCAACATTTTGTATTATTTTCAATAGGGATTATACAATGAATTCCCTCTATGACATCACAAGTAAGCCCCGCCCCAAACAGGATATAAATGAAATGGCCAACTTCTACTGCTATTTTCTCAGTGAGACTTCAACCAATGCTTCTCATATTTCTTCCCAGTAATGTAGGCATACAAAACAACCCAAAAATGTAATAAACTGAGAAATAATTTTTTCATTTCACCTACCCTTTAAGGGTCAGGCCACTATAATTATATTGAAATGAACTTGAAAGGGTAAAAAGGCTGTCAATTCCTATCTGTATGCCACAGTCACACACAAACATAGTAAAGATACCATATACAATTTGACTAATAGTGTACGTATTGTTCTATCCCTTTCTAATGTCTTGAGCAAGCATATTACAGCATACTTTCAAAGAATCCGTAAAAGATTGAGGACTCATTGTAACAAATGTTTGGCAACATGTAATCTAAATGACAGTGTTGCAATGGTCTTATTCATGTGCACTGTGTTCAACATTGCTCTCACACAGCCTATAATAGTATCACATAGCCTTCTTTAATGATCATTAATTCTATACTTGGAGTACACTATAATACCGTAGCAACATTATTCCTATTAAAGCACACCATAAAATATTCTGATTAAAGCTCACTTCAATAGAAAAGTAACCTCTATCGACATAATCCCCTAAGAAGAGATAACGGGTTGTATCTGGTGAGCCACCCACGTCGAATAGCTTCATGAGATCGTAAAACTGTCCGTGGATGTCCCCACACACTGTCACAGGGGCCTCTACCGTTAACATCGTCTCTTCTCTTCTCAAAATGTTGGTACCTGCAAGGAAGAAGATAGAGTGAACATTATAAAATAAATCTGTCAACGTAAAATGCACAGCTATTTTGTTACTCATGAATAGTCGGGATATACTATTAAAGTACTGTAAGCCTATATAAGCAGGGGATATGGGAGTTAGCAGTATTACATAGTACTACTTCCTTATTGTTGATGATGCCCTAAGAATACACAGTCATTCTTGGAAAGAGTGGGACAGGGGTATATCAACAGTATGTAAACCTATACACTCACATAACTGACATTTAGAGGAAAGGAATGGGTGAGCATTAATAGGATAAGAAAACTTTCAAGGCTTCTGATGTATTGTCTAGGAAAGGTGTCTGGCCTTGGCCTCAGGCTATGATCATAGTGAAATGAACACTGTATTTATGATGAAAACTCTGGCTATTTTTAAAAGGAGACCATTATCACTTACAGTCTGTGATGATTTTTATAGCTACTTCTTCGTCCACTCTTCCTTCTTGGACAAAGTGTTTTTTCAGGACATCTGGGCGTGGTTTTCCGAGATGGTCAAATACATCGTCTATAGAGAGTCTGTGTGCTACTGGAGGAGTAACATCTAGAGAGAGAGAGGGAGGGAGGGAGGGAGGGAGAGAGAGAGAGAGAGAGAGAGAGAGAGAGAGAGAGAGAGAGAGAGAGAGAGAGAGAGAGAGAGAGAGAGAGAGAGAGAGAGAGAGAGAGAGAGAGAGAGAGAGAGAGAGAGAGAGAGAGAGAGAGAGAGAGAGAGAGAGAGAGAGAGAGAGAGAGAGAGAGAGAGAGAGAGAGAGAGAGAGAGAGAGAGAGAGAGAGAGAGAGAGAGAGAGAGAGAGAGAGAGAGAGAGAGAGAGAGAGAGAGAGAGAGAGAGAGAGAGAGAGAGAGAGAGAGAGAGAGAGAGAGAGAGAGAGAGAGAGAGAGAGAGAGAGAGAGAGAGAGAGAGAGAATTTTTTGTTTATGGCCAATCACTGTGATAGTAGGATTTCACTTTTTTTTTTTTTTAATGTTGAATCTACAAGGTCTAAATTCTAAGAGCATTGAATCTAGACATAATTTATTGCTCCACTTCTTACAAGATTGGCCCATCATTGTTACAATTGCCCTAAAATGGCAAGCAGCAAGGTACACTGCAATGTAGAGGAGACTTGTCACCTTTGGGGTTAGCTATTATAGAGGGATATATAAGGGAGGTGTTTGTTTATACAGAAAGAATGATTACGGTGACACTATCTCTCATCACTTCATCATAAGCCAGAGATGTTGATTACTACAATGGTGGATTTATTGAGACCTGCACTTCGATACGGATTCATGTCTCTGAATACCTTTCTGGATGTGAAAATGAAAGGTTCCTTTGGGCCAACTGAAGACACTAAATAATAACCGATTAAGGTCACTAAGTCACTATGGAAGTATGCAACACACGATAGCAACATCAACACTACAGCTTTAAAAGTATCTGTTGGCTCTGTGCATGCCCAGAGGAACCTTCATAAACTTCCTCCCCCCCTCCCCCCCAAACCAAAGGAGCATACCTACCAGAATATCCTCCATAATGCCAAAAACCATAAAAAGTCTCTCTCTCTCTCTCTCTCTCTCTCTCTCTCTCTCTCTCTCTCTCTCTCCCTCTCTCTCTCTCTCTCTCCTACCACCACCCATCACTTGACCCCCTAGTGACTCACTTCGCTCACGATTACCCAAAATCCTCTCCTTAATGGTTAGTAGCATGTCTTGTTTCCTTTCTGATAATATTTGATAATAATCAACCGAAATAGACTGTGTGCATACGAAAATGATGCCTAGCAGGAAATGGTTACTATTGCTCAAGGCTTCCATAGGCTATAATCAAGCAGCTGTCTCAATGCCAATGTCTGCAAGGCTAAATAGTTTTCTCAAACGGGCCATCGAGTTTGAATAAGCTAGGTACATGCACAACAAGTTTTAAAAAGAAACACTTTATTTCTCAACATACATTACTGAATGGGACAGCAAAAATATATTGTATTTGTATCACACAATACTGGTCACATGATCATAATTATAAATTGTATCCTTGAATTTAATTACTTGTTACAAAGCTGATTTCTTGGACGGGTACTATGCATTTTTCATCTTATTAAACTAAGGAACCTCCCCTGCATATAGCACTAAGCTTAGCCACAGGTTCTCTTAATTCTAATTAAAAGTATGCATACTTAACTGAATTATGTAAACAATTGCTGATGTATACTATAAGTTGATAGCACACACTATCTTGGCTCATCTAACAGTATTTCAAGATTGAGCTTAGCTAAACTTATACAGGCAATGTATAACATTTGATAGAGCACAATAACAGAACTGCCATGCCAGTCAAGCATGGCTCAGTTGTGAAATACCACGAGTATTATACCCTATTATAAAATGTATTTCATGAGGATTTAGAAGTCCCCTATTTTTAAGAAGTGAAGCTTAAATTGCTAATGTATGACCTTCCATTGTTAAAGCAAAGGCTATTTAACGTAGCGAAAACAAGACTAAACATTGCTCACTCAACCACAAAAAATAGTTATTAAACATGACCTAGCTCATATCTTGTCCAAGGTTATTGTTTACCAAACAAATTTAAAAAAAACAAGCTTATAAGCAGCAAATTAATGTCAATACAGAGAGGGGCTTTAGAGCTTACTGTCTATAATCCTTCCAGTTGTGGTAAGGGGGGACCCTGGCTTTCCCAACTCAGGGCCATTATCCTCAACTGGGCTTGGAGAGTCAGCCATGTGACAAACTAAATACCCAGCTTCCTTCGTTGGCTTTCTGTTTTTATTTCGTCTGTCCTCCTTTCTAGTACTTAATATGACCTAGAGACCGCCAAAATTGTCCGGGCAGCAACGACTGGAGGTGCAAGGGTTATTGCTCAACCTAGCTAGCTTGACCTGAACTCATGAACTCAGTTTCAATATCCTTCGTCGAACACCTATGTGACGAAATTTCCAGCTTCGTTCTGCCTCGTCGCTTGCAATGGCTCCCAAAGCAACTTCCTCCGACTTTCCTTTTCTTTTCCTATTTGACTTTCTCTTCCGCAGCCGCCATATAAAAAAGTTCTTGGATTTTCACCCGGATAAATTTTACAGCTCGCCCGTACAAATAGTGGCCGCTGTATCCATGGCAATACAGATTCAATAATCGATCATGGCCTCTAAGGGCAAGAAAGATAAGCATTTGAAGTCTACGCCGGAGATAGAGATCGACACCGTGCAGAAGGATATCGTCCCTGGAAAATTATCCGAAAAGGAGTGGTAAGAATTACCAAATGTTAGCTTTAGCAAGTATAGCTAGCTGGCTAGCTTGAGCTAGCAGCTCCACTACTCGGAGATATTCTTTCCTCTCTAGCCTATCATTGACTCTGCTATGGTAATGATGTCCTGAATATTGTAACCTGTCCCTAAATTTGAGACTATTAATCTTTCGTCATATTGATACAACCAAAAAATTAATCACAAAGCAAAAAAGCAATATGTCACAACACATAAAGGATAAACAATGTCATCAGAATCCTCTCTCTGAGGAACTCAGTCCTTTACGGTACAGAGAATAATAGTGATAGTTCTTTATACAAAAATTAGTAGCAGAATTCAATAATAATAATAATAATAATAATAATAATAAATAAATAATAATAATAATAACTAGGAGTGAAGGTAATGGACTTACTACCAGACTCATATGCAACATCACTACTATTAACAGTAGTAGCACTAGTATAAGTAGTAACATCATTATCATTCAATACTGTAAGTACGTCGGCTCTGCTATAGATGTTACGAACTCTGCACCGAAAGGTGGTTTTATTCAATTTACTATGACAAGATATATTCAATATACTTGTTTGATTGATAGTGAGCACAGATAGCATCAAATATGATAGATTTCTTGACGACCATCCTTTTCCCTAATGATATTTGTGAAGTTTCTAGGCAATACATATCTACAGTACATCTGGATATAGTCACCTGATGTACACTCAAAGTTTTCAGGCTCCCAGATAAAACCTGCATGTAAATCAATAGCAAAAAAATTTGAATCCATCATGATGACAATGTCTCTCACACTATTTTTTTACCTTGTTGAGCATAGGAAGAAGCAGCAATAAATGCCACTACAAGTATAACAGAGATAATATGCAACATGGTCTTCTTGCTAATGCTAATAGCTAGAGGTCACCTGGCAATTTTGCTTTTTAGTAATTTTCACAGTGTCTTTTTATAGGCAATGCTTAGTCATTGTGTTTGTTTGTAAGCAAGTTATTTATAGCAGATTTGTTATTTATATTAAACACACGTATATGTATATCACATGACCTGTGAATCTGTGAACCCGTCTAGTCATAATGAATAAAAAGAGCTGTTGTAATATTAAATCCATGAATCTTTAAATTATTTTAGGAATGAGTTGATTAGTGTTGATGAAGGAATAGGGATAGTCTATGAGTTACTTGGTGAAATTGTGGAAGAGGCATGCGATATCCTCTACAACCACCACCTGGAGAGAGAAATCTATCCTTATGCTGTGAAAGAAGCCAAAAAGACTATCCTCAAAATCATAGATGTAAGAACATTATTAGAAACCCAGAGGCTAATATATAGGGTAAATTATAATATTACCTGCAGTTACAGTTTGTAGCTCGTGATCCTGGAGAGCTGTATACAGAATCTGATCCCTCGTGGCTCCCCGATGAAGGTAGGCTGAATCATTCTGGACATCCTGTCAGTGTTAGCTGCACCATACTTTTATTTTCAGAACCAGTACCTCCTAAGATGGACTCGTGGGGGTGTGGAGCAGTACCCCTTGTTTCTGAAGAATCCATATCTTCTTCCATAGAACCTGAAGAACAAATTAAAATACTTGAAAATGAACGACTTTTGTGAGTTTGCGAAATAGATATAGCTTCAATAATTCATGTACAATGGCCCTGGAACTCCTCTATTCTGAGACACCTCTGTATACAATGGAACCCTCTATTCCCTATTCCAACCCTATACAGTGGAACCCCTCCATTCCAACCCCCTGAAATGGAGACACCTCTGTATACAGTGGAACCCCTCTATTCCAACCCCCTGAAATGGAGACACCTCTGTATACAGTGGAACCCCTCCATTCCAACCCCCTGAATGGAGACACCTCTGTATACAGTGGAACCCCTCCATTCCAACCCCCTGAATGGAGACACCTCTGTATACAGTGGAACCCCTCTATTCCAACCCCCTGAAATGGAGACACCTCTGTATACAGTGGAACCCCTCTATTCCAACCCCCTGAAATGGAGATACCTCTGTATACAGTGGAACCCCTCTATTCCAACCCCCTGAAATGGAGACACCTCTGTATACAGTGGAACCCCTCTATTCCAACCCCCTGAAATGGAGACACCTCTGTATACAGTGGACTCCATCCCCTGAATATGGAAATGGAGATGCCTAATAGTACAGTGGAACTCCTACTCCAACCCCCTAGAACGGATTACAATGACTATTCATTATTTTAGATCTCCTGTGGAACAATATGACTCTTCTTCAATGCCCTCCAGAAGTATAATTTCATCTCCTACTGCTACTCTAACTGCTACTCCAACTTCAGAAAATAAAGTAAGTAACCTTAATTGTTCTCCTTCCTCCAGTCTTCAATCCCCTCCTTTGACATGATCATATCCAATCATCACAGCAGGTGCATGTAAAATTGAAGAGACAACCAGTATTAGGGCGCCCTCAGGTTAGAATGGTGGCCTTGGACAAACCTCCTCCCTATGGTGGAACAGCAGAAGATGAATTCAGTGAAGAAGATCTGCAGGTAGGTGCACTATAATGATAATGAGTGGGGCTAGAGCTATATGTATAGATCAGATCTTATTAAGGGTACATGTTATATAAAGTTTAAAACACCTTTACCAATAATAGTTCTAAAGTTGACCACTAATAAGGAAATTCGCAACTTACCTAATAAGCTAATTATAATAAGCTTATAAAGCTAATTGTCATAATAGGCTAACTAATAGCACCTTACCTAATAAGCTGACTACACCTTACCTAATAAATTTGACCACACCTTACCTAATTACATGATCACACCTTATAATGATTGTCCAGTACTATAATTTATAGTTACTCAACACACACTGTTATTAGCAGTCACAGCGCCCACGTTCTCCATTTCACATTCCCGATCCTCTTGGAGTCCGGCCCTCTTCTGCCAAGGAATTAGCAAAGCCTGCACCCTTTGGTCTCAAGCCTGCTCAGATACAGATGATGAAAGAAGTCAAGTACGACCGTTACGGAAACATCGTGGAAATGCTCAAACTGGACCCTAACGAGTTTCCTTCTCATCGGTAAGTATGTAGAATGGAATTCTTCAAACTTTAATGAGGAATTTTTATCCTTTCCACCAACAAAAATGCCAGCTTTGCATGTGATGCGTATTGTGTATGGCAGGATATTTTCATTCATGGTTTTTCTAAAATTTGAAGTAACAGTAGACCATTTGTTGTTGTTGTGGTTGTTGTTGTTCTTTTTATTTGTATCCCAAATCACAAATCTACGAAATTATTATCCCCATGAAGATTTCTGTTTAATATACTTTAATGGAATGCTATTGTCCCATATAGTCTTATCATGATAATAATGGTGAAAACAATAAGTGAATGTGAATCCTTTCTCACTTTCTCGTCATTTTGTTTTTAGCACTCGTACAAATGTGTCTGTGATACGCCCTCTATCAGATCTCCACAGCAGGCTATCCAAATATTCTTATCAACTTAAACCACTTCCAAAGACAAGCATAGCCAACAAACCAAAAAAATCATCACTCAAATCAAGACAGTCCCGCTTCAAAGCTGGGTTGGAATTGGATTCCGATGAAGAAGATGCTGGTCCACCTAAGCCTGGACCTCAAAGAAAAGCCAGAGTAGTCCTGCCCTCTGCCACTGGACTCTCAAGAAGATTAAGTAGCAAACGCTTTCCTGAAAAACCCACAATACCATCAATGGTATTATACAGCTAGCTATTGAAACCAGTGGAAACCAGTGATGAGTTTAAATCCCCCCAAATTCCTGTTTTCTGGGTCTGCTACTACAACTAAATAATGGACACATTTTTAGGACCCAGCCTTTCATCTTTTGTAAAGAGGTTATCTTTTTGAGGTTATTTCGTACAGAGTATAAAGGTACAATTAAGTTGTCCTTTGTTGAGAGGTTTGTCCGCTTTATTGGAGGTTCCACTGTATAGGAAGGGTAGGGTTCTCCAGTTTAGAATCAGATGTCAGTTATAATATTAGTTACCCCCATTAGGTTGACACAATAGATCCTCTTCCAGGAGTGACAGTAATAGAAGGTGAAAGGTCGGTGCAAGGCCCTGCCCATCACTACCTCCCTCCCACTTCCCCTCGACACAAATTGAGACCTGTGAAGCCCCTGGAAGAGGACGAGGACGGGGATGACCATGAGTACCACCATCGTGGGTCAACTTTGACATCGCAAGACAGAAAAAAGTACTATAAAGAATTGAAAGAGAGACAGCAAAAAACTCAAGAAACAGGAGGACAAGGAAAGAGAGTTCCGGTTGTGGGACGTGAAGGATTAGGACAAGGAAAGAAAATTCCTGTAGTAGGGCGTGAAGGATTAGGACAAGGAAAGAAAATTCCTGTAGGACGTGAAGGTCTAGGACAAGGGAGGAAAATTCCTGTGGGTGTAAGAAATGAAGGACCAAGACAAGGGAAAGAGAAAAAGAAAAAAAATACTCTCGTCACAAAACCACATGATGTCAAACAATACAGCACCAATTTTGTACATCCTACTCGAGTAACGTCATAGCAAAACAAAGTAGATGTAGCTTTTATTGAATCTTTTAAAAAAATGTAATCAATCATTATAGAAACAACATGCATTTTGTGAGCTAAGTAAAAAATAATTGTGGTTCAAAAAAAAACAACAAAAAACATTACCATAATATGACATGTACTTATCAATACATGCATACGTACATTATAAAATCGATGAGCTTCATAATACACAAAATGTGCACATTTCTGAGTCAAAATTTAACTATTCTCGTGCCATGGAGAGAGCACTTGGTGGCTTCAGTTCCTGATTGACCATAATTATCACACATTATGTCACATAGAATGGAATCAATCTGAGACTAATTAAAGCCCAGTCTTCCCTATATAAAACACACTTACCTGAGCTTCTTGGGCCAAAATACAAAATGGGCAGAACAGAGACAGCAGAATATCATTGAAAAAAGTTCCCTAAGGAAAAAAAAAATAATGATGCTAAGGTGATCAGGTACTTCCTGGAATCAAGCATAATGGAGGCATATTCATAATGAGAATAATAGGAGCTGCTGCAAGCCTGAAAACAAAGACTTCACTCTCTACTGCCTGAGGTGGTTTCTTGCTACACTGTGACAGTGTCTAGCTATAACCTACCTAAGACCTGTGATTTTCTCACATATATGATATGATATGGACAACTACATGCAGCTGTTAGTTTGTGGCAATGGCTAAGCTACTTCTAGCTCTGCTACTGCTACTGGTGGACTGGGACAAGCATAATCATTAGCTTATTTAAGGGAATAATTGGGAATAACTGAAGAAATCTTGAGCATAATCTACCTAAGCCCTGGGTAGCTAGATTGTTTAATTGTGGGAGATCAAGGAACTAACAATAATGAAACCCTGAAAAAAAAATTTGTGACTAAAAATAATATACAAACCTCAGTCATGCATGCATCCCCAAAAGGGATTGAGATATATGGAGGCTTACCTCTATGCTTTTTTTCTCTCTTATTTTTCCTCTGACAACAGAGAAACAGTACACATTGAGTATAGGGACCAGTGTGAAGAGGCCGTGAGCTAGACAGCTCTCTCCCACTGCTTCAGCATTTTTTCCAGCAGTGTAGCAAGGGACGAAGAACGCCACAAGGCCTATAGGACAGGCAGAAAGGGTATATCATGACTATCAAGATTGAGAAGTCAGTCTTGACCAATAACTTGGGTTTCCATTATGTTTTCCCAGGACGAACATTAGTATAACAGGACAGATATAACCATAACAGGACAGATATTAGCATAGCAGAACAGATAATTAGTATGTAATCATAACAGAATGGAGATTAGGACAGTTTCTGAAGTCATAGCTGAGCAGCACGTCACCTACATAATCATGTTGTACTAGATGAAAAGTCCATCCTTATTAGATGATACAAAAAGCTAGGCTAGGGCTAGGGCTAGGGCTAGAGCTAGGGCTATGTTGTATAGTAGCAGTCCCATAAAGGTGACTGTTATAACCAGGTTCCACTGTGCAAAAGGGTCACCTCTGTATACACACAGTGATACCAGTTCAGTCAAAAGCTAGCTAGGACGACCATTACAAAAGGGCCACCTCTGTATAGCAGCCACTTTGTTCAGTCCCAATAAACATCTGTCCTAGTAAGCTTCTATGGATGCTATGAGGAAATATTAAGCCATCTAACTCCACCCAACATAATAACAATATAAAAACAGAGCCAATAGGAAAAAAATGTTCTGCATGACAGCTGCTCAATGGGTAGTTAAGGGCTGTTTCTCAGAGTTGGTCTCTGTCTTCAAAAAACAATAACAAAAATTACTGAGTTTCTGCAGTTAAATGTACTAGAGTCCAGCAGCATTAAAGGATTAGAAAAGATGAAGGGGAAGGACCCACGATACTTTTTTTTTCAATCTTGAGATGGCTCTTTACTATATGACCACATACTGACTGCAACCATAGTAACAATGTTCATTACAAGGTATGAAGCAGTAGAACTCAAAAATGTATTGGGAGAGAACCCTGTTCAATCTTATCCAAAATGATGTGCGAGCCACAGTTTATAAAACACACTATTAAAAGATCACATTTCCTTTCAAAAGTAAAAAAAAAAAGCTGACCATTATTAACTGGTGATACTGTTGTTGTATAGTCTACCAGAAGTAAAAAGAGGTACCATTTTTAGAGATGGACTAGACGCCCATCTCCCTGGATCCTGCCAACACTGTATGGTGGTGCTATAGTGTATAGCATACTACTGATACTATAGAGAAGTCTATATAAGAATAGTCTGATAGGGCCATTTGGGGTGCATACTCTTTCATGTTACAACTTCACAAAACTCAAAACTTCCAATGCTGTTCAAAATTCAATGTCTTTGATAGCTAATGTAACAAGTTGAAAAACACACTGTCAGTCAATTAGCTTTCACTTTGTGTAGTACTTCACAAACTCTTGTTCCATTCTACATACTAGATTAGAACTGAAAAGTGAATGAACTTACATACAGACATATCGGAAAAACAGCCAAAGAGGCCCTGCTGCCACAATCCTCCTGACATGATGCTTCAATGCTCACTCTCTGAAATCTAGCAATTATAATATATAGATAAAATTTGGATATCAGGAGCTAGCTAGATAGAGGAAGGAAACAGGGCTAGGCTAGCTATTCTCCTATCGCTCGAGCTCGAAGCGAATTGCCAGAACAAGGGAGAGTTTCCAGGCCGGTTGATTTACTGTAGCTATGGACATAATGTAGACTTTTTACTTACTTATCAATGGATTAATTGATTTCCTGTCCGAGTCTTCCACCTCTTCTCGATCTCTTATTAGACTTAGCCCACGTTTGCAGATTGTGTTGTTTCAGCAATGATTATTCACACGCATGCGCATAATGACATACAACAACTAATAGTCTCAGTCACCAGACAACTGTACCAATCTGATAATTTTCTTGTTTACAAACCACACAGATAGTATGATTCTTGTTCATTCACACTAACAGCAACAACAAAAATAATTAACTAAAAAGTGATGTAGTATTCAGAATTTAGTAGTTAGTACAAATGTTCCAAGCACTCCTTACTCCCTGGCCATCGCATTAGATCCAGGACCATTCACTTCCTGTACAATTAAATCAAGAAGTTACACCTACGATAATCACATTGAAGCCAGGACTCTTAATCTTGTTGTGTGCCATGCTAATAGCTACAGATAATACTGGAACTTTTGTAAGATACAAATTAACTGCCACTCTAAACAGTCCAACTGACACGTCAGGGCCTAGATAATTTTTGGTAGGGGTGCAGATTGCCAGAATTTAGTAAATTGACTCTGGTGCATTCTGCTTTTGTACATGTAGCCAAAGGGGATTCTGATTTGTTGCTTTTGCCAAAGGAGATTTTTATCAAACAAACACTGAACGTTTCAGTACATGGTGTCATATACACAAGATGGGGGAAGTCAACATGTCGCTCGGGAGTGAATCGTGTGTATGCTGGCAGGACTGGATCTTATCGCTATTAGAGTGTGGATTAAATTACATACCATAGCTTCTTGGGCCAGAGCACAACGATCACAAAAGAAAACTAATAGCAGATCACTCGAACATGTGCCCTGTGAAGAAAAGAGAAACAGTTGAGAAATAGTTATCATCTATATTTAGTCATGAAAAAAAGAGAGGTAGCCCCTCCAGTATCAAATAATGCATTGATTGTGGACACTTTGGGATCTTAGAAATTGTAGATTGGAGAAGTGTCCGTAATACAGAGGTCAAATAATACACCAAAGTACAGTGGGTTCTCTGTAATAGTTCACCCTTTAATAGTCCCCACTGACTTTGTACAGCCATAATTAAGTGATACATGTACTGTACAATCTTATGTGCACCTGCTGTTCAAGAGACCAGAAAATGGCTACCATATAAGCACAAGTAGTGAAGCAAATTCTGCTCCAAGAGCACCCGCTCAATTAAGAATGTAAGGGTAAGGCCAATTAGAGAGAGAGAGACCCAGTATAGTTTGGGAATTTGATGCTACCAGTAACACGCACATTCAGTTTTTAAGTACCATGCAACTTTAAATTAGTCATAGATAGAAAGATATCCTCTTGTGTATTGACTACATGAATGTACTGCAACTATGCTAAATATGTGTAGAGACATCCACTTCTTGTACAAACTGTCATGTAAAACTAGTATACAGCTTAGATGATAGAGACCACACATCATTAGCAACCTCAGACACCTACTGTACTGGTACATGGTATCAATTCAAATTACATAGGCATAGAGAAGAGCTTGCCACATTCCTATTATGGCAGTTGCTATTATCTTGATCCCAGAGTGTGATAAGAGTACTCATCTTCACCTTTCATGGACCACTCAAAGTCATGTGATAAGCCCAATATACTGCAACCTTCAAGTCCCTTGGTATTGGTCGTTAGTATAAGGCTGAGGCTCTGGAGTAGCTAGTGGCTAAGAACAATAGGGCTATGGAAACATAAATTTTATTCTTCCCCAGCCACAAAATTAATACTTCAAGGCCCTGCATCTTGTTTGTCCCACCTCTTGTTTGGATCAACAAGTTACTTTCTAAGGCTCTAAGGCCCTAACAACTACCCAAAGAACCTTTGATATCTTACCTCTATGCCTTTTTGTTCCCTGATCTTCCCTCGAGTGACAGTATGAGCATAAACGTACACAGGCCAGATGAGGAATGTCAAGCCACACAGAAGACAGTTGTCACCTACGGCCTCTGCATTCTTCCCCAGTGTGTAGCAAGGCACAAAGAACGACAGAATACCTATTTAAAAGAGCGAGAGCTTGGATTAATAAAAGCAGCTGTCTTGATCTTGACTTACATGTTGTGCAGTCACTGAAGCAGTTGCAAAGTTCGTTAGTCCACTGGCGACTCATGATTTCTTAACAGTTTTTTTTGGAAGAACACAGCGATCTCGAGATGACAAAAAGCAAAGTGATCGTTAATTAGTTCAAAAGGTCGCGCGATTGTATCATCACTAGCTACTGAGCATGCGTAGAGAATATAGCCGCTTATCTTAATTCGGATCCCGCCACCGTGCACCACCTTTAAAGAATTCATACGGTTTTAAAAGTTATTAGGTACAATGTCAATGTAAAAGTTAGTACGGCACTTTATTTCTACAAGACACACTACAAATAAAAGAGTTACTAATGACATCTATTCACGAGAGATGCTTTGTCCACCAGGAGGTTTCAATTCCTGCATTAAAAGAAATTAATATGAAATTTGCAGTCCTTTTTTTTTTTTCAAACCACACTATAGCTAAATGGCTTACCTGGGCCTCTTGAACAAGCGCACAAAGACCGCAGAACAAATGCATAAGCAAATCCATCAAACATGATCCCTCGATTCCTTTTTGTTCTCGGATTCTTCCACGCAGAGTTGCAAGGCAGTAGAAGTTCAAAATGGGCACGAAAAAGGCGAGGGCGTATTTTACACAACTTTCGCCGAGCTGCTCAGCATTCTTTCCGAAAGTGTAGCAGGGCACGAAGTATGTGATGACACCTGCAAAATCGGGATAGTAAAGATCAATTTTTTGCTATATAGCTAGCTAGATACATTTCTTTTTGCAGTAGCTAGCGCTCTTCTAAATAGCTGCTATCAAATATAATGGCTAGCTATAGCTATAGTTACATTGAAAATTTATAATAGCTACACTTACAGATTCCAATATCATCAAAGCACCCGCAAAGTCCGTGTTGCCAGTCGTTCGACATATTTTAACTGAAGATTGTAGCTACGTACTTCTCGGCAAAAAAAGAGTGACAAGAATTTCACCAAAAGCTGAGACTGCTACTTATGGCGCAAAACTTGCTATATGTACATGTATATGTACGTACGTCACGATACCAGCGCAGCGCGCGCCGCACACGCCCATTGCGTTGCCTAGGCCTATAGCAATAATTTGTTGATCATTAATTCACAGCTACAGGTTTATAGCAGAAAGTGATAATAAGTCTCTAATTTATAAATATTCAAAATAATTATGGGGAGCAGACTGCACAATTGGCATTCCCTGCCACCATCAGTGATTATAGTCAAATTATTTAACAAGACACCACACTGTAGGAAATGTGATTGATTGAGAGATGCTTTGGCTACCAGGAGGTTTTACTTCCTGCATTAAAAGAAATTATTATGAAGTTGCAGTTGTTGGTTTTTTTGTTGTTTTTTTTGTACAATTACACTATAAAAACAAATGTGTAAAAACAACCATTTTTAGGTTATCTGAGTTACAAATTGGAACTCAGATAACCTAAAAATGGACATTTATTTTTACAGCAGAGGCAGAGGAACCACTGGGGCACAGGGGGCATGTGCCCCCCCCCCCCCCCAAAAAAAAAATTTTTTTTTTCACAATAGCAATGTGCCCCCCCAAAATTTGCTACTAAAAATGTATAGCTATCTTGCATGCTAGCTTGTAATTGTTGTGATAAGAATGTTTTCTTCACACTTATACACATCGGACATCGGTCAATTAAGTGCCCCCCCAACCGAAATGATCTTCCTCCACCTCTGTGTAACAGTGTAGCTAGCTAACTAATTTATGGCTGAACTTTCTCTTTGAGTCACTTACCTTTTTTAATCATACAAGCAACTGATGTGTGCACACAAATTATACTAGCTACATGCCACAAACAATACGAATATATACGAATACGAATTAAAATAAGAAATGTGGAAAGTGTCACACTTACTTGGCAGAACCAAATCCTTAATTTTAGACAAGATCCCTCAATTCCCTTTTGTTCTTCATTACAAAGCGGTAGCTAGCAGTAAGCTACAAGTTCAAAATGGGCATGCATGAGAGAAGCAAGGCCATAGCTATTTTACACAACTTTCACCAAGTTACATACTCAGCATTCTTTCCAAAAGGCAGGGCACAAAGTAGCCTATGTGATGATACCTGCAAATTAACAAGATTTAGGTAGTTAGCTAGCCAGCTATTTTTCTTTTGCAATAGCTAGTGCTGCTTCTAATAGTCAACTCTATAGCTAGCTACATGGGGAAATGCAGTATACACTTACAGATTCCAAAGTCATCAAAGTCCGTGTTGCCAGTCTTTCGACATATTATTTTAAGAAAGAAAATTGTCTACTCCCCAAATAACAAGCTAGCTAGCTCGCTAGCTGCATGCAAATATTGCGCGCGCAGCAGTTAAATTTGCGATTCGCGGGCCGGCCACACACGTACCCGGACCCATTAGTAATTTTATCTAGCGTCGCCTAGCAACTAAGGATAAAGGATCCACAGGTACCTACAACAGAAATTGATAAAACATACAATTATAAATATACATGTATAAAAAAAAGAGTTTCAATCAAAACTGTTTTCTCAGTACATAAAAAAGGTTCAAGCATTCATTCACGAGACATACTGTTACTACCTGGTTGCTTCAACTCCTGTATTAAAATTGATATACATATTATAATGCGCAGAGTTAGAAGGCAATCCATATCACGGCTTTATACATAATACAAACAACACATTACCTGAGCTTCTTGCACCAGGGCACAGAATGGACAACACATGTGCATCAGACAGTCATTGATGCAAGAGCCGTCAATGCCCTTCTGCTGTCGGATCTTTCCACGAATGGAGGTTCTACACCAAAGATCTAGAAGGGGTATAAACTGCGAGAGAGCATAAGTGCAGCAGCTCTCTCCTACCATCTCTGCATTCTTCCCAAAGGTGTAGCATGGTAGGAAGTAAGTAACGATGCCTAAGGGAGAAGATAAAGTCAGGATTTAAAATCAGGATTTTACTCTTGTATGAAAGTAAGTGAGTGCCTAAAGTCAGGATTTTACTTTTAAGTTGGGAACGCCCACTTTTTCTTACAAAGAAATCAGCATTACTTACAGGTGGTGCAATCATCAAAACAGTTGCACAGTCCGTGTTGCCAGTCGTTCGACATCTTTTTCTTTTTTATTTTTTATTAATACAGAAAGAAAATGGTAATAGGACGACAGCAAGCTTTAATGGAGTCCCTCTAGCTCTCTCCGCTCAATTTTTTTTTTTGCACAATCGCGCGATCGGCGCGGCCCGCCAGCCCCCACGCGCATGGCAACATCACGTGATGATGATTAATTCAGACCACTGTCTGTGGTTGCTAGGGACTACATGTGTGTGCTGTGTCACCGTGCTACGTCACAATTTTCACAGTCAGTGCTTGCAGTCCATGCAAGAAGAGGGCACACAAGAGCTCTAATGTTCACTTTTCCATATTTAATTAACAATTATTATGTGTTTAATACATTTCCCACCTTTGAATCTTAAAGAGAGATGGCTGTCTCCAGTGCGCTCATCATTGTAGCTAGCTATATCTCATTTTGTGTGGCTTATATATCTAGTTAACAGTCTTTGTACTTATTATTGCTAGTTAGCTACTGGATGATCTGTCTAGCTATGTTGCTATGTAACAGGCTAATTGAAGATTAGTGGTGAGATAGCTAGCTATAATTAAATACCCAGATCTCAACTCCTCTACAGTATTATACTGTATCCAGAGAGAGCTGTAGTGCTGTTGTTGGTTGTTGTAACAAAAACTTCAGTTCTCTAGCTACTATTCTCAATTTTCTTATACAGTGCATGAGCACATCTCCTATCCAGGGGCAGATCCAGGGTAGGGGTCCAGGGGGTCCAGACCCCCCTTTTTAAATTTTGAAGTTGCATTTGTTGACAAGTTGTTAATAGGTTTCAGAGGTGTTGGAAGCAAAATTTGATTGCAGACCACCGAAGTTCTACAATTTGCTATAATTGAGCATCATATGTATACAACATAATAATTAATCCCAAAATATTTTTGTTATTGATTGAAAGCCACTTAATATTTTTCCCCCCAAAATATTGGTCAGGCCTGGGCCTGACTGGCCTTACCTGTTCCACCACCTATGGGTTTATAATGCAGCACAAAAGACGATTATTCCAAACTTCCGATTATTGACTCATTTTTGTTTTGTTCTCTAAAGGGATTATAATTTAACTAATTTTTTGTTTCCACAGGAGGGGCATGTTGGACCCCTCCCTTTCAAAATTGCTGGATCTGCCCCTGCCATCATAGGGAGTTCATTTGTGTTCCTTATCCTATGAGGTACCACCTCACTGCAGCTAGTTAGTGACACACCCTTGCATGGAATTCATTCCAATGACACACCCCCCTTTTTGCACGGAATTCATAGAGCACTATAAAAATTCATACTTGGGTTGTGACCCCACAAAGCCATATAAAATGGTGTATTAAATATGCTGGGGGAGTGTTTTTCTTGTGCAACTAGCAGCTAGATATTCATGGATTGAGCGGGTAGTGACAAATGATATGATGCCACTACTAATAGATGATTAAATTTTAGCAAGATTGCTAGCCCATTCGTGTGGTTTGTCCATGGTGAGTTATTAGCAGTCTGGAAGACATGACAATGGATAAGTTATTTAGCATGGGAATAATTATTGTTATCGTAAGTTATTCCCACTTCCCACCCCCCTTGCCTTCCTCTAGCTATGTAACTACATCTCCTCCATTTGTAGGCATTTTTTAAAAAAGTAGCTGATGCAAGAGTGATGTGAAACCCAAGCACCATCCTCTTCAAGTCTAGTGGTTAAATTATATTATGTTCAATGCAACATAATAGCAATTCATAGCATAACTATAGAAACTTACACCGGATATGTCCAGACTAATTATAAAGGTCACAGAAGGGCTATGAATAATCATTAATTGACAGTCGGGCTTCTTTTTGGAAGGGCATGTTCGGTTTTCTGCATAGCTAACTATGATGACAAGACATAAAGCATTTACATTTTAAAGAAGGTTAAAAATACCATAAACATTTATCTTAGCCATGCAAAACCACACTATAATAATAAATCCCCCACATGGTTTACTATTACTTAGCTAGTTACAACTCTCAAATTGGAAAATGCAGGTAATGATGGTACAAGACCGCACAATACTGTGTTTCTCGAAACAATTTAAGCATTCTATCTTCTCTTTCACTGTTCACGGTATGTTGTCAACTTAGACCCGCAAATGGCACATCTACATAGGGAGGGGAAAAATGTGGTCTGGGAACAAGAATAATGTCAAGGATATGCCTCTAAAGCATCTAGCTAATCCATAGTTGTCTAATTATATATGGGTGTGTTGTGGAAGATTGCATGCAACACTACTACTAAATGGGAAGGTGGAATTCCAGAAAGTATACTGTTTCATGATACCATTAATCTCTTCAAGTGTCCTCTCCCACACTGCACAACCTCTCAATTGTATTCTCTTATTACAACTCTAAACCTAAAAATGGGTTGTTTTCACACATTAATTTTGTGATAGTACTTGAGAAAAGTGGTCTTATCGTGCAAAAATTCAAAAAAAAAAACAACAAAAAAAACGGGAGTTATTGGTATCATTCTAAAGCTCTTAATCTGGAGATTTACATGGTTTTTAAATCAAATTTATACACCACTTTGTTCCTGAGTTATACTTAATTGAATTTTACATTTTATATGTAGCTTGTAAACTTTACAAGCGTTTAACAGCTTTTAATGTTTTGCGGGATAAGACCCCTTTTCTCAAGTAACTTACTATCACATTTATCTTTACAGTGTATACACTCAAGGCTATCCAGAGGGTATGGCCTGGTGTGACCTCATCAGTGTATACACTCAAGGCTATCCAGAGGGTATGGCCTGGTGTGACCTCATCAGTGTATACACTCAAGGCTATCCAGAGGGTATGGCCTGGTGTGACCTCATCAGTGGAGTAGGAATAGGAAATTTATTCGGGGGGGGGGGGGGGGGGGGGGAGGGGGGGTAGGGGGGCAGGAACAAATCAGGGGCAGATCCAGCAATGCAGCACAAAAGACGATTATTCCAAACTTCCGTACCTTTTTTTTTTGATTATTGACTCATTTTGTGTTTTGTTCTCTAAAGGGATTCTAACTAATTTTTTGCTTCCACAGGAGGGGCATGTTGGACCCCTCCCTTTCAAAATTGCTGGATCTGCCCCTGGTAATAGCAACAAATATCCAAAGTAATGTTGTTAGATAACAGTCAGCAAGCAGCAGTGAAATTGCTGACATCATAGTGCAATGACCATTCATGCAAGTTAGCTATTCAATCATCATATGGGGGGGGGGGGGGGCAGTGGCCCCTCCCTGCCCCCGATTCCTACTCCACTGCTCATAAAAAGAGAGAAATGGTTATTATACAGAGGGAGCGACCTCATTACAGGGATGGGTGTGGCCTGATAAAGGATTTGGTCTCAGTTATTGTATGATCATCAGAGTTTCGTACAGGAATTTTGGATAGAGGGGGGACTATGCACATGGGTGTGCTTGTGTGAGAAAAAAAAAAAAGGTTAACATACCTAGCTACTTGAATTACTCATGTGCACTTAAAATTCAAAGCAAAGTTATGACTGTATTATAAATCTCACTTTATGTACAATTAGCTGTGGAAGGGAAGATATTTTCCTTTTCAGGATGTGCTATAGCTATAGCATTGGCTTGGGGGGGGGGGGGGGGGGGATTTCAATCAGAGAGGGATCCCCCCCCCCCCTTTCCTCCTCCATTGTATGAAACCCTGATCATTATAGAGGGTGTGGAGGTGACCATAACTAGGGGACTGGCACCTTCTTTTTATTTATTTTTTTACTTCTACTGACCCGTTATTCTTTAAAGTAATCCCTTGTCAATCAATCAAGTTTCTGGAGTTAGGGGAGATTTCTTTGATCTGAAATATTATATTGGTCAGGCATTTACCAGGACTGCATCCAACTCCCCCCACCTCTCCCTGTTCTTCCACCCCTATATAAACCGGTAAAAGATATCGAGATGCTTTATTTGACAATTGCCCTTCCTGTAAAAAAAAAAAAAAAAAAAAAAAAAAAATTATTTATTAGACATAATTATCCTGTTACAATAACAAAACAAAAAAAAAAGTGACAGAAGTAATTAAATTATTGTCTGCAAGTTAAAAGACACTGTTGTCCTGTAAAAGACTCTGTTGTCGTTCATTGTTTTTGCCCTATTGGTCAGTGTATGTCACCTTTGGTTGTGATCAGTCTTCCACATTCGTTGTGCCCCTGGAAACATAACATATACGCTCATAATCATATTGTCAGGATTGACAGTTTTAATCTTTCCTTCCTTCCCTCCTTAACAGAAGAGAGAGCTAGGAGGGGGGGGGGGGGGGGGGGGGGGGGGTAGTGAATGGGGAGGGAGACAGAAGAGAAGAAAGGGTGTAAGAGAGAGGAATAGAGAGAGAAGGACAGGGAGAGAGATATGCCGTTTCCCTCCCTTCTTCTTACCAGTTGGAGGCAAAGCTGGAGGGCTGTTTTTCCTTTGCTGTTCTTTATGTTTGTGCTTGCTCCCTTGGAGAGAAGGTGAGAGACTACCGAGACACTGTTGCTATGGACTGCTAGGTGAAGGGGTGTGGCTCCATCTTTATCCTTAAGGTTAAGGTCACAACTGCACCGTTAAAATATACACCAAGTTAATTACTAGAAGATTACTGAGATTACTAGAAGATTATTAGAAGATTACTAGTAAGATTACTAGTTGATAACTGAAAGATTACTAGAAGATTACAAAGAGAACACAAATCTAATTACCTTGAACATGATACCAGTATATCAGCAATGTCAGGAGAGTCGACCCAGCATGCCAAGTGAAGAGCACTCCATCCCTTTTCTTTATCCACCAAATTTATGTCATTTGGCTGGGAAAGGATGACAAAATTATTTAGATATTTGTGTGATGAGACTAGGGCCAGGGCCAGGGCCAGGGCTAGGGCTAGGGCCAGGGCCCACGGCTAGGACTAGGGCTATAATGCATACATGTAATAATTAAACAAAATCCCCGAGATAACTAAAATTATAAGGCACCCCCAAATCAATAAAAAAACTATCTATCACTGGGGGGGCCAGGGCTAGGAGGGCTAGGGATAGGGGGGTCAGGGCTAGGAGGGCTAGGGCTAGGAGGGCCAGGGCTAGGAGGGCTAGGGCTAGGAGGGCTAGGGAAAAGGGGGCCAGGGCTAGGAGGGCTAAGGCTAGGGGGGCCAGGGCTAGGAGGGCCAGGGCTAGGAGGGCCAGGGGTAGGAGGGCCAGGGCTAGGGGGGCTAGGGATAGGGGGCCAGGGCTAGGGATAGGGGCCAGGGCTAGGAGGGCCAGGGCTAGGAGGGCCAGGGCTAGGAGGGCCAGGGCTAGGAGGGCTAGGGATAGGGGGCCAGGGCTAGGAGGGCTAGGGCTAGGGGGGCCAGGGCTAGGAGGGCCAGGGGTAGGAGGGCCAGGGCTAGGGGGGCCAGGGCTAGGAAGGCTAGGGATAGGGCTAGGGGTAGGGCTAATTCCTTACAACAGCATCAACGATGACCTGAGCACAAAATGGAGAAGATGTCCTATCTACAGTGTAGTGAAGAGCTGTCCGACCTTCATCGTCACTAACTCCTAAGTCAGCCTATAATAGAGATTACAAGGGATTACAAGAGATTACTGAATTATAAGAGAGTATGGAAAGGATTACAGAAAAATATGAGTATGAATTGCAAGGGGATCCCATTACTAGATAGGATTACAGTGTTATTTGGGGGAAATTACAGAGGGGAATGGGGAGATTACAGAGGGGAATGGGGAGATTACAGAGGGGAAGATTACAGAAGGGAAGGGGGAGATTACAGAGGGGAAGAAGGAAGTATGTGGAATGTAAGAGAGATATTTTCAAGAAGTAAATGAACATCATGTTTTCTTGTAGTCAAGTACCTTTGCAGCCAGTAATCTTCTGACATTGTCATGACAATCAGCCAGCACTGCCGTGTGCAGTGGAGTCTGGTAGGTGTGGCTTCTCTCGTTAATGCCATGAAGTTCGGGAGAATACTTGCACAGGTAATCCAAACATCTATAATATTTTGTCATAATAACTATCAAAGCTTTAAAATAATAACAGTAATACTGAAATACTCTGCTTATTTTTCTCAGCTTACATGATAAAAAAATTTTCTCATAAAACTAGCTTATGAAACAAACCACCAACGTTTCGACAAGAATACTCTGGCCTTCATCAGCCCTAGCCCTAGCCCTGATGAAGGCTAGAGTATTCTGGTTGAAATGTTGGTGGTTTGTTTCATAAGCTAATTTTATGAGAACTAATTCTATTGAATATACTGAAATATCTCTGCAGTATAAGGAGTCGTAGCAATATTAAAAATTGAAATTGATTTACATTTAGGATAATAACTATTATTGTGTACATTTTCATGTTGAAGTTTACAGTTATTTTAACGTTACTCACTAAAAATAAACCAGAGTCACAAAAAACAACAAATTATCAAATTCATGGTATAGATTATGAGATTGAGGAATGATCGCTTCTCTATGATGCAATAATGCATCACAGTGACCCTTTTCTCTTGATATGATATAACAGCCCCTCTCTCTCTCTCTGATACCACACCCCCTCTCTCCTTACCTGGAATTCCTTGACTTGGATGCCAAGTGGAATGCAGTTTCTCCCTGTTGATTCACTAGATGAGTCTGGGCACCATTTCTGTGTTTATATAAATAATGACCCTTTACCACATATATAATTAATGACCCTGTACCACAAATTTCTATTATGATCTTATAATACGACCCTTACCCTCTATATTAAGCTAGTTCTACTAGGCACTCACTTAAGCAGTGTTTTCACAAGGTCGTGAAACTCCAGAGCAGTTGCCAATAGCAACGGTGACTGTCCATACTGGTTGACTGCATTGATATTTGCATTCAATCTCAGCAGTTGCAAGCAACACTGAAAGAAAATCATTATGATAACATTTGTCATTGCTGATATGAAGATGAAATTAGCCAGCTGAATTTACCCAGCTGAATTAACTAATTTTACTTACTGCATGATATTACGAGAAATTAAAAAATCACACAGGCTTTTAAAAAAATAGTTATTTTGAAGCCGTGCATGTGATGTGATGCTGCTGTACAGTACCTTCTGTTGTCTCCCCATGATGGCGTACATGAGAGGGGTGTGGCCTGCAGTATCCAAACAATCCACACTGAGCTCCTGCACCAAAGACTTCAATCTACCTCGATCCCCTGCAGTCAAAGAGTAGAGGGTTAACGTTAGTTGAAAAAGCCGTAACACTTAAACATGTATGGCATGGCATGAACATATCCTGAAGGAGATTACTGACCAGGTCAGACTCCTGTAGCTTGATCAGCCACTATCTATACTCTAGTTAAATAATTTTATGTTCAGTGGTGAAGAAAATTTCAATTTTGTGGTTATATTTGGTGGCCTACGTTTGTTATCGTTGTTGTTGTTGTTGTTTTTGTTGTTGTTGTTGTTTTTGTTGTTGTTGTTGTTGTTGTTGTTGTGGTTGGTGGTGAAATCCAGGCTTTAACTCAAACAAACAAACAAACAAACAAACAAACAATTTCTTACCATAGAGTGCAGACAAGTGTAGCTCTGTGGGAGAGAAGGAATCGAGGTGGTACTGCTCCATCGGGTCAGGTGAGCTCATGGGCAGGGAGACAAAGGATTGGTCGAGGGAAAGGGTGGAAACTTGCTCCCAGCTGGAGGTCAAAGGTCAAAGATATGGTAGAAAAGGGGAGGGGCATTTGATAGAAAGGGGAGGAGCTTACCCAGAGTGAGTGCTAGTACTGGCTAAGGTGTGGGGACCAGTAGGTGAGGCCATCTCATGAGTGCTGTTTATGCTCGGCCGACGCCCTCCTGACCCCGGACCCATGGCCTGAGGGTGGAACTGGAGAGATTGGGCCGACTGCAACCTGAGGGGAGCGGAACAAGAAATAAGGGGAGGGAGGAAGGAAGAAGAGAGGGAAAAACTAAGTCATCTTCCTAGAGCAGTGTAATCCTATTCTTTCTATGTACCTTGCAGTCGTATTCTGCTGGTGCTGCATAGTCATTGGTGTCTCACTGAACTGGTAGTAGACCTGATCCGACACTATGAACTGCACTTTACCTGAGACAGAGACATGAAAAGAAATATAACCTCACTTCCTCTCTCACTAGTAGATAGTCTCTCATGAAGAAAAAGGTACTCTACAGTGGAACCTCTAAATGCGGACACCTTTGGGACCAGCGAAAAGTGTCCTGATTAGAGAGGTGTCCCTATTTCAGGGGTTAAATTATACACATTTATATTGTGTTGGGACAAGAAAAAGTGTCCTGATTAGAGAGGTTTTTGCATTTCAGGGAGTCCACATTTAGGGGTTCCACTGTATACCTTTTTCTTCAATGAGAGCAGGGTTTCATCTAGCTACTGGGGGGGGGGGGGGGGGGGGGGGGGTGCAGGGAGGAAGCTCTCCCCCCCCAAGGCTACTCCCTTTGGTGAAGCTACATGTGGTCACCTAAGGGAGTAATCAAGGACCAATTTGGGATACTTCAGATTAGTAAACATTTTTCGCTTTATACTAATAATGGAAGTGTTCTATGCACACTAAACTTTCCCAATATGTGCACAGCATACACTGAATTGTCCCTACACACACACTATAAGAGTGCAGTGAAGACTTTCATTCTTGCAGTGAACACTTTCATTCTTGCAGTGAACACTTTCATTCTTGCAGTGAAGACTTTCATTCTTGCAGTGAACACTTTCATTCTTGCAGTGCTAGCTATGTGGTTTAGGTAGTCTATGGGTAACATTTAATAATAGCTATGTACCACACTGGAATTCCACTTCGGGTATGATGATGTACATGCTATATTTCATGTATGGCTTGTTGGCCGGATATACAGAACAAAGAGGAATCCTATTTTCTTCCTTCATCCCTACACCCTTGTTTGCTTACTTTTTTGAGCAATGGTCATATAAATGTTCTCCAGGGTCCCCCCCCCCCCCCCCCCCCCCCCCCAAATATTTTCATAGGCTACTCCCTTTGGTGACCACAGGTTGTTACATGTAGTCACCAAAGGGAAGTATTTAAGGACCAATATAATGAGGCTAAAAGAATTATACCTACGCTTATTGGAGTCTGTATCAGACAACATTGCAAGGCTCACAACAACACTCTATTGTGTGTGACATGCACACACAGTGGAAACCTGGTTATAGTGGTCACCCTCGGGCCAGCAAGAAATGGTTGTCATGAAGAGGTGGCCTGCTAACTCAGGTTGAAATGTACACTAAAAAGCCCTTTTGGGACTTGGACCCTTGGCTGTTATAGAGAGATGACCTGCTTATACAGAGAGCATTATAACCAGGTTACACTGTAGCAGTTTTAAATGTGTAGCAAAAAACATTGGCCATACAAAGGCCAAAAATGATCAGATAAATGAAGAAATTGACTGGAAAATGTCCGTCCCGTGACTGACTGTTATTGTGAGCCCCTGCAATTATTGTCGTACTTATTTTTACCTTTTATTTCCATGAACACTCCTAAATCCATCAACCGCTGCCCGACATCCTAAGAGCAAGGAAAGAGAGAAATCATACAGCAGCGTAGCTCTGATGACATCAAAAGGGCCACAGGCTCTCACATTACCACATTAAAAGGAATGTACAGTGCCACAGGCCTGAAGAAAGGATACCCTCTCCAAGAAGGACTAATCAAATGGCTGATCCAGTCTAATTAGGATGTTCTGTATCAACCACAAAGTAGGGTGCAAAAGGACCAGAACTTATTTAGTATCTTGGAAGTCAAACATAACAAACAGTGTAAGACAACAGAATGATGACTCATCACAAGACTGTTTGTGCATGTGTGAATTCAATTAATCAAGCTCACTAAAGTCACAAGTACCTTACAAGTGCAAGCTTTCCAAAAATTCAATAGTAGGAGAGAGATCTATATTAGACCTGGATTACCTTAATGTCAATGCTTTATAAAGAGAGGGTTTAGAGTTAGACACATTGGGTTTAGTCAGTACATACCACCACATTCTTCACTTAATCAACACAAGCTATGAACAATATTATGACAACTAATTTGCCAATTCTTGACAAAGGGGATGGGGGGACATCCCTACTAGGGAAATGCCAAGCATTGTGGTGAGTGAAGCTATAGTCGATGATGTCACCTCATCACAAACAACAGAACTGGAAGAATGTATGTAAGGCAGTTCAAAATAAATTACTTGTTTAACGGCCCTATTTTGACAGAATTGAAACTTGTATATCCTCAGTATACTACTTTGTATACTAGATCCCAGTATACTCCTGTTTCTCTGTATACTAGAACACATGACCATATAAACATGATGCATAGTAGTTTATGTTTTCGTCCTGCCTCCCTATAAGAAAGGAGAAAAAAATCCGTTAAACAAGTGATTTGTTCAGAACTGCCTAAATATAAATAATATTATAGTAGTGTCCCCCCTAGTGGCTCACTTCGCTTGCAATAAAAAGGACATCCTCTCCATATTAAATGGCTGGTCCCCATAATGTGTGCTTTAATTAGGATTAGGAGGTTCTGACCACAAGAAAGATGATGACTACTTAATCCCTTGCAGAGCTATTTTACGTACAAGCCAGACATAATGGTGGGAAGGGAACAAGCAGCATTAAACGTTCCTCCAGGTGATAAAAAAAACATCACTTTTTAATGCACGGTTGACAGCAAGAATACATGTTACCCTCTAAGATTCTCAAGGAGTCAATCAAGATATGTAATGTGTGTGAGACCATGAGCCTACGAACAGTCTACTGCAACTGAGAGAAAATTCACGAGTTTGAGAAAAAGCTTCTCAACTAGGGTCCAGTACCACCAGCCACTTGATGTAGAGTCACTTCCTTTAGTGCAGAAATTATTCAGAGACTCACTGCACACTTATGGAGAGTCTACATGAGCCACTGCTGCCATGAATAAAGAGGAATGGTATCACATGACAAAATAGTAATGTGTTATGCTGGAACTATCATAAGACAACTATTATGTATGGGTCAATTCTTCAATCAAGCTCACTAAGGTCATAAGTACCTTAAAGTGTGGGCTTTCCAAAAATTCAATTTACTAAGACTGTAGGTGAGTGAGGTGAAGTGGTTCTAGGAAGATGTCAATTCTTTATAAAGAGAGGGTTTAGGGTTAGACACGTTGGGTTTAGTCAGTACATACCACTACTACATGACCACATTCTTCACTTAATTAACAAAATTAATATGAATAATAATTATGACATGGGGATGTTCCTATAATTATGAGGTGGGATGTTCCTATAATTATGACATGGGGATGTTTCTATAATTATGAGTTGGAAGGGGATGTCCCTATAATTATGACATGGGGATGTTCCTATAATTATGAGGTGGAAGGGATGTCCCTATAATTATGACATGGGGATGTTCCAATAATGAGGTGGAAGGGGATGTCCCTATAATTATAACATGGGATGTTCCTATAATTATGAGGTGGGAAGGGGGTGTCCCTGTAATTAAAACTAAATTGGAGAACTAGCTGGTCCCCATAATGTGTGCTTTAATTGGGAGTTAAAATTAAAAACCACAAGAGGGACGTGTTATACAATGAAAAGATGGATCCCATGCAGAGCTATGATATCAGACATGATGCATGGATGGGAAGGGATATGTGTCTAGTAGAACTCCAAGGAGTCAATCAAAATCCATTAGTCATGTGATGTGTGTGATGATGGAGTACTATCATTATATCAGCACATATTATGATAACTGGAGAGACGACTATGAACTAAGGAAGTTTGAGAAAGCAGTTAAGGTACCGCCAGCCACTTATCACTTCCTTTAGTGCAGATACAAATGTGGGCTTTCCAAAAATTACTGAAGTATAGTCTAACTGAAGTACTGAAGGACTGAACTTAATATTCCAAATGCTACTATGAATGATTATCCAGCCTACTTAGAGCCTATGCTACAAAGTGCAGACCAAGTTTCAGGACCAGGGAACTTACCGTATGGCAAGCTAAGTTGCTGGATTCTTCTTCTCTGTTGTTGTTATCGTTATTATTATTCTTAGATAACCATATCTCTCAAGCTACAGGTATGATTTCTGGATAAATCCTACCAGCTACGATCTCCAGCATTACAACGAAACCTCCAATGAAGGACAACCTGAAAGAGGACAAACCTCTCAACAAACAACAATCTTGTATGTACACTCTATACGATATAAATAACCTCCAAGAGATGACAACCTCTCTACAATTAAAGGACAATCTAAAACTACCTTTTGAATAATAGTACACTCTATAGATTTAAAAGGACACTCTATACATTGTTTAAATAGAGGACAACCTCTCTACAAAGGATAAAAGGATGGGTCCATTATTCGGAGCTAGGTCTCACTATAATTATTCCATTGTACTTTTATACCTGAGCCTGCTGTACTGAAGTGATCCCAACCATATTCTGACGAAACCACTTGACGCAGTCAGAACCTGTGAATATCCGCACCCCCGTACTCATTTCCTGTAACGAGTTACCATGGCAAAGTTAGACCACACCCGCTATGAGTATAGTCACATGATCACAAACCTGACATGGAATTCCTGTCATTGGATGAGCTAGGGCCAATGCGTAATCCCTCAGGGCAGCTGCCGATACGCTATCCTGCAACGATTATATACATCACATGATTATCATGTGATTTTTTTTTCACAACTTACTAATTGAACATGTGCCTGTATGGATTGCATGGAGGGGGTGTGGTCAGCTTGCACCCAACCATGAGGTACTCTAATGAAGATGATGATAGAGTTATTATAATGTACCAGTACTTAATGATAGGGTTTGCCTCATTAAACATAATAATAGGGTTTGCCTCATTAAATGATCGGGTTTGCCTCGTTATGACTTAATTACCTTGAAGCCAAGGCATCAGCACTGGCTGTCCTACGAGATTTGGTAAGTAAAGGGTTACCGATGGTAGCATTGCCATGGGAACCAGGGTGGGGGAGGGTCTGAGAGGAGAACGGGAATGAGGAGGAGGAGGAGGAGTTGGGGGCAGTGTTTGGCTTTTTGAGGACGAGGCCAGGGATTGGTCGGTTTCCCTCAGCTGAGAGGGAGGGTTTCCTTTTGACAGCTGCTGAGGGAAGGAGAGAGAGAGAGAGAGAGAGAGAGAGAGAGAGAGAGAGAGAGAGAGAGAGAGAGAACTAACTCACTGTATGATATAGTATTAGAATAACTCACAAGCAATTTGATCAAATTCACCATCCACTTCCTCCTATAATATGAAGCAAAATAGTTGCCATGTGGCAGTAACCATAGTGATCAAGTGGCCATAATTATTATATTAGGGAGTACCTTTGGTTTATACTCGGCTTTTAGTTTAGCAAAATACTCCTTCTGTTTCTCAACTTCAGCTCTTTCACTTTCCAACCTGAAAGAAAAGTGAACAACTTATGAGCCCTCCTGAAATAGTCCAATCTATATAATACTAGCTAACCTTCTTTTTTCACTTTCCAGTTCAGCTAACTTGAACTCCAGCTCTGATTCTGTTTCCCTCCGAATTCTTACTTGTTCCTGCTTCACTGCTTTTTTGAATTCCTCTGTCTCGTTGATGTCCCCCTTGCTGTGAAGCAGCTGCAAAGAGCAACCATAACAACCATGATCCCTGAACTGAAATGCATATGGAGACACTGGGCCTACCATCTTTTCTAACTTCTGCACCATTTCCAACAGTTCATTCTTCTCTTGCTCTTTCTGACTAACAATTCTCTGATGTGCTTTTAGTTGAGAAAGAACTTCGTCCTTCAGAGGAGAGAGAGAGAGAGAGAGAGAGAGAGAGAGAGAGAGAGAGAGAGAGAGAGAGAGAGAGAGAGATTATTAATTAATTAGCTAATTAATTTATTATTCGGAGGGAACACACACACTTTTTCTTTCTGGGCTTCTATCACATCTCTCTCCATCTTTTCAATCTCCTCTCTACTGCTCTCACTGTCCCTGTAAGTGCAAGAAAACAGAAGCCATTTTAAGTTGCTTCACTCTCTCCAAGAGCAGATAAGGACATCTCGCCCAGCCCTCAAAGCATTCTTATTCTCATACACCAGCAGTTCTCACCTCCTATTCAATTGGTCCTTCAGTTTCTTTATCTCCAGCTGGTAGGCAGAAAGGAGAGCCTTCTGCGACATATCCTTATTGATGGAGGCTGTGTTCTTGATGCTCTTTGCCCTGAGGAAATAAATTCACATCTGAAAATTTTCATATCTGGTTCAGTCACAATATTTTGTGGAAATCGAAAACAATGGTTCACACTATTATGATATTACTTTTAAGGTCTATAAACATTCATTCACTTGATCCCTTGATCATCCACTATTATCTGCTCAAACTTTGATCAAAATTTCACATCTAAGACACCAGCAGAGAACTGATCACCCACACTATCAGCTGGTTTTTTTTTTTGTTTTTTTTTGGTTTTTTTCGGTTTAGAATGGAGAAGGTTAGCTATAGCAGTTATAATGAATGATCAACAGATCAAGTGACTTACCTCTTTGCAAATTTTAGTGTATTCATCGTTTCCGTGTAGCAGCTGGATACAGGAGTGATGGTTGCTATGAGTGCTGTCTTGCAGTTGCCACCGAGACTATCTTGGAGGATTCTGGTCAGCTTGGAGTCACGGTATGGTATGTGCTTGACTCCTGGTGTCGTCAAGGCTGTCACCACCTAGCAACCAATCAGGATAAAGCATGGTGGTCATGTTTTTATAAACCTGCTATATATCATGTGTGTGTGTGTGTGGGTGGGGGGGGGGGGGGGGGGGGGGGGGGGAGGGGAGGAGATAATGACATACTTTTCCAAATGTGTGAAGTGATACATTGATATTCTTAGTCTCTTCCTGTTGGCGACTTTGAGCATCCATGTCCAATCTGAGAGAATTAGAGGCTAATAAGAGACTTATACTAACTTCCAGCACCAACCTAGATGGATTAACTCAGGTACTACACATAATACAATACATTATTTAATTCTACTGGTCACATGACTTGTGACCAATCAAATCAACACATTCAGGAGTACTAAAGTTTGATAATGAAGAGTTGTACATGCACTTATAACAGTTAATTATGTATCACATGTAATGCCCTGGAGCCAACGCTAGTTACATGTGATGCCCTGGAGCCAATGCTAGTTACATGTGATGCCCTGGAGCCAATGCTAGTTACATGTGATGCCCTGGAGCCAATGCTAGTTACATGTGATGCCCTGGAGCCAATGCTAGTTACATGTGATGCCCTGGAGCCAATGCTAGTTACATGTGATGCCCTGGAGCCAATGCTAGTTACATGTGATGCCCTGGAGCCAATGCTAGTTACATGTAATGCCCTGGAGCCAATGTAAATCTCCTGGACTGGAACTTATCAAAAGTGAAAAAGTGAAAACACACTACATAACTACACAGCATCAGTTAACCAGGGGGGGACCAGGGGCCCTTGGAATGGATCCCCCTTTGGTACCCGGTTTTAGAGGTGAAGTACATTTTGGACTCCCAAAGATTTCAAGCAAACTTTTAGCTACTTTGTGGTCATGCAGTCTCCTGGTGCCCTCCCCTCCCCCACCCCAGTTCACATCATCTTCCTCTGCCAATGCAGTTAGTGTGCGTTATACTTCCACAAACCTAGATGGATTGACTGACAGCTTTTTCATCAAAAAGAAGATCAACTAGAGCTAACTAACAGCATCTTTCATATAAAAAAAACTTTAAAAAATTCTCTAAGACTACATAATACTGTTTCAAGTTCACTATGTTAATATTACATGTTCATATCAGCTGTGATTAGCTACTTCACATAGAGTTCAAGGTAATTGAGAAGTACTTTTTCATCACTTGGAGCCTGGTTAATGCATATTCTCACCTCTATGTCGTCAGATGTGAAGTGATGGAGGTTAACATTGAAGAAAGGAGGACTGTTGAACTTGCAACAATCATTACTGCAATCCTTGGCATCCCAAAGTGCTCCATTGGCAGCACCATCACAAAAATAATTACTTTTGACGAATGCAGGCGCAGGAGGACGGGGTCTACCACAGTCGCAGTAGGTATATATCTGCCTATGTCCTGCAGCGAAAGTCCAAATATGGTGACGAGGGTGTCCGTGGCTCAAGCCTATTCCATCAACATACACTTGCTCAATGTCAGTCGGATGTAAAACAAATGCGTCAGGTGAGCCAACGCCATAACCGATGGCCCGACCACAAACATAAGAATAAGAAGCCAGGGATTGTGGCTTAGAGAAGGAAACGTTCTTGCACTTACTATTGGAATAGCAAGATCTCTCGGGAGCTTGGATCTCCATCCAAGGTGAAGGACAAGTAGAAGCTGGATTGCTCATGTTGAGTAAGATGACTTGTTTCCAATCTCCACAGCCACAGGGATGGGGCTCCCCGCACTTGGAAGCCTTAGACATTGCGTCTTGGAGCACATCATTAACACAGCTTTTTACCTCGGAACAGGATCCAGCATCATGAGTGTTTGCAAGTCGAAGAAATGCTACTATGATCACCAGCAAGGAAGTTGCAATCATGGCTACTGACATGATACTTTACAAAAAGTAAGAGTTGATACGGGTCAGTTAATGATAGCAAAGTGACTTGTTTTAAGTTGCTATCCTGCAGTGCAAAGTTATTGTCTTGCAGGCAATGCAAAGTTGTTGTCCTTCAGGCAGTGCAAAGTGTTGTTGTCCTGCAGGCAGTGCAAAGTTGTTGTCCTTCAGGCAGTGCAAAGTTGTTGTCCTTCAGGCAGTGCAAAGTTGTTGTCCTGCAGGCAGTGCAAAGTTGTTGTCCTGCAGGCAGTGCAAAGTTGTTCTCCTGCTAACTGTAGAAATCTGCTGACAAGGCGGCTTTTGTTGAATTAGATGTCTTGAGTCCCATAGGCACACTATGGAACCTCGATGTTGCTGCATCATTTATATAGCGACTTGTAAGCTGCATGCACCCTGGAGGCAATGCTAGCACATGCGCTCAGTCTTCCTTGTAGGCAGTTACAACAGTTATGTATTGAGTATTTACATGTAATGCCTTGGGGCATGTTGGAGCCAATGCTAGCATGATATTATGTTCCTTGTAGGCAGTAGTAATACATTCATGGCAGTTATGTATTGAGCATTTACATGTAATACCTTGGAATGATGGAGCCACTGCTAATAATAATTATGCTTGGTACAGTTATGTAGGGCAAAGGTTGCTACTTTTTTTGGTAAGTTGGTAATTTGTAACTGCTTAGATTAATTATAAATATGTTCCTTGTAGGCAGTAGTATAATATTTATAACAGTTATGTATCAGCATTTACATGGAGGCAATGCTAGTATATGCTTCAGTAGACTTACTATTCCTACAAGAGTTAGTATTGAGCATCTAAGGTACATTAATTATAGGGCAAAGGTTGCTACCTTTTCTGGTAAGTTATATCAAGAGTTTCGTGGAAATGTCCTGAATGAAGGTCTACTCTTCTTGATATTCTCTTACACACCCATTCGAATGACTTTAATGCACCTCATCTCTTAAATTTGCCAATTGCGAAGGCAAAAGAATCCGTGCTTTGTATTTCAGAAGGTACCAATTTGAAGTGAGAGGTTCAAATACTAAATTTAATTACAGTGGCTCTGCAACTTAGTAAAAGTGAAAACCTGGCACTGCACAATGCACAATATTTGAATGGAATTAGGCTACAGCACATGAGCAGTACACTGATTTTCACTTTTATCCATGTTGTTGCAAAAAAAAAATTATTTTTTTTTTCGTAAACAATTTGGTGTTCAACACCAGGACCATAGCTAATATTAAGATGGCCCTACACACACACACACACACATAGATGACAACACAAAACACACAAGGACAAGATACAAACTCATAAAGGAAACAGAACAATGGGGGGAAAAATAACAACAACAACAAAAAACAACAGCAAAAAACAAACAAAAAAAACAACAAAATTGAGAATTGGGCTACAGCATGTGCAGTACCATTATTTATCTATTTATTTATTTACATACTTTTCTGATCCTGCCAGGTCGACTAGCCGGAGTTTCCCAATGGTGACCACATTCCCTCCCGAGCCATCGTAAGTGGCATGCTCGACAATAATGGTAAACACAGCATGACTCCTGGAACTCTCCTGACATGAGTAAACAAAATGAGTAAATGAGTAAACAAAATGAGTAAACAAGCAAACAAATAAACTATCAAATAAAGCAATGAAATAAACGAGCAAACAAGGAATCAACGAAAAAGCAAGAATGAAAGAATGGACTAAGAATTAGGCCCTGAAATAAGACGTAGTTAATCTTTGGTCTAATAACTCAATCACTCAAGTTGGCGGGACCATCTATTCTAAGGAGTACATCATTGGAACCTCCAAATATTGGGATCCAGCCTTTTTGCCCTTTGTAGAGAGGTTGTCCTCTTTTGGAGGTTATTTTGTATGGAGTATGTACTTTTCAGATTGTCTATTGTTGAGAGGTTTTGTCCTCTTTTGGAGTGCCGGAGGTTCCACTTATCATTATTTATGACATTTTGAGCAACCATATAATGCAAATAGCATAATTATGTTCCCTTGAGGACTGATCAGGTGACCCTGTCATTAGTAATTACAGGGGCTCACTCACTTTATTCATCCTCGTACTTGCAGTGGTCCGTAAACCTGCCCCCTTGTGGAGCAGGGACATGATCCCGTCTGTATTCCGCACCACGTGTTCTGAAAGTGTCTCTATGTAAACCCCGCCCACTCCATCCTCTCGAATTTTCAGATTCTCACGGCTCTGATCCTAAAGGGTTATTAATCATAATTGCAGGAGCTTCAAAAGGATAATTATTTTAAAGAATTAAGGGTGGTCCTCTCCATAATGGGGGGAGGGAGAGAGAGAGAGAGAGAGAGAGAGAGAGAGAGAGAGAGAGAGAGAGAGAGAGAGAGAGAGAGAGAGAGAGAGCGAGAGAGAGAGAGAGAGAGAGAGAGAGAGAGAGAGAGAGAGAGAGAGAGAGAGAGAACTAAGTACACCATTGGAAAGATCTCAAAGAGAGCTCTCTTTTGAGACCTAAATCAAGCTTATAGGGTGCAGTATAATGAAGATATGGATGTTTAAAAACCTTTTTTCAAATGGATGTTTGGACCACAGATCTACCCTTAATTAAGTACCATCAAGTCTGATATCTTCTCGTTGTAGATTTCCAGAAACGAAACCCTCACCAAAAACCTGTCAGTCTTGTTTGGGTAGTTTTGAATATCTGCATTGATTGATGATAAGTATGACTCAAAGCTCATAGCTACATAGCACTATTGATGATTGGTTGGTTGCTTCACAGAGAACGAGGCAAGAAATTAGTGTCGATATAATTCGTATAGAGGAATCCATCATTTTGGGGGACCAGTAACAAGTGTCCTGATTTAAGGAGGTGTCCTAATTAAGGGATTAAGGAGGTGTCCTTAATTCAGGGGTGAATTAATATTGCAGAGGGATCCCAAAAGTGTCCTGAATATAGAGGTCTTTGCATTTCAAGGAGTCCACATTTAGGGGTGCCACTGTAATGATTAAAGGGTTCTCCCCCTAATACTGCAATACTGTCTGGAATAATTATAGAGGTTTTGAGTCCACATTTAGGGGTTCCAATGCAATGATTAAAGGGTTCTCCCCCAATACTGCAATATTGTCTGGAAGGTTTTTGCATTTCAGAGAGTCCACATTTAGGGGTTCCACTGTAATGATTAAAAGGGTTCTCCCCCTAATACTGTAATACTGTCTGGAATAATAGAGGTCTTCACATATCAGGGAGTCCACATTTAGGGGGTTCCATTGTTAGCACATCTAATTCTAGGAGTAAAACCTCTATTAATCTCAAGGACTGAACTTACACTGGAAAATCATCTCAGCTGCCCTTGGGATCACTCCTTTATTCTCTTCAAATCCTCCCTCAATGGTATACGTCTTTCCTGATCCTATAACCAATCAGAGAGACCTTGTCATGTGAGGATCGAGTCACATGATAAGTCACCGAATGAAGCTATGGATAGTCACAGGACCAGTTATGCTTTAAAAATGCCCCTCCCTGTACCTGCCTATTCATGTCACATGATTGTCACATGAGAGTCACATACCCGTTTGCCCGCTGGCTATGATGCTGCCGTTATAACCATCCAGTACTGACTCCACTATGTCCTTCACACACTCATCAAAGATGAAGTCCTGAGTGGTTCTGGGATGGGGGAGGGGGGAGGGAGGAAGAGGTGAGGAGAGAGGTGGGAGGTGGGGAGAGGTGGGTGGGTGGGTGGAGCATGATATTAATTATAATCTTTCTGTCCCCTTCCACACCCTCCTCTCCCCCTCCCCATAGTAATCAAACATCACTTTTTTGTATTATTACAGCACTAGAAATGAAGGAGGACACGAGAATGTTACGCGTGAGATGGATATGAAATAGTCTCCTTCAGACATCCAGTACATTTAGTTAGTGACCCTCAATATAATGTTTAACTCACTCAGGGTCAAAGATGATGTCATAGAAGAAGTTGTGTGTCTGACTGGTGTCTGTCCGAATGATCTCCCCAAAGTCTTCGATCCCAATCTGCATGGACTTCCTCTTGGACGAGGGTCTGGATACTGTTATCATCTTGCACTCCTCATCTACCCTCGCACACTAAGACATGTCACAAAGAAAGGCAAGTACTATAGTATTATGTTGGTGAGACTAGTGTTGCATATGGCCTAAGCATTATGCATGAAAGGTTAGAAGAAAAGAAAAACATTGAAGTTACTGAACAAGACTGGGGGTGTGGCAGTTTCAGTTATGACTACATGACAAGTTGTTCTTAGTGTAGTGTGGCATGAGAATAATATGAATCAGATAAATCCATGCTAGCTACGACTCTTCGAACTATAATGCAGATGTAGTTATTATGCAGGATTCACTTACACAAGAAGAGTCGGCCTTGATTTCTCGGTCAATCAGAGGCCTCACCCTCACTGCTACTTTGAAGTTCTCGCCGCTCTTGCCAGCTGATTCCTTTCTCCTCGACACCACGCTATTCCGTGAAGCCATCTTGCGTTTCAACTGTTCAGCCCCGCCCCTAAATCTGCAAAGTGGGCGTTGAGGAGTGATTTGTTTCAATTAGCGCGCACCAGCAAAAATTACATAATAAAAAATAAAAACTTCAATTGTCAATGTTCAACAAATTAAAATACTTGAATTCTATGGTTCTCTATATCACAGATATACAAAAAATAATCATTATCAACACACATTCCACTTGGACGTTTGAAATTGCCTTCATCACCACCTTGCTGTCCAAATGAGGTCACATACTTTCCTTCTGTTGTGTAGGCCAATATCATGTTGTTTACACTATCAGCAACATACACGTACTGACCTGCTACACATACACCATAAGGTCTATGCAACTTCACATTACCATTCTCACCACTGCCAAATGAACGTAAGAATTTACCATCTTTATCGAAGACCTTGACGGAAGAGTCATCGTGGTCACTAACATACAGATTGCCATGTTTATCAGAAGATATGCTTTTAGGAGCTTTCAGACCTTCACCAAATTGTCTCACATACTCCAGTTCTTTGGTACACACTTGAATACCAGCATGGCCACGTGAATCACACATGAAAAGTTCATCTCCTAATACAGTCACACCTCGAGCATATGTTGCTTGCTTGTCACTGGTAGTCTTTTTAAGTAGGTACATATTCTTACTCAGTTTTAGAACGTCAAAAGTTTTGTAATCTCTGATGTACACACAGTCGATACTATCAACAGCCACACAACTTGGATTAGTGATTCCATAATAAGATGGTTTGATACTTCTTAATCTCACCCCTTCCTTATTGAATATGTCAATTTGTGCCGATCCCGTGACAATTATCTCTCCCGTGGAATTAATAGCAATATACCAAGGTTTTTTCTTCTCAGTATTAATCACCTTGACAGGTTTGCCCAGCTGAGTGGGAGGGATGGAGACTAACACAGGAAAGGGGCTACCAGCTACTTCTTGTTCGTTCACAGTGATAGTGAGTTGATGTCGTCCACGGATGGTGGGTGTGTACCAGATGCGATATTCATTATCTTGGATTCGATCAACATTACATTTGATGATAGATTCATTTACTAGCGACTTCAAGTGACATTCAACAGAACACCGTCTCGCATTCTTTCCATTATCCAATTTTACTGTCAGGGAGAGCTCAGCCATTTTATTGACCTCAGCAGCTTTCATTCCTTCACCAGAAATGGTACACTTGGTGGGATCAATACGCAATTGACCTACCTTAGCTTTAGCCCGGCAGAGCTGCTTCAAATCTTCAGCACAGCTCACCTCCACCCCTATGTTCACCTCTTCCACTGGCTCCAGGCTCATACCTTCTTTGCGATGCTCTTCAATTTCTCGGTTTATGCCATTCTCAAGCTCAGCATGCATGCACATAATCTCGTCTTCAGCTGAAAGTTGGACAGACTGTTGAGTGTACTCAATCACACTCTGGACGACTGCATTAGCAGTGGATAAACTCTTCTCTTGACTGTACAAATTTTCCAACTTTTGTTTCATCATCACTGCGGCCTCTTTCAAAAGCTCTTGCTCATGCTTTTCAATGATCTCACGAAGTTCTTTGCACGAATTTCGAATCTCATTTGCCACAGACTCACCTTGGGCTTCAATATCAGATTTTGTGGTTTGTACCTTCTCTACAGCATGTGATATATTCACACTCACCTCTTTAAGAGGCTCCAGTTGCTGAATCAGCTTTTTCTTCATTTCAGGAGCAGCTACACTGATGAATTCATAGTTGTGACCTGAATGATCCTTGACAATGCAGTCACGACAAATGAGAGAGCTGCAGTCGAAGCAAAAAATCTTCTTCGGTTCCTTGTGCAATGTACACATTTGAAGGGGAGACTCCTGTGCAATGATCTCTTTAGCCCCGCCCTCTTTAAGGTCATCAAAGGTAGCAATCTTGTGCCCAGGAAATACTTTTTTCATCCTCTGGTGCGACTCGATGCATTTTTCGCAGATGAATTGGGCACACTGTCGACAGAAGGCTTCGGCCTTGTCCCCAGAACACAACTCACACTTGGCTTCCACCTTACCATGAGCCCTCTCCATCTTGGAGTGCAACTCCTTCAAGCGATTGACAAAGAAGGCAGTTTGGAGGTTGTCCACACCCCCCTGAGGGAGGGTGGCGTCTTTGCGACACTCGGGACAGGAGAAAGGTTTATCGAGGCCAGTCCTCAGGGCCAGCCTGTAGATGCACTGCTTGCAGTAGTAATGACAGCAAGGGAGAACCTTGGGGTCTGTGTAGTGTTCCTGGCAGACAGCACACGTGATCTCTTTCTCCAGATCTTCCACACTTTTCTCTATTTCCACACGTTCAGTAGGTGCAGCCATGGCGATATTAGTCAAACACAGATAAACTAGCTCGTAGCAAAAAATAGGGGCATGGCCGTGGAGCTACAAAAAAAATGGCTATGCACATGCGCAAAATGGGTGTGGCATTATTATATTATCATTGCAGCAACAATAAAATTAATAAATACTATTAACTAACATGATTATGATTCTATACACTATCATCAGCTGTGCATGGAAAGTGTTCACCACTACTGTTTGATTTAGGAGTGTCCACTCCCAAGTCCAGTACCACTGAGGTGTTGGTGATGACAGTGTCGTCAAAGTCACTGGGTGATGTCAGCGAGAGTGGGAGGTACCCCACCAGCTCTGAGAGGTTCTGTGAGAGTATTTCTACTATAGTGGAAAAGTTTGGTCTCTCTGAGGGCTTCTTATTCCAGCAAGACATCAACAGTTCATGCCTGCAAATTGGAACAAGTATAATCTACCATAATAATAATAATGAGAGAAAATGGCTTACATGCTATCAGTGCAGGCTAAGTTAACTGGTTTGTCCAAAACAAGTCCATTTTCTATCTCCCTCAATAAGTTAATGACTTTCACAGTCGGGTAAGGGTTTCTTCCACCACTAAACACTTCCCAACACGTCACTCCATACGACCACTACAGAAGTTTAAAAGTAGCAAAGAAGAACTACGTGATATATTAACTTAATGAGATTGCATGTGATCAAGTCATATGATCATGTGATCAAGTGCTAGTCACAGCATGGAGTTTATGCATCATGCAATTGATAAGTCATGTGATTATATTAACTTACCACGTCTGATTCCTCAGAGAATTTGTGATCCAGTAAACTTTCAGGGGCCATCCATTTGACAGGTAACCTCTCTCCCGCATCGATGGAAGCTTTGAAGTAATTCTTATCCTCTGCCATCGAAACAGAGAGTCCGAAGTCTGAAACTTTAATGACATTGGATTTGTCCATCCTGGAGGGAGGGAGGGAGGGAGAGAACGGTATGTACCCCCAGGTGTCCGATCAAACTGTTAGCTACTCACTCATTCACTCACGTACATGCAATTTCTTGCAGCCAGGTCTCTGTGGATGACCTTCATGCTGCTCAAGTACTCCATGCCCTTGGCTATCTGCAGACACATGTCCATCAGCTTCCGAGATGCTTCAAACTAAAGGAGGAGTAGGAAGAAAGGGGAGAACAGAATGAGATATAATTGTTATTTTTGTTGTTGTTGTTGTTGCCCAAGGAAATTTCACTAGACAGTATTTTTGCATACCACAGTATCATTGTCTTCTCCATTACTCAGGAGCAGTGTCTCCCTGACATCTTCTCTCTGCAGATATTTCTTAAGACTTCCATTGGCCATATAAGGCATGACAATACAGGGGGCACTGCCAACATCCAAAACCACACCCCTCAGCATCAGAATGTTGCGGTGGGCAAAAACCTTCATCTTATCAACTTCCTCCAAGAGTTCCCTTGCGTCGAAATCACTGGTGAACCCTATAAGAAATGGGATAAAATTCTTGTGTTTATTAATGATGTGTGAGCCATCATTTCCCTATTTTTTTTAGCATCCCCACAAAAATTTCACAGTACTCACAAACCTTTCAATAATTTGACAGCTACGGGTTCCATCCTGAACTTTGCCTTGTATACGATTCCAAATTCACCTGCAAATAATTATGTATTAAGGGTAAGACCCTCTCATTAAGGTTAATGGGTGACATCTGTACTAAGGGTAAGACCCTCTCATGAAGGTTAATGGGTGACATCTGTACTAAGGGTAAGACCCTCTCATGAAGGTTAATGGGTGACATCTGTACCACTCCGTGTATAAATTAAGGATAAGACCCCCCCCCAGATTTCTATTTCTCACCTTCTCCAATGCTCTTACTGTAGTCTATGTTCAGTTCCTTTGAGGTGATGAGCAAGTTCTGTGGAATCTCAGAAAGGACAGACTGCTCTCTGGAAGGCGTGCTAGTATTTCCTGCCATTTCTAGCAGAATAAACAAACAAACAAACAAACAAACAAACAAACAAACAAACAAACAAACAAACAAACAAACAGTGCATGAACTATAAAGTCACAAGATTTATTATTCGTAATTCTCACTCTACTCGAGAACTTACGATAGTCATTTGATCTGTCAGCCACTTTATATTCCATTTTCTTCTTAGTGTGCAAGTAGCAGATGATGGCAGTGATCAGGACAACCAGGATGATCACAAAGAAGACCACAATGATGGAGGGAACCACCACACTGGTCAGCGACACTGTACAGAAGGGAATATCAAGTCTAGCATTCAGTCTAGTTTCCATTAGTGTGTTTATTTGTTTGGTTTGATTATTTGTTTGTTTACATATTCTGTTTAGCCGTGATTATTTGCTTTGTTTGTCATTTATATGTTAGCCCTATTTGTCTGTTTGTCTATTCGTATGTCTGTTTGTCTGTCTGTTTTGTTTTCTATCGAGCTGTTCGTATGTCTGTTTTTCTGTATCTGTCTATCTGTCTGTACGTCTGTTGAATCTGTTTGTTTATGTTACCTTGGCATTGAGAGCCTTGCGATCGTTGTTCGTAGAATTGATCACATTCGCAGCTGAAGGATCCTTCCTGATTCACACAGTGTGAGTTCGGATCACACACACCAGAACCTTCTTCACATTCATTAATGTCTGTCAATACCATGATACCATAAATGAAAGGAAAAATTATTTTTATACCTCTGTATATGGTGGAACCCCTCTATTCCAACCCCCCTGAAATGGAGAACCTCTGTATACAGTGGAACCCCTCTATTCCAACCCCCTGAAATGGAGACACCTCTGTATACAGTGGAACCCCTCTATTCCAACCCCCCTGAAATGGAGACACCTCTGTATATAGTGGAACCCCTCTATTCCAACTCCCCTGAAATGGAGACACCTCTGTATACAGTGGAACCCCTCTATTCCAACCCCCTGAAATGGAGACACCTCTGTATACAGTGGAACCCCTCTATTCCAACCCCCCTGAAATGGAGACACCTCTGTATACAGTGGAACCCCTCTATTCCAACCCCCTGAAATGGAGACACCTCTGTATACAGTGGAACCCCTCTATTCCAACCCCCCTGAAATGGAGACACCTCTGTATACAGTGGAACCCCTCTATTCCAACCCCCTGAAATGGAGACACCTCTGTATACAGTGGAACCCCTCTATTCCAACCCCCCTGAAATGGAGACACCTCTGTATACAGTGGAACCCCTCTATTCCAACCCCCTGAAATGGAGACACCTCTGTATACAGTGGAACCCCTCTATTCCAACCCCCCTGAAATGGAGACACCTCTGTATACAGTGGAACCCCTCTATTCCAACCCCCCTGAAATGGAGACACCTCTGTATACAGTGGAACCCCTCTATTCCAACCCCCTGAAATGGAGACACCTCTGTATACAGTGGAACCCCTCTATTCCAACCCCCTGAAATGGAGACACCTCTGTATACAGTGGAACCCCTCTATTCCAACCCCCCTGAAATGGAGACACCTCTGTATACAGTGGAACCCCTCTATTCCAACCCCCCTGAAATGGAGACACCTCTGTATACAGTGGAACCCCTCTATTCCAACCCCCCTGAAATGGAGACACCTCTGTATACAGTGGAACCCCTCTATTCCAACCCCCTGAAATGGAGACACCTCTGTATACAGTGGAACCCCTCTATTCCAACCCCCCTGAAATGGAGACACCTCTGTATACAGTGGAACCCCTCTATTCCAACCCCCTGAAATGGAGACACCTCTGTATACAGTGGAACCCCTCTATTCCAACCCCCCTGAAATGGAGACACCTCTGTATACAGTGGAACCCCTCTATTCCAACCCCCTGAAATGGAGACACCTCTGTATACAGTGGAACCCCTCTATTCCAACCCCCCTGAAATGGAGACACCTCTGTATACAGTGGAACCCCTCTATTCCAACCCCCCTGAAATGGAGACACCTCTGTATACAGTGGAACCCCTCTATTCCAACCCCCTGAAATGGAGACACCTCTGTATACAGTGGAACCCCTCTATTCCAACCCCCTGAAATGGAGACACCTCTGTATACAGTGGAACCCCTCTATTCCAACCCCCTGAAATGGAGACACCTCTGTATACAATGGAACCCCTCTATTCCAACCCCCTGAACATGGAGACCCTCAGGTACCTGTACATGCTCTCTGATCACTGGACAAGACATATCCTTGCTGACAAGAACAAATGAAGGATCCATTGGTGTTATTACAACCGTGACCACACACTCCACTTAAACACTCATTAATGTCTGCAAGGAAGCAAAGAAGATTAATTTTATTCACCACCATAGCTACTATGTAGCTACCATGTAAAGTCCCTTAAGTGATTTCACTAAATTTGCCAACGCAGAAGCCTTATCTTAGCTTCCTAACTGAAAGTAGAGTGAATCACCCTTCCTTTCTTTGAAACTAGCCACAGTGAACCTTTGATATAGCTAGCCTTATCTTAGCTTCCTAACTGAAAGTAGAGTGAATCACCCTTCCTTTCTTTGAAACTAGCCACAGTGAACCTTTGATATAGCTAGGACACTCTGAAAGAGGACAAACTTTATAGCACACTGACTCTATGCAAAATAACCTCCAAAAGAGGACAACTTCTCTACAAAAAGACAAAAGGTTGGGTCCAAGTGTGTCCATCATTCGGAGGTCCCATTGCTATAACATAACATACTTTACCTGTGCACATGTCCTCAAGCAATTCATACCCTTCTTTGCAAACGCAGGTGAAACCTCCATCAGTGTTGTTGCACTTCTCAGTGGCAGAACAGTTATGACTGTTCAATATGCACTCATCTACATCTGAAATTGGGGGGAGGGGGGGGGATTAAAACTTATCCCTTCTAACGATAAAAAAGTTTTCATGAAAAATTAACTTGTTTTTTGTCAATCAATATTTTAACAACCATGAAAATTTCACCACAATAAGTCTATTTGCATTCACTTGAATTACGTATACCCTGATGCGTGGGTAAGTAACTGCAGTGAGGGTTATGAGGGGAGTAACGAGGGCTGATCATTTATTGCTATAGCTAATGCTATAACTTTTAACCAATTCAAATATCAGCTCATAGAGTAGTTGATCAGTTCTCTGCTGGTGTTTCAATTGTCAAAAGTTAGAGCAGATAGCTAAGTGAATGCTTTTAGTTTCTATTTACCCCACACATGAACCCTCGTTACTCCCCTCACAAACCCTCACTGCAGTTACTTATCCACGCATGAGCCCTCGTTACTCCCCTCATAACCCTCATTGCAGTTACTTACCAACACATGAACCCTCGTTGCTCCCGTAGTTACCCACCCACGCATGAGCCCTCGTCACTCCCCTCCTCACTGCCGTTACTTACCCACGCATGAGCCCTCGTTACTCCTCTCATAACCCTCACTGCAGTTACTTACCAACACATGAACCCTCACTCCCCTCATAGCCCTCACTGTAGTTACTTACCCACACATGAGCCCTCATCACTCCTCTCATAACCCTCACTGCAGTTGCAGAGGAAACTTCCAATGGTGTTCACACAGTATGTACTCCTAGGAGGACAGTTACCAATGAGGGCACACTCGTCAACATCTGTAGACAAAAACAACAGCAATAAACAAAACAATTTAATGACTATATTCAACAACAACAACAACAACAACAACAACAACATCGACAACAAACAAATCAATAAAGTCATACGATAGCAAATTCAAAATCAATGACTGAACAACAAGACAACAACAAGAAGAAGAACAACAATAAAAACAAGAACAACAAAAACAAGAACAATAACAGAACGATAACAATAAATAGAACAAGAACAACAACTATGTACACAACAACAACAACAAGACAATAAAAACAAAATTAATGTAAAGTTATAGCATAATTATTGGTATCTAATGTCTTACCACTGCAAGAGGTGCTGGGTGGGGTTGTTGGGGCGTATCCAGGACGACAGTCACACGAGAAGCTGCCAGGAGTGTTGGTACAAGTAGTGGAGTTCAGGTCACAGTTGTGTGCCGTCGGATTGATGGAGGAATCACATTCATCTATATCTGTTAATTACAAAACACAATTAAAACTGATCAAAGAGTTAATGATGGATTTGAGTGGAACCTCCGATACTCTATACTGAAAGTGGACAACCGGACAAAAGGTTGGGTCCCAAGTGTGTCCATATGTGCTCCATTGTATATATAAGGATGCAATGCTATCACACACGCACATGCACACATGATGTCCTGTTCCCACACACACATACACTATTTCTTCATTCCATAAACAGAACACTGTCACTACATCAATGCTTGACGACAAGACACACACCTAATTGCAAAGGAAGTGTCCCTTTGTTTCACTAATAAACACCCAAAAATGTCCCTGGGGGAGGCCTGTCCAGTTGGTGGCCAGAATCTACATGGCCAGAATCTATATGGCCACCAGGGTCTGGTCTTGGTGGTTGGTCCAGACCCTGCATGGTCACAGACCCTAGTCCACCAATCAAGCTAGGCCACTGGTCCACCAAGGTCTGCTGAGGTCACTGGACCACTGAATCATGGTTCACTGAAACAAGACCGAGGTCACTGGATCACACCACCATCAATTAAGGTCACTGGTTCACAGATCCTGGAGTCAGTTGCCTGGTTTGATCCAGTGACCTCGGTCTGGTGGTCATTCAGTGGTCCAGTGACCTCAGCGGACGAGGGTCCTGTGGTCTTGGTGATCTAGCTGGCTATTTACCTTGACATGAGACACCGTCGGTGCTCAGAGTGAAGCCATGGTTACAGAGACAGGTGTAGTCCGTGTCATTACGTGTGCAATCAACAGTGCAGTTGTTAGTGATACCATCTTGACACTGGTTGTCATCTGGGGGGGGGGGGGGGGGAGGGAGAGGAAGAAAGAGGGAGGAAGAGAAAGGAGAGAAGGGAGAGGGAGGGGAGAGAGGGAAAGGGAGGGAGAGGGAGGAGGGGAGAGGAAGGAAGAGGGAGGGGCAGGAGAGAGAGGGAAGAACAAAAAGGAGAGAGGGGGAGGGAGGGGGAGAGGAATTTAAGAGGAGGGAGGGAGGGAGGGAGGGATCAAGGGGGAAACCACATTTAATACTTTGAAGAACTACTAAGTAAACCAGCAACTCACTGCAGACTGAAATGATAGTCCTGACATCTTGAAAGCCAAACGCATTTCTTCTTTCACAGACTATGCCAAACCTCTCCGACTCAAGAAAGCTGGTAAGGTCAATGGTCAAGGAGTTCCTGTTGGACTCGTTGATGGTGAAGTAGGGGACTTGTGGAATAGGGAGAAGAAATATTCCGCTAAAGGTGTTTAGCTTCCATCTCACACTTGGTTGGGGGAATTCCTCGCCTCCAGGCTCACATTTGATGACAGCCGTCAGGCCTGTGAAGTTGGTCCTCTCCACGCAGAAATCATTGCCAATGTCGTAAACAAATTCACTGATTGGTCGAACCACTATTATGAGGAAATGGTATTGTTAAATCTGAGATGCTGCTCATGCGGCATCAGATCTAGACCTACCAGGGTTTCTTCTGATGTTTGGCGGTTTCCCCCCTACAAAAGTAATAACAAAAAATTAATGGATCATTTATCAACTTTACTTCCTCCCTCCGCTCCCCCTTCCTCCCCTCTCTCCTCTCCCACCCCCTCCTTCTCCTCCCCTCCCCGTTCGCTCCCCCTCTCTCCCCTCTCTCCTCTCTTTCTCCTCCCCCTCTCTCCCCTCTCTCCTCTCTTTCTCCTCCTCCTCTCTCTCCTCTCCTTCTCCTCCCCCTCTCTCCCCTCTCTCCTCTCTTTCTCCTCCTCCTCTCTCCCCTCTCTCCTCTCCTTCTTCTCCCCCTCTCTCCCCTCTCTCCTCTCTTTCTCTTCCTCCTCTCTCCCCTCTCTCCTCTCCTCTCCTCCCCCTCTCTCCCCTTTCTCCTCTCCTTCTCCTCCCCTCCCTCCTGTTCGCTCCCCCTCTCTCCCCTCTCTCCTCTCCTCCTCCCCTCCCTCCTGTTCACTCCCCTCTCTCCCCTCTCTCCTCTCCTCCTCCTCCCCTCCCTCCTGTTCGCTTCCCTCTCTCTCTTATACATATTACATACTAATGCAAACACCAGACTGGAGCAGGAATCCCATTGGACATCTGCACACGAAACTGCCTTCCGTATTCTCACAGATGTGGTTCCTGTCACAATTATCAAGACCCACTGAACACTCATCAATATCTGAAAGCAAATATATACAATAATGATTAATAGCAGGGTCTCTCTCTCTCTCTCTCTCTCTCTCTCTCTCTCTCTCTCTCTCTCTCTCTCTCAGCTCAGCTCATTGCATACGTACCTAAGCATGTGACTCCATCTCCAAAGAAACCCGACCTGCAAGAACAGGTGAAGCTTCCGTTGGTGTTGGCACACATTCCCCAGGTAGGGTTACAGTTATGGAGACCAGTGGAACACTCGTCCAGATCTGAATGATTATTGTGAGCAGAAGCCAAAGCAAAGAGAGAAGCAATGAAACCTCTGAGATAACTGTCACTTTTTGGCAACTGATTTATGCAACTTGACAATGTATTGTACACAGCCTATTATATCCAAGGCACAACTTGACAATGTATTGTACACTGCAACTTGACAATGTTGACAATGTATTGTACAGAGCCTATTATATCCAAGGCACAACTTGACAATGTATTGTACACTGCAACTTGACAATGTAAGTTGACAATGTATTGTACACAGCCTATTATATCCAAGGCACAACTTGACAATGTATTGTACACAGCCTAGGCACAACTTGACAATGTATTGTACGAGTACCACACATTGTCTTCCCAATAATAATAAGTACAGTCATACCAAAGAATTATGATTATAAAGGTAGCAAGCCAATTGGTATGAATCCACTGCTCATGCACGACTTATTATAATTGCCATTAAAAACTTCATCTGACTCAGCTAATCGGCTACTTGCTTTCCAGCGATAATACTTTCGTTAAATAAATAAATAAAGCAATGAGCTATTAATTTTTAAAGTTTAAACGAAAAGCTTATTATTATCATATAAAACCTTTCACCTCGACAGCTGGTTCCATCTGGGTTCAGGAGATAGCCAGGGAGACAAAGACACCGGAAAGACCTTCTGTTATCGGTGGGCATGCAGACTTGTTGACATGTGTGAGTTCCAGGGCTACACACATCTGGGGGAACGGGGGAACAGGGAACAGGGAACAGGGGGACAGAAACAGGGGACAAAAGGGAGAAAAGTGAGTGGGCAGAGCAGAGGGGAGAAAATGATGGAATTGTGAAAGACATGTGGCCGGGAAGATCCCAGCCTTGTACTTGTGTGGGAGAAAAGTGGGCCTGGCTAAGGGAGATCCATGCACTTATACACTAACTTTTTGACTTGCTTACCAGCAGTGAAACATCTTAGACCATCTCCATTGAAGCCTTCTCTACAGGTACAAGAGAAGGAGCCATCGTTATTCGAGCAAGTGGCATTTGCATCACAGTTGTGCAGATTAGTTGTACACTCATTGATATCTATTAAGTTAATGTTTGTGTTAGCATAATAACTGATGCAAGTGTTAACACTTAATGCTAATGCTGCTAGTGTTTGCATTGATGAGGTAACACTGCAGCACTAATAATGTTAATGCTAGTGCTAGTTAACACTAGCTAAGACACTAACCTACATTGATGTTGACATGATTTAATGTTAATTCTCAATGCTAGTGTTACATCAAAGGTACTAATGTTAACACTAAGATACTAATAATATCATTGACATGACTCTCAATCCTATTGCTACATCAACGGTATTAATGCAATTACCTAAGCAAGTTACTCCATCTGTTGCTAAGTAGTAACCAGGTAAACAAGTGCAGGAGTAGGAACCAGGTTGGTTCAGACAGACGTGAGAACACTGGGCTGTGCCCTCTCTACACTCGTCAATATCTGGCCAATGAGAAAAGGTTACAATTATAGTTCAGAGCCAGAATCAAATAGACAGTGACATATGTAGAATAGTATCACTGACTTCCAGATGCCATAAAATTGATCTTCTTCTTCTTCTTCTTCTTACCTTGACAAGTTCCATTTCCAGACGTTATATTGAAGCCTGGATTGCAGTAGCAACTTTGCCCGCTGCCTTCTCCTTCACACACACAGTTCACACTTCCTTCACGGCAAGAAGTCAACGACTCTAATGAAAGGATGGAGAAAAATGGAAAGAATTAGCTGTAAGAATCTATTGTTCTAACAGCAGTTTCTTCTTCTTGCCTTCTTGGATGCAAGTTTTTCCATTTCCACGGAAACCATGATTGCACGTACACTGGAATCCACCCATAGTATTGTTGCATGTGGCATTAGCATGACACTCACTAATGCCAATGCTGCACTCATCCGTATCTAATTAAAGGAAGTATCTAATTAAAGGAAAATGTCAGGAGGAAAGCCATTCATTCAACAGTGTAAGTGGGAAGGAGGTCTTTTTTTTTACCTATGCAAATATCGACGTTGTCAATGCCATAGTAACCACGTTGGCATGGGCACTGGTAGCTGCCTATTGTATTCACACATGTACTGCCTCTTGAACAATTGTTTATTCCAGAACATTCATCTATATCTGAATAACAACAACAACAATAATAAATAAACAAACAAAAAACAAATAAACAAACAAATAAACATGAAGCTACTGATCTCACCTCGACAAGTACCAGTGATGTTTGAGTGTCCAGAAAGACAGACACAGACAGGACCAGAACTCGGACATGATTCACTGAAAGTGGAAAGAGAACAGGACTGGGAGGATGAAGTGATGCATGAACCTGAAAAAAATTAATAAAGTAGCCCTTAAATCAGATACCCCCTTCCACCCAGTACCCCCAGAAATTGGAGACACCTTTGTATACTCTATTCCAAATGGAGACACCTCTGTATACGGTGGAACCCCTCAATTCCAACCCCCTGAAATGGAGATTATGGTGGAACCCCTCTATTACAACCCCCTGAAATGGAGAGACCTCTGTATACAGTGGAGCCCCTCTATTCAAATCCCTCAGTATCCAACTACTTCTGTATTTCACCATCAATGCGATGATTCAACATCTCCAACTGAAAGGAGTCTTGGGTGGTCTCTGATGATGCTACCACTTCACCAGTAACTCGGTCCCCAGCATTGAAGCCGATCAAATAAGACACGTTCATGTGGACTGAGCCGTATAGAAATGTCGCAAATGATCGCACTCCATCAGTACTTAGAATCACTTGAAATGTTACGTTCTGCAAGTACAATAACAACCACACTAACAATAACAACAACAAAAACACTAACAATATTAACATGACAACAACACTAACAATAACAATAACAACACTAACACATTAACAATGATAAAAATGACGACACTAACAATAATAATGACAACAACACTAACGACAAAAACAACACTAATAATAACACTAACGATGACAATGACACTAACAATAACAACTTTGTTGCTTAGCCCTTGCATGCATGTGCCTCAAGACAGACAGACAGACAGACAGATAAACAAACAAACAACATAAAACTCACTTTATTTGGTTCTTGTAGGTCCATGGGAACTCCATTCCATGTTGCTATGAACAACAAGCTCGGCATGTACCCAGCGAGCTCAGAATTACTTGCTGATAAGAGTCCAACCACACGTCCAATCAGATCACTGCTTTCAGACATCCTGTATGAGACCACACCCACTGAGCTGACACTATAATCGGACCATAATGGGGCCAGAAAGGGCACATCTCCCACGTCACTGTCACTAGGAAGGGTGATGTTACCATTGTATTTTCTATTCTGTAGTGGCGTTCCAAAGGAGATTGTGCCGTCAGTGTTCACCTGCATGTGTGCATGTGTGCATGTGTGTGTAGTGTGTACGTATGTGTAGTGTGTACGTATGTGTGTGTGTATGTACAGTGTGTGTGTGTGTGAGAGAGATCAAATAACCACACACACAACCACCAGCGCAGTCACTATTAGTAGCTAGATTATTATGAGTGGTTCATCAGGGTCTCCAAGCTTCAGTAAGGGGGTTTGATGCTTCACATGTGTTAAAATCCACGGAAATCGTAGTAAGTCAGATATTTTTCTACAAAATAGCTAAAACCCACGGAAATCTTAGCAAGTCAACTAAATTAGATATCTTTCTACAAAATAGTTAAAAATCCACGGAAATCAGATGATCATTATAATAGAGCTCAAATATAATGAACTGTTTGGAATTAATAAACTTTACCAATTAAAAAAATAATAGAATGGGTCGTCTTAATTTCATGGCTAGTACTATTAAAGTTTGAGAAACATCAGCACATGCCATGCATAATTAAATCTCTGCAATTTGAAGCAGCCACGTTTCCTCCATTGATCACTTAAGAAGTTTTTAATGCAACTTATTGATGTAACTTGAATACTTGTCATTTGAAGCAGCCATGTTTCCTCCATTGATCAAGTTTTCAATGCAACTTACATTGATGTAACTTGAATACTTAGTATCTCTATAATTTGAAGCAGTCATATTCATTTAGAAGTTTAAAGTTCTAAGGGGCAGTCCAAGCTACCTAATGTCTCAGCCTGAGGAAATTAGGCACCAGAGGTGTTGATTGATATCACTTCCTGATTAACCTCTATCAAGTACTTTCCCTTCAAGGAGAGTGTATATTTATTTCAGTATCCTATCCTCAAGGGGCATTTTTCAAGGAACCACGATTAATAACAAACCTCTGAAGAGTGGAAATCTCTCTATTAAGCAAAAATAAAAAATAAAAAAAATAAAAAGCTGGTCCTAAAATGTCCACTATAGCTACCCATACTTTCATTCCAGAAAAGCTAGTTTAAAATTGGACTTCAGGAGAAAAATTTTTTTTTGTATTACGTCCTGAATAACTATGATATCAATAAGAGAGGTTCTCCACTGTATTGGTTACGACTCTCTAATTTTCTTGACTAAATTTCAAAGACAACTAATGTGATGATTCTGAAGGTGGTCTTATAATTATAAGATTAAATGAAAGTGATTTTGCTTTCCTGGAAATGAGGAAGGATCCATGCAGGCTGTTATAGCTCCAATGTATCAGCATAACAATATTCGTGAACATGCAAGTGGCTCGTGCTTTGTGTCAATTGTGAGTGCTTACTCACTTCTAATGACCATAATAATAGGCACTAGAGGTATTAAGGCAGTCTCATTGTGATCAATTGAGTTATTTTGAGGGTGAGTTGACATGTTCTACTCTTATGGATTTCAGGGTCTACAATAACATTGTGTTATTAATTAGCTATCACAACAGGGACTGCTTCAGAGATCCAGGAGTGCAGAACCCCTTCTTTTTCTTTTCCGCTTTTTATCAGTACCTAGGGACACAAACCTTCCCCTTCACTATGGGATACACTATCAGAATTGCACCTTCCTTTCCTGTATATTAAATTACATAGCTACGCACAGTGTTGCAAACCTGCTTGATTTAGGTACCTACACAATCTCTCCCGCATACATAGCTGTTGCATCTGGTAACTACCTTCTATCCCTACAACTAGACAGCTGTTGCAAATCTAATGCCTACAATCTGTCCCTGCATAGCTACAACTACACAGTGTTGTGAGGTACCCACGTAGATTATCTGTTGTGGTGAGTGATAAAATACGAATGGGGTGGATGCAGTGATGGACACACTGGAGTTTGTTTCAAGGACTCTGTCTCCTGCTGTGTTTCCATGAGGGAGGAACTCCACTGAGCCTGCAGAGGTGGGTAAAGAGAGGGTGGGTGAGGGGAGGAGAGGGGAGGGGAGGAGGAGGGGAGGAGGGGGAGGGGGAGGTGGGTGGGAGAAAGGGGAAGGAGAAGGGACGAAAGAGGCACATATTAGTAAAACAAGTATAGCTAAATACCCTGGAGTTTGTTAAAACTTTGAAGTAGCTAGCATTACTGTTTCTTGCATCACTAGCTACTATAAGTGATGAGCCTTCAATTATGCACACATTTCAATTACGTAGCTCCTGTGAACACTTTCAAAATAAAGTCAACACTGAGAGAAGCAGTCAGCTGACTATGGCTAAAAAAAATAACCTCCCTTCAATCATAGCTTGCAAAATAATAATAATGAGATAATAATAAACAAACCATGTAGATTTTACTGCATCAGCACGGATGAGCTAGTGATAAATAAACGTGACCCTACGCTATATAATATAGGCTAGCTAACTAGGATATTATCATCTGAGAACTTTAGCTAATAACTAACCTGTCGAATGAATTTCGAATAGCAGAATGATGTACAGACATGTCCGAAAGTTCGACATGCCTTTATTATAGCTATGGCTAGTTGGCTATACGACAACAACAAATCTAGCTAGATTAATGCAGCGAGCTAGAAGCCACTACAGTTATAATTGTGCCTGTACAGAGTCTTCCAACTTGAGGCAAGGGTGCAGAAGGTGAATACTATTGAAGTTTCCTTATGCTGATGCTATTAAACGATGAATTCTTTTATCACATTCTCTTCCTCCTATGATGTTATTTAGAGCTGGGCACGCGCATGCTCTTACAGAGCAGCAGAAGGATGTACTTGTAATTGTACACACATAATTAATTTTACTACAAAAACAAATCATAAATATATTATTATTTTGCCCATTAAAAACTGTCCCATTTTTTTTTTTGTAAGCAGCCATTTATTGCAAAAGTGAGTGTGGTGTGTTGGTGGATCTGCATTCAGGGTTCAGCCGAAGATACTTTCCACAGCTTGTCCGACATCCCATGAAAAGGTTGACAGAGCTGTCCGTGCATCATTCTGAAGAGGATAAGAACAACAATAATAACAACAAACAACAGATATAGTAGTAGTAGTAGTAATAATAATGGGGAAGGTTCTCCATTACCTCTGAGATTCCCATTGATTTTAGCTGTTGTAGTTTTTCTTCAAATTCACTAGTGTCAAATTTCCCAGTCTTAGGAGCTGCAAGAGAAAATAAACAGAGAAGAGAGAGAGAGAGAGAGAGAGAGAGAGAGAGAGAGAGAGAGATGTTAATTCATTCACACTACAATCATTATAATAATATTTACCTCCAGCATAGACTTGTGACCAATGATTGGCAGTTTTTCTATAGAGCTCTGGAAACTCCTTATACTGCCTAGCAACAACCGCATCTTGAGGATCATCAGGTTCTGCAGCCTGATATACTCTGATAAAGGACACTCCGAAAGAGGATTAAAAAAAAGTACTTTTGTCTATACATGTATATACATAACCTCCAAAAGAGGACAACCTCTCTACAAAGGATAAAAGGCTGGTCCCCAATGTGTCCATTATTCACTCCGAAAGAGGATTTTAAAGTTTGTACACTCTATTATAACAACCTCTTCAGGGTTTAATTCAGGATTTTGCTCGAGGGGGGTCAAATGCCTCATTATGAAAGCTAGCTAATTCCTTGGGGGGGGGGGGGGGGGGGGGGCATCATTCAGAGGGGCAGAAACCCCCCTCGCCCCCTTGAAATAAACCCTGCTCTCTACAAAGGACGAAAGGCAGTATTTTAATTATTCGTTGGAGGTTACACATCATTAATTCATCAGTTATGTATAATTGCTTAACAAGGTTAACCAATCTGAAGGGAATGAGTTACCTGCAATAGAGTTACCTGTAATAATGCTTGTATAGATAACAGTACTGTTCTTAGAGTCATTGCAGCCGCCCTGAATACACATAGGCTATTATTGTCATAGCTGCTATGGTTAGGATGCAACACACCATTGATCCTTCAAAATATCCAAACAAATCGCTCCTGTCACTGAGCTGATGTTCGGATGCCAAATCTTTGTGGTAAATTTAACCTGTAGAGAGATATTATCCTTTGCATTTAACCCTGTCTACACAGTTTGTTTTTATGGTCACCCTTTACCCAACACTTAATCATACCTTAGGTGGATTGAATGGGTAACTCTCGGGAATCTCAATTTGAAGTTCGAATTTTCCTCCTAATAAGGTAAGAGGTTATTATAGAAATTCCTATAATTAGAGAACAGTAAATACCTTCAAAAGGGGTATCGGGAGGACCTGTGATGACACCACGCAGCTTTGTCAGATCCGAGTGGTCAATGATCTCTACTTTTATCTCACATTGTTGGACCTAAATGACAGGCATGATGACTGATACATATGAATAATGATAATACAATTCCCTCCCCATATCAACATTTTAAAAGTACACAAAAGAATAAATCTTGTATGACTCATTGTGCAATTATGGACTCCAAAATCTGGACCTAGTTCTCTCCATAATGTGCAAGCTAAATTGTCTATACCTCCTGCATCAATACATCAGTGCTGCAGAGGTTGACTATAGTCTACTTATGAATATCACAAGTGTTGTGCATTAATTAGAATCATGACCTTACCTCCTCACTGGTGATGATTTCTCTGAATTCTCTCTTCACTCTGGTTACATGCAAATTAGCCATGTCCTCGTACCCCTATAATTAATAATTGTAGCGAACAAAAAAGGATGAAACGCATCACGCACACTCTACTGCTATTGCTATGGTTACTGGCTAATATTCCCGAAATCAGCTGGAGAACATTCTAGGAATGGCAGAGCAACTTCTCGCTTCAACGTTGCAGTTTAGCTCGAGTCAGGGCGTGTAATTACATGCACAAACTTAACTCTTCTTCACGTGATGGGCTATATAAGGGTGCATTAATTGGAATTGAAAGGTGTGCATTTATTGGAGTAAAGTGTTGCTTTAGACCATTTGCTTTAGGCCTACATTACTATCATGATGGCAATGAAAGTGACTGATACAAGACAAATGGAAGTTCCTTTAGACAGTCCAGAGAAAATACTAGAGAAGCTAGAAGCTTTTGAGGAGTTGTTCAAGAACCGATACACTGAGGCAGAGAAAGGGTACAACAGAACATGTAATAGGCTTGACAGGTGAGTTCCCTGTATAGTAATTTTACTCTTAAAAGGTAGCTACGTAGTTAAGATACAGCTGATGTTCTCAAGACTTCACTCCCATAATTAGTACTCACCATAGTTACCATGGAAATAAACAAATCCCACCATATTTTTGATTTCAACACAGCCTAACGACTTTTGTATATTCCTGTAGATGGTACCAAGTTCCTGTGCTTAACCCCTGGCCCCCTGATCGTGATCGAGGGAGGAGGAGGAGCCATCACGATCACGGTGGGGGAAGAAGAGGAGGAAAGTGAGCAAAATAAAGAAGAAGAAGTTTATTTGGAATTATCATTTTTTTAAATGTTCCTTTTCTAGTTATAGGGAAAAATATAGGGGGCGCGGCAGGGACAGAGAATATGGTTACCATGACTCATGGCAATCTAGAAGATCACCAAGGTAACTAATATTATCATGGAGCGATTTTACAGAGAAAAAAAATTTCTTTTTCATTTGTCTGTAGGGAAGGCTACAATATGGAGAGGTCACCTCCTCACTACAGAGGTCATTGGGGTCATGGATCTCCCCACCGCCCACCCTCTCCGTATAATCGTCATCCAAGGTCAAGATCCAGATCACCTCGGTACATGCCATCACCAAGGCAACAGGAACCATCACCAAGGCGACGAGAACACTCTCCATGGAGACACGAGAATGACGATGTGCATAATACAGGCCCTGAGAGTGGAATGACAGCAACCAGTAATGAAGTCATGCCTTTAGCCTCCACTCAACTCCCACTGTCGTCTGAATTGGGACAACTATCACGGCAACTGTCCGATCACCTTCCTCCTTTGCAACCACACGAAGAAGAAACTACTTCAGCAAGTGAAGGGGAGTCTTCACAGAGAAGGAACCAGCACTTGTCACTACAAGAAGTGAGTAGAGTAACACGTACATGTGATATGCATGAAGGCAGGCCATGTACTTCATGAAGGCGCTTGCATGAAGGCAGGAAGGCAGGCAGGTACATGCATGAATATAGGAGCAGGTAGGCAGATAGACAGTGATACATATCAGAGGTAAAAATAGCTTTGACTATTTCAAGACTCTATTTCAGTATTTTAGATATTGAGATATCTGACCAAATTATGCATTATCATTATTGGATCTCTCCACTTCCTCCCCTTCTCCTCCACCTCCTCCCCTCCACCTCCTCCCCTCTTCCTCTGCCCCTCCTCCTCCACCCCTCCTCCACCCCCTTCTTCTCCTTTTCTCCATACCACTCTTCTTCTTCTTTGCAAACATAAGATTGCTGGTTTAGAGGAAGAGAAGGTGGTTCCTTCCAACAGTGATGTTATGGACATCCTGAACATTGCAAGTGGAGGAATGAATGAAGTCACTTCAGAGAATCTGAAGCAGGTAAAAGTGAGTCAGAATTCTGATGTGATACACAAACAACTTCTAACTTCTCTCTTAGCAACTTTTCTATCTTCAGATACTGCCCTATTCTCTCTTCAGCTTTTTTAAAAACTTCTTTTTCAGGTACAAAAGGGGGCTCAACAGACCCATGCATCACGAAAGAACAAGGCAGTGAGGAGAAAAACATCGTCATCTTTTGCTTCTGAAGAAATTCTACGTTCTGATTTGCAATCCCACTCCACTAAGAATATTCATCATAGCCAATCTGAACCATTATCTTCAAGAGCTAAATCCCACCATGTACACAATACAGAAGCTAATTCCATAGAAACCGGTACCGTCACTGTGGATACTGGAGCCATAGTCATGGAAACTAAATCTGTTACCACAGAACCATCTAAGTCACACCCAAAAAGTGGTAAGCGTCATGAGCGGAGTGCAAAGTCTGGAAATACTCACATCAAGAAAAAGACGAAAAAGCATCACAAGAAGTCCCAAGAAGAGAAGAAAGGAATAGAGAAAAAGATAGGAAGTGGTGTTTCAATTAGAGGACCAGGGTCACAGGAGGGGAAAAAGAAATGGATTCCCTCGGATTTTGGTTCAGGTGAGGATTCGGAGATTGATGTAACCACACCTATTGATCCCGTTCGGATGTCTTTCGGTGTCAGCGTGCAGAGAAAATGTCTGGAACCTGACATTATTGGTGGTTCTGCAGACATCAATGCTCACCAGCCAATGTCGTTGCTGGTGAGCATAGACAGACACTCCCTCCTGTCAGATTCAGGTAGCAAAGTGGGACGTGCCCAGTGGTCGGGACAAATAAAAGGAAGTAAAAAATTCATCACCAAATTGCCTAATTTTGGAGGTGAAAGCACCACTGATGTCGTACGAGACCCTTACAAAAAATCCAGCCATGGCATAGAAAGACAAAGTAGAAGTATAAGTCCTGCTGGATTTGACCACTTTGAACGAAAGCAGACTCAGACCATTCTCAGCCACTATCAAAGGGAAAAAGACACAGGTGCCATCAGTTTTAGCCATGAAGGAAGTGGAGAAGACGATGAAAGTCCTTCCGAGTTTGGAAATTACAAACAACAGAATGGTAGTGGTGGTTTTGAAATTGCAGGCAATTTAGGGTCAGGAGCTTTTCAAGAAGATGCTGAGTCAGCAGAAAACTATGACGGACAATTCCAGGTGGTTGATTATAATGATGCATCGAATAAGATGATTATCAGAGGCAGCGGTGAAAAGAAAAGCAAGAAAAAGAGTAAGAAAAAGTCCAAGAAGCATTCAAAGAAGAAGATGAGAAAGGAAAAGTTTGATTCAGGAGGAGGAGATGATCTTGGGACTCGTGAACAAGAGCCTGTTAAGTTGAGAATTAAGTTAGAGGATTTGAGTCCAGTTTTTGTTTGCAATTCACTAAGTAATTAAATTTAACACACTATTGATTACTCAGACTACAACCAACCTTCTGATCATTTCATCAAAACAACAACAACAACAAAAACACATGTAATCATCTCACAATAATTATTTTAAGAGTTCAAGATGATTGATAATTCTATAGTACTGCACATCCTGGCTATTACTGTTACATTCTGCCTTGACGCTGAGCCGTTTCTGTGCCTTTAGGATGGTTCTGCAGAAGTGGAAAGAAGACGAATCATAATGTGGAATATTGCTATAGTATTATGCAGTGGCTTTTACAAAGTTGCTGTCATGAAATAATGACTAATCACATCTTCCAGTGGTGGCAATAATTTACTCGTATAATGCTTTGGTAGTCAAAGAAACTCACACAGAATTATTGTGCATGTGGGATTGTGGGGGTGATGATGCATTTCATTTCACATACCAGTTTCCAGCGCAAAATCTTGATCCATTCCTCAGCTTCTTGCGTGGAACCAGCGTAAAGGAAGAATGTTCGATAAGCTGTTATTATTCTGCACAGAAATAGAATAGGGAATTACTGTACTGTTGTGCAATGTCCCTAAAGGATTCGTGACGAGTTTAGATACAAATTTCTCAAACTTGCTTTGTTGAAACTATCCCAAACCTCTGTCATGTGTTTGATCGATAATGAGTTGGACTATCTCTAAACCAAATTTTGGTCCCAAGGCTACTAGTTATGGAGAGCTAAAGTATGTGTGAAGTGGAATCTCTGATGAAGGACATTTCCGAAAGAGGACAAAATTAAAGTACACTCTAACCTCCAAAGAGGACAACCTCTCTACAAAGGACAAAAGGTTGGGTCCCATTATTTGGAGGTTCCACTGTACTTGGTGAATTGTCCAGTATGAGAACATCACAACAACATTCATTACCTGAAACAATTTTGCTTTCCCTGTGAGTCATCACCAATGATGTCCATTACGTCCTTGAGGTCGATGGTTCGAAGGGCTGTCTTCTCATCTCTGTTCTTGTAGTAACTCAATTCATTCTTGTAGAGAACAAACCATCTTGTTCGCCAAGTCTGCAATCGAAAGAGAATAGCTTATTGTAGCAATATTGACCATTCCCATTGAGTAGCTTCAACATACAGTGAAATCAGATCACCCTATAATGAGACCACCTCTCTATTTTAAGGTCACTCACACCATGTCTCAACAACAGCTATTTCAACCTCCCTAAAGAGACCACCTCTCGCTATTTCAACCTTCCTATAGAGACCACCTGGCCCAGAGGTTACAGTAAGCAAGTTTTACTCTACTCCCTTAACATACCTTTCTATGGTATCCTAGCTTGGTTAGGTAGCCTTCCTTTGAAGCAATCTAAAGTACGTAAGATAGAAGGAAAAAAAATGGATTGATTGTAGCTTCATATATATAATTTCTTCTCTAATAGGGGCACTGCCTAATAATACTGGTCACTGTGGATAATTAGGTTCAGTAGTATGTCACTGGTTAATTAACTAGTCACTCTATAAGGGATCTCCCCATTTTAATTATTATTAATAAGGGTACTACATCAAATTCAGAGTATGTCAATAAGGTACTCACGGCAAATGTTGGTGCCCCGTCAGTCTGTTTCCGTACTTCTATTCCCCATTCCGCATGGACTCTGATCTGGTCATAGGTCTCAGGCTCGTCCACACACCGGGGGTAGGGGAACTTCAGCAGCGTAAGGACTCCTGAAAATAACATAGTTTGAGTGTCATGAATCTTGGACCACATAATATATTTACTGTATAGTTAGTCATTAAAAGCTTATTACAAGTTCTTTATAAAGACGAATTACATGGCCAATTCAGTTAGAAGTCAAAACAGTTGCTTTTATAGTCAACCTTTGTATACACACTCTATACGAAATAACCTCCAAAAGAGGACAACCTCTCTACGAAGGGCAAAAGGATAGGTGTCCATTATTTGGAGGTTCCATAGTAAACACTATTAAAAGTTAGCTGCATTGGGCTTGATTGGCTCACCTGACTCGCCACCAATCACAGGTTTGCTGGCAAAGTGCTCCACTAGTTGATCGACTGTTGAGAAACGACCAAACCCAAAAGAGAACTCCTGCCCGTCCCACTTCACTGGAAAGTGCTTGACTGAGTTCTTTGCTCTGGAGGGGGGGGGGGGGGAAGAGAGAGAGAGAGAGAGAGAGAGAGAGAGAGAGAGAGAGAGAGAGAGAGAGAGAGAGAGAGAGAGAGAGAGAGAGAGAGAGAGAGAGATTCCAATAACATACAAAACCACAACACATGAATGACAATGTCCCAAGGTCATACACAACAAACACTGCTGCTTAAATACAAACTAAACTCAATAATGCAATTCATAATGCACCCATATTCAGCTCAACTATGTTGATCATGCCTCTCTCTCTCTCTCTCTCTCTCTAGCCTACTCCAATGGCGCAACATCACTGATATCTTTATAACTGAAGTAGACTGCAGCATTAAAAGCGTTCCCAACTATCACATCTGCAAGCTCAAGTGTTTTTTTTAAACACCAGAACCTCTCAAGTAGACACTTTGGGACCAGGAAAAAAAATGTCCTTATAAGAGAAATGTGAAACTGAAGAGCGTGACTAAAACATGTTGGAAATTGAAAGTAAGAGAAGCATTTTTTACAGCTGTCCAAACAGCAACAAGGTAAACTTATTTTTTTAAAGTGATTTTTTTGTATGATACATGTTGTTAGACACACAGACATGACTGATTGCTTCTTTCTTCATCCCAATGACCAAGTGGGTTGATCCCAGCAATAATGAAGTGCTGACTATGGAATATTATTATGGTGAAAATAGATAATCCAGGGAATATGCAAGGCTCACAATAACAGTCAGTCACATGACATTTTCTGGTCAATTTCTTCATTTACAAAGCGGGTACGTGATTCTGAAAGTGTAGTAACTGAATGGTTCAAAGTTAAACTCCTCAAAACTTATGAGCTCTATTTTGAAAGTCATAGTACAGCATATACTCCAATTTTTGAGCTTAAAAAAATCTCAGTAGTTTCAGATTGTTTGGAATTACCCTGCTTTACTTCAATACTAATAATGTATACCTCCACTACAAAGTGAATTGTATCTATGTACCTGACAGAGAGGGTGAATTCTCCAGGATTGGACGTGCTATCTCGAAGCAGGTAGGAGCCATCTTCTCCCGTGGAAATTAGAATGCTTTCGGCAACGTGACGACTGATGTTGAAATGGTACCACCTGTTGGAGTAAGGAACAAAAATTAATAATAAGTAGAGGGAGGAGCCAGTTTTCTTTCACATTTAAATTATTTTGCAGCAACAATGAAAAGACAATGGAACTTCTCACTTTCTGTGATCAAAAAGTGTGTCTCTCCCCTCCCCTCCCCCCGTGGATCCAGAAAAAAAGTGTCCCGAATAGAGATGGTGTCCTGATTATTATCACATAGGTTGTAGGAATAGGGGAGGGGAGGTGGGGGGAGCATGGACCAAACACAAAAAGGAGCAAATGATTCATTTGCCCCCCCCCCCCCCAATCAGAAAGTTATTCCTACACTTAAATATGCAGTTATAGGAGGTTTTTTTGAAATTGCATTCCGGAAACCACAAGAGTTTACTATTTTCAGAGCTAAGTGAAACTATTTGTGTGTATCCAAGACAACTAATGGAGCAAAAGGACTAAATAATCCATGGAATTGCATACTTAACATGCATGGAAAACAGAGGAGGAAAACAGAGGAGGAAGCAGTACCTTACCAGTACCCCGGCTAGTCAGCAAAACAAGATGATAGAAGTTTGTAGATAGCCCATGGGTATGAATCCTTCCTTCACACAAGTAGGACCCAGCCTTGTTTAAAAGGAATAAAGGGCTAGGCTTCTGTCATTATTGATTGACTAAGGTTTGATATCCTGTTTGTGTCTGAAAAGGATCTAATTCAATGACACACCAACAGAATCATTGCTGTGTGGAAACACTCATGTGCTAACGAGTGCCAATGAGTGGGATAAAACACAGATCTGGTCTCTGTATTGGTGAAGTGGACAGGAAGGGAATCTTTTTGAATAAATATTGTGACAGAAAAAATGTCAACGACTAATGATAGATTGAATATTTTCGAGTTGTATTATTTGCAAGCATAGTAGGAACTGTTCAGTTAACCAAACAGCATATCACATGACCAACTGTCAGCAACATTGTTCTAACATTGCTCTAATTTTTTCTACCTTGATGTGCAGCTAGCACATAACTGTCAGAAGACACATTTAAAACGAGCAGTGATAGGCCTTAGTATACCTGGTTTCAAATACCAGCACACAGCTGACAAAAACAACAGTGATAGGCCTTAGTATACCTGGTTTCAAATACCAGCACACAGCTGACAAAAACAACAGTGATAGGCCTTAGTATACCTGGTTTCAAATACCTCAATACCAGTCAGAAGACGACAAAAACAGCAGTGATAGGCCTAGTACAGGGGGGGGGGGGGGGGGGGGGGGGGGATTGTTGCTCCTCTAGAGAGTTGCACTTGAAGACAAGTGTTAATATCTAGCTGTTATTTTACTGTTGCCTAACACCCATGTAGTTACAAACAGCCATATTCCTATTCGTAACTCTGAGTTAAAGGATCAGTTAACGTCGATGGAGAGCCAGCTATGGTCATGTCACGTTAGGGTACCATTCATATTACACCTCTCACATTGGAAGTTATCAAAACAAAACAATGGAATATGCACTGCAGTGAAGCATAATATGGTGAAGCTAAGGTTCTGAATATAGTATTGTAAACTCCATTTTAGCATAAACTTACTCTATATCTTCCATATCAGGAGGCGGTGGGATGGATAATCTTTTATCCGGCCGTGATGCTGGGGGCATTTTCTGAGTCAGCAAACCTCCTTCAGATGGAGATAAAGCGTCTTCCTCATACATGGTGCCATCACTGTAGCGCTTGCCTGCATCCATAGGTTGTGTTACACCGAGGCCGCTATTATGTGCACTTGCCATCTGCTTGTTCCTTCTCGGGACAGGCGGAAGGTTTTTTGTCGCTGGTTTCCAATTCTTTGGCTCTTCAAAGCTCGAGTCACTAGAATCCAATAACTGCTCTTTATCTTCTAAGGCTTCAATGGGCGTGTGCCCCTGCTTATCCTGTTTATTCATGGTATCCCGGTATTGCCTTGGCCAGTGCAGTCGCGACTCGCGAGATAATAATATGTACATGTGTGGGCGGGCCTGGGCTTACGCCCCGCCCTTTGACCTTTTATATTTGCGCATGGGCGTGGCACGGCAGTCTCAAAAATGGCGTGTAATGACGTAATGCAAGAAGGTTGAAAATCAAGTCAAGTTATAAACAGAAGGATTCTTATATTTGCAGGCGCTGTTGTGGCTTCCCGCAATCTTGCAGAGAGTAAGGGGTGAGCTCTATAGCGTTACAAAGGGGGGGAGGGGGGATAGGGCTGGCTGTGAGTGCAGTCATGACATTGCAAGTTTAGGCTGGATACTTTAATATCAGACCAGACCAGTTATCAAGTTCTTGAGCTCACATTCTCAGCCTCAAATCTCCTCCTCTCCTGTTGGAAAATATATAGTCTTCAGCATCTCCAATCCAGTTACTCTCTTTTCTAATTGTAAGGGTCTGGCAGCTGCAGCTGGACTAACCATTGCTGTACCATTGCCAGAAAATCACTGGCAACTGACCAATCAGAAGTAGATGTTGCCAAAAGAGCACTCAATGAATGTGTGGCTGTATTCCCCATTCAGAAAATTTTTTTCCTAGAGTGTCTTTCATTAGCTAGTGTTTGAATTGGCTGTGGTCTGCCAACAGTGACCAAATGTTTTGCATACTTGTTATTGTCAGCTTTTTTTATGTGCAGTGCTTCAGTTAAGGATTCTATTCTTCCTCCTCCTCCTATCTCCTCCTCCCTCTCTCATCCTCTCCTCCCTCTCTCATCCTCTCCTCTCTCACTCCCTCCCTCCCTCCCTCCTCCTCCCCTTTCTCCTCCTCCCTTTCCTCTCCTTGCCCCTCCCCCCTCTCCCAATCTTAGACCATGGCAAGTAATTTCTTCACTCAGCTGACGGAAGGGTTTCAAAAACTTCCCTTTGGAACAAAAAAGGAACCCATTTCCCCGCCCACTTCTGGGGCCTATCGTCCTCGCAGGTCGATAGCGGAAAGTCTCAGCAAGTTGGCCCTGGAGGGGATCAACCCACGTATGAGTCTCTCTCTAATCAACAGGGGACTCTTGAACCCAACTGGAGAGAACAACTGTTTTTTGAACTCAGCAGTCCAGGTACAGTACAGTGCAACCTAGGATACAAGCAAATATCCCACAGTGCAAACCTTTCATTGTGGACACTGTCATTTTCCATAGAGTAATTAATACTGCAATGGGACACAAAAAGTAGAGTGTCCTGATTAGATAGGTGTCCTGATTAGAGATGTCCTGATTAGAGAGGTGTCCTGATTAGAGGTGTCCTGATGAGAGAGGTGCACTGATTAGAGAGGTGCACTGATTAGAGATGTGTCCTGATGAGAGAGGTGCACTGATTAGAGAGGTATCTTCATTTCAGTTGAGTGCAATTATTGTTAGAGTCCACATTAGGACTTTGGTATCTTAGGACATTTTCTATTTTGGTAGGTCCTGTGGCATATTGATGTGTTTAGGCGGAGTTTCAGAGAGATCAAAGGTCACATGTGCGTGGAGAAAGCATGCATCTTCTGTGCATTACAGGTATGGTAAAATGTTGATAATTTTGCAATAATTAAAGTGTGCCAAATGAAGCCCCAAGTGCAGGCCTAGAGCAAAACGATAGCAGACAGGCAGCTGGATCCTGCAAGATAGCACGAGGAAACCTGCGCATGTGCCATCCTACATCCGGCTGCCATGCCCCGCCCCCTCCAGTTCTGCTTCTCATTAACCTCAGTCCCAGTCGATAAAAAGCATGAAAATATTACCCCACAGAAATTCCTCACGATACATATATTATTGTGATAATCCCAAATAGAAATCAAACTTTGGCTCACCATAACTCATGACTACTAGTGGCCATCAGTGGCAGGTTTAGGGAGTTTCTTTTACTTCTTAAGAAGGAAATCACAGTTAGTATGCACTGAGTTATCTAATGTGTGACCTTGAAAATGAAAGCCAGTGCTCCAAAAGATATCTTTAATTAAGTTAGCTCATTATGTGTTCCTCTAATTATACTACTTTAGAGCAGAAACACAAGAAAAATAGATATGGTAGACATGGTCAAATTCTAGTCTGGCGCAGCCAGCCCCAAGCACTTCCGGAACTCCAGCGTAAGGGTCTGGTAACACACAATACTTCGACTTGTTCCTGGCCTAATTTTTTTAGTTACGAAATATGACGTTTTAGTGTCGTAAAATGACGTTGTCTTGTTTAATTGTCATAGCAACACATCTCGCGCGAAGAAAATGGCCTCCCGATCCCGTAATAATTATGGTTGTTATAACTACCACACGTCATTAAACGTCATAATGCGTCAGTTAATGATATTCATCGTTTTAGCAGGATTTCTGCTAAACGGGAACAAGTCGAAGTATTGTGTGTTACCAGACCCTTGCGCTGGAGTTCCGGAAGTGCCTGGGGCTGGCTACGCCAGACTATTCAAATTCCATTAGCTATAATGGTTATCTTAGTTTGGGAACAAAAGGGAGGGAGGGGGGGGGGGGGGTTGTAACCCCCCTCAACCCCACCCCTGGATCCAGCCCTGACAGCATTTGCATGAAAATATAAAAATGGGTGTGGTTATAGGAGTGGTAGTGGGACACCCACTAATAAGAAGTACCCTTTAGAAAATCTTGGATCCGCCACTGGGGCCCATGGTCTGGAAATTTGGTGTAGAGATAGTCTAACCATTATAGAACACATGACAGAAATTTGGAACTAATTCATCAAAGCATTTTGATAAATAGCAAATGGAATGATGTTTGATGTCTACACGAGACTGTTGACCAGTGGTCATTACCTCCCTTATTTTATTTTTTAGGCATTGTTTAATGAGTTTCGACATGGGGGTCAGTCGGCAATCCCCCCAGATATCCTCAGGCAGGCCATGGCTGAGTGCTACGAGGAGCAGCACAGATTCCAGCTCGGTCTCATGGACGATGCAGCTGAATGCCTAGTAAGCCACACCCACAGTAATCAAATTAATAAGGGTAAACTCCTGTAATCATAACATCTGTGTTCTTAACTTTCCTTTGTGAAGTTGACACGTGTGTATATAGTTTCTTTCTTTGTAAGCTGTTGTAATTTTACATATCATGTACTATTTCTTTCTCTGTATTCTTTCTCTGTAAACTGTTGTAATCTTCCTACATATCATGTACTTTCTCTGTAAACTTGTAATTTTCCTTTGTGAATTATGCTTATTTTTTGTAATCTTTCTCTGTAAATTGTTTGTAATCCACTCTTTTCTTTCTTTAGGAGAAGATTCTGGAGCAGATTCACTTTCATTTGGTTGGAACAGAAGACATGGACTCCTGTGCAGCCAAGCACTGTCTCTCCCACCAAAAATTCGCCATGACCATGTTGGAAAGGGTGAGGGATAAATCCAGTCATGTGACTATCATGTGATCATAAAAGATATCGCTCACATGACTATCACATGATAATTGCATGATCTCATCACATGATTGTTGTGCATGTGACAGACGGAGTGCACATGTGGAGCGACTTCTGAGCCTCTCTCCTTCGTCCAGTTCATTCACTACATTTCCTCATCTGCCATAGCGTAAGTAATATGGGGAAAACCCTACAATATCAATTGTAATTAATTGGAGTGATTCCTGATAATTGACTTACAATAGCCACAGTCAGAGATGGGGAGATCCCTTGTGATTAACTTCTCTACAATATTTGCATGTACACATTATTATTCACAGTTATGGGGAGATCCCTTTAATTAAATTTATAATTACCTACTCAGGAAAGAAGCACAAAAGTATGCAGAAAAGTATAAGGAGGCGGGAGACCACACCTACCAAACAAATTCCGAGTCTAAGGGTCAAAAGGTAGCGGTCCAGAACCCTGAATCAGACTCTTCAGGATTACCATCCAATGAAAATCAAGCAGGGATGAGTCCACGCCTCCATTCAGCCTCCCAAGTCCATTTTGGGAAGATCCTCAACTTGGCCAGTTCTTTCGGGGAGTCCAGACGCTGTTCAGAATATGTAAGTCCATAATAGTCATTCATCTCATCCCCTTCAGGACTATTTGCTAATCTATGTATATTTTCTTTTGCTTTTTAAACAAAACAACCTGACACCTGACATTTTCCAGCATGTTCGTTTGTCAGGACAAAAGTACTGATCAAAATGCACACCGATTCAATGTCCAGGGACAAACTAATACTTTATGGGGACATCATGTCCGGTCAATAAGCACTGCTGAAAATCATGTGTAATTGCTGCAGGATCGCTGTAAGAAGACAGTAGCTGTGAAACGGATACTCTTGAATTGTCCTGATGTGGGTAAGTACATATGCATGGCAGGGCTACGACTTACGGGGGGACAAAGTAGCTTCAGGGGGAGGGGGCGAAGCTAATATGCCTAGCAGGGTTCTGCCCAGGATTCTTGAGTGGTGTCCGAAATTATTTGCCCATGCCCCCACTTTTATGTTCATTTAGGTAGGGGGTGTCCCTTTGGATGATCAAAACCATCACTGATAATTATGTAGTACAAGCCTAGGGCTAGAGTTACTACAGCTGAGTATAATGAGTGGTGGCCGAAATAGCCCAAGTGGTGGCCGAAATAGTCGAGTGGTGGCCCAAATGGCCACTGTTGACCAGTGTGGACAGAACCCTGGGCCTATTTCATATGGAATACTTTAATCAAACTAGGAAACAGGTTACTAAATCTCAAAAGGGGGGGGGGGGGGGGGGGGCAAATGTTCCTCCCTGTCCCCTCTAAATGCACAGTATGTAGTGAACCTATGTATTAGTCTGATATGTTTTCTATTCCGTTCCAGTTTGTCTGGGGATGATATGGGACTCGGACCAGCCATCTGTCAACGAGATCATGAGTGTCGTGCTTTCGATCGGCCTTACCTTACAGTTGAATGAAGTACGTAAGAACAGAAGTGGCCAATAATAAATTGGTAGCAGCATGTCATCTAGCATCGTACCCAGGCCTGCTTTTTCCGTCCCACTTAAAAAAGTGGGCCTGGGTACGAGGCTACATGGTCAATGATCACTTATTGCTCTCTGCATGTCAACATTTTGCACGATTGTTTTTCCATTTTTGTGCAGCTCTTTGATCACATCTTCTCTGACAATGCTCAGATCAACCAGTACAGGTTGACAGCTCTGATTGCGTATTATGGGAGACATTACAGTACCTTCTGTTACCACAGCAAGATGCATCAGTGGATTTACTTTGATGATGCTAGATTCAGAACAGTGAGTGTGCGCATGATATATACAAGATTCGTAATCACCTGATATCTACCAGATTGGATCTGATTGGTCAGATGTGTGCGAAGAGATCAGAAAGGCCCATTATCAGCCACTGCTGCTGGTGTATTCCAATCCCTTTGGTGAAGAGGCTGACTTAACTCAGGTGAATCATCCAAAATATTGAACACCATTTCCTAATAATGCACACCACACTAATAATGCATAAGGCATATCAATAATGCACAGCATTTCCAAAATCTCTCTCTCTCTCTCTCTCTCTCTCTCTCTCTCTCTCTCTCTCTCTCTCTCTCTCTCTCTCTCTCTCTCTCTCTCTCTCATTGCAGGCCCCTCAAGTGGTCACTAAAGTTAGCCTTCACCACGACAGCAATAAAAGTAGCAAAGGAAGACAGGAAGAAAGTGCTGGTGATGGTAAATCGTCTTCTGAGTCGGCAGTCAGCACGTCATCAGGTGACAGTAAGTCCTCTGAATCAGCTATTTCTCATTCTGGATTGCTGCCTTCAAAGAAAGAAGTTCTCAGCCAATCTCTTGGGAGGAAATCACCTGATATGCGTACAGAAAAAACTGCTGCTCCCATATTGTCTCGTCCCCATCCTAGTGCCACCCCTCAGGGCAGTACTATTGATCCCCTGACGCTGAGCCTCGTCCCATTCCCATGTAGCTCTGCATCTGGTTCTAAAGTGGGGGTCAAATCCACTTCACCTATTGTTGGAGACAACCAAGCCAGTGCCACACCCACTTCTGAAGGTACTGTACCTATTTCTGCATTGCAGCTGGCAATGATGAACAACAGTTCAGAGTCCGAGAGTGGGTCACATGACCTTATGAGCTTTAGTATTGGCCCGATGATGATGGGAAATGTGCCGGCAAAAACCCAAGGTGGGTACCAATTAGAATCACACCCTACACAGTTTGGAGCCAGTAGTAATACCAGTGAGAATGGAGATTTGATAGAATTCAGTCTCACTCCATCCTACCTCAGCAAGTTGCAAAATGCGCCGTCTAATTTGCAGGCTGCTGGTTCTGGTTTAACGACTGTTTCTGGTTCTGGTTCCAATCTCTCTAATCTGTACCACAAACCTCTCTTCAATTCGCCTTCTTGTCCTGCATCCATGGCATCACCGTCTGCTCCTGGAAAATCGCACTCCCCTCTTTTCCCCCCTCAGTCTCACTCCCATACCCCACTCCCACTTCAAACTCATTCCAATACTTCAACGGCACAACCACTAAAATCTCAAACCTACGCGGGTAACCTTCACACTTTGGATCCAAAAACTCAACTTCGCCCCAACTGGGAACACTTTTCAGAACAATCATCGAAACCAATTGGAGGGGCACCTCAAAAATTACTCCCTTCGTCATTAAGCACGCCCCCAACTGCAGCCAAAACAAGTAACCATAGTAACCGAGGAAGAAGAAAGGAGGATATAGGCAAAGAATGGACGGTTGTGACAAAAGTTGATTTGGGATCAGCTGGTACAGCAGAGATGAGTCCAGCTTTACTACAGTTAAAGAGAGTTGCTTCTCAGCCTGGCTTTGAGGATGTGGGAGGGGCCAGATTGGTGGGTGTGTCTGACTCAGCCAATAATGAGGAGTACGAAATTTCGAGTGTCGCCATTGCAGAAGGGGATAGCATTATCAAAGGCTCCAATAGACGGTTCTCTCCGTTACCACCAACTCCTGATATGGAGAGTGCACCCCCTAATAATCAAGGGGGAAAGAGAGTCAACCCCTCAGGAAAAAGTACGTTATTGGACGATTTGGAATATGCCTTTCCCCATGCTGATAAGATGTTTAGTAACTCCCCAAATAATGCCTGGCAACCAGGCACACATGTTCAGTCTGATCAGAAAAACATAGACTATGCCGAATTGGATCTAAGTCAACTCAATTCCAAAGGAATGGGTGGGGCTAATCAGAAAGTGAGTGTGTCCAAAACACAAGTGGGCGTGGCTAGGGTTGTCGGGCGGGATACTAGAAATGTTGATTATGCAGAAATCAGAACAGAACCGAGATACGAGTTTCAGCCTCCCAGGTCAGAGGAGCAAATCTCAGGGAAGAATGACGACTATAGTCGATTGGTGGATGTCAATACCCGCCCCCCAGAAAAGTCATGTGATCGTCCAATTGGAAATGATCCTCTATATGCCGTGCCGGATAAGCGCAAGGGGAAGCAGAAGTCACCTGATCGACCTATCGGACAGGATCCACTTTATGCCACGCCTGATAAAACGAAGAAAGGATTGAAGCCTCCTTTGGCAGCTAAGAAGGTTCAAAATCAGACACTATCAATGGAATCAAAGTCACATGATGGTGGTAACATGGATGACATAGTTGCTGGTGAGAGCATACGTTATTGTTATGAAATTAATTTCTTGCAATAGAGTCCACTTTTGTGAAAATCACATGACCTTCTCTCTCCCCCTCTTCCTATGTGCATTAATTTAGCCCTACCTGCATCTGTTCGTGACAACCTGGCAAAGGCACAGAACCTGTTTGCTCAGGGAGAAGCTAGCACTGGCAGTGACGACACAGTGGCCATGATGCTGTACCAACAGTGCAGTAGTAAGTCTAGTTAATATATATCAGGTGCAGATCACATGATCCTCACATGACCTTAAATGGAGCAAGCTAGTATTTTGCTTTTAAGTCGACCTTAGGTGAATAGTGTATAGAGTGGCAAACCTCTGACAAAGGACACTTTGAACCCCTCAACATAAGTCATTAGTCAACAAAGGATGATCTAAGTAACTTTAAAAGACAAAAAGCTGGGCTCCAAGTGTTATTCGGAGGTTCCCTTGTGCTCTTCTGCCCCTTCTTACAATGTAGTTTAAACCTCCCTCCTCCCCTTCCCCTTCTCCCTCTGTAGATCTGCTGTTCCAGGTACTGCAGGATCCCCTGGTGAAGGCCACACCCATCCTCCACCAACACATTAAGATGCGTCGAGAGGAAGGAGTCAGACGGTGCCAGTCGTTGCAGAGAACCAGCACTGGAAGCTTCACTCAAGCAAGGTATGCATAAGGTCAAGCCTACAAAATTTACAAACATGCTCTTTTTTATGTTAGTTGTAAGAGGTGTGGTCACAAGCGTAACCTGGATGACCGCAAGCTGTGTGGACCATGTCAATTGAGAGACAGAATGAGCAATTGAAAATTCGTATATACAGTGACTTATAATTCAAAGAACCTGGTTCCAATGGTCATTATAACATCACTTAGCACCATGCCTCAATTATGATTAGTCAGAGACTGACCAATGGCATAATCACAAATAACTACATACAAAAATTGTTCTTATTTTTTAAATATAAATTATGATTATGATACAAGTCAGAGACTGACCAATGAATGGTATAATCACAAATAACTACATACAAAAAAATTGTTCTTTTTTCTATCTTATTTATTTTTCCTTTATCTTTGTTTCTTTTCTTTGTTTCATTTTGTTTTATTTGTTTTAACTTCTTTGTTTTATTTTCTTTCTTTTATTTTCTTTGTTTCATTTTCTTTGTTTTAACTTCTTTGTTTAACTTCTTTGTTTTATTTTCTTTCTTTTGCTTTGTTTTATTTTCTTTTATTTTCTTTGTTTTATTTTCTTTCTTTTGCTTTGTTTTATTTTCTTTGTTTTTGCTTTTTCTTTTTTCTATTGGAGTGAGATGATATTATCAAGTTGATTCTCATCACCATAATACGCTATAAATCTTTGGAATGTATCGCCAGTGGCTGTGGGAGGAGGGTCTGGGTGACTATTTGAGTCATCCTCGGGTGCAAAAGTCTTCATGGGAGGAGGGTCTGGGCAATTACAATCATCACCAGGTCCAGTGGCTTCCAACAAAATCTTCTTCGTGTGAGGAGAGTCTGGGTAATTACTTGAATCCAAAGTCTTCTTCAGTTGGACTACACTTGGTTTGTGGTTAGAATTAACTTGATCAATGATATACCGAGTACTTTCTACAATGTAGTCCTCTGGCATGAAAGCCAAGTAAGTCTGAATCAATTCACTTTTGTTTTTTGTTGTAGCAAGTTTTTCCAAGTTGTCTTCATCAGATAACTTGTTAAAGGTCTTGATAACTTGAATTAAAATACAATGAAGAGTATTGTCTGCCTCTAAAATTCTCTTGAACTCAGTGTGATAGTAGCAAAGAGGTGAAGATCTATTATTAAGAATCTGTACGAAGTAAATATAATGATGGCAGCCCAGAAAACATTATTTTTAGGCCGAAACTGCACTTACTTTGGCATTATATCTCTCCCGTTCATATCCTGCACATACCCCCCTCAGCTCGCCCCTCAGGTCTTCTCGGACAATGGACATTGTGTGTCTACCAACTTCCAACTTCGTGTTTTAGACTAGTACATAAAAATTATCTACAACCGTCAACGGTATGAGAGGCCTGGCTACGAGATCGAGGGTAGGGGGAACAGCTAGCTAGCTAGCTAGACACGATTTCCAAGGGTAGGTTAGATGGTCTGCAAATTTGGATCTGATCTGAAGAATGAATCTCAGTTACATTTAGGATCTGGAATGTGGAACCTACTGTACTAGAGGAGCTAGTCGACGAAGTGGTGGTTGAGTAGCGATCTTGACTCGATCGCTTATTTAGCGACGGGTAAGTGTATGGTAGCTAAGCTTGCTAGCTATATGAAGTATTAGGGAAAACATTGAAGCTAGATTGTTGGCTGGATAGATTGACTGCTTACTCTTTTGAGCCCTAGGCCTACTTTTTTTTTACAACTCTCTCTCTCTCTCTCCTTTTTTCTTCCTTCTCTTTCTGGTCATTATAAAGATTTGGTCGGACATTCAGTATCTTATATAAATACTTAAACTCTGAAATTTGGTCAGACTATTAGATAATCATATCCAGACAATAATTATTGTGAACCCTGCTCCTTGGTCCTGAAACTTGTTTTGCACCTTGTAGTAGACTCTAGTGGGCAGGATAATCATTCACAGTAGCTTTTGTCAAGTCTAAGTGGGGAAACTGGAATTTCACTCAGGCATCTGCGTCATTCCCACATAGAGAGAACTACCACTCTCTCTGACAGCGAGTCAAAGAATATGACAGACAGTCTAAAGATATTCATTCATACAATTTTGTAGGATACGAGAGACCTTTCAGAGTTCAGCTGATCCCACGCTAAAAGCCTGTCACAATGTCTTGTTTTGAATCAAAAGGAAGGATTACAGTCCTTGTGGTAGGTCTGACAGGAAATGGAGAGTCTACATTGATTAAAACCTTACTTGAGAGGTTAGTGTAGTAGGGGTGGGCTAAGTGAAGTCATAATGGAGTCCCTAGTGTATTATTATGCAAGTGGTGTCTCTGAACAGTGGCATGTAAAGGAACTCTGGTACTAACATCAAGTGGCCCCCTACCCACCCACCCCTTTATTTTTTTATAGGAAACCCTGAACATGGTCAAGGGCACTTGTACCTTCTTCCCATGGAACTGGTAGCTAACTCCACACAGGCTTTCTTTCATAAGAACAGGATTACGTAATAAAATTAATAATTACTGTTAATAATTAATCCTGTAGGGAAGCAAGAGAAAAATTTCTATTCGTTGAAAAAACGGTTATGGCTATCGAAAATGAAAAAGAAACCAGGGGTTTGAAAGCACACTTCAACGTGTTGCAGGAACACATAATTGAATATATGAAGAGTATAATTGATGAAGAATTCAAGTGCAATATGCTGCAAGGGTTGATAAAGAAAGTTCGAAAGGATGGAACAGTACCAAATGAATATCTATCTCTCCCTATTGATGAACTATTTGATTATATGTACCTCGGACGTGGACTTAATTGGTACAAACCAACTGTTTTTGAAGAACTGGCTGGTATTGGATGCCTTGATGAATATAAGAAGTACATGGAGAGTTTCAGTGCATATCTTGACAAAAGGATCACAGTAAATACAAGTGGTGAAGTTGAGATTGTGACAGACAGCGAATGGAATAAGGAATTGCTGCAATGTGATATGACCCATATCTCAGATATACCAAATCTGGTGCATCAAATACTTAGTAGAAGGATGTGTATCAATAAGTATGTCTCTTTCCCAGCTGAGGAAGCAGGAGCTAATGTAGATATTCATACACATATACCAGGCTTTTTCTCCGAAACACCAGGTATTGAGGCAGGAGTCATTGATACACCAGGCCTTGCAACTGATGTCGTTACACCAGGCATTAAAACTGTTTTTATTTCTTCTTTCCATTCATCTGTGCTAAATCATTTTGAGGAAGCAGGGGCTGAATTTATTCCAATAGGCCTTTGCTCTGAAACACCAAACAAATCTGTAATAGCAGCTAAGAGTGCTCAAATAATGTGGTTTGCTCCAACATCAGACATAGCAGCTGAGGTAGCAAAGTACTCAAAAGAATCAGAGGCTGTGGTTCTCCTTGATACATCAGCCATACAAGTAACAAAAGCTTTGATTCTCCTTCAGGACAGTAAAAAAAAGAATTTCGATAAACATTTAAGTGGAGCAAGGTCAGGTTTTCTTGTTATCGGATCTATCACCAACACGTGAAGTCAAAAGATTAGCTGGATCTGCAGGGAGTGGATGCCACTGAGCTGCATGTACTCTTTTATTAAATATCTTATGATAGCCTCTCAGGATAACTGTCAATGTTTTGCTATCTAGCCCTTTGTATTTTGAAACTGTGACCTATGATCATTCATTCTAAGCAATGTTTTCCCTGGTTATTCATTGAACAACTGGACTTTCTTGGATCTAGGGTTTTAATTAGTCTGGCATGTGTACAGTGTTGGTGAATGTGCATGTTAATCCACACACATCCTCAATATTATGTCCTGTCTCTACGATACACTGAATCAGATAATATGTAACACAAAATCTCAGACCCATTCCACAGTACCAGAATTTAAAATTTAATGCAGCTCAGGGGAATGCACCTGGGAAAATCCCCCTTATTGTATATGCGCGCAGCGCTTTGTCACGTGATCTTGCAACAGGAAAGCGGAAGTGATTAGAGCGAACTGGTTGGTCAGATTGCTCATATTGATCATGTGACTCGCTTTCTGCAGTTGCAAGATTTTGGAAAACCGCTGTACTTCAAGCAACGAACTAATGCATGCAAACATCTGGTAGCTCTTTAAAATAACTACCAGGCCTCCAATTCTTTACAGCGAACCATAATTATTTCAAAACAGTGGACAGTTCTGGTGGATAGAGAGGCATCTCGCTTAAATCAGTGACACTGTGTTCTGCCATGGAAGCAGGTTGAGGTCCCTTCCACTCATTTCTGCATTCAAACAGTTCATTAGCAGCACAGATTCCAGCATGGACGATGCAGCTGAATGCCTAAGCCACACCCACAGTGATCAAATTAATAAGGGGTAAACTCCTGTAATCATAACATCTGTGTTCTTAACTTTCCTTTGTGAAGTTGACATGTGTGTATATAGTCTTTCTTTGTAAGCTGTTGTAATTTGCATATCGTACCATTTCTTTCTCTGTATTCTTTCTCTGTAAACTGTTGTAATCTTCCTACATATCATGTACTTCCTCTATTCTTTCTCTGTAAACTTGTAATTTTCCTTTGTGAATTATGCACACATATGTATATATATTTATTTTTTGTAATATTTCTTTGTAAATTGTTTGAATCCTACTCTTTCTTTCACTAGAAGATTCTGGAGCAGATTCACTTTCATTTGGTTGGAACGGAAGATATGGACTCCTGTGCAGCCAAGCACAATGAAGTACGTGAGAACAGAAGTGGCCAATAATAAATTGGTAGCACGTCATCTAGCCTCGTACCCAGGCCCGCTTTTTCTGCCCCACATAAAAAAGTGGGCCTGGGTACGAGGCTACATGCATGGTCAATGATCACTTATTGCTCTCTGCATGTCAATATTTTGCACGATTGTTTTTCCATTTTTATTCAGCTCTTTGATCACATCTTCTCTGACAATGCTCAGATCAACCAGTACAGGTTGACAGCTCTGATCGCGTACTATGGGAGACATTACAGCACCTTCTGTTACCACAGCAAGATGCATCAGTGGATTTACTTCGATGATGCTAGATTCAGAACAGTGAGTGTGCACATGATATATACAAGATTCGTGATCACCTGATATATTGATTTTCATTCCACACTCACTTCCAGATTGGATCTGATTGGTCAGATGTGTGCGAAGAGATCAGAAAGGCCCATTATCAGCCACTGCTGCTGGTGTATTCCAATCCCTTTGGTGAAGAGGTTGACTTAACTCAGGTGAGAAAAATGAAATAATAAAACACCATTTCCCGAATATCAATTTTTCTAAATAATGCACAGCATTCCAAATAATGCTCTCTCTCTCAGGCGAGAAAAATGCACATCAATTTTACTAGCAGAATTTTAAAATAATGCACACCATCTAAATCTGGTGACAAAAAATGCATCATCCAAAATAATGAACACCATTTCCTAATTCCCTAATAATGCATATCAATTTTTCTAAATAATGCTCTCTCTCTAATTGCAGGCCCCTCAAGTGGTCACTAAAGTTAGCCTTCACCACGACAGCAATAAAAGTAGCAAAGAAAGAAAGGAAGAAAGTGCTGGTGGTGGTAAATCGTCTTCTGAGTCGGCAGTCAGCACGTCATCAGGTGACAGTAAGTCCTCTGAATCAGCTCATTCTGGATTGCTGCCTTCAAAGAAAGAAGAAGTTCTCAGCCAATCTCTTGGGAGGAAATCACCTGATATGCGTACAGAAAAAACTGCTGCTCCCATATTATCTCGTCCACATCCTAGTGCCACCCCTCAGGGCGGCACTATAGATCCCCTGACGCTAAGCCTCGTTCCATTCCCATGTAGCTCTGCATCTGGTTCTAAAGTGGGGATCAAATCCACTTTGCCTATTGTCGGAGACAACCAAGCCAGTGCCACACCCACTTCTGAAGGTACTGTACCTATTTCTGCATTGCAGCTGGCAATGATGAACAACAGTTCAGAGTCCGAGAGTGGGTCACATGACCTTATGAGCTTTAGTATTGGCCCGATGATGATGGGAAATGTGCCGGCAAAAACCCAAGGTGGGTACCAATTAGAATCACACCCTACACAGTTTGGAGCCAGTAGTAATACCAGTGAGAATGGAGATTTGATAGAATTCAGTCTCACTCCATCCCACCTCAGCAAGTTGCAAAATGCGCCGTCTAATTTGCAGGCTGCTGGTTCTGGTTTAACGACTGTTTCTGGTTCTGGTTCCAATCTCTCTAATCTGTACCACAAACCTCTCTTCAATTCGCCTTCTTGTCCTGCATCCATGGCATCACCGTCTGCTCCTGGAAAATCTCACTCCCCTCTTTTTCCTCCTCAGTCCCATTCCCATACCCCACTCCCACTTCAAACTCATTCCAATACTTCAATGGCACAACCACTTGCATTCCAGAAATCTCAAACCTACGCGGCCGGGTAACCTTCACACTTTAGATCCAAAAACTCAACTTCGCCCCAACGGGAACACTTTTCTGAACAATCATCAAACCAATTGGAGGGGCACCTCAAAAATTACTCCCTTCGTCATTAAGCACACCCCCAACTTCAGCCAAAACAAGTAACCATAGTAACCGAGGAAGAAGAAAGGAGGATAATATAGGCAAAGAATGGACAGTTGTGACGAAAGTTGATTCGGGATCAGCTGGTAGAGCAGAGATGAGTCCAGTTTTACTGCAGTTAAAGAGAGTTGCTTCTCAGCCTGGTTTTGAAGATGTGGGAGGGGCCAGATTGGTGGGCGTGTCCGACTCAGCCAATAATGAGGAGTACGAAATTTTAAGTGTCGCCATTGCAGAAGGGGATAGCATTATCAAAGGCTCCAATAGACGGTTCTCTCCGTTACCACAAACTCCTGATATGGAGAGTGCACCCCCTAATAATCAAGGGGGAAAGAGAGTCAACCCCTCAGGAAAAAGTATGATTTGGAATATGCCTTTCCCCATGCTGATAAGATGTTCAGCAACTCCCCAAATAGTGCCCGGCAACCAGGCACACAAGTTCGGTCTGATCAGAAAAACATAGACTATGCTGAATTGGATCTGAGTCAACTCAATTCCAAAGGAATGGGTGGAACTAATCAGAAAATGGGTGTGTCCAAAACACAAGTGGGCGTGGCTAGGGTTGTCGGACGGGATACTAGCAATGTTGATTATGCAGAAATCGGAACTGAACACGAGTTTCAGCCCCCCAGGTCAGAGGAGCAAATCTCAGGGAAGAATGACGACTATAGTCGGTTGGTGGATGTCAATACCTGCCCCCCAGAAAAGTCACGTGATCGTCCAATTAGAAATGATCCTCTATATGCCGTGCCGGATAAGCGCAAGGGGAAGCAGAAATCACCCGATCAACCTATTGGACAGGATCCACTTTATGCCACACCTGATAAAACGAAGAAAGGATTGAAGGCAGCTAAGAAGGTTCAAAATCAGGCACCATCAATGGAATCAAAGTCACATGATGATGGTAACATGGACGACATAGTTGCTGGTGAGAGCATACTTGTTATGAAATTTAGTCTGTGAAAATCACATGAACTTCTCTCTCTCTCCCTCCCTCCCTCTCTCTGTATTATGATTTAGCCCTACCTTCATCTGTTCGTGACAACCTGGCAAAGGCACAGAACCTGTTTGCTCAGGGAGAAGCTAGTACTGGCAGTGACGACGCAGTGGCTATGATGCTGTACCAACAGTGCAGCAGTAAGTCTAGTTAATGTGTCAGGTGCAGATCACATGATCCTCACATGACTTAAATGGAGCAAGCTAGCTTTTGTAATCAGCTAGGTCCTTAGGTTATAAGTGGATCAAACCTCCAATAAAGGACACTTTAAAAATTCTCTTTACCTAAGTAACTTCCAAAAGGCTGGGCTCCAAGTCGGAGGTGCCATTGTGTTCTTCTTGCAATGTAGTTTAAACCTCCCTCCACCCTCCCTATAGATCTGCTGTTCCAGGTACTGCAGGATCTCCTGATGAAGGCCACGCCCATCCTCCATCAACATATTAAGATCCGTCGAGAGGAAGGAGTCAGACGGTGCCAGTCATTGCAGAGAAGCAGCGCAGGAAGCTTGACTCAAGCAAGGTACGTATCATAAGGTTGTTATAATCCCCTACAGAATTATAATCAATTGTGTGCTCCTTTTTCATGCAGTAGTTGTAAGAGGTGTGGTCAGAAGCGTAACCTGGATGACTGCAAACTGTGTGGACCATGTCAATTGAGAGACAGAATGAGCAATTGAAAATTTGTATATACAGTGACTTATAATTCAAAGAACCTGGTTCCAATATCTGGGTCGTTATATAAATTATACATAGAAAAGTTTCCAACCCTCACATCACATGGGACCATGCCTCAATTATATACAAGTCAGAGACTGACCAATGGCATGATCACAAATAACTACATGCAATTGTTCTTTTAAAACTCCCTTTTCCCCCCTTTGTTTTATTTTCTTTGTTTGTTTGTTGTTGTTTGTTTTTTTTCCCCCTATTGGAGTGAGATGATAATTATCAAGCTGATTCTATTTCGGAATGTAACCGTGAAAGCATTAATGCTAGTGGCCGTGGGAGGAGGGTCTGGGTGACTATTTGCAAAAGTCTGAGGGTCTGGGCGATTATAATCATCACCAGGTCTAGTGGCTTCCAACAAAGTAAGGAGAGTCTGGGTCGGGTAATTACTTGAATCCAAAGTCTTGGATTACACTTGGTTTGTAGTTAAAATTTACTTGTAGTAGATCAGTGATATACCGAGTACTTTCCACAGTGTACTCCTCCAGCATGAAAGACAAGTAAGTCTGAATCAATTCACTTTTGTCATTTGTTGTAGCAAGTTTTTCCAAGTTGTCTTCACCAAATAACCTGTTAAAAAAGTCTTGACGGCCAAGATGAAGAGTACTGTCTGCCTCTAAAATTCTCTTGAACTCAGATGGATCCTGGAAAAAGTTCTTGATCCACTGACGAAGTGCAGGAAAGTAGATATTCTCTACTCCAGTCAGAGCTGTGATCTCTGCCTTCTCCTTGTTACCTCTAGTGCTGGACTCAAATGGAATCTTACCAACTTCATCAATTTTCTGAACATCATAATCATTAAATAAATTCCAGTGTGATAGCTAGTAGCAAAGAGGTGAAGAATCTGAATATATTATAATGATGGCAGCCCAGAAAACATTACTTTTTGGCCAAAACTGCACTTACTTCATTGCAGGTCTTTTTTATTTATAACAATGGACATTTTGTGTCTACCAACTTTGTTTTAGACTAGTACACAAAACTGGCAATCGAGAGTAGGGGTTTCCCCTAAGGCCAACCAGGGACCTAAATGACATCATCATCATTAAAGAGTGCATGCTACTTGCAGCTACTCTGGATGAAAATCTAGCTAAGTGGCAAGTATAATAATCATGAATTAGAGCATCTCATTTCCTTCCATCAATGTAAAAGAGTCAGGAAGAGGAACGGTCAAAAGATATTAAGGACCCATGGTCATTACTGTCCTAAAAGATAAGGTGCATTCTGTTCTAATGGTCACCAGTATCCTCTATGCTAGTACAAACTATATCTGCACTTGACATTTTGTATCTCTATTCCTAGTTGAGAAATCATTGTTTTCTGGAAGAGGGGTTAATTAAGGACCCATGGCCATTACTCTCTGAAATTATAAGGTGCATTTTGTTCCAATGGTCACCAGTATCCTCTATGCTAGTACAAACTATATTTGTACTTGACATTATATCTCTATTTAATAAGATTGATTGTCTCTAGCAGAATTATTGACCCGATTGTCATCACCAGAGCTCACCACTGACCAGAGATCTGGTGGTTTGGGGCTCTGGGTATGGCCCCATTATAGCTTAATAATGAGATTACCTGCCAATAGCTCCTCCCTCTGAATTCCCAACATTCCTTAGCAGCAATTAGCATAACTTGGGGGACTGTTGTAGGAGGAGCCTTCCACTATACCCAGACCCTTCACAGGGGATGGAGACTAATACATCCCCTGGATAAGTGCTACCTATGACATAAAACAAGGGTGGGAGAGAAAGGGAGGGGAAATTAGCTTTAGCTTGTGAAACTTTCTAGATAAAGCAGCTGTAGCCCACAAGGTACAGCACCCTACTGAGCATGCCCAGAGACCATGTGGTACTTCCTGTTACTATCAATACTACTACTGCAGTGCAGTAGCCTGCCTGACAATCCCTTATTAACCTTGGTTAAACCTACTCTTTAACCTACATTGAAATCTAGAAGAGGGGTTGACCCATGGCCGTTACTCTCCAAAATGAGAATTGCTGATTCAGAAGTTCTCCCTGAAGAAGACATCTGTACCAGACCAGCTGCTAAGATATCTGACTCCACAAAATATTATCCATACAATTAAATATCTTACTGTTCTGATACATGTCCAGGTTTCTGAAATGGACTGCACCAAGTTGCAAACTAGATATCTATGCTTGCAGATCTTGTAGTGATCGCTGCCCATTCTTACCTAGCCCAGCTAGAATTGCCCATGTGTGTGAATATTAGGCCAAACCAATTAAATTTCCTGTTTCTCATCAGCTCCCTCATTGATTTTTTGCCAAAATTGAAAAACACAAACAAAACTTTTTCTTTGCTGTGTCAGCCTAATCATAGATAATAGAGAGACTCACTGTGAGTAATTTGTGACAGATGCTTAAGTTAGGCAACAATAAATTTTTAATGGCACACACACACTAGCTAGTTAGCAGCTTTATGTAGACCAAGTTAGCTAGGCTGGCTAGCTATTAAATAATTATACCTAGCTACATAACTCAGTGCAGCTGGAAAGTCCTTGTGTTTTTGTTTTTGTTTTCGCACGCAGCATTGGATTTTTCATATTTTTGTGATGAGAAATAGGAAATTTAATTGGTTCGGCCTTATAATAAAATCACACTGCCATAAGCAACACACACAAAGTATTGACGTCCACATTCCCGGGGAATGCAACGAGATACGCTGCCACCAGACCCTACTGTGTACGTGTACAGCTAGCCTCGTTCCCAGGCCAAAAAAAAAAAAAAAAATACATACATGTATAATAATTATTGAGAAATACGCAGAGCCTCCAACTATACTGATTCATCAGTATTTTTACTGAAATTTGACCAAGAATTTTAAATACTGAAATTTAGATAAACTTACTATACACATTTTATACTACATTACTTATAAAATGGCTGAAAATACTGAAATCCATGGTAAAATACTGAAAATGGGAGCATTTTATACTGAAATCAAACTTCATAGGTTGGAGGCACTGAATACGTAATGTATAAGGCCACTACAACTTGTTTTCCTGTTTCTGGTCGGCCGCCCGCATGTTTTAGAACGACATCAATAAATTGGGAAACACGCGGTATGCGCATGCGTAGTAGCCTGCAGTAAAGCAGCTCGTGACTTCTATGCAACTGATCCCTGAATAGGTGAGTATTTAACTGTATCTAGGATCAATTTCTCAGTAATCTTTTCAGTGACAATGTAGCTAGAGGATTTATAGCTAGACTTAAATATGTTTTTATTTATTTTTTTGTTTTGTTTTAGCAAACAGCTTTAGTGAATTGCAGTGTTCTTTGTCAATCTAATAATCTATCCTTGGAAGATTCTTGCAGTGAACAGTTAGTACATTCTTGCAGTACATTCTTGCAGTGAAGAGTACATCAATATATCCACCAATATGTGTCTACAGTGCCTCGTCTGTAGAGCCTGCTCCAGATGCTGATTATTTATACCTCAATGCAAAGACTGTACTCATTATAATCATTGTTTATTTATACAGTACAAGTATCATGGTTACATTATGTGATTATGTGATTGTTTATACAAGTACAAGAGCTAGTTGCTGTAATGCTGAAACTCCGCCCGCCCGCATCAGTTGTGGGAAAATCCCTGACCAGAAACAGGAAATCAAGTTGTAGTGGCCTAATCAAAGCGCGTTTCTTTCCTGCGTACCACAGAGCTTCGCTGCCGTCACGGATCTCTAAAGTACCTCCGTCCTTCTCCTGCTACAGTGGATTGCAGGTTGCTTGACACTAGTACTTCAGCCAGCAAGGTCACATGGACCAATGAGATTCATGCTGACATCATTGCCTGCAAATCTGATTGGTCCATGTGACCTGGTGGCTGACATACTAGTGTCAAGCAACCTGCAATCCACTGTATTAACTTACTCTACTTCGTTTTGGACTGCGCATCTGATGATCAGGTCGGAAATTGTCCATGTTGACGATCTTTACCATACATTACTAGCTAGCTAGCTATAGTCATAGATACTATAACCTCCGGACACGGGATTGGAAACGGGTGATTCGCGCGAGATTTTAGGATACAATCCGCGTTGTTTGCTGAGTCAGCAAAGACGTTGCCAAACAGTAGCTAAGGCAAGTATTTCGATAATGGCTGAAGCTATAGGAGAAACGTCTTCAACTACAAGTAAGCAAAGATTGTAACCTTAAATCCAGCTATTTTAGCTATGTAGCTAATTCACTTTTTAGGCCCCTCTCAATTCTGAGATACTCATTCTAAAAGAAGATAATGGGTTTAAACTTCCTTCATCAAACGCTTCTGCATCTCTGCAAGCTGCAAGAGAGTTATATGCATGGTGCCTGGACTGCAGGAATGAATGTTAGCTTTCAAGTTTTGCTTTAATCCATAGCAAACTTGAAACAGCTCTGACTATTTAAAGTCAGCTGTAAACAAAGGTATTATAGCATTTATTCATCGGATGAATTCATCTTAATGTGGAAGAAATTCTTGGTGTCATTACCAAAATATGGTGGATTTCCCATCTTCCAGAATATCATCTGATAGGTTTTTTAGGTGAACATGATGGGGATCTACTGTTACAGCAGCATGTCCATTTTGATACATTTATAGAACTGTGAAGGACAGAGTCCATGGTGAAAAAATATGTATGGAGTGGTTATCGAGTTTAGAGGAACTTTTGGATGAAGAGCTAGCTATAGAAGAAGCAGCAGTCCAATCTTCAGCAACTGGATCCTCAATGTGAACAGAAGTGGCTTGTATTTTGTATTAGATCTATATAGATGATGCATTTGACATTTTTATTGATTAAAAAATGAGGTAGCTATACTATTGTACGAGCAATTAAGGCTAGAGAAATATCATGTGGAAAAAAGATGAAATCATGGAAGAAGTAATGAGAGATGAATGAATTGGTCTATATATAGTTGCACTGGATATGAATGTCGAAATTGGGAAGGAGTTGCTGAAAATGATCATTGAAGGGTGGAGTGAGTTCTCATTTGGTGGTGCGTGGTTGAAACTTTAAGCAGAGGTCGAAAAAGTCCCTCCAATGTTCTAAAGGACTGTGCAAAGTCCTCATCACCAATAATCAAGAATTCATGCAGCATGCATTTTTTTTTTGTTATAATGATTCATTCATGTTTGGAAATCATTCTCTGCTTTGCATTTTCTTTTTCCAAATCAGGCTTGGAACTGTGAGCCCTGCAATTGCCTCTAACTGGACCTCTGCAAAATGTATTAGCTAATCACCCATAGTGCTTGAGTGTTGTTGATAAATTCCTCGACACTGGGATTATCATGAGTTCCACCTCTTTGTTGCTGGCACCCAAAAAACTTTTCAGAAGGTGCTCACTCAATTTTTTTTTAACTCCATCAATGGAAAACAGAATATTCCATAAATGATAATACTATAACAAGGAATATTAGCAAGCTAACAAGAAGCTCTAGCTATATATATACCTGTCATTTTCAAACCCAGCAAGGTCTCAGGGCTAAGGAGCATTTTCTTTTTCTGAACTTTGGAAAACCCTTTCCTTACTTTTATGCTCCATCCAAATAGACAAGAATAGACAAGAAACTCTTCTTTTAGCCACTATATATAAAAAAAATCGTCACAGGTAGGAGTAGCTATCCATGCATTCAGTTCAGAGTTGACCAAATTGGGTTTTTAAAGTTTATGGTTATAGCATAATTATGATGTGTAACTTAAGGCCTACACTAAAAGTCAACTACTCTAACTATGCACATGCAAAACTACTTTTATTTTGCTACAACATCAACTAGTTATTTTTCATAGTAAACTTCTCCCAGACTGGTAAATTGAGCACACAATTACACACATTAATGGCCTCCTGAACTTGCAAAACCCAGATTTTTTTCCAGTAATATTCAAGTCTTAAAAAAAAAAGCATTCTATAACAAACTTTATCTCTATGTATACCATTTGGTGGAAAATTTAATGCAAAATAGCTTAATTCAACACAGAAAACCTTTCACACAGTTTTCTTCTCCAAGAATTGACCAACCACGGCAAAAACTAGCCATATCAATGAACTAGGGTTTAAAATTTTGTTTTAAGTATCAAAATGAGTAGTATAAAGTATTAGACAAAACTGTTTTCTTACTGGCTCGCTCTATTCATCCGTTTCAGAGCGATGTCTTTATTCTCTTTTTATGTGCGGTCAACAAAAATTACAACGCGGAGTGCACGCAAGCAATTCAATGGTTGTCATAGGCGCACGTGAGCCCGTTTCCAATCCCGTGTCCGGAGATTATAGTATCTATGCTATAGTAGTCTAATAATAGGTACGTGAACTTCGGTCAAGTTGCGTGGGTGTTGATTGCAATGGCCTAATCAAGTGGGATGACACCACAGAACTTCAGGAGCAGGATGATTCAGATTCTTCAGACATCTCTGCTGTACTTTTTGCTTGTTCGCATGATGTGTAACTCGCAAGTATATTCATGCTTGTTGCATGCTTGCTGTTATACATTCCATGACGTCATAAAAGGGGCGGGTTGCGCGAATTATTACTCGAAATACACAAAAAGCAAAACAAATAAATGTTTAGGAGAGAGAGTAGCTATATCCAATTCCAGCCATACCTCTGGAGGTCTGATTGATTATTTGTTGCCAATTCAGAAGACTGTCTGTCATAGGGACAAAGGACTTCTTCCAACTGGACTGCATTTGATTTAGTATTAGAATCCACTTTTAGCATTTTAATCAATTTACAAGTGACATCAATAAGATGTTCATCAGGAATAAATGACAAGTAGGCCTGTATCAATTCATTTTTATCCCTTAGTTCATCAAGTTGCTTCAGTTTCTCATCCTTTTCAGATACATCAGCATTTTTAATGATACTGCTTAATATACGACACAATGTGTCTAGTTGGATGCTTTTTAGAACTGATTTAGTACGTTGTATCAGATCCGCAAGCTGCATGGAAATGGTTAATCAATAATTGTCAAAGGATGAACAACGATAACTAGCTAGAAATAGCTGGCTATACAGGGGTGGAGACAGCTACTCGGGGCAAATAATTACCTACAAAACAGAAATTTAAAAAAATCTATCAATCAATCAAAAAAAATCAGAACCACAAAATTAATGTGGGGTGTCAGTCCCACTTCTCCACCCCTGCTATATCACTTACATATACATGTTTTATACTACCAGTTCTGTGATCACAGGTGTTGGTTAATCCTTTCAAAGTCACTGATGAGTCGGACATAGCGCAACTGCTTTATCCTTCAGTAAAAATTGCACCCAGGGTAGCTAACTAAGTAGCTAACTAAGTAGCTATACCAGATTCTATGAGTCCAGTCCTAGCCTGCGATCGAAAACAAATTTGTGTCCGATCCCAGTTCCCAGACCGATCGCGCGCGCCCCAAGATCAGTCTGGGAATCCGGAATTGAAATTCGTGATCGATCCCAGGGGCCTAGGGCTAAAAGAACTACTGTGTGATCCACTTGATGTAAGCACGTAGCTACACTAAATAAATGGGATAATGAAGTCTTTCTAGATTATGTTCAGTTGGGTGCAATAATAATAATAGTAAAAAAGTTATATAATGAAAGAGGGAGTCAGTAGTACATACAAAAAAGTAATTCTGGTCTTGTCAGCTTCCCCACTTGAGTATAATCATCAGAACTTTCTGTGGTTAGTTACATGGCTGCATCAAAACTGACTTTTCTTTATTGCTTTACACAAAAGTGACGCTAATGAACTTGGGAATAGTGAACTGATGGTCTGCATTGCAGCCATTGAGAGAGTTGGAGGGATGGGGAGTGTTGAAATAATTCATGCAAGGACATAAAAAATGCACGTTTGATGATTCGAACTTGGCCAGAATCAGTTCCCTTTCTCGAAGCAGCTGCAAAATATGCACATGGTACATGGTATGCTCCCATAGGCCTATGTGGCCACTATTTGAGAGTGGCTATTACCTTTGAAATACTGGGAAATGCAAAGCATTGTGGTGAGCGAAGCTTTAGCAATGACATCACTGTATTGCAAAGGACAAAACCAGAAGAATGTATGTACGTACGAGATATATATAATAGCACCCTCTCAATTCGCTCGCAATAATAGCATGAAGCAAAGCAGTTACTTTGAAAATGGCATCTATGATTGAGCGAATGTGGTCTGCATTTTAGTCATGATCTAACCTGCAATTGGAAAATCCCACCAGTTATTATTATCATTGAATTTCTTTGTAGGCAAATACAAAAAACCACCAGTCAAGGAATACTCAACTTGAGATGGAGATGCTGTTTACATGTGGTTTTGAAGGTAGTAGCATAGCAAAATACTGTACCCCCAGGCTATGTGATTAGTAGCACCTATACTTTTCTCGCCTAAAATGCTATTCCTACACTGTATATAGGAGCCTAGCTCCCACCCCCACTCAAAGCCTACTATTCAAAGTGAATGGGTGTTACTACATCAAAATCTTTCACTTGTTATAGCCCTAGGTACATTCTCATCGGATGGAGAATTTGGGAGCCAATTCAAGTTTGTGAGTCCTGTGAATCAACAGGTGCCTCCCATGCCGCTGGTGTTCCAGAATTACTTGAACAGGGATCTGCTATCGGGTAATGCAATAATAATGACTCTGTGTAATAGTAGCCCTGTGCATATAATGTAGCATGCTCCAATTGTAATTGAGTTTAATACAAAATTTCTAATCATAAGAAGGGTACATTAATATTGCTGGGGTATTTTCCTGGGGAATTTCAACCAAAATTGATTACTAAGGGCATTGTGGGGCAAGCCTGAGCTAAATGGGGCAAGTTGCATACTGAATGAGAATTGTAGAAAATTCGGGTGCTTGAGAGAAAACAGCAATTGGTGGATATTATGTCATTTACTGGTCTCAGCTCATTATTTCCTTTCCCTAATTCTAGATGGTGCTTTCCCTCAATTGAAAATGATAAAGTTAGAAAATGAAACTGAAGAACTGAAAACGCACTTCAATGAGTTTGTTAACCGTATAGTAGCATGTGCGAAGAGTTGGAACAGGATGCTTATGCATCATATTTTGTTTGGGAAATGGTACAAACCATCCCTTCTCAAAAAACTTGCTGAAAGTGTTGAGTGTCTTGATGAGTATGAGAAATATATCAAGATATTTCATGCCTATTTGAGGAGGAGGAGGAGGATCAATGCTGCAGGTCAAGTGGAACTTGCTGGAGACAGGGAATGGGACCAGGAGTTACTGGGGGGTGATTTAGCCACCATTTCTGATATACCTGCTCTTATACGTCAGATGTGTACCTCTGATCCAGGATCTGATTGTGGTATGTAGTATCTCATACACAAGCATAGGCCTCAAGCCACTCAACTTGCAGGGATATTATTTCACTGACTCACTGGTTGGACAAGGGAGTTTGTGACAATTTGTTGTAGATCTTTGGTGCCCAATATTATTTCCCCCTCATCCTTTGCATACCTAGCATTGTGAGGCGAGTGTGCAGTTTGGTTGGAACATATTATCTTGATCCACACTCAAATTATAACTATTGAATCTCAGGGGGAGGGGCTATGGTGGCTAGAATTTTGGGCCCCAATTTAATTGGTGCACAATGTCATTTCATTATTTCCTTTCCCTTGTTCTAGATGACTTTCTATGGAAAAGAGGGATCAAAGTAGTTTCATTCGAAAATGAAACTAGAGAGCTGAAATTTAGCTTCGAAATGCTTCTTCAAAATTTGATAACACACTTCAAGAGTAGAAGTGATGATGTAGAACGGAACAGGATGCTGGAGATGCTTATAAAGAAAATTCGAAGTGATGAAACAGTTCCAAGTGAATATCTCTCTTTATCTGTGGATCGACTATTTAGTCATATGAAGCTTGGTCGTTCATTGAAATGGTATAAACCATCCGTTCTCAAAGAACTTGCTGAAAGTGTTGAGTGTCTTGATGGGTATGAGAAATATATCAAGATATTTCATGCCTATTTGAGGAGGAGGATAATGAGTAAGAATGCTGCAGGTCAGGTGGAACTTGCTGGAGACAAGGAATGGGAAGAGTCATTGGAGGGTGATTTAGCTGCCATTTCTGATATACCAGCTCTTATACATCAGAGTGATGGTAAGTAATTTTGGTTATTAGAGGTAGCCAGCATCTCATTAATGTTGTACACCTATTATTCAATTCTGCCACTCAACTAGCTGATTGTGATTGGAAATATTATTTCACTGAGATCAAAGGAATGAAAAGTTCAAGGCGAAGGAGTTCCGTTTTCACTTTTATTGATGGAAAAAAAGTTGATACTAATAACAAGGGAATGAAGGAGGGTGGATGTGATGATCTCAAACAGCATCATGTGGTGTGTGTACCAGTAGAAGAGTCAAGTTATGATGATGAAAAGTGTAAGTATATACTTCTTTCCGTCGCTTGGGATCTGAGGGCCTTTAATGTAACATGGGAACATTTTATCATTTTTCGGTGCTCCAACTTCATTGTTGGAGAATGACAAGTAATAAGGGGGGATCATTTATATATGACTATGTACATGACTAGCTAGTTGTATTTCTTATACAGCCTGCTGTGTGTGCAACATCCCAGATGAATATAGGATGCCCCTCCTGATTGTAACAAATGTGGATATGAGCAATGATGACATCAAAAAGATTGTAAAAAATCTTGGAAAAGATTCCAGCGAAGACTCAGAGAGTACGATGACACTCTCTATGTAGGGATGATACCTTTTTCTACATCGTTGTGAGATTGACTTTTTTTTGTTTTGACTTTTTTGTCCCTTCACATTATTTTTTTTAAATATTATATTTTCAAGTTATATTATTCATTGCAGTGTAACACTTCTATGTAGGGATGATACCTTTTCTACATCGTTGTGAGATTGATTTTTTTGTCCCTTTAACTTTTTGTCCCTTCACATTTTTTTTTTTTAATTGCAAGTTGATAAATATTCATTGCAGTGTAACACTATGTAGGGATGATCTACACAGCTGTGAGATTGACTTTGTCCCTTTGACTTTTGTCCCTTCACATTGTTTTTTTTTCATTGCAGTGTAACACAAAATCTCAAACCCCCCCCCCCCCCGCATATAGCCTAGCGCCTTTAAGCGCATGCGCATATGCACGTGCATGCCAATGTTGTCACGTGACCATCATGGCCTCATATCATGTGACTCGCCTGGACCCGCCCGCGCCCATAATTAGAGGATTTCACGATCTTTGGAATGGGAAAGCCAAAAGTGGAAGTAATTGAAACCTACCGATTGGTTAGATTCCTCATATCGATCATGTGACTGGCTTTTTGCAGTTGCAAAGACCGTGAAATCCTCTGTACAGCGGTTTTCCAACGAAGCCAGTCACATGATCAATATGAGCAATCTGACCAACCAGTTCGCTCCAATCACTTCCGCTTTCCACACTTTCCTGTTGCAAGGTTTCTGTAGTACAGTGCATGCGCATTACAGCTGTTCTTCAAAACCTTGCAACAGGAAGTGGAAAGCGGAAGTGATTGGAGCGAACTGGTTGGTCAGATTGCTCATATTGATCATGTGACTGGCTTCTGCAGTTAGTTGCACGTTGCAAAATTTTGCCGTAATGGATTTATTCCATAAAGAAGCCGGTGTGGTGTTCTGGTTACTCTCTAGTCTCGCGAGCCAGCCCACTTATTTTTTTCGCGAAAAAAATAAGTGGGCTGGCTTGCGAGACTAGTTACTCTGACTTCTGAAATATTTCATATGAAATTTTAACAACTTCTTCACCCTCCTCTTGATAAATCATACTTTACTAGACCTTTTAAATAAATTCTCAGTGCATGAAATCATGGCTGATAAAAATACTAATTGCGGTCAAAAACCATTTCTCCTCTTCAGTATATAGACCATTTTTTGTCGGGGGGTGTGTAGTCACATGATACCGTAGAAGGTATGCCCTTACCTAAAAATCGTTCTTACGTAGGGCGGAAGCTTCGAAGCTGGCTGTAGCTGTATTGAAGAATGCCTTCTAGTTTCTGTGGAATAGGCTGCACTAAGCGGTACAGCAAAGAATAAGGACAGGTTCCTATCAATTAAAATCTCCAAACTGGATGCTTGGCCACTTAAACGTCTTAGCTCAGGTACCATTAGTCTCGCGTAGCCAGACCCTTTCCCGGTTTTTGGCGCGAGGCGCGCCAAAAACCGGGAAAGGGTCTGGCTACGCGAGACTAAGGTACCATATGGATCAGGCAAGTCTTCTTTGTCAATCTTGAGCTTTTCAGCATACCTTCCTTCTAGAGAAGTACAATAGGATCGCGTAAAATGCTCTGATAAGGCATCTATAGCTTGCTCTCTGAAAAATAATATTACTATTTAGAGTTAGCTGCCATTGTTTTCTTGCCCAACGCGTACGCAGCATGCGACTAGCGCGCGCCCTAGCTAATCGCGTGGGTGGGTCTATCATGTGAGCTGATGAGTCACACCCGTACCCCCGACAAAAAATGGTCTATAAGATATGCATTGACTCAATAGATGTATAAACTTGTTCACTTTTGCTGCCATACTGATGTCAGCTGTTCACCAAATAGTTGAGTCTGTAGAAATATCACATGAATCTAGGCTCAGGAAAGATCAAATGTTGTAGACATTATTCTTTCCATGGGAGCTTGGGGTCTTGCAATGCCTTAAATACACATGAAAATTCTCAGAAAAAAATAAAATTTGCAGGCAGGAATGATACATCTTAGCACTATCAATTCACAAAAAATCAAATCCTTAATTCATGGAGAAATGAAATTTGACCACTCTCTCCACTGGTACTTTCAGCCTGTACAGTTGGACCAGCTCAGCCTCAGGAAGTCTAATGATACTACGACTAGCTACTTCATAAGCATGCATCATTACCTTCTTGAATAAGCCTTCCATATGCTTGAATATCTTTCGATGCACGTTTACCATGCATCTTTGTATCATTAGACTTCCTGAGGCTGAGAGTGCACCTAGTCCAAGTGTACAGGCTGAAAGTACCAGTGGAGAGAGTCTTAACTCATAGGCGTAGGGGAGGGGGGGGGGGCTGAGGGGGCTGGAGCCCCCCCAATGTTTTTCAAGGGGGGGGGGGGCAGAGCCCCCTATATTTTGACAATTCTTTAATTATCGTGTTGAGCTAGATTAAAGGTTACTCATGTGATACACCCAACCACATTAATTAGTTTCATGTTAACTGCTACTCCCTAAATCACAAAAACTCAAAATCTACGACTGGTATGTTCTACCAGCCCCCCCCCCCCCAATAATTATGCCCCTCATACGCCTATGTTAACTCACAGTAAAAAAGTTGCCATTCTTTATGGTGAGTTTGCAGTAATTTTCTGGATACTGTTTGTATTCTCCGAAAATTAACAGTTTTTTAAGTTGTGTGCATGCGTACTAGTAGTCAAGATTTTTTCTGAAATAGTAGGTGATGATGAGACAAATAAACGAACAAAAACAACAACAACAAAAAAACAACAAAAACAAAAAACAACAACAAAAAACAACAAAAAACAAAACCAAACTACAGCAGCAACAAACCAAAACAAAACAAGAAAGAAAGAAAAAAGGCTGACTACAAAAGACCGTCCAGTTCAGGGGGTAGGGTTGGCCTGGCCGTGGCGGTGCAGCCATAGACTTGTAAACCGACTAGTAGTTGGTTTACGGATGACACCTGACGATTAATTTTCCATAAAACCGCAGTACTGGTCCGCGATCCGGTGGAGTTGGTCCGGTAGAATTTGCGCATGTGCAAGATAAATGCAATGGTCATAATTTTAGCGAGCACAAATTTAATTCTGCACTGTCTGTGTCAGCCAACCTGAAAATTTCTGTACTCGTCGTATACAGTGGAACTCCTCTATTCCAACCCCCTGAAATGGGAACCCCTCTATTCCAACCCCCTGAAATGGAGACACCTCTGTATACAGTGGAACTGCTCAAATGGTGATAGTGTCATTAAAGGTTGGTGCACAGGTGACCATATTCCAGCAAGTACTTGTGAGGCATGAATAGAATTAAATGTTTAGTTCCTAATGTCATTCACACTGTACAGAGTCATTGGAGCCAAGTGCATGAATTTTCAACCCAATTTGGCTCTCATCATTTAGCTATAGCTTCGAATTGTCACAGACACTATTATTATCTTCACTCTGAGACTCAAAAGAGTCAATATTGACTTGAGGATCATTTCTAGCTATAGCAGAGTGATCAGCCAATGATTCCTTGGCGAAGTACAGTGATAAAATCTTTTTATCAGAGAGCAGTAGGTCTCTCTATGTAGGGAATCTTTATTTAGTATATCCATCCAACAATTCCTACATATGTACGTTATACCATGTCACACTTATAGCTAGCTGTAAGTTATAGGAAGCTTCAATAGCAACAATTTCGGGGATAGTTGGTTGGGTATACAGAACAAAGATTAACCCCATATCCTTTATTTTTTAAATTTCATTTCATAGGAATGATAGCTACTTCAATAAAGTGGCTAAACAAGAGTTCAAGGGGTATTGCACCACATTTGAGAAGGAGGATTTTGACCTGGAGGATTTTGACGACCTGACTAATTAATTTTTTGACCAATGTGTGAGGAATCGATAAAGGATTGGAAAAGTGTGTGAAATTGATGGAGGAACTGTGTGAGAAATTGGAAACACAGAAGAAGGAAATGTGTGAGGAATTGGAAATGGAGATGATGGAAATGTGAAAAGAAGCGTGTGAAATTAATGAAGGAAATGTGCGAGATATTGACGAAAGAAATTGGTAATGTGTGAGAAATTGATGAAGGAGGATTTTTGTGAGCATGTATTTCAGAAGATTCTAGAAGCTCACTGCTTCAATATCCAACCTGGGTGTCTGCAGCATCACTGCTTCCCAGTGAATACAGGGAATTGAAGGAGTTATGTGCCAACTGGTTGCATACTTGACTTATATTATGTACAACTAATACTGAGTGGGAGAGTTACCCAAGTTGCTAGTTGGGGTGTGATCTGGTTGTCAGCCAGTCAAAATTGAATTGAGCTAGCAAGCTGTAGGTGACTGGAGTCTCTAGAGGGAGATGATCACATTCAGTCATGTGAATGTGGAAACTAGGTCTCACTCGTTGTCCCTTTATCAATCTAAGTGCTCTGTTAATAGTGCTGTCCTAGGGCTGTCCCAAAATAAGTGTGGCCAGTCAATATTTGAAGTAGAATTGCAATTTTTCAGTGCACTAACTTGGCAATCTACTTAAATTCAATATTTATCCATGAAAACTTTCACTTTTCAAAATAACCCCACATCCATAATTTGTAAGTGTGTACACTGTATACGTAAAAGAAGGAGTTAGTTTATCTCACTTGGTTGTTTTCTCCATCCACTTATGAAATTAATAATATTATTATGAAAGTATCAGGACAATACTAGCAGCTGTTCTGTTAGACTGCAAAAAAACGTTACACCCTTGCCCAGTTTAGCTTCTCCTTTTTAGTAGCAAGTGCCCAACTGAAGTAACAATAAAGAATGATCATTAACCAGTGCAGACATAATGATCATACTGGGTTGGAATCTGTTGTCCCCAAGCCAAAAGTGGCTCCTTTTTGCTGTTGGCAACTGGATAACTTCTAATGAGTCACACTTTTAATCGATCTCTGTGATTTATTATTATTATCAGTTGAAACCAAGGGAGGGAAAGAGTCTTGAGCTGTCCAGTGAAATGGTCTCACAGAAGCATGGAAGTGAATGCATTATGGCCTAGACACTATGAAGTAAATCCAACAATCATGGGCCTCACAAGTGGGAGTAGAGTAGTGTCAACTTAGTTTTATGCCTTAAATTTGCAGGCACAATAATCATTGCCACTTTGGAGAAAAAGAAACTAGTGAACTGAAAACCAGCTTCAAAGTACTTCTTGAACATAATGATAGGATACTTGAAGGGTATCAGTGATTCAGAAAGGAACAGGTTGTTGGGAAAATTCATAAAGAAAGTTAAGGATGGAACGAATATCTCTCTCTGTCAGTGGATAGACTATTCAGTTATATGAAGCTTGGTTGTTCACTGAAGTGGTACAAACCATGCATCCATTCTCAAAGAACTTGCTGAGAGTGTTGGAAGTCTCAATGAGTATGAGAAATACATAAAGATATTTTGTGCCTATTTGAGGAGGAGGATTATGAGTAAGGATGCTGCAGGCAAGCAGAGGAGTATACAATTGAGGCAACTGAGGCACTCGCCTCAGTGAAAATTTGGGACATGTTGCAGATATTATAGAAAATTGATCTATGCAGTATATGCATGAGCTTATCAGTAAAATGATTGATTCTAGATCTCCAAATTTTTATTTTTTATAAAAAAATGCTTTGCACTCTGCACGGGAGGGGGCACACTTCCCTCCCCCTCGCCTTGGTTTTATGGCCACGCGATCCACTGTACACCAATTTGGCCTCAGTGAAATAAAAACCTGGCTACTCCCCTGGCAAGGTGAAGCTTGCTGGAGACAAGGAATGGAACAAGGAGTTACTGGAGGGTGATTTAGCCACCATTTCTGACATACCATCTTTTATGCATCAGATACGTACCTCTGATCCAGAATCCAATGGTGGTAAGAATATCTGTTTTATGGTGTTGCATTGTGATCTTTTCCATGTGTGTTCATTAATGTTGTAGCTATGTATGCTTATGTAGTCAATTCTCAATCTGCAGATGGTGCAGAAAAAAATGGAAATATTATTTCACTGGGGCTGATGGAGAAAACGTTACGAGAAAATTTCACTGGGAGTGTAGCTAGTGATAAGTTCAGGTTTCTTTTCTAAGCTACCTGTACTTGAAACTTCTCATGATGAAAAAAAGGGTGAGTACAAAAATAATATCCATTGGCTTACGTATATATTGTACCTCATGTATGGACTTAGATGCATAGGTATGTATGATTGATGGTCATGCCAATTTGCATCTTATTTCTTGTACAGCCTGCTTTGTGTATGACTTAACAGAGGTACAAAAAAAATGGGTATGGAGCGTCCCTCTTGATCGTAACAAAACAAGATCTGAATAATCAAGACATCACAAAGGTTATGAAAAGTCAGGATCCACAAAATGCCCTCTTGATCGATCATGACATCACAAAGAATGTGAAAAGTCAGGATACACAAATGGATAATAATGAAGTTTCACCAAGCCCACAAAATAATAAGGTTTCTTACCGAATATACATCGAAAGACTGTGATAGTAACTAGTAACCTGTCTGTTTTCTTTCTTTTTAATTAATTTTGTTGAGACTCGCGCGCAACACAAAATCTCAGACCCATTCCGGAATGAAAAGGAGTCGTAGGGCCCCTCAGCCTCAAACTCACGCAATAAGGGTAGTCACCTGGGGAAGTCCCGGGGATAGACCCGCGCCGCGCCAATTGCGCGCAGTGCGCAAGATTCACAAGGCTGCTGGCGCGGCATGGCGCATGCGGTCGTGCGCGTGGGCGTCACCGACTACTACGCATGCGCATTGAATGAGTTTTGCGTATGACCTTTGACCCTCATTACTGCGGTTTTAGGGAATCTTGGAACAAAGACGGCCGGCAATAAACATTAAACCGTAGTCAGCGCATGCGCAATTGTGCATAGTTACCAAAACAATCGATGATGGCTCAGTTAGGACGGGTGTTAGTTATTCTCCAACGAATATCCTTACTATAAGGGCTTCTCCTACCTGGTTCACTGGCCATTGTAAGCTGAGAAACGATCTGGAGCCTTAGTTACCAATGTGCTTGAGCATGCGCTTGAGCATGCGCACTTTCTCGTGTTCCAAGATTTCCTAAAACCGCAGTACTGTGGTTTTATGGAATCTTGCACAAATCGGGGTGATTGCATAAGAAGGCGCTGTGGCCCATGGCATTACTGGCTTAAGGCCTTATGGCCAAGGATTGTGTGGCCTTAGGACTATAGTTGCACACAATAATGAGGAGCTGAGCATAACCATAGATACTATGGATAAAGCATGTGCGCATGCTTTATCTATTTTAGATCCCATTGCGCATGCGCGTAGCTACTGTAGTCCATAGTTACAAACATCAGTACTGTTTGGTTTGCTATAGCTAGTTGAGTTATGAAATGGCGGCAAGAATAGTCCATCCTCCTGTTATAGCTATCTATAAATCGGGGATACTCCCCGAGCACGAAGGGTACAAGTATTTTGTGCCTGCCCAGTCCGAAGATCAAAGAAGGCGGCGTATGAAACACCAGCTTGCTGTAGACCAGCTAGAATGTTCCTTCTTTTATACTAGCTACTCTCAGAAAAGCTTGTTGGGTAACGTGGAATTTTAATATTATTCATTGACCACGTTGCACGTTTATAATGACATGATATTCATAACGTCAACAAGCTTTTCAGAGAGTATAGTAGCCAGCATAAAAGGCAGAACTTCAACAACTTCTTTAAGCTGTCTTACAGCATTCAGCATAGCCTGGGGATGCAAAAAATTAGTGCACTCCTACAAAATTAGTGCACTCCTACAGAATATTAGTGCACACTTGCTGATTTAATGCACATAGCAACCACATAGCAACGGGATCTAAGTAATATTTAGTTCACTCTTTTCTAGCTCTAAGTGTTTTAATGCACCTGCACGAGAATGATGCTATAATGCTCGAGGTGAATGTAATGCACGAGCCGAAGGCGAGTGCATTGCATCACCGAGAGCATTATAGCATCATTCGAGTGCACCATGCATTAAAACACATGGAGCTAGAAAAGAGTGATCTAAACATTTTAGTGCTGGTCACATGACTTGTGACCAATCAAATTCCAGTTGGTCCTTACAGAATCCTAGCCCTAGCCTAGCCCTAGCTAGCCCTGGTACCTAGCAAGCTCTGACACACTTTGGTTCAGTAAGAATGCTCTAATTTAATGATATTCAAAAAAATAAATGAGGTAAATTCCTGAGGTTTTCCTGTTTGAAACCCAATGTAAAAAGTGAAATGCTAAAGTCTATAAAAGAAAACATTAAGACATACATTTACTGTAAGCACTAGGGACTGAGGCTGGAAGGTCATAGTCCTAGTGGATCTTCCACTAGGCTCCTATGTACCTTCAGCACAGTTTCTCAAGTGTGCACTAAATATTTAGTGCACATGAAAGTGTGCTTTATGAGATTTAAAGCACACTTTTCAGAGAATCTGATTGGTCACAAGTCATGTGACCAGCACTAATGATACTATAATACACTACGGCATAGATTTACTGTATGAAATAAATTTTAGCTCAGAATTTCAAGTAGTCTGGCAAATATTACTATAGTGGTTAATGGGACTGTATTCCCTCTCACACTTGATGGAATCAATTGCTGTTGCCCATTTTCTGATCAAAAGGCATGTAAACTTTAGGTACATGGAATAGTAATGTTAGTTTTTGTATTAGCTGACATATATTGTCTCTAGCCAGGGTTTCATCTAGGAATTTCACCTTGGAGGGGAAGCTCATGGAACGTGTGGCCATAAGGGGGGGGGGGGGGGGGGGGGGGGGGGGATGTGCCCCCTCCTGCACAGAGCACAAAGCCAAAAATGCTTAAATACTTAGAAGTATTCAAAATGCTTGGATCCTAAAATATACTACTTAGAAGTATTCTTTGTCTTTCTTTTGGCAGTATCTTGGGGGGGAAGCTGGGTCAGGTTGGAGGAGAAGTTGACCTGTTTGGGGGGGAAGCTTCCCCTGCGCCCCCCTCCTTAGATGAAACCCTGCTAGCATTTGCAAGTGGTGTTAAAACTGTAATCCCTCTCCCAAGAAATAGATTAACAATTTTGCAACTGTATTAGTTATTTCAGGGAAAGGATAGAACAGTAAATGGAATTGGTGCATTCGTTTTCTATACAATAGTCATCCTATGGAGATGGCAAGCTTACTATATTTCCCCCCTAATATCCATAGGGTCCACAGGACAACTGACTGAGCCGAATTCTTGAGGTGGATGGTGTCAAAATCCAACAGCCAAAAGCTGGAAGTATTGCAATAATGCTGATGAGGGAGAACTGAGCAGAAACTGGCGGATAACTTCGGGGCAAAATTATCTAGCTATAATAATAATGAATCTATGTCTAATTTTAATACCAAAAGTCATTCTGGCCTTTCTTTCAAATCAATCACATAAAATTAATGTATAATGAGCAATGATAGGTACTCATAGTTATAGTTACAAGGAAAAAAGTTTAATAACTTCCTTCCTCAGACTCTCCAACTTCAACTCTCTGACTCTGTACCTAAAAGGAATGGACTCTGGACTGCTGCTCGCCCAGCATTAGTATAATGCTCTGACACCAATAGAACACTTGATAAGCTGACAGAAAAGCCCAACAGCTTCTACGATCCTAGGCCTCTAGCTGTAAAAATAGCCAAATTGGAGGACGCACGATATGCACACTCAGGGGAGGAGCTATTCAGCAACATTATTTTTGTAAGAGGAGCAAATTTCGGCTCGGGGAAGATAAAGACTATAGCTAGTATCGATCGGTGGATGTCAGTACCCCCCCACCCAGAATACAAGTGTCCAGGACTGCATGCCAGGACAAGCATAAGGGAAGCAGAAATCACCTGATCAACCTATTAGACAGATGTCGCACTTGAAAGTCTCCTTTGGTAGCTAAGAAGGAGTCATTCGTTCAAAATCAGACACATCAAAGGAATCAAAGTCAAATAATGGTGGTAATGTGGGTGACATAGTTGCTGGTGAGGGCATAAATAATTTAGTAGATAATCTTTTAAGAAACTGAAAAAAAAAAAAAAAAAAAGATTGAGGTTCCTAAAGGACCAGTCATAAAAATTTTTTGTGCAATTCTGAAGTGGCGAGAGAGATATGGCCTAACAAAGAGTATTCTTGCATCTGTGAAATCACATGACCTTCCCCTTCTCTATTTTGATTTCTTCCAGTCTCCTGAATAGGTTTCCAGGTGATAAGTGTATAATAATGGACATCCTTTTGTAGAGGTTGTCCTCTTTATGGACAAAAGTACATTTAAATCGTCCTTTGTCGAGAGGTTTGTCCTCTTTTCTTATCAGAGTTCCAAGTGCTGTACAACCCTTTCCCTCTTCATTTGAATAATTGTTTACAGCATGGGAGATTTTCCCTCTGACCCTCTGATCTGCTGTTCCAGGTAGTGCAGGATCCCATCTTGTATTGTACCAATATCAAGGCATGTTGAGAGGAAGCCAATCATTGAGTGCTGGCAAAGTACGTATTGTATGAAGTCATTGGGAAAGTATTTATTTCCCACAGAATTTTCATGCAATAATTTTTTTCCCTCCAAAAATGCAGTTGTTAGCGGAATAGCTATAAGAGGTGTGGTCAGAAGTGTAACCTGGATGAATGCAAGCTGTGTGGACCATGTCAGCAATAAATACAGTGACTATAATTTAACTTTTCATAACTCAATGAAAAAAATAAAATTGCATGAAATTAAGGCAATTATCATCAACAGTAGAAAAAATAGTCTTGTACTCAGTATGAAAAATTAACAAAGATAATAAACAACGGAAAAGTACAGTGAAAGTTAAAAAAATTAGTCTGCTCATGGGATTTGGGTACATTACTGACTGCCTATGAATTCGGAGTCTATTTCGTAATCATGGGAGCATCCTTCCCCACCTCTTCCATGTAGATGTTGGAGTACATTATTATCACCAAAATCAGCTGAAGATGGTATGCTCTGATCGACATGCACACACATCGGTGAAATGGGACTCGAAAATTGTAATTCACTGCTTGAAAATTGAGGACACCCTTCATAACTCTCGATACTGGATGCAGGAGAACTGCCAGCACTTTCAGAAGAAGATATCACATCATCATGAGATGTCCTTTGTCTGTCAGAGGCAAATTGAGGACACCCTACGTAACTCTCAATACTGGATACATGTACAGGAGAACTGTCAGCACTTTCAGAAGAATCGTCATGAGATGTCCTTGGAACATTTACAGAAATCGTTCTGCAAGCAGGTAACTGCTCAAGGAACATTTTGAGCATTCTAATTTCTTCAATTGGTAGATTTCTGTCTTGGGGGTTCAACTGAACATTTAATATGTTCTTGATACTGTAAAGAAGGTGGTCTAAATTCGTCTCGAAACCTTCAAGAAATCTCAAAATAAGATTAGAAATATCCATTGACTCTCTAAAGTTGCTCTCGCAGTATTGCTGTTTACCCATCATGATAAGCTCATCTGTTATAAGACGATAGGTTCTGTCGGGAGGGAGCTTCCTCATGATGGACTCAAAAAAAGATACCTTAGAAGAAAAAGAAAAAATAAGTTAGCAAGCTGGATTAACTACTTAATGGACTTACTATTCCTTCAAAGAGTTGTTGCTGACTCAGTCTGCTGTCTTTTACTTCGTAGTGAGCAAGTTCACCACTCTCCAGTTGCAACTTCAGGGAGGTCACCTTCGGCTTTACCTCCCTCTCCTCATTCATACGTTCTCTGTCTCTCCTCTCAGCAATAAAATCATCTTCATGCACCTGCAATTCAATTATAAATTGTAGAAATACTATTTTTTTGGTGACCAGACATTTTGGTTCATAACTCCTTCCATGACCTTGATAATAGTCTCTTATTTCTCACAGCTCATCACATATTTGTGGTGGACCTTTGATATCCCTAGCTGCAGTGAATCAGTGTCACAGTTCAAACGATTTTTTTTGCCAGGTGTTGGGGTTCACTCACAGACGCGGGAGTTTGGGAAGAATAATCACAGTAGATCAGAATCAGCTTTTTTCAAAATAAGAAAATCACTTGGACTGACTATATAGCTACTATGACACAATTCAAATACTGGATGGAATGTATGATGTGTGCATGTTGATTAAAGTGATTATTATGTTCAAAGTTATATTTTATCAGCATTGTTCTGTGTTGATGACTTGGGAATGACTATTCCCAACACCCCTCTCCACCTCTCCTGGGCGTAAGCCGATGTCTTTTTTGTCTTCCTCCCAGGCTTGTCGTGATAAGCCGTCGGCATTGCCATTACTTACTCCAGCTCGGTGCACGACTGTGAAAGAGTACGGCTGAAGAGATAAAGCCCACCTTGTCAAGCGATGGTTTGAACTGTACATTCTGTTGAGGAATTGTAAGGCACTGTGGTCAGTCATGATCGTAAATTCCTGTCCAAGCAGATAGACATCGAAATGTTTGAGAGAATTCACAATTGCAAGTAGTTCCTTTTCTGTGGCCGAGTATCTTGTTTCTCGCGGCAAAAGCTTTCTTGAGAAATATGCAATTGGATGATCAAATCCTTCTTCATCCTTCTGGCTAAGGACTCCACCAACTCCTCGTTCTGAAGCATCTGTTTGGAGATAAAATCGCTTGCTGTAATCTGGACATTTTCTGATTGGTTTTCGGATAAGGAATTCCTTGAGATGTTCGAAGGCGTCTTGGTGTGCTTGGGTCCATTTCACTTTCTGCGGTTGGTCTTTGGATGTAAGGTCAGATAAACATGCAGACAGAGATGCGAAATTTGGAATAAATTTTCTGTAATATCCGACAAGTCCCAAGTATGATCTGACATCTTTCTTTGTTAGTGGTCGAATAAAGTTTTTGATGGCATAAATCTTGGCTTCGTCTGGCTTGATATTTCCTTGTCCAATGACATGCCCCAGGTAAGAACAGGTAGCCATACCAAAGTTGCATTTGGAAGGTTTTGCTGTAAGCCCAGCGGTCCTCAAGCGGTTGAAAATTTCAGTCAGGTGGTTAATGTGGTCATTCCAGGTAGTACTGAAGACAACAATGTCATCTAAATATGCGGCTGCATACTCGTGTGTACCCGATAGAATCCTGTCCATCAATCTCTGGAATGTAGATGGTGCATTCTTTAGCCCAAAGGGCATAACTTTGAAACGAAACTTTCCAAGTGGTGAAGTGAATGTTGTCTTGTCGATGTCCTCTGTGTTGACTGGCACTTGATAATAACCCTTGGATAGATCCAGTGTTGTGATGAATGCTGCATTTCCAATATTGTCCAGAAGAGTATCAATTCTTGGCATAGGATAGGGGTCATCTGTTGTGGCCGTGTTAAGTTTTCGATAATCAACACATATTCGAACTGTTCCGTCTTTCTTCTTAATTGTCACAATTGGTGATGCCCATGGTGCATCAGATGGCTCGATGATGTCTAGTTTCAGTAACTCCTCCACTTCCTTTCTCACACCTGCCATCCATGGTTGAGGAATTCTCCTTGGATGCTGATGAATGGGTACTGCATTAGGTGTCTTGATTGAATGGTATTCCAAAGTAGTGCTTCCAGGTGTTGCATCTAGAACATCTTTAAATGATTTCCCCAAGTTCTCAATGTCCTTCCGCTGATTTGGCTGGAGTTGTTCTGAAATGTTTGGTGTCTTGCCCAACTCAATCTCCAAGGGCTGAACTGATATCTCTGCCTGCTGGGTATCCTCTTCTTCATCTGGTAGAATCAGACTGGCCTCCAAGACTTGAGTCTTTGGTTGAGTCCATTCCTTGAGCGAGTTGACATGAATTTGTCTTTGTTTCTTCCTTGCTTCCGGCACTTCAATCAGGTAGGATGTTGGTGAAAGTTTCTTCAGTATCTTGTATGGTCCTCTCCAAGGTGTTTCCAGTTTCTCCTTAGCTGTTGGAATCAGAGCTAACACGAGGCTTCCTTCTGGAATATCTCTTTCAATTGCTTTTCTGTCAGCGTACTTCTTGGCTGCGAGCTTGGCTTTCTGGTCGGCTTCGTGGGCTGCTTCTCTACAGGCCATCAGTCTTGTTCTGAAATCTTCAGCAAATTCCAGGGCTCGTCTTGGAAAGTGTCTGCTCCCCGTGAGCTTTTCATATAGGAGGGAAAGTGGTCCTCTTGTTCCTGGTCCTAGCAATAATTCCAAGGGTGAAAATCCTGTGGCAGAACATGGAGAGTCTCTTGCTGTAAAGAGGGCTGTGTACAAATACTTGTCCCAATCTTGTTTCTCTGGAATAGACTTTCTCAGGCTTTGTTTCAATGAGCGATGAAATCTTTCCAACATTCCGTTGGTTTCCGGATGGTAAGGAGTGGTCTTTATGTGGGTAACATCCAGGCTGTCAAGCAATGCTGCCATAACTTCTGAGGTGAAATTCGTTCCTTGGTCTGAAATAAGTTCTTCTGGTAAACCAAACATGCAGAAAACATGGTTCTGCAATGCCTCAGCAACCGTCTTTGCCGATGTCTCTTTCAGTGGTACTGCCAATGGAAAACGAGTACTGTGATCAATCACTGTCAAGATGTATTTGAAGCCTTGTTTTGTGCGTGGTAGCGGACCCACAATGTCTATGGCTATCCTCTTGAATGGTTGATCCACGGCTGGTAATGGTTGAAGCATTGCTCTTCGTTTTGGTGCTCCTTCTTTCTGACAGGTAGAACAGCTCCTGCAATATTGGAGTATATCACGATTTAGTCTCGGCCACCAAAAGTTCTGCAGGATTCTCCACTGAGTTCTTCTTCTGCCTGTGTGGCCTGCAAGGAGAGATGAGTGTGCAAGACTCAGGATATTTTCCACAAGCTTCTCTGGAATGACCAGTTGGAGGATTGGCTCCCCAATTCGGTTGGTTGACTTATGGTAGAGCAAGCCATCTTGTTCTGCAAACACTGGATCAGTCTCGTCCGTTGCTCGGATCAATGGTATTTGTAGACCTGGGTCTTCTCTCTGCAGTTCCTTCAGCTTCTCAGTAGTGATGTTATCCAGGACTCCAGTAGTCTCTGCTATCATCCAATTCTCCCTGCGTTTCTGCCTTTTCGAACTCCTGCTTTTCCTTGGTCCCTTCTCATTCCCTGGCTGGATTAGTGAGTCATCTACCTGTAGCAGGTCCATTGTGTTGGTATCTCTCTCCTCTGGCATAAAAGAGTCTTCCTTTGTGCTTTTATCCAGATCTACTTGATCTTGAGCAGCACTAGAAATGTGTGGATCACCTTCCTCTTCTGGTGTAGAAAATTCATCTATCACACTTTCATCTGGATTTAGTTGGTCTTGAACAGTACTTGAAATATTCTCCTCCTCTTGTGTTAGCTCCTCGGCAACTTCCAGAATGGTAACAGGTTCTCCTTCATCCAGACCAACTGCTTTTGGAGTGGCTTTCGAGGCTTTGGTTTTCTCCTCTGCTTCTGCTAGTTCCTTCTCCAGCTTCTTTTTCTGGTAGCGTGTGAGTACTTCATCGGATCGTAGAGGGCAGATAATATTTCTCTTATCCATCTCTTCGAAAAGTTGCTCGTTCCACAGGTCTTGAAGTCTTTTATTTACGTTGTAAATGCTTTCGATATCTGTCCCAAGCAGGGCAGCCCTGTTTAGATGTTTCGATACCACTACTTCACCTTCGAACAGTTGTTTTCCAACTTGAATCTGAACCTTTGCTGTAGGGTAAGTTTCCTTCCCTCGGTTCCCGAACTCCACCTCAATGGTCTTCCCAGTGTAGTTCTCCCTTGGTACTGCCGTTGGGTGTACCAGTGTCACATCTGAGCCTCCATCAATTTTCAACCCCTGGTAGAACTGTCCACAGATGAGTCCATGTACTTCCAAGGGCCTCTTATCTCTTCTTGAGTCACTCAATTGGCATTCGTCTGTGATCTTTGTGGGGCACCTTGCAGCGATGTGCCCTGGCTCTCCGCACTTGAAACACTTCCTTATGCTAGGATCACGGGGCACATTTGGTTTCTCTATCTTCTTCTCAGGTGCTGGAGTTTGTTCTTCCTTATGTGGCTGGGAGTTAGGTTGATGAGTATCTTGCCTCTGCCAAGTTGGTTTATTGAAGGGCTTGTTCCCTCCATAGGGTCTCCTGTAATGCTTCAGTGATTCTGGATCCATTCGCTTGTTGATGTAGTAGCTGTCCGTCACCATTGCCACTTCTTCAGGCTTAGTGATGTGAAGGTTCCTGAGATGAGCTGCTACATGTGGTGGTAAACATTGGTAAAATCGTTCAATTACAATGGCATTTCTCATGTCCTGTGCTGTCTCACAGTGTTCGGTGAACGTCTTGAGCAGACGCTGAAGATTGTTCATGTAGGCAATGAAGGATTGTCCTGCCTGCTTCTCTGCTTCCATGTACCTTGCTCCACACGACTGAGCAGTAACTCCATATGCTGCCAAAATTTGCTTCTTCACCTCCTGATAGTTGTTAATATCCTTGTCTGCGACCATTGTGCAAGCAGACTTGGCTTTGCCAGTGAGCAGAGGCCTCAGAGTGCTCATCCAGTCTCCAGATTCGATTTTCAGTTCCTTCATCTGCATTTCGAAAGTCTCCAAATAGGCTTCTACCGATGTGTCAGTGGTCAATGGCGTCATCGTTCGTAGAATTGTGGTTTTTCTTGCTTCCGCTTTCTCTCGTGCAACTCTTCTCCCCTCTGCCAACCGTGCCTGTTCTTGTTTTTCCCTCTCAAGGCGTAGCTTATCTTGCTCGATCTTGATTCTCTCCTGCTCTGCCCGTAGAAGTTCCTGATGTCTTCGCTCCTGTTCTTCCTTTTGGCTTTCCAGTTTTTGTTCCTGCAATTTATTCTGTTGCCACATCAATGTCAGCAATTCTTGAAATTGTTGATCCTTCTTGTCTCGCTCTTCTTGGCGTTGTTTCTCTTTCTCTTCTTGCTTTTCCTCTCGTTCGGATTCACGTTCTTGCTCCCGGCGAACGCGGGCTAGCTCTTGCTCTAGTCTCAGCTGCTCCCTATTTTCCTCTCGCCTCACCACTTCCTTCATATAACTGAGCATTGCTTCCATAGGATTATTTTGTGCCGCTGCCTCTTGGAATTCATCGTCGCTATTAGACCTATCGACCGATTTAGCTCTAGCTCTCCGCCTCGTTCCTGCGGGTTCCCTTTCTTCTAGATTCTTCTTCTGACGTACTTTCGACATGGGGATTAGGGGTGGAGGTATTCTCTTGCTTCCAGATGTCTGTACCAGGGCCACCTAAGCCTCTCCTTGTATAGAATCAGATCTTCAGCTTCCGCTGCCAGACCAGTGAGTCCTTCTTTTTTCTTTTCCTTCTTTGTCTAAACTACTGCAGTCTTCTCCACAAGCCTCCCTTCTTGAACCGCTGCCACCAGGTGTTGGGGTTCACTCACAGACGCGGGAGTTTGGGAAGAATAATCACAGTAGATCAGAATCAGCTTTTTTCAAAATAAGAAAATCACTTGGACTGACTATATAGCTACTATGACACAATTCAAATACTGGATGGAATGTATGATGTGTGCATGTTGATTAAAGTGATTATTATGTTCAAAGTTATATTTTATCAGCATTGTTCTGTGTTGATGACTTGGGAATGACTATTCCCAACACCAGGTAACAAAAATAGTGAGCTATGCATGTCTGACTATAAAGTAGAGAGCAATTGGAAAGGTCATGGGGGGGTATCACGAAGGAGTTATGAATCAAAATGTCCAGTTGCCAAAAATATCCAAAGGGATTACTACATAGCTCACAACTCGATTATAAGTACATATTAACTGTTCGGTGCTGGTTTCTTGCTGTTCTAACTACCCTTAGTTTGCTTATAAGCTCTATTTCTTCTTCTTCTGGCAAAGCTTACCTCACTTAAAAGTGACTATTTTCTGCACGGGCCACCTTATTATGTGGTACTCTAAATAATGCCCACCCAAATTATCTCACTGTCAAAAGGTGGTTTGTTTCCTGTGGAAATAGAAGTGCATATGCCTAATAATGAGCAAATACAGTACTGAAGATTCACTACACTTCTAGCACTTGTACTAAATCGACCTATTTTTGCATTTGGAAATAATAGTGAATTCCAAGGTGGAAGAAGCCGGTATCCTTATTGCATTCACTACAACATATCACAAATTCTAAAGCCAAAGACTTAACCTTTACCCTTGATGTAGCAATCTCCTTCCTCTTGCTGAAGATTCTCTCTTCTGTGCATTCCTTTTCGTCCTTCAGTGCAGAGCGGTTTTCACCTTGAGCCTGCTCCTGATTGTTGGTGTGCAATAACTATAGAATTCAAGATAAGATGATCAGTAAAATCTTTGATAAACACAAATGAAAGACTATTGCACGAAATTCAAAACTCATTTGAAAAACAGATTTCAAAATTGACTATTTCTCTATAACGGCAACTACATACTAAGTAGAAAATTATATGCCGGCCATCTTAGCCATTGCATAGATAGTTCAGTGAGGCTAGCAGGACGTAGAAGAGCACAGCATAGGCTTAGCCAGCCCAATAGCAAAATAAGATTGTTGCAGATTATCTGCGGGTGCAGACTAATAAGATAGCTGTACTGCTATCTGAAAGACTTGCTATTTTCGACTAAAGTTCTGCTACAAAAAAATATTATTGTTGGTATAGGGTCATCAATTTCTTGAATTGTCTTATTGCCTAGCAACAAGGGTTTGGGAAAGCACCTAAAAATTACACCCCATGAAATCCACCCACTATACAGTTTACATTTTGTTAACTTACTGCATCACCATCAGGGGGCACTTCTCTTTTGAACTGCTCGTACATGTCAGCTAAACGATTGTCAGCTAAACGATTATCAGCACGCTGAAAATAATGACTCATGTTGGGTAAATGAGAAGAGGCACTAGGATGCAATTCTCCTGATTCTCGATCATCTTGACCAGGACGAGGATATTTCTGGTGGGCCAAATGAGAAGAAACATTAGGACGTAATTCTCCTGATTCTTCATCAGGATGAGGCAGTTGATTGAACATTTCTTTTTGTCTTGTGGAAGTCAAGGAAGTACCATATGATAAAACACTTGTGCCTCCTATCAAAGGCATTTCTTCGAATTCTTCCCCGGCAGCACTGTCACTACGGATATGAGTCATGTGATTTTGATCCTTCAAGATGTGGGTTCTGATTGGGGGAGGCATGGCATAGGGAACATGGCTTCTGATTGGAGGGGGCATGGCATACGGACGAGTGTTTTGGAAATTAGTGAGCATTTTAACGGTAACGGCTTGATCACCAGTTTGAGCACCTTGCTTGCCATCACCTGGTATTCTAGAATGCAACACATTATTTTCTCCTTCCGCAGAATCATGCCTACCACATCTTGAGCCATTTCCCGTTGAGTGGGTCTTTCTAACAAGTAATGCAGTGCTCTCTTTTTGTTCCTGCTCTTCAACTCTCTCTTCTTCCTCCTCAGTTTCATCCTCTGAAAGATCATTTTGCTCGAAACTGTCATCACTAGAGCATACACTTGCTCTCTCACTCTGATCCGTGAATATTTCATTACCAAATAGTGAACTCCCAGTAGTAACAGTATCAACTGTGCAGCTGGCATCATTGATGATGCTAGGTGTAACAATGCCCAATGGATTATCTTTTACGACTCTTCCCAATGCTTCACTGGCTGAATTGAGTTGGGATGAATGATCTTCTGGTTCACTCAAGTCATTCAGTCCTGCATCAGGATCAGTATTGGGATCACTAGTGTTGAGATCAGTGTTAAGATCAGTGTTGGGATCAGCATCCCCCAGGGAACCTATGACTATGCGCTGTTGGAACAAGGCATCCATGAGGGTGTTGCCATCGTAGGGAATGTGGTCACTTCCTGGAAACTGAAGAGGAAACAAAATTACGGCAGACCAAAAAAAAGAAAAGCGTCTAGCTAAAGCATTCAGGGAGCTTGGAGTAAGAACTATCAAGCCAGTCATGGCAGGAATATTGGAGCGCAATGTCTTTGCTGTTACTTGCTCAGAAGTATTATCGCTTCCTCCAAGAACTCGTCTGTCCTTCTTTACAGCTGATTCGCCACAAGCCAGGCACAAGTCTGAAGTAGCCATCTCGGTTGCATAGACCATGTTTTCGCAACAACATTTGCGTGCTTTTATCTTATCACGTGCCGCATATAGTTTAATGATGTAATGCAAATTCCTTCAGCACAAGTCGTTGATGCTAACGACACCAGACCCTTTCCCTTCCCCCACCCACCAATAAAAGGAAGGTAAAGGGTCGGCAATGCCAGACTAGCCAGCATAAAGAGATATTCCAGCTACATATGTATGTATAGGAGTGTAATCTTAATCTTCTCAATCAGTTGTTAGCTATATATGTTGCAAAACATCGAGTGGGCATGGTTTGGTATCCAAAATGGGCATGGTTATGCAAAAGTGGGCATGGCCAAGGCAAAATTTTCCCGCACACATATTCTTTCCCCCCTATTCAAAAATCTTAGATAAAACCCTGACATGGGTCAAAAAGGTGGTCACATGATGGATATGTAACAGACATGACTTACAGGTTCCATTCGGGAAATGCCAAGGTGTACAGGGGTGTGGTCAAATGATTGAGGGGGAGAGAGAGGAGGAGGAGACTTGGGCTGAGGTCGGAATAGATCCTGCAACGAAGAAAAAATCATTATGTAATAAATCTCAAAGTCTCATGCGTTGAAATAGAATTTCACTGACATCATCTTGATCTCTTCTGGAGTAAGAAGCAACCCCAGTTGCTCTTGGAGGCAATGATGAGCCCAAAGCTCCTGGCTCATACACTCTGGCTGGTGGCAAAGAAGCAGAGGCACCACCTCCTCTTGCCAGCAACAGCGAAGAGGAAGGATCAATAGGCGTGAAAGCTCTTGGCGGAGGTAGTGACGAACTTGGTATGGAATTATCAGGCAACATACTCCGTCCTCTTCCTCTTCCTCCTTCTCTAGGTGGAGGACTTGGTCTCACATCCTGTTCTCTTCTAAGAGGACAATGGCCAGACTTTCCTCTGTCATTCAGTTCCAGTCTATGAGCATGGGAATGGGAATTGGATCCCACCTTCTCTTCTCTTCTCCTTCCAATCAAGGATTGTCCATACGTGACATGAGCTGGTCCTCCATCTGAGCTCCCATTGGTTGAATCGTCCTCATCCAATTGATTCATTCTACCCGAGTCAAGTCCTCTATCTCCACTGTCACCATCATCAGATGCTGAACCAATCAACACTTCGTTATCAGACACCTTGTTATCTGAATACACACCAAATCCTTGCACTGAAGAATTACTTGCCATCCACGTCTCCACGATCGTCCCAAGGTCGTGCTGGACTCCTTTGGACTCTCTCATCATCAGCCCGAGGTTGCTCATCAGAGAATTTGCTGACTCAAGAGATAGAGGGATGTAGTGGAACCTTTTGATGGCATCATGAAGAACTGCAGGAAAATCATAAGAATAAAAATGGAATAAGTCCGGTGGTCCAGTGGCCTCAGCAGATTAGGGTCCAATAGCCTACACAGAAATAACCAACAAACATGAAAGAAAGTGTTACAAGAAGCCTGGGATACATGCATTTGGGGAGCTCCAGCTGGCTGGCTGGGGAGCCAAAGTATCAAGACACAGAGCTAAGTGGTTGCATCACTACTGTAGTTGCTGTTTTTTGTTGTTTGCTAGCTGGCATAGAATAATGATAGCAAGTAAACTTTATACCTTCAGTCTTCAGTATGCATAAGTTCAGTGTATATATATGAGCTAGCTAGCAGTGTCTACAGACTCCACATTCTCAATTTGAATTATCATGTATTCCTGAGTTTTTATTCACATTTATGCTGTTGCTAGTCATCTTGCAGTCTCATGCAGCCTAGATAGAGTAGGCAATGGTTGGCAGCATAGAGTGTGCATTATATGGAGTATAGGCTATATAGTATGGAGCTGGAAATCGTGCCCTTCTTTCCGGAATAAAGCTTTTTCCAAAATTGGGCTCAATTTAAACACTCGAGAGTATTATCTAGACATTGTTGAGACTGAAGTTGGAGCATTCTAATCCCTAGTGTGGTGGATACACACACAGACAGACCGACTGAGTACTGTAACCCTTGTGGCCTGTTAGTCAACACACACAGACAGACCGACTGAGTACTGTAACCCTTGTGGCCTGTTAGTCAACAATAACTATGCCTATTGAAAGAGAAATGACTTCAGAAATGGCCATGCGAAGTTTTGAACATGAGATTCGAGTTATGACAGGGTTCTCCCCAGGCTTCTTAAGGCATAGTCAGTTCTGGTGGCTGGCTTCTCTCTTGGACTACACTTCAGAACACTCAAAACCATTGGGCCCCTCTTCTTCATGGTGATCGTGGTCATGCCCCAAAATTCTGGGGAGAACCCAGCAGATTAGGTGCCTGAGGTGTCTGCTAAGGTGTCTGAATCACAGTAGATGAGCTTCTTTATCTAAATTTAGAGTAGCTAAACAAGCTCCATACACAGTTTCTTGGTTTTGCAACTACCTAGAAATAGTGCTATTATGTATGTATCATTCAACAGCTTATTAGTTCTCTTCTCCACTGAATCGCAACTATTTATCAAAAGCCAAAAAGTAGGATGAGTGTGTCTACATGCATGAAAAACATGCTTACATAAGTGGTAACTCTGCTTACCTTTTTCACATATCTGGCCTTTTTTTGGATCGTTTTTGGCCAGTTCCCGAGCTTTTTCTCTGACTTCTGGCCTGAATATATCATCTTGAGCTTTCACAACAATTTCACTAGGCCTGGTTCCCTTTCCAAACTCTTGCTCCATTTCTTGCATTATATTTTTTCGAGATAGTTCATTGAAATAACGCTCCTGGTTCAAATCTTCACGACATTTCAGATTTTCTGCACTCAACCTATGATGGGATCAAGTTCATGATGACAAATTAAATCTCTGTTTAGGAAGACACAAACCTCTGAGCAGTTTGCTTCACTTCAATTGGTTGCGCTCTCTTCTTGGCCTCCTTGAGTTTCGTGAACTCTGGAATTATCATAGTGCCCATTATGGTGAATTTGTGAATTCTTGTCTCCAAGTCTGCTAGTCTCTTATAGCACTTGGTGAGTTTGACAGAGAGAGAGCTGCTCTCATCAGGAATGGCTGGTGTTTTGGGTATGATAGCCATCACATTTGCGCCAGCCTTCTTTGCACCTCCACTAGCCTCTTTATGAGTAACCTACAATGATATCAATAGATCATTCTGGGAACGAGTAAGGACAGTTTTATTGAATATAAATAAAAGGACAGCTTTTAGCATATAGAAATGTACAGTCTAGCACAGAATAAGTGTACATATCATGTAAATGTGTGTAATACAGAGTAATGACTCACCTTTGGTGAGGCTGAGGGAGTCTTTCCAATCATGTATCCAGATAGCAGATGGATAAATGGATCTTTACCTATTGGTGTATTGGATTGATTCGGTTCCTGTATGGAATAGCTTGATTTCGGTTCCATCGTTACAAATTCTGTACGTCTTGACAAGTCATTCAATTCTGAATCCATCGAGTCCAAGTTCGGAGCTGGACATGGGTCCAAACTTTTCAGAGGAGTACCTCGAATGTCCATTTTGAGCTTCTTGCTAGCATCTAAAGAGAATAAGAAAATAAATGAAAGAACAACAGCAGCAACAATAACAAGAAGAACAAGAACAACAACAAGAAGCTGTATTCTTACTTCTGGACACCCTCCTCTCCTCTGTGATGCCAGCCAGAACTTTCAACTTGTGCAATATAGGACAATATCTTCCACAGTCAGGCAGCTGCCACAACTTCAAGAAGTTTGTCACCTACAGTAGTTGGGCGTGAATGATAAGTACTAACAGTGGAACATATTATTATTTATAGGGGGAATTATAACAGGATATAAATGTCCACAGTTGGCCTGTTGGTCTGCAAGTATAGCAGGTGATCAAGTCACTGCAAAGTCAGTGCTATGTTACTAATTGGCCCTGGGAACTCCCTCAATCAAGCACTCTTCCATTTGAAATAGCTGCAGTGAACCCTGACCTGTTGCTCCCTGTCCTCCGGACTTCCTTTCACTATGGGGTCTAGTTCTTCTTGCCTGTAGCCAAGGTAACTGGCTATCGTCACCCACTCAGAGGTGGAGAAACAAATGAAGAAGTTGAAAACACCATTGGGAGGAGAGTAATCTGAAAATACAAAGGCCACGTAATTCCATGAGCATATCTCTGTCATTAATATTACAAGTAGATTCCTACCATTAATGCTCATGAATATCTCCCTATCATTAATGATTTACTCAATCATTAATGATTGAGTAAATCCCTGTCAGTAATGTCTGCCATAAGACTTAGCAACCTACTATGATGATATGATTATGAGTAGATCCCTGCCATTAGTACAGAATTGGTGGCCTACGTACATACCATGATCACTGCATAAGGCAGAGGTGTTTCGTCCGAGTGTCTTGGTGAGTATAAGTGCCTTGACCAGTTCGGCCATTTCCAACTTCCCTTGTCTTTTCATCCACATCTCCACGATCGTCCCGAGGTCATGCTGGACTCCTTTGGACTCTCTCATTGTCAGCCCAAGGTTGCTCATTAGAGAATTTGCTGACTCGAGAGATAGAGGGATGTAGTGGAACCTTTTGATGGCATCATGAAGAACTGCAGGAAAATCACAAGAATAAAAATGGAATAAGTCTGGTGGTCCAGTGGCCTCAGCAGACTAGGGTCCAATGGAGTCTGGTCTCTCTCCCCCCCCCCCCCCCCCCCCCCCCCCCCCCCCCCCCCCCCCAAGTCACATAACAGGAATACACAGAGGAAATAACCAACAAACATGAAAGAAAGTGTTACAAGAAGCTTGGTATTAAATTTTGGGGAGCTCCAGCTGGCTGGCTGGGGAGTCAAAGTATCAAGACACAGAGCTAAGTAAAGTTTTGTGGTTGCATCACTACTGCATCTTGCCTGAAGTTGCAAGTTTTGCCAAGACACAGTGCTATCCATGATCGATGGAACATGCGTCTTATTAGTAGCACTCGTAAATAGTTATACGCATGTACATGTATTGACTGACCCACTCAGTTTGGAAGCCACTTACTAAAAAGTCAAGAACAGAGGCTGAATCGTCTGAGAAGCTCGTATAGAATAATCTTCAGTATGCATAAGTTCAGTGTATATATAGCCAAATCTATGTGCCAAGTCTATGTGCCAAGGCATCAAGTCTAAGCTTGTTAAGACTTGAAATGAAGATGCAGCAGCTGGTGTACATAGTAGAAATCATGAGGTCCCCTATGTCTTATACAAACCTTGAGATTGAGTCACATCATCTTCAGGGATCTCTTCTATTTCATCTTCTTCAGGTACTGAATTAAATAATACAGCATTGACAATACAGAGGTTAAAGTACAGAGGTTAAAAATAGTTCAAAGTATAGTCCTCAGTATATAGGGGAGCCCTCAATACAGAGGTGGGGTGGCATACTAACCTGCATCTTTCATTTCGCCAAGAAGTTGATAATGGGAAGGAGGACCATTAGAGCCTTTGGAGGACTCAAACAGTGCCAGGTAAAGGGCAGATTTTTCAGGTGTCGGATCAGAATTAGAGCCATATTCACTTTGCACTGAATTAAATAATACAGCATTGACAATACAGAGGTTAAAGTACAGAGGTTAAAAATAGTTCAAAGTATAGTCCTCAGTATATAGGGGAGCCCTCAATACAGAGGTGGGGTGGCATACTAACCTGCATCTTTCATTTCACCAAGAAGTTGATAATGGGAAGGAGGACCGTCAGAGCCTTTGGAGGACTCAAACAGTGCCAGGTAAAGGGCAGACAGTCCAAAAGATCCTCTGTTCATCAAGAAATCAATCAAATGGGATACCTATAAAATAAATACATAATTATAATTGTGTATGTGTTTGATGAGCAGGAGGTGTCAAGTATTTTATCTTGAATCATCTATAAAGCATTCCATACTGTAGCAGTGTCTGCACTACAGAGTCCACATTCTCATTTTGAATTATCATCAGTGCCTGCATGTAATAATATACTTCTTGGAGAACTGCACAGATACGATTAAGCATGACAGTAGCAGCTAGCTAATGCAAAGCTTGTCATGTCATTAAAGATACTCCTGAGTTTTCATTCATACTTATGCTGTTGCTAGTCATCACACAGCCTAGATAGAGTAGGCAATGGTCAGCAGAGATACGCTCGAAATATAAATAACTAAGCTATCTATGCTACCTTTGGCACTTTGTCTCTAGGCTTTAGTTGGGTGCTTCATAGTGCCAGGAAATAAGCTAGAAACTAGCTCTAATTTCCTGTCTGGAAATAATGTTCATGTTGCTTATTCACTAAAATACTTTTTCTACTCAGCATGTTGAAAAAAACAAAAAAACAAAAAAAAAAACAACAACAACAACAACAAAAATGTGTTTCTACTCTTACTGGCACACTAGAGCTTTATTCTTCCAATCTCAGCGCTTACTACTCACTACATTTCATGATGTTTTCAGCCATTGCTCAGAAAATACTAATAGTTCAGCAAAGGTAAGCTGTCCAGCTTATGTGTTTGGAAATAACCTATCGTGCTCTAGCTGATGTTTGGTAATGCCATGCACCAGGTGATTCTTGTGGTTTTGGTTAAAGAAATACCTGTTCCTGTGGTTGATAAAAAGTGTTACTGAGGTCTGTTTCTGTCAAGACCCATCTCTCGAGGTAAGGGAGAAGATGCTTCACTTTGAGGCCTTTCTTGATGGATGGCTTCAGTTGAGCCAGGACACGATGGACCTGTTCATCCTTCAAGTCATCTAGTAATGACAAAATCCTCATCTTAAATTTATTATAGTCCATGCTGTTGCCGAGGTAATATTAGCTGTCAGCCATGTATTATGTCAATGGAGAGTTGCCCTCCAATAGGGTGCCGTTTACATACAAGTAGTAAAACTCTAATAATAGAGAGGGTAACTTACTAGTCATGAAGCAGCCGGATATATAGCTGCAGCTCAAAGTCCCTACCCATCCCTCCTCATAGTTCATTTTAGACACACACACACACACACACGCTCTACACAGAGACAGTCACATACACTCTGTCCAAGAGAAAATTACATCAGTCTAGTTTCTTGTCTTGCCACTATGCTTTATTATTCATTACTGGTTGGCTGGCTTCCCACCAGGAGCCATCTCAGGACACTTGTAATCATTGGATGGTCTTGCCCCTATGCCTTCAATGAATCCTGGGGAGAACCCTGGTGCCCACAACTAATTATGTAATCAGACTTTGTACTGTTGCTGATGGTGGATTAGACTAGACCCAAGCCCAATCACAAAGGAAGGAATCTTGCTAGACTAATCATTTCACTTTCCAAATAGCAGCATGGCTTATAAGACTGCAAAGACACACCATAGATATACTACACACCAACTTCTCTCAAAGCTTTCAGTTTATATCTTAGTGACCATCCCATCGTCGTACCTTTTCCAAACATATCTCTACCAAATAACTCCCTCAGGATCTTTTTCTCCTCTTTGGAATAGGTGGAAGCCATCTTATCAATTTATTTCTTTTAAATAGATAGGCCTAAAATTACGGTCTGGGTGAATTTTTGAAAATTTGAACTCGTAAGGTAGGCGGGGACATGGGGCTTTCGACTTTTTTTCAGAAACTACAAAGATTGAGAGGCAGTCTTTATACCTGCAGTAACTAGACTATAACTGCTACTTGTTTAAGTGCATGCTTAGCTAAACTCTTCTTCCACCGTTCTGGACTGCATCGTGCCCCGAAATCTATAATCGTCGAACTGAAACTTTCTACGTCACGATCTTGTGCATTTCAAGCAGGCCTGGTTGAACATCAAGAGAGCGCAGGAAAAAAGTGCATGTGTATCAGATAAACCAAGGTCATCTCTCTCTAAAATGTTTCATGTTGGGTTGCTAGCTAGCTCTATCAGAGATTTCTACCAGTAGTGTCCGGAGTTACCCCAAACCGCGATTTTATACTAGCTATGAATTTTCCCACAAGAGTAAGTACTAAAATAATAACGCTTGGGGCCTTGATAGATGGAGAGTTCAGCTTCTTTTTGAACTTTACTGCTCGATCATAGCTGCAAAGTTATCCTTCCCAATTGAAAGTTCGTCCGGAGTTACCCCCGCCTACCTTGTTGTGCGCATGGAGAAAGACTCTTTTCAAGGCTCTTCTTTCTCTCACTATCGGCAATGCATACTGAAGAGGCTACCCATCTCACCGTGATGTCAGACTCTACACCTACCTAAAGAAACACCATTGGTACGAGACTGTCGGCAATGCATACTGATGAGGCTACCCATCTGGTAGACAAGCCAGACTCCGCACATTGGTCCACGCCACCACGTATATACATCTAGCAGTCATCGATCCAGCACAGTTCTGTCATCCAGTGTCAATTGAGTATCAACATTTTATAGCTTTTCCCCTATATCTTGAAACACCAGGCTGGGGTATCCCGTATAAGGCCATGCCAAGTTGCATCTTAGTTTCAGGTCCTCTAGACCTCAAAAAATTGAGGCGAGAGGGCTAGGATATGGGATTATTTTAATGATATTCATATAATATTTATAGATTAAAATTAACCACAACATAATAATTAAAAACCACATAAATTAAAATTTCTTCTAAAGGGGTTGAGCACAGAAATGCAGAATATAAATTCACAATAGATGTTATTTTTGATGGTAGTTAGTAGAAGCTCTTTACATCTTAGTTATTAGGATAGTTGAGCGCATGTGCCAGTAATTATGATGATGTCATATGATCCTCAAACACTCAATACCCCATATTTCAATGCGGGCAAGGACCTGAAACTAACATGCAAGTTGGAGTGGCCTAACCTAGGCACAGCAGGCCTATTAAACTTTCACTCACCTGAGCACGATGCATGCAGCTGATTTTCTACTTCACATAATTTAGAGCCTGGGTATACGACGAGGCTCTAAAAAAATTTTGATCTAGCAATATGGGGTGCCACAGTGGCAGTTTTGAATAATATACATACATTGTGGTATGTGCCACCAGTTTGTTGTGGTGTTTCTGCCCCTGAAAGTGGATCATTTTCTAATATCGCAGGGGTTGGACAAGGTCAATTATTGCTGAGTAGGCACTTTTTATTCACAGTGTGCTTTGAACGTGGAGAGAAAAGCAACTGAACCCAATCAATCCCCAGGGGGGTCGGACAAGGTCAATTATTGCTGAGTAGGCACTTTTTATTCACATAGAATTTCAATACATTTTTTGAAGTTGCTATTCCTCGAGATGTGTACGCTTTGAATGGACTTGAATTGGACTGTAGATAGATCTAACAGGTAGATTTATGAAAATAGACTGAACCCAATCCATCCCCGTCCTGTTTTGGAGATTCAGAAAAAGGTTAATTACTAACTGAATTTCAAAGCCCAGGTAAAACTGGTTTGCTTTCTAGCAACTAGCTTACTAGATCTTTCTTGTGCCCAGGGAAACAGCCTATGGTTAATTACATTCCAACCATTCTTTACTGCGCGTCTATTCAGTCGTTACGCGCTACGCCAGCAGCCCATTGATTTATTTATTTATATATATTTTTTGAACTGATAATTTTTTTTTTCAGTCTCTACGAAAATAATGGGCAGGGCTAGCAAGCTAGCCTGTGCCCAGAACAATAAAAACTGGTCACTGGTAAACATAGAGTTCCAAGTTGTCTTTAAACAACCCCATCCACCTCAGCTGGTCTGGTGGGTGTGCGGCGAATCCACATTGAGGCATTGCCCCTCCATAAACATATGGCGAGCCTTTGGAAAAGGTGGGTGGTAGAGTCAGGAGTTCATTTGCTATTTGACGATCCTAGGAACAGGCTGAGAATCCAAAAATTTTCAAGCAGGCTAGGCATGACACCAGATCATACTTGTATGCTGACACTTGATAATGACACAAATACCTACAAAATGGAAAGAGTTACTCAAATGTAGAAATGCAAAAGAAAAGTTACAACTTTTCTATCGGCTTATATAGTTGATATAGAGGTGACCACAAATGGTGTACTAGAGATCCGGAACACAATATTCCAACCACTCTATTCGCTTCTACTGGCTGTGATTGCATACCATTCTTTTTTGAGATAGGGAAGTCACTATTTTATCGAGTATCAAGATTTATCTTAGGTCATCGAAAGGATTCATTTGCCACACATCTCAACTTACATGAACTAGCAAATAGCAGTCTGCTAGCATTAGTTGGATGCACTTATTTCAAGAAGCACAATAATGCCTTTGGCGGTGAAACTCCTGAATCAGTCTTCAATCGTTTCAGTGGAGCAACTTCATTCCTCGAACACCATCGCCAGTGGTTAGACCATCTTTTTGTGACACAATTTGGGACAGAATTTCCTTTGAAAATGAGCTGATCCCATCACTCGAAGCAATTCGACATCACTGATCTGCGTGTGTCGGGTTCAGAGCACGTTCGAAAGTTTGAATAGTTCGAGCCTTCTATTGCAGACTATGCATTTCCACTGATAATTCAATGCTTGTGTAGAAATTTCATTAATTCTATGTTCTTCCATTATAGGGTGGGTATATTGAACTTGCGTTTGTTCTTTGCACAGAAGACGATTGGAGCAGGGTCTCTCCTTGTGTACATCAGACTAGATGAGACGATCTGTAACACACCTTCGGTTTCCTGCCATTTCTGGATTTATATTATTGTTATTGTTATTACTTACTTGTATGTATAGACAAGTGGCTGTGGTAATTAGCAGAGCAGCTGTACTGGATTGCCTGCTGACATGATTTTCGCGCATTTCAATCACTTGTTTGTTTGTCTGTGTATAATCGAATTCCATTATTAAAATTATTAATTAAAAAAAAAATCACTTGTAGCGCATGCACTGGTTATGCAAAATGATATTAACTTTTGCTATCCAAACACTAAATATAGGTTCAAATAAATGGTCAGGAACGCTGGTCGGTAGCGATCATGGAAGGTCCTCTGCAATGCGCAAGAGTACGAATAAGTGGATCCAACTTCAGGGGCTGTAATGTCGTTTTAGTAAATCTGTGAGTGATGAAAAAGATATACGTGGTTAGTGTATGAACGTAGCTTCATGCCAAGGTATGTCTAACACTACGGAAGACTGTATAATTAGCTAGTAAAGTACCGTTATTTAGCAGTCACTTCCGGTCGTGCAATTAAATTGGCCTGCTGGCGAATGGCGTAACGACATTGCAAAGCTTTGCGAGCCAATTTCGCAAAAAGCTTGTCCGACCCTGGCCAATTCCTGTCCTGTTTTGGAGATTCAGAAAAAGGTTAATTGCTAACTGAATTTCAAAGCCCAGCTATTGGTTTGCTTTAGCTTACTAGATCTTTCTTGTGCCCACTACCAGGTAAAAATTATCTACAAACACTTAGCCTAGCATTCTCTACCGCGCATCTATAAAACTTTGCGAGCCAATTTCGCGAAAGTGCAAGGGGTGTGGCCAAGCTCACGTGCAGTTAAACTTGGAACTTGAGATCGAGAGCTGGCTGTGCATATGCCCCTCTAGCTCTACCCGATTGAGACTAAACACCAGACCTGGACCACGGTCCGGCGATCACCACTACGATCGATCATTATGATCATAGATGGCCGAAGATTCTTTAGATCTGAGGGGTGAGTAATAGAATAGATCCAGGGCGAGTCTAAGTGTTTGGTTATGACTTTTTTGATGCTAGTCGCGCGTTCAGGCGATAGCCGCGCTTTTTTTTTTTTTTTTTTTTTTTTTTTTTGCGAGGGGGAGGAAGGAAAAAAAGAAAAGAAGTTGACACATAAGTAATTATCTGGCAGCAGAGTTCAGTGCTGCTGCTGCCAACAAGCTATAAAGAATTTTGTTTCGGGAAGGATTTTTTGTGCGGGTACAGTATAGCTAGCTATAGCAATTGTTAGCAGAAAAAGTGGTCATGGCCAAGTAAACACAACCCATTTTTAGGTTATCCGAATTACATTTGTTTTAGTAGTGTATTGTATTCTTTCTAATTGATGCACCACCCTAATTCCTAATTTAAGAGCCAATAATGCCATTTTATGTACCACACCTCCGACCTGGAAGTATTTTTCCTTGGCTCTTCAACACTTTCTTTGCAGGCTCCAGTGCAGGTTCTGGGCTTGAGTAGTCTCTCGGGCTACCCCTCAGTCGTATGGCTGGTACCTCCTTTAAATCTTTCCCATACCTAGCTAACCAATGTACAATTTTCTGCAGATTTGCCAATAAAAAGATGTTTCAGCATCTTAAAAGGAAAAGTGATAAATTCATTGGAAAGTAGGAGTGATAAGAATGAAGTGCTAGAAAGGTGTCTTGTGTCAAAACTTGATCATAACTTACATTACGAGTACAGAACAATGAGTGTGGATAAGCTCTTCAACCATAACCATCTGGGTCATAGACTCTGGTGGAATGACCCATCAATTTTAAAGGAGCTAGCAGAAGCAGTTGGTTGTGGTGCAGATTATCATGAGTACTTTATTTTACTTCATGCACACTCTACTGATAATAATGTCAAGAAAGTAATAGTGCCAAAAAATGGATCTCAGCACTTTGATGTTGAAACTGGCTTCAAGTGGTCAAGAAGAAAAACAGAGTGTAACAATGACAAGAATCCCAGAAGTGAATAAATGTCACATTTCTTTCCTCCGCATTTTATATTTATTAATGACTTATATTATCCGCACGTGAGACTGATCGATCGCGCGCATGCACATGAGCTTGTCATGTGACCAGCTATTATAAAATCTATGATAAAATTAAAGATGAGCTTGAGCGAAGCATAAGGCTTAGTGCTAGATGAACTATGAGTGCCATGTTGGGAGGAGTGACTAAACTCTTTGGGATCTCCAGAAAGAAACTTGCTGGACCCAAAGAGAACATGTAAGTATAAAGATAAGTAAATTACCCAGCAGTATGGAGGCTGCAGCTGCCATCAAAGTATACCAATGAATATAGACTCTTCCTAGCTAGCTTAGCTTATCAACTGTATAAGCTTAGTTGTATTTCATATGATGACAATAGGCTGCTGTAAATATTTCTGATAGAGTATATCAAGTTTAGAATTTATTTTGATTGATGCTGTTGCACTGTGAATCAGCTATATATTGCATGCACCTTCAGCTCTACCCTTAGTTCCCTTCTTATTTGCTTAGTATATCCAGTAGACACTGACTGTCCAACTTGCAAGCTGCTTCACTACAGTTGGTGTACACTTGAACTATGTAGTAAATACACTATGGTCAGGTCACATGGTAACAATTACCATATACAGTCAGACTCTAGCCTGACCTTATTGAGGACTTAGACGAGTATATACTCTACTGACAACTACATACAGGTAGCAAGCAAGTCATGTGACCCTGTCATTGCTGTATGTAGCCTGAGGTCATATCACAATGAAAATGGGGCCATGTGGTTGTCACATGTGTGTATGTATGTAATAGCAATTTAGCACCATTAAAGTGTACCTTGTGATGTGCACATGTTGTCTGTAACTCAATCAACACTTGTAGTAGGTGAAGAAGAGGTGTCTCTTCTTGCATCCAATCAACAGGTGAACCCACCTGAAACAGACACCTCTGTATGCAGTGGAACCACCTCTATTCTGATGGAGACATTTCTGTATAACAGTAGAACCTTTCTATTCCAACCCCCTGAAATGGAGACACCTCTATTCCAACCCCCTTACAGTGGAACCTCTCTATTTCAACTCCCTGAAATGGAGACACCTCTGTATAATACTCTATTCCAACCCCCCTGAAATGGAAACACCTACACAGGACATCTTCATCCATTAAAGGATTGTTGTTCCTTGTAGTCTGAGTCTGTTTCCACTTCACTGGCTTTTCATACTGGGAAAAAAACAAAACAGTGATATCATGATATCCCATTGAAGCATACCTACTCTAGAATTATGATTATAACTCTTAGACTCAAACATGTGATGGCTCCATTAAAGGTTGGTGCACAGGTGACCATGTTCCAGCAAGCACTTGTGAGCTATGAATAGAGTTAAATGATTAGTTCCTAATGTCATTCACGCACTCTGTACACAGAGTCATGAGACAATAGTGGAGCTAAGTGCATGAATTTTCAACCCAATTTGGCAACAGTTAAGCTGTTTGGTAACACTCATCACTGTTGTAGCATTGTCAGATATGTTACCTGCTAAGCTGTACTGTGTCATCGAGTCATGTGACCCTTGTGATCACATACTTAAAATCACACGACCTCAGACTGGAATCATGTCAGATGGCCTCAGAATCATGTGATGTGACTATGGAGTCTAGTTCATGTGACAGTGTGTGTAGCAGATGAGTTTTGTGATTACAGGTTCAGCCCTAACATGAATAGACCAGACATGTGACCTTGTACCTCCCCTTATTGAATCATATGACCCTTGAACCCTATATTGAATTGAATGAACCCTCAAATTGAGACAGCTTGACCAATCAAAGGTCATGTGACCAAACTACATCTAACTGCCAGCATCCTTACCAATTTAAGATCATATGACCATTAGATCATATCCTATCCTGTGAGTTCAAAAAGTACTTTGATCTCTGGAAAGGGGAGGGGGGAGGAGCAGATGGAAATACCATGTTGCATTTGAATCTGCAGTAATATAAAATGAAAATCTATCACGATTTTATTCAGGAAGCTCTACAACTATCAGACTATATTATATTACATTTTTTCTAATGTGGTTTTAGGGAAATTTCAATTATCTCTCCTTTTATAATGTGGTTTCTAAAGCAAATGCCATTTTTGAACCTGAAGTAACCCTTTCATCTTTCATGCCTGCAGGGAAATTTCCTCATTGCATTAGTAAATCATCGGTACCTTAAAACTTTTCATTTCAATCGATGTTTAACAGTTATTCACTTTTGCATCTCCATTGTGTGCAAATAATGAAAAACGAGTTCTTTGTGTGTATCTGTCACTGAGAATGGACATGATTATCTTTTGTTGATTTTTGTCAAGACCTTTGTTTCAAAAGGTTTCATCCAGCTGCAACCAATTGCAATCTTGTTTCGTATGAGTGGGAACCTCATCGTTACACACTATTAACTGTCACATCTGTTGCCATGCCATTAATCGACATCACATGATATTAGATTAGCTGTTAGTAGGATGTTATAACTGTGTTACTAACACAGAGCAGTTTGTTTAGCAAAAAACACATAAACTTCCAAATTTCTATAGGGTTAAGCATCATACGCTCTTAGAAGTTTATGCTTTGTTACAATATCACTATAGGATAACATAAACTTCCCAATTATTATATAACGAAGCATAGCCAGATGTGGAATTTTATGGCTAGTTACGATATCATTCTGCTTTGTTTATAACAGCGATCATAAGCTTCTTGTAATCATTTCCTTGAAGTCATGTGCTATATTGAAACATCAAATCATGTTTGTTATCAAATTCTTGTCCCAGTGGTGGGTCATGTGATTGGTGTCGCCATAGAAATACATGAAGTCATAGGATGATCTCCTTGTATTCAAACACTGCAGGAAAATGTCCTCTTAGAAGCTGCTTCCCCCACTTAAGGTCATGTGATAGCAATTACCATAGAAATGCTGGACAATTTGGCATGCATTCCCACACGTATTAGAAGATGCTCATCAAAGCCTTACATTATTGTACAAAGCATATATTTCTGATTTTTTGTATAAATATAGTAAAGGTATTTGGAAGTTGATGCCTTGTTTCCAATGGCTTCTTGGTACTATATATTTTGTATAAAGTTAATGATTTCATTTGGAAATTAATATCTTTTTTGTTGTGCATGTTCCTTAGGCATGCCAAAAGCATGCCAAGTCTTTAACTGTCACAAGGCAAGTGTTTCCTTAATACTGATTGCTCAAGTATTTCAGTGTATAGGAAGTTTATGGCTTGCTCCTCCTAATGGGTAGTTTTCACGCATGCCTAAGTATGTTGGAGGTTTATGTGACATCAAAGCTTGTGCTGTTTAAGGATCAGTTATCATTTTATCTCCAAAGCAAGTGTCTATGAATTATGCCTTGGTCTATGGACTTAACCTTGTTTATTCAGGGGCTAACAATTCAGCATAATCATACCCGTTGGTCACATGTCTATGTTTTCTCTTATGGCATGGAGTTGCTATGCAACATGACATGTGACTCTATGTAATCATGAGGTGTTGATTTCGGTTGTTGATAGTGCATTCATATGAAGCATAACATGAAAAGCTTCTTGTCCACTAGACATATCAATAAAGTGTCTTGTTGCATTCCTCGTATCAGAAATCATGCATTATCCATGCCACACCCCCCATGGGTACTTGTTGCAGAGCTCTTGATGATCAAAGTCCATCGTATTACCCATATCACAATGAGCCAAGTCTAACGATCCTTGTCCAATGATCCCATCCAGTATTGTCCATGCCACACCCCTCACATTGGTACTTGTTGGAGAGCTCTCAATGAGCTGAGCCCAATGGGCCCACATCTAACTACAGTGGAGCCATGGGCCCACATCTAACTACAGCGGAGCAATGGGTACCTACAGTGGAATCTGATACATTTGGGGCTCAGCCTTTTATCCTCCTTTTGGAGGTTATTTTGTATAGAGTGTATATACAAAGGTACTTTTAGATTGTCGAGGTTTGTCCTCTTTTGGAGTGTCCTTTGTTGGAGGTTCAACTGTACTTTTCATATCCTCTCACAGAGAGAGCGAACGACATGCTCGCCATCTGCTGCACCCGCTAGGCCTGAGTGTTCCAGAGTTGACTCCCAACAGAGTGAGAGTGGTGGTCTTCCGAGATGAAAAGGGCATCAAGCAGCCAATCTTTGACTCGCAGCAGCTCACCAATGAGGAAGGGGAGGTAAGGTCATGTGATAGGACTAAGTTGTTTCCCATTATTCCATATAAGGATACATCGTGGTATCCTCAACTTCAGTTGGTGGCTGCTCTATAGGTTAATTGGGAACCTCATGCTAACCACATGCAGGTTGCATGCAAGCCACATGGAGATTGCATGCAAACCATATGATTTAACCTTAGACCAGTACAGTATTCCACTATAATTTACTGATAGTATACTATATTTTACTGATAGTATACTAAGACTTCCTATATTCATATATTCCTTAGGAACAGTGTACACGGTCACTGTGTGACATGAGGTGTGGGGAACGTCTGGAGTTCTCTCTCTCCACTTCCTCCAATGGAGTGGTCCCCAGCAGCACACGTTCAGCAGGTTGGGGAACTCAATCCGGCAAAACCAGGAGGGGCATACTAGTCAAGAGACCGGTAAGAATTCTGGAGGGCACACGAAACTTAGCTCTCATTGTACCAATTTACTGATTTCTATCTCTGTATTCCTCTAATTTATTTACCCATGAAACTCAGTATTTCTCGAGTTTACTGATTTATGGTCTGTATTCTTGTAGTCTACTGACTCTGAGTTGCTAGGAGAAATGATGTTTGGTTCCATGCCCATGAAGGTTATTGGGGACACAGTGAAAGTCCACTACATAAGGTGAGGAAATCCCTGATAATCATAGGCATTAGGGTGGTTATATTCTCTAATTAAAGCACATTAGGGGAAGTCCCAAATTGGTCGGTTACAGTTGCCTTATTTGAGCATTAGGAAAGATTAAAGCATACAACTTTTCCTCTAGATCAACTGATCAGCTCATGCTTTCCAAAGTCTTCACTTCTCAGCGAAGACCTCTTCCCCAGTGTTCCCTCATGGACTTCACCGATAGTTGTCCCTTACCGAGTGACTCTCCCGTGCGAAGTGTGGAGCGATCATTCAGTACAGGATCGAAGAGTCAAAGACATGTTTCTCCTGGTAAGCAGTTGGGAAAGAGAGAGAGAGAGAGAGAGAGAGAGAGAGAGAGAGATACTTAGACTTTACTGCATGAAGAAAGTGTACCATATTGGATGTAGACGAAATTCTGAATCACTGGTGTGAAAGTTTTTTCAAACAAGATATTCGGAAATAGATCAGTTTTGTGACTTTCTTATATTTCAGAAATCTCTCGTCCTCACTCATCCACTCTCAGCGTGCCAATTTCCTCGTCCCAACACTTGTCCTCCCTCTCCACATCCCCCTACACCACGTCTTCCAACCACACCCACTCGCCCCCCTCTCCTCTCAGTTCCCTCAACTCTCCCTCCTTCTCTTCCAGTCTCAGCAGGCGGATACAGAGGTCAAGGTCCACTAGTTTAGAGAATGCATCGGAACTGTACAGAAAAGTCCTGAAGCCGTTAGACAAGGTAAGGGGTGGTCATAGAAACATACTTAGCTGTAGCTATGTACTCAAATGTAATTATACTTTTTCTAGCCTTCAAACCTTACCAGAAAGAAAAGGAAATATGCTATTGGCGTGATTATTTCTCTTAGTGAGCTCAGCAAGCCCGAGATCAGGCACTTCCAGTCTTTCATGTTCTCCCATTTCACTCTATTTGATGCCCACCTGGAACGGCTCAAGATAGGGGTGGAGGAGGCATGCACTAATAGGAATCAGGGCATGCTGGATTCTATTACTAGGGCTTATGACGTCTTCTTGGAGGATTTCATCTCATTATACAGAACTCCAAGGATAGAGGTAGAATAATAGTCTCTCTCTCTCTCTCTCTCTCTCTACCAAGGATAGTAGTTTATAATAATGATCTCTCTCTATCTCACTCTCTCTCTTACAGTCTCCTGTTTGGCTAAGCTTAGTGAGTCGTGCTGACAAACGAAAGGAAGTGTGCCTTCAGTTCATGGAAGAGTTTGCATCAGCCATTGTTGAAATGGACACTAAGGAAACAAAATTGTAAGTTCATAAGATTCTGAGTAGTATTAGTTATGGAGCAATCTCCTTCCCTCCAGTTTTCTCTCTTCTCTTCTCACTGCTGTTCTTTCTCATCACCTTGCCTGGATCTTCACAGTCAGTCAGCAACACTCGACTGACCCTAACAGCAGGCACTACAAGCATGCTTCTAAATCTGTAAGTCTGTAGTAAGGTTTTCTTGAAAGTTGAATGTTGGCATAAGGGAGAGATATGGAAGGGAAAGGAATTAGAGAGAGAAGTGAAAAACTAAACTTTCTGTTTCTTCTCTCTTTTTATAGCTTGGAGTTCTTGCTGAAAGTCATCCTTACAACCCCTTATGGGCTCAGCTTGGGTGAGTTAACAATTCCCTATCCTGTTATTGCACAAACATTTAAACATTTAAATTCTCTCTCTCTCTCTCTCTCTCTCTCTCTCTCTCTCTCTCTCTCTCCATAACACAACAACAGTGACCTCTTTGGCTTGGTCAGTAACCCACTGAAGATCTCTCGCACCATCGTCACAGGGCAGTCTTCCTCCATTGTCTCTCGACTCCTCTACATCCTGACCTACTTCATTCGTTGTTCCGAGGTGGAGCCTGGACTACATCCTGTAAGCTAAAAACCAGTGTAGCTTCCAAATAATGCACACCTAATATCTAATTGTCTAAATAATGCACACCTAGCCATTATGTCCACATAGTGCACAGGTTATATGGTATCTTATACCCAGGCCCAGTATTTTGAGAATGTATTCCAAATAGTGCACATCATGGTACATTTTATATTTTCACAGGACCCCACACCAGTTTTTTCCACATCTGCTCCCATAGCAACAACAGCACAAAAACCTGTCACCAGAGACATGCGAATCCCTTCAGGCAGTAGTGTCAGTGAGAGCAGCTTTGCTGGTGAGAAGCTCCACGAGGTGGGCAGCCATTTAGAAGACAATGATATCTTTGGATCAAGAGCTAGTTCTGTGACAGTTATGAGTGAGCCAGATCACCATTTCTCTCCCTTTGCTTCCCCCGTCAACCATGGTGCGGATACGCCCATCGTCAGGACACACCCCTTCAGCATCCGTAGCTCATTTTTGAGTCCCTGTGAAAACAGAAAAAGTAGTCAGAGTGAGTCAGACTCAATCGATGGATCGCAACATTTGCGAGGACATGAGGTAGCTTCCAATACAAGCTGCAGGACGAATAAGAAATTCATCGTACAAAGTAAACCGAGTGACACTTTTTCAACATCACAAGCTTCATATTCGTCTTTGAAGAAAAACTCTCCATTGCTTTCATCCGCTCGACAGACAGTTAATTCCTCTACCTCCATTTTGTACGATGGGAGGAAAAAAGAAAGTGACGTTTTCACATCTCCCCTTCCTGATGTTGCAAGTCATCGATGCAATTGTCATTATGGCAACCCTAACATGTGTTCAAACATGGCCCAGTGTGAGAGCATGGGTCTCTGTCCAAACCAAGATGGTTTCCTTGTCTTTGACCCCACCAAGAAGCTGAAGAAAAGCAGATCTTGTCACGGTCATGCCCATTCACCACTGTATAGTTGTGAGACGGATGAGGAGTATTCCTTAAGCCACTTGGCAACATGTGGAATGCTGGGTCCTCCCAGCTCCCTGGACTCCGCCCCTTCAGCCCCTCCCTCTCACACGTCTTGTAGCAGCTTGGATAGTGGGTATGAGCAATCGTGGTCCTTAACAAACAGCTCTCGAGATAGTTATGCCGAGATTACAAATAGTTTCGTGATGGTGAGCTCTAATAAGAATAATACCCTTCCTGGGCAGTTATCTGGAGATAGTGGTATCAAGTGTTGCTGTGGAGAATGCGATTTGGGAAGGAGCAGTCAGTGTTCGTGTCAGAGAAAGTGCAAAAGGACGTTACTCCCCGATCTTGTCGGTCAGGAAATGGCAGGTAAAAGACAATCTGATCAATTCACTTCCAGAAGAGCTCAAATTGGTGCTAATCTCTCACAAAATGATCAAACTGGTTATAATCTATCAAATGCATCTTCTGCCTCTACTGGTATTTCTACTAAAGGAGAAGCTCCTTCAAATATGCGAGATGATCAAGATGTAATGAACAGTTTATTTCCACTCAAACTCTCCAATCATGTTCCAAGGAAGACGAGTGGTGCTGACGACTTGCCTTCTCCACTCTCTCCAGGTGGATCGGACAGTGATCCCCCTGTAGAAGACTTCCCTGTGACCGCTGACCCCCTCCAGACCCTTAAGCCTGTGAAATTGAAAAACCATATGAAAGCATTGTCTCAAAAGCTTACAACTTCTTCAGAGAATGTGAATGTACCGTCATCTGATTTTGTTGGGGTGGAAAAAAATTCTGAAGAGCAAAGAGAAGAAGAGAGTGATTTAGAAAATTCAGATTCCACTCCGAAGTTCTTTGTTGGTTCAGCTTCGGCAGCCCAATCTTCATCAACCACACCCTCTTCCACCTTGCGTTCCATCTCCAGTCTTCTTCCGTCCTCCATGAATCCTCGAAATCCCTCACACTCGCTCCCCTTGATCCCCTCTGTGGATCCCGCCTGCACTGCTGACAGAGGCACTTGTAATGACCTACAGAGTGTCTGTAGTGAAGCCGATAGTGGGCGTGGCACTGATAATGGTCTCAGTATTGGATCTCAGAGCACCTATTGTGAGTCGGAGAATGGCCGTGGCACAAATGAAAATAATGGGTGTGGTCCTGATGGTGGATCATGTCAGCAAGAATCAGACAGACCAGGTTCTTCATCAAATACCCTCAATGTTCTTCCTAGTCTACAATATCAGCAGGACCAACGTGCAACCAGCTCGCCTCCCGTCTTTGGCTGCCAGATTAGACAAGAGAATGAAGAGGTGTGTTCACTGGGAGGGGCTACTAGATCGTTCCCTCGTCTTTCCAAGAGGCAGTGTAGCAGTAGCAATCAGGAACTCTCATGTAGCAACACAGGTGAGGCGGATAAATTGGAATTCCGATCACTCGAGACCTTTCGTAGCAACCACCCACCTTCCGTGCTTCATCAGCAGTTGCACGAGCACGACCAATCGCTGCTTTCTGGTGACAGACCTCGGGCCCTGAATCAGTTTGATAACTTCACCGATGTCCCTTTACCCAATCTGGAGGAATTCGATTTGGACATGCCCTCCATTCAAGACAGGTGGGGAAAAGCTGAATCAGCACATCGACAGGAAATATCTGACTTTGGCCACTCTCTCTTCGTGGGGTAAGTTTTCTAAACAGTGACCTCCAAATAATGGACACACTTGGGGAGAGATCTTTTGGAGGTTATTTTGTATAGAGTTTGCATACAATGGTAGATTGTCTTTTTTTTTGTTGAAAGGTTTGTCCTCTTTTGGAGTGTCTTATCGGAAGTTCCACGTAGTAGAATTCTGGCATACTATTCTATATATACTACGTTATCCAAATTATTTTTGCCTCAGGGTTTCGCCTCATTACTTACCAGACTTTGTCCTACATGGGACCACCGAAAGTGCAGGTCAGAGTTTTCAGGACAAACTCTACAAGGACCTAGCTCATGCTGTCAAGGTAGGCCTTTAGGACAAGTGATTGGAGAGCAGGAACTTTCTAAATTATCGTTGTTTTATTTCTCTTATTCACAGTATTCCATAATAGACGAGCCAGTGGACCATGGTGTGGGTATTGTGGCTGACACTGATACGTGGACAGTGAAAGTCGTGGCAGTCTCCAAGAGTCTGCAGACCAGTGACGTCATTTGTGGCTCAGGTTTGGTCCAGCCTGCAAAGTGTGTCAAACAGATGCTCAGCTCTGTCAAGAACATGCACTCCATTAGGATGCCACCTGAATTTGTGAGTCCTGGCCTCCTGTTATAATTACATATTCAGATTCCAAATAATGCATGCTACTTCAAATGATGCACACCTTACAGGTGACAATAGATTCTAAATGATGCACACTTTACTCCATTCTTTACTCTTTCCTTCTTTCTGTGAAGTGTCTATCACATGTGGAGGACTGCCTGATGTCATTGAATGAGAAAAGTGTGATGTTGGCAGAGGCTTTGCTAGAGAAAGGAAACGATGCAGACATGGATGAAATACTGCCCAAAATTGTAGATGGACTGAGGTATGTAAAGTGTTATGTCACAGAGTATGGTGTTCTTGGATAACCCTGTCATAATTATGAGGTATTTGAGGTTGGTTTAGTTGTACAGTGAATTGCAAGTTGGTTGTCCAGTGTAAGATGCAAAATCTAAAAGAGCTGTGTAAACTTGAGGCTGTTCCTGAATAGATGTGTGGCTTTTCCTCAATAGATGCAAGTTTTATTGCAGTCAATTTGTGCTCTACATTTGGACAACCAACTTGCAATTCACTGTATGGCTGTGGTAATGTATACAGCAGATTGCAGTGATCTTGCAACATGAAATCCAGAACAGCAAAACCAAAATTTACATAGTCTCCTTTCAAATGGCTTTGGAGTTGGGCTACTTGAAAGGAGGCTATGTAAATTTTTGGTTTTGGCTGTTCTGGATTTGTATTGCAAGATCACTGCAATCTGCTGTAACTACAGCTAATTTGGCTACTAAATTGAATGTTGAACTTTGATCTGCCACAAGGATGCCTCACAAGTTCCTCCTTCGTCCTTATTATTGTGGGGGTTCAAGTACCGGGAGTGTAAAGGTTATCGGCATTGTTAGGGTGCATGTTTATCAGTCAAGAGTTCTAAGAATGCCTTTGGAGATTGCAGTGCTGATAATCACTGTTTCTGAGCTTAATGAGCCTAATGTATGTTATCTGTCTACAGTAGTTTGCAGAATAATTGTCATGCATCAGGCAGGGATTGAAGTATATATGGCTTGGGAACAATAGAATTGTTTTCATAGCCCTACTGTTCTTAGCCACCACAGCTGCTGCCTATCTCTGCCTTATGCATGACAACTGTTCTGCAAACTACTGTATATAACTATTAAGCTTTAATGGTGTCTGATCAATACACCTGTTAGTGTCTGATCAAAAAAAACAAAAACAAAAAAAAAAAACTCATCAAAGAGGTGCTTACTATTATTTCTTCTTTCTTATTTCCTAGCGTTGCTTCCACGGACATATCCATGCTCTTTGCTCTTGCTGCTGTCAACTGTCATGATCCTGACCTTTCAGCTCGCTTCAACCATAAGCACATGAGGTGGAGCATTGGGAAGCACTTCATTTGATCAACTATCAAAACTTTTGGTGAAGAAAAGCAAATTGGATTCATCATCATAATGTTATTACACTCTGTTTAGTTATTCAATTTTTCAAATCGTTTGATGGTAAAGTTCCCTTTCATTTCACTTAATTAGAAGAGATTTGATTTCCCCTGGCCCCCCCCCCCTCCCCCTTTCCTGGTATAGGTATTGAATTTCATTGACTCTCTATATGTACTGTATATCTACTAACAATCAATCAATCATTTTTATGCTCATTAATTAAAAAAATTATAAAAGAATGGTTGCAGCTGTACATTATGCTTATAATCATATGCATTGCACATACTTGCATTAGTCATTAGTGCATCATACTTGCATAATTTTTATGCATGCAGGGTTTTGCCAAAAAAGTGCCAAAAAAGTCCCATAACGTGAGGGAAACTGGACCATTTGAATTCTTGTTCAGAATAGTGTAAATCTTACATTCCTTGCACACATTTTCAAGAACTTTGAGGCCCTCTCCCTCAAATTAATCCTGTCTGCCACCTTTAAAGGTCAACTAATAAAACTATTCTTGGCTACCATTATAATGTGGGATGAAATTTTGTTCAATACAAGTCATCACAGTTCAATACTATTTTTTATGCAGAAATTTTTTATTTTTTTATTTTTTTTTTAACCACAATATTTCATTATAGCAGTATTCACAAATCTTTTTCTTAAAGATTAGCCTTAGGTTGGGTCTTGAGACTACAGCTAAGGCACACGTGGAGTTTTATTATTGTGTTGAAATCAATATAATTATTGCTCCTCAGTTATGTAGCTTGTAAACTTTAATTTTGTGGGATAAGATCCCTTATCACATGATTATAGACCCCCAGCTGTGGCAAAAGCATAATGTTGTGGTTTCGACAGTCAATCTTAAACAATAACAGACATGAGGAAACAAGAATGAATCTCATTACAAGCTGCCTTCAACTTCCTGTCACTGGTCTCATCTCTCAGCTTAGGAGTGTGCATCTGGCCTGCATGCTCCCTCCAGGATTCATGAGAAGCATGACTTGTGGAAAGAACACATGACATTGTTGAAGTTTCTGATTACTATGACGTGCCATGAGCTTGCTTGCAGCAAAGAGCGTGATGATTGTGCATGCCAGTGGAAAAACTTGCGAATTTGTCTGCAGACTGCAGTTTTATCATCCTGCACATTAGAATGAATCATTCTGCATTGTGATCGATTTTTAGGTGGGAAAATGAGTGTGGAAATTGAATCTCGGACACTTCTGTTGCAAAATGCTGAAGATCTCACTTCATTGGTTCAAGGTGAGTGTAGCAATCTTGGGATCTCTTTAACTCCAGCCGTTAAAGAAGATCAGATAACTTCTAAGGAGAAAGTTTTGATAGAAAAAGTCTCGTTTCCAGATGAGCTCAAGTTCAGTGTGCAGGTTAATCTTTCTTCATCAAAGAAGGCATACCTTAACCTTCTCTCAGATTTAAACGAGAGCGATTCTTTTGAAGATTTGTGGAGTTTTAATCAGCTTGACCCCAGTAACTACCAGCACCCGATGTCCTCAATGGACGTGTCTTTCTTCATGTCGCAGCCATCACCTCCACCAGATGAAAAGAGACAACAAGAGACAAAGAGAGGAAAGTGAATAATGCAGGGAAAGATACCAAACAGAAAAAATGTACAATGCTTGCTGCTGCTTTTAATCATTTTGCTGTTTTATATAATATACTTAGTTAGCTAAAAAAAATTTATAACACTAGACTCATCTGCTAACCATACTTTCATTGAATGCCTTGACACTTTGGCCCAGATAATGAAATACTACCAAGTGACTGAAGATAAATAACCCAACATATACCAAAGTGCAATTTATATAACTATGTACTAGCCTGATGACATTCCACGTTGTTCCTGTTGGCAAAAAACAAAAAAAAACTTTACTGAGCACGACTTTATGTAGTTATCTAACATGGCTACCATGGAGAAAGAAACTCTTATTGAAGTTTGTCCTCCAATGCAACATGGCTGCAATTACCATGGTAATCACCAAGGAGAAAGTACTTCACCCCCTCCAACATAGCTGACATTACCATGACATTACCATGGAGATTTATAGAATGTACACTGTGTAAAAAATAAAACTAATCTGTGCTGAACTACTTCAATAAATAAAACATGTTTTAGTACACGATAACAGAGTTATAAACAGAGTGTTCAATTCTTAATAACATTAACGTTTGCTGTAAATTATGAGCCAAACTCTTCAGTGGTAGAATCGATGGGTTTGTATTCATAAGCTCCACGACCGTCAAATTGAAGCACGTACTGTGAATGTAAGGAAAGAGTGAGAAGTTGTAATAGTGTCAACATATCTTCTTCAACTGTAGCCATCAGTAAGTCTACCAACTACCCACTAACAGAGCTTAGTAAAAACGATGTACAAAGGTTTGAGAATTTGTATTAGTATCTACATATCTTCTTCACCACAGCCATCAGTAAGTCTATCAGCTAGCTACCCACTAATACAGCTTAAGTTAAAATCCAACCATGTTCCTTACCTGATAAAAATTAATGGTTGCTAAGCACTTTGTACTATTCACTATAACTATAGCATAGTTCCATAATTTTGTAGTCGGAGGATATTGGAGGCTATCTCTAATACAGGAATACAGTGGAACCTCCAATAAAGGACACTCTGAAAGAGGAGAAACCTCTCAACAAAGGACAATCCAAGAGTACGTACCTTTGTATATACACTCTATACAAAATAACCTCTACAAGGGACACCCAAGTGCGTCCATTATTTGGAGGTTCCACTGTATTGGATTATTGGGTTGGATGATAATAGCATAGTACAACTTCATTCTGAGTATTTCTATTGGTACTACTATCTTACCTCATGGTGTTTCCACAGTGACTTCCTGTGGGAGACAGTGAAGAGGGTGATCTCCTTTTCCCTGCAGTGGGAGTAGATGAAGCCCTCCACGTCCACGCTCACAGCACTTGTGCACTCGTCAAGGATGGCAAACTGTGGCTGATGGTAGAACAACCGGGCCATCTGGGTACAGTGTGCATCATATGGAGTATGATAGGTACATCATTATAGAGTGTATTATAGAGAATAGTGTGGATTAGAGTAAGGTGCTAATAAGGGTATGAAGGAAGTAATGATTGGTATACTGATTATGTCAATAATAGAGTGCCAAGTTCTAATAAAGAGTAACGAGTGCTAGAATTGGTGCACATTAATTAGAATTAGATGATAAAATGCTTACAGCCATTCTCTGTTTTTCTCCTCCACTAAGCACGTCCATCCAATCTTGGACAGCAGTCCAGCCTCCCTCACGCTCATGTAGGTATGACAGCTGGACCTAAAGTCACATGATGGTCACATGATAGTACGATATTGTATACAGAGTGGGAATTGGATTTACCTTATCCAAGAAGTCGGCCAGATCATCATCTGAAATGCCCTTCTGTGTCTGATCCGTGACGGTGTCTGGGTAGATCACCTGATCTCTCAGAGTGCCGAGGGTCATGTAGGGACGCTGGGGCACATAGAAGAGCTTACTCCTGTGAGGCTTCACCAGACGCCCCCCAAATAGCGGCCAGAGCTGTAAACAGTCACACACAAAACAAGATAAAAGAGATTCCTTCCAAGTGGTGTTAAAAAAAAGATAATGTATATTACCCATCCTTCTTCTCCCCTTCTCTCTCCCATTCCTCTTCCCCTCACCCCTTTCCCTCCCTATCACTCTCTCTCTCCCTTCCCCCTCCCTCTCTCTAGCTCTAATCCTCCCCCTCCCTCCCTCTCTCTTCTATTTTCCCTACCTCCCCAAGAATCCTGAAGAGTGAGCTCTTTCCACAGCCATTTGGTCCGCACACCAAAACATTCATCCCAGATTTCACCTCAAAGTTCATGTTCTTTACCAAAACATCTCCATTAGGTGTCACCAAGGGAACAGACTCAAACCTGTGTAGATAAAGTTCAGTAATCTTTGAGTATACTGACTTTTATATTAAGAGTATGTAATCGGATCAACATCCTTTACCAACTTAATCACTGTCAGGATTTTATTTTAACTAGTTAGTAATCTATGTGTATGCATTCATGGTGATGACCCCCTTTACCAAGTTAGTAATTGGATCAGTAATCTTGTTTAGTATTCAGTATTCTAACCTGATTACACGATCCTGTTCTATGACTTCACCTCCACCTGGCACAAGTGGCACACAAGGTTGGTTGTCTACAGGAAAAATCAGTATAATTCCATATGTACACTTGAGATTTGGACATAATTATGAGGTGGTTTTCATAGCAGTGTTTTTCTTCATGAAAAAAATTTCATGGTTAATTTCATAAGTCTGTTAATGATTCATGTCTTTTTTGTGACTTAAAAAGTACCTAATGATTATGGGAGGTGGGTGGGAAGGATGGAATGGAGCCCGAGGGTGGGGACATCCAGTAGGAGTGAGGAATAAGTCTCTCCGACCCTCCCCTCTCTCTATTACAGCAGGGTATGTGTTTCTTTCTTGAGCATCTTACATACCTTCTGTCTGAGTGTCTTTACTGGTCTGTGTGACCATGGTTCTCTCATACACGCCTTTCTCAATGTCCTTCAGTACCACCAATAACTCATACACACGAGAAGTGAACCTGCACAGACATACCGGCATCCATAAAATTCCTTATGCAGGATAAAGGATGGACAACCTCTACAAAGGACAAAAGGCTAGGTCAAGTGAGGTTCTACTGTATAGTTGCAGCACATAATTCAGACTCCAGAATTGTGAGCACAGGGATTTCTCCATAGTCAAGATATCAGTCATTTAAAAAATATATATATAATCATATTTCTAACTGAACATAACACAGACCTATGTACATGAATGTTATAATAATTATTGATTAAGGACAAGTAGCACGAGGGATTACAGTCTGGATCGGTGCCAGCACGCATTCTGTGTTAAAGTCTCCACACTGCCAACATCCTTGGGTCCTTCTTCTCAAACAAATGAAGCAGAATTCTGTCTTGCATTGCTTGCACTGTATGTGCTTGCAACCTTCAGCATGTTCAATCAAAGAGCCACAGTGAGGGCAAGCTCGTTTTTTATAAATTTCAATCTTAATGAAGTCCACTTTCACTTTTCCACAGTCACGTAAGATAGCAAGATTTTCACCATCGCTACATTCAAAGTTGCCACAGGTTGAAGACGAAAGAGGATTCTTCCAATCTCTGAGGCAATACCAGCAAAAATAATTATCAGAGTTAGTCTTTTTTGAGCATATTAAGCATTTAACAGAATTTATCTTGGGATCTTCACGAGTGATGTAGCTATCGCATTTTGGACACTGGTTAATATCACTACTGTTAAAACATACATTGTTTTCAATGCCCATCTCTAGCTGTTGCATTTCAGTGGCAGTGGCTCCACCATATCGCTTGATGACAGACGCTGACCAAACAGCCTCGCAGAGTGGACACTTAATTTCAGTCTTTCTGTCCTTTATTTCGTTCCAACAATATTCCATCAGTCCTGCAGGTGATATAGAGTGGCCACATGGCATTTCCAGTACAATGACTCTATCATCTTTGTAATTCATATGAGTAATCAAACATTTTCCCTCGCTTCTCGGAAGAGAACTTTCGATACTCTGATTATTAAGATCAAGATCACCAAAGAACCATGATTTGAAGTATGACACTACCTTCTCTACCATGCTTCCTCCTGGAAGTCGCATAACAAGCATTATATTAGATCCATTTTGTAGTGTTTCATAATCAGACAGTTTTTTATCATCTTGCATATAACGAGAGACATAAATGAGCTGTTGATGGGAAGCACTTATCCCGGTCTTCTTTTCTACCAACTGTTTCAGCACCTTCACTGTAGTATTCTGGAAATAAACACTCAATATAATCATGTGGCTAGGGTGGAATGGTGTGGATAACTTTTTGTCTTACTTACCTCTGGATGGGGGCTATCGATGTTGATCGTATGAGTCTTTCCTTCCAACCCCTTGATGAATAATTGCCACAACATTGCTACCAGAATGCTATGCCCTAGCAGGCTGAGATGGCAGTATGCTCATGTAAGCTGATGTGGTAGCTTATATACTTTTTTTCTATTTCGGTACTTTCCCTGGTACTTTCCCTCTGTTTCAGAGTGCAAGATGTGATGGCTTTGAGGGCAGATGTGATTGATTGAAGGTCAAGGTTCAAGGAACAGCATTTTATATTGGTAAAACAATATGAGGATACTTCATCATCCCTTTGCCATAATGATGCACGCATTAGCTGGTCCCCCATATTCTGAACATAAAGAAGGGCAAATCCAAGTCTTGGTGTGTTCCATTCTCATTAAAAATTTGCTTGGGGGGGGGGGGGGGGGGGGGGGTGCAAAAATTTGAGGAGAGGCAATTACAATGTAATAGTGGAATTCTACACAGCTCATACACACGAGAAGTGAACCGGCACAGATATATATACCACATCCATAAAAAGTCCTTAAACAGTAGAATCTCTGATAAAGGACACTTTAAAAGAGGACATATCAACCTCTCTACAAAGGACAACAGGCTAGGTCACAAGTGAGGAATTTCAGCCATTTTTAATTTTACTTTTAGAGCACAGGGATTTCCTCATGAGTCAGGGGAAGTCAAGATATCCGCCATTTTGAATTTTTAAAACTCAATAACAACAAAAAATACCTGTTTCAACACAAGAATGCTATAATAATTATTGAGTTGGAGTAGCACGAGGGATTACAGTCTGGATTGATGCCAACACACATTCTGTGTTAAAGTCTCCACACTGCCAACTTCCTTGGGTCCTTCTTCTCAAACAAATGAAGCAGAATTCTGTCTTGCATTGCTCGCAGTGTATGTGCTTGCAACCTTCAGCATGTTCAATCAAAGAGCCACAGTGAGGGCAAGCTCGTTTTTTTATAAATTTCAATCTTAACGAAGTCCACTTTCACCTTTCCAGAGTCACGTAAGTTAGCAAGACGTTCAGCATCTCTACAATCAAAGTTGCCACAAGTTGAAGACGAAAGAGGATTCTTCCAATCTCTGAGGCAATACCAGCAAAAATAATTATCAGAGTTAGTCTTTTTTGAGCATATTAAGCATTTAACAGAATTTATTTTGGGATCTTTACGAGTGATGTAGCTCTCGCATTTTGGACACTGGTTAATATCACTACTGTTAAAGCATACATTCTTTTCAATGCCCATCTCTAGCTGTTGCATTTCAGTGGCAGTGGCTCCACCATATTGCCTGATAACAGACACTGACCAGACAGCCTCACAGAGTGGACACTTGATTTCAGTCTTTCTGTCCTTTATTTCGTTCCAACAATATTCCATCAATCCCTCAGGTGACATAGCATGGCCACATGGCATCTCCAGTACAATGACTCCATCATCTTCGTAATTCATATGAGTAATCAAACATTTTCCATCGCTTCTCGGAAGAGAACTATCGATACTCCGATTATTAAGACCACGATTATCAAAGAGAAATGATCTGAATACAGATACAATTTTCTCTACCATGCTTCCTCCTGGAAGTCGCATAACAAGCATTATATTAGATCCATTTTGTAGTGCTTCATAATCAGACAGTTTTTTATCATCTTGCATATAACGAGAGACATAAATGAGCTGTTGATGGGAAGTATTTATCCCAGTCTTCTCCTCCACTAACTGCTTCAGTGTCTTCACTGTAGTTTTCTGGAAATAACAAGATAGATTTCTATCTTGGTAGACTTTCATGATGATTATTTCTTACCTCTGGATGGGGGCTATCAATGTTGATCGTATGGGTCTTCCCTTCCAACCCCTTGATGAACAATTGCCACAACATTGCCACCAGCACTCAATAGCAAGCAACCACGTACTTTATAGAAAAGACACCAAAAAGCGAGCAAACACAGAAAAGATGCTGGTGGTATAGTCGCAACACACCCTAGTTATATATCGCCTAGTTAACAGAATGACGCAATCTGGTACAATCCCAGGTGCTTTTTCCCTAATGGCCAATGACCCCTATCGATAACATTGTATGTCTGTTACATGTACACACATGATCCAGCAGGGTACAAATAGCTGGCATTCTTAGGCTACTTGATGAAGAAGACTCGTGCACATCTGAATACAATTGTGAATGTTTCTCACAATGGAACACATGTCTATCGCATTAACCTCTTGACAAGCTCTGCTGAACTACTGGAGGGTTTAGGAAATATATCAAAGTCCTATGTACTGATACAAGTATTGTGGGGTGCTCAGTTTATCATAAGTTGTCACAAAAAGAAACTGATGTAAGAGAGTAGACTCTTCATTGTTAATCACCTTCCACTACAAAACTTAATTATATATAAAAAAGACATTGTACAATAGATACACTGACCCTGATCTAATGGTATGCATGAGTCACTTATAGTATTGAGTGTTCATACGTTATAATGTGGAATGATAGTTTGGATTGGAGCCTCTATGCATTGATCATTGAATGAACCACAGGACCAGCTTCCATAGGAAATCTTTCTTCTCAAACAAATGAAGCAAAACTCTGTCTTGCAAGCTGTGCATTGCATGTTCTTGCATCCATCAGACAACTCTATCATGGTGCCACAGTGAACACACGCCCGGTATTTAAAAATCGTGCAATCTTTTATGTAAGCCACTTTCACCCTGCCACAGTCGCACAGCAGAGCCAAGATTCTAGCATCATTACATGAAGAATTTCCACAGCTGGTAGATGAAACAGAAGTCTTCCATACTTTCAGGCAGTACCAGCAGAAATGATATTTAGGACGTCCATGCATTTTGCAACCGACACACTCCACACAACTATCATTTGGGTTTTGGCGAGTGCAGTAGGTTTGACATTTGAGACACTGCTTGATATTGTCATTCTTGTCGCAAAAATTTCTAGACAAACCTACTTCTAGTAAACCCAATTCTTTGGTACTAATGCCACCATATCGCTTGACAACAGCCAACGACCACTCCACCTCATAAAGAGGACACTTGATTTCGCTCTTCCTTTCTCTGGTCCAACAGTAGTCCATCAATCCACCGGATGACATTGAATGACCACATGGCATTGCCCATACCATAACTCCATCCTGTTCAAAATCGCAACCAGTGCATGATCATACAATAGTCGCTACTTTTGGAAGAGATTTGTCCACAGTCCGTTTGGGCCCAAAATGAACTTTCAATGACTCCACATCAGATGTTAGGTTCTCAAGCAGGCTTCCCCCCTTCAGCCTTGCAACGAGAAAAATATTGGACATATGTCCAAGTGGAGAATATTTAGCATAAATTTTTCCTCGAAATCCATTGATGAACAGTTGCCAAGCCATTGGTACTAAGAGAAGAGACTTAGTATATGCTCTTGCAAGCTGATGTGTCAAAAAAGAGAGAATTAATGGTCTTGCAAGCTGATGTGTCCACAAAGAGAGAAAAGTAAGTAGTTTATAAACCAGTGTCTAGGTGCTTTTTATTGTTATGAATTGACATAGCAACCACAATTATGCATGTTTCTGTTGGTCATCAAAGCTATTCCTGACATCAGGTGTGCGTTATGAGAACACTGGAGCCCATGGACCAGCTATGCAAAGAGAGGCTGGCATGATCAGCATTTGTGTCTAGTCTTCATGTCTATGTGGTTATAACTACTGCTCATAATTATGTAGAACAGAATTGGGCTACTGCACATGGACAGTCCTGGTTTTGCTTTAAGTTTTTGAACATGAATTAATCCGCCAATAGTCCTTTTAATTCTGAGAATGATGACACACACTGAGACCATCAATATTATTCCTAGTGGGCTATGGTATACTGTTTTCTTACCCTGCCAGCCTTGTCATCTCCCTCCCAGCTAGCACCAGTCGTCCGATAGCTTCAGCCATCCTCACCAACATCCGTCCACTTCTATAGTAATCCTGTATATCCCAGTAATTTCTAGTAATTTAACAGGAAACTACAGAGGATTGCAGGTTGGTTGAGGGAGAAGATTTTGCTTATTGACATAATATACCACTAGCCATTGTTCAGAACAATAGCTAGTGGCCTCTTACGTAAACAGCCAAAGTCTTCTCCTCAACCAATCTGCAATCCTCTGTATCAGTAATTTCATAGTATACTGGAAAGGGGGGAGTAAAGTACCACTTTCTGTTCTAGTATTCTGATAGTAATTGCCAGTATTCTTATCAGTATTCTCATAGTAATTTAGTATACTCACCAGTAGGATCTCATTGTGTGTGCTATGGAGATGCCTAGGATCAGAGAGGTCCAAGAAGGGCTTACTCACAGCTAAGTACCCAACAACTGTTGCCAAATCTACACAAAATACATAGACACATAGTGATTAGTACAGTGTGCTGTTAGGACATGATGGAGTGGCTTTTATAGAGAGATGGTCTCTTTAGGGAGGTTGAGGTGCTATTGGGACATGGTGGAGTGGCCTTCATAGAGAGGTGGTCTCTTTAGGGAGGTTGAAATAGCTGGAATAGGTGCTGTTGGGACATGGTGGAGTGGTCTTAATAGAGAGGTGGTCTCTTTAGGGAGGTTGAAATAGCTGGAATAGGTGCTGTTGGGACATGGTGGAGTGGTCTTAATAGAGAGGTAGTCTCTTTAGGGAGGTTGAAATAGCTGGAATAGGTGCTGTTGGGACATGGTGGAATGGCCTTTATAGAGAGATGGTCTCTTTAGGGAGGTTGAAATATCTGGAATAGGTGCTGTTGGGACATGGTGGAGTGGCTTTAATAGAGAGGTGGTCTCTTTAGGGAGGTTGAAATAAGTGCTGACATGGTGGAGTGGTCTTGATGTAGGAAGGTAGGGAGGTGGCCTCACGTACACTTTGCTATGACAGTGTCGATGAATCCCATGGAGAATCTGAATAGGATGAAGTCCCTCAAGTGATCTACCAGCTCCATGAAGGTGGATTGCACCGTTTGACACTCCCGAGAGCTCCCTTGGTAGAAGGAGATCTCCTCACTACATAGGAAGTATAGAAAAGTATGAGAATTTAAGTGAGATCACACAAACTAGATTACTAAGTGTCTGAATGAGATTACTAGAAATTTGTGAATGAGATTACTGCATTAATAAGATTACAAGCATGCAGGACACAGACTCATTGTAAGAATACTAGAGATTACATATACAGATTACTAACCTATTAGTGATGACCCTGGAGTTCACATATCTCAGTTTCCCTTCCAGCTGCTGCTCCTTTACAGTCATCAATCCAACAGGAGAACGCAACCTACAGGAACAGAAATATCTCTATGCTAACTAATTATTGTCTATACTACATGATTGTAGGAAACTAGCTTATTGTTTCCCCTGGACACATACTAAGTCCAGGAACTCTATGATTCTCTCTCTCTCTCTCTCTCTCTCTCTCTCTCTCTCTCCTTAATAATAGACTCGGGCACCCAGGGCTAGCTGTAACAATTGGAAACCCTGCCCCTCGGCTAAAGTTGCACTATGGCAGTGTAGAGTGACTTAGTCTTAGTCCATTTGCATGCTGAACCCCAACCCCTGCCCTTGCCCTAGGGCTAGGGACGAAGCCCTAGTTTTAGCCTAGGGTTAGCCGTAACAATTGGAAACTCTGCCCCTCAGCTAAAGTTGCACTATAACAATGTAGAGTGACTTATGTGGAATAATGGCTTGGATTGGAGCCTCTTAATCATTGAATGCAGCTTCGACTCAAACAAAACTCTGTCTTGCAAGCTGTGCACTGCATGTGCTTGTATCCTCTATCAAACTTTCCCCACCCCAGAAATTTCAATACCCTTTTTCTAACAAGAGGTTGCTTGGTGTGAGTGGGTGTGGTATTGCAAAATTTCCACTCAGTGATTTGATAATATATTTTTGTTATTACTTGCTCACCTAGTGAGGATTAGACCTGATACCGCCAGATAGGAGAGCATGGTAAAGGGTCCCCTGCCTCCTATGCTCTCCGTCAGCTGGTACACGTATAAGCAGATGTCCAGAACAGGCTACAAGCAACACGCACTAATTAAAGTCATAATGAAATCAGTGTTCGTGTTCTCCCTAAATATTAGGTGACTGGGTGGTGCCACATATCAAAGGGTGTTTGTGGTTAATCAACATTCTATTGATCACATTAAAGGGAAGATGCCCCTATGCTGAAAGGTATGCTATGCTGGGGAGAACACTATGAATTAGAACGTGTACCAATATTACACACATACCTTGCACACATTGGAGTACAGCTCTCCAAGGGTGTCGCAAAATTTCTCCACATCTTGGGTAAGCAGCTGGTCGGCATTGGCGATCCGGTTGTCCAGGTTAGCCATCTTGTAGAACGTGAATCCCCTAAGGAAGCAAAAAGAAAGGAAAAGTCTAGCCTCAGGGCCCTTTGAGAGATCACAGGGCCAATTATTTGATGGCTACATACATAGCACTGAATCTGTACTGATTTCAAACACCTGCTCTAAGCGTCAAATTAACAGGAAAATCTGCAGCTTTGCCTGGACACATTTGTCCTGTGTTAGTATACCGTACTCGCGCGTTATTAGGCGTATGCGCTTATATCTCCACAGGAAGCAAACCACCGCTTAATAGCGAGTATGCGCCTAACGGCGAGATGGATAATTTAATTTAGGTGGGCATTACTTAGAGTATCGCGTGAAGAACCAGCAGTAAGCGGCAGTTCTGTGCAGAAACACAGTTTTAAGTGAGGTAAGCTTAGCAAAGAGTTGCTAAACCAGTAAGAGAACACAAATAAGCCAGAAGAAGCAGAAATAGAGCTTATAAGTAAGGAGCGCTTAACAAAGGGTAGTTAGTGCAGCAAGAAAACCAGCGCCTAACAATGAATGTGCGCTTATTAGCTAGATGCACCTAATAACGCGCGAGTACGGTAATTGCCCCTGGATCAAAGACTCTGTCTTCGAGATATTTTCCCCCTTTGATGTGGTCAATGGCATATTATATATATATATATATATATATATATATATATATATATATATATATATATTTTTCCCCTAAGATTTCACATACCTCATATATCTAGTGTAGAGATGTGTAGATAGTCGAGTCCTAAATCTCAACTTCAGCTCATTTAGTCCATACTATACGAGAAAGAGGAGGGAGGGGGATTGGGGGGAGGAGGGAGCAGTAAATGAACGATTACAGAGGCTAATGAGATGCAGAGTTAATTATGATCCACTCATACCTTCAGCAAGTTGTTGACAACAGATATCTAATTGAATGACAGAAAAGGAAATTAAAAAAACAACAACTTATTTCTTGCCGTAGGTTAACACGTACGATTGGCATGGCAGTGATAAACTTCATCAAAAAGACCTTAAACTCAGAAAAATTCCTTCCTATGATGGACCTGGGGAGGGAAGGAAGGGGAGGAGGAAGAAGGAGGGAGGGGAGGAAGAGGAGGAGAGAGATAAAAGGTGGAAGGGAAGGACGGAGGGAAGGGAAAAAAGTTTTCAACAACTCTTTGTGACTGGACTTATGCAGCCTCACCCTTCAATGGCTGTCCCATTTTGGATCATCCACACATCAGCATAGGTTCTCAGAATCATCATGGTAGCCACAAGAATCATGTAGGCACACTGCAGATAGGGAGGGTGCAAAGTTCATCATAATATGTATCACCCTCTGAGATGGAGATCTAGTGGAACTCCTCTATTCCAACCCCCTGAAATGGAGACACCTCTGTATACAGTGGAACCCCTCTATTCCAGCCCCCTGAAATGGAGACACCTCTGTATACAGTGGAACCCCTCTATTCCAACCCCTTGAAATGGAGATACCTCTGTATACAGTGGAACCCCTCTATTCCAACCCCCCTGAAATGGAGACACCTCTGTATACAGTGGAAACCCTCTATTCCAACCCCTTGAAATGGAGATACCTCTGTATACAGTGGAACCCCTCTATTCCAACCTCCTGAAATGGAGACACCTCTGTATACAGCAGGACCAACCCCCTGGAAATGGAGACCCCTCTGGAAACCTTTTCCTTACCTCGGGGGTAAAGACCCCAGGAATGATGATACGTAGCAACATCCACAAACGTCTGAGGAATTTCATGTCCACAGCTGCTCTTTCTTTCTTCTTCTTAGCATCCTTCTTCTACATAAAAGCAGTTCTTTAATATCCGATACAGGGCAATTTGGGGGTGGGTTGCCTACCTGATCTTTTATGACATCTCGTATTTTCCTAAAGGAAGAATTATAAGAATGACACAGATATTAAGAAATTGAGACTCTAAACTCTAAAGGCTTTGAAGAGCAGGAATGATATGAAAGCACAGTCAATTAACTTCCCTTTACCCACTTCAGTGGTTGCTACGTACCTTGCATCATGTATCCTCCTATTGACATAGAAAGCTATTCCAGCTCCGAGGGAGGCAGTTGCAACCACTGCCTTCAAGTTCATTGGCGGGATAGCCCCCAAGAACTTGGATAAACCCGCCATTCTGGTCCAAACTAGGAAAATTGTAACACTTGTCATTTATAGCTTCTATCACATATAAAAACTTACTGGACGGTTTTTAGTGTCCTCTGCAGACTTCTTTCCACACTGCACAGACCTCAGTTTCGCTCTAAAACACTTAAAAAATAAAACGGCAGCCCTCGTCTTTTCTGCACGTGACAAGCAGGGGCGTGGCTCAGCAAAATGAGCATTTGAATAGGCGACACCGTACCAAGATAATCATGCGCGCTATCCATGGAAGTTTAGTAGAAGTTTAGTGTGTAAGCTCTGAATGGCGATCATGAAGTTAAGGGACGTGAAGCGATCTAACATATCACGTATTGAACCATGATCAACGGAGCAAGCTATTACCCTGCACAGAATTTGTTCAACTTCTAGACGCTGGATATCCGAGGTTTTAGGGGCGGAAATTAATTAAAGTCGGTGTAGTTAAGTTAGTGTAGTATGGACGCCTTGGACAGGCTTCAGGAGGTGTTTCCAACAGTGGACGGAGAGGTGGTGGCTATTTTGTTGAGGGAATGCAATAATGATGGTGAGGCCTAGCGCCTGAGTTAATTTTAATTATAGTATCCAGAGGTAGTTTACTGGAATTTGTGCATATAATGTACAGAAAGTGTAGCAGACAGTCTGTTTTTAGTGCATCCTCTGTCTAGTTGTTAATTTCTTTTTCTTTTAGTTGATATGACAACAGAGAAACTGTTGGAGATTTCTGGTCAGAAAGTGGCCAGGACTTCTCCTAATATACTGAGACAGGGTTATGACAGCGAATGGCCTTCCTTCAACGCTACCGCTGCACAACCCTTGGGAAAATCCACATCAACGAAAAAGAACCAAGAAAGGAAAGATGCTCGCAAGGGACCCGAAAACGAGTGGAGCCAAGTTCGGAAGAGGCAAGATCGCATGGAAGACTCTCGTAGGCAGAAACCAGAGAAGTTTTGGGCAATGTTTTCGCCACCTGATTCCGATGGTCAGGGACAGCAATTCCTGCCTCCTGAGACTGCTGGGGAGAGGAAACCGGTTTTACCGGTTGGACGACATCACAATTCCGTTCACATGCCTGTTGCTGCTGGAATGAGGAGTACTCCTGGGGTCCATTCCCGTGTTGGAATGGGACAAAATTCTGGTGTTCAGTCTGGTACTGAAAGGGGGACTAAGTCTGAGGCTCGTTCTGGAACCTATATGCCCGATATGGGTTTCAATCTGAATCAGCAAGCGTACATGGCGGCATGGTTGGAAGGCACCCATCATAACCCTCCTTTGAACTCACTGGAGAGAGGGCAAAGGTCGTACCTACCGATGCAGCCACCAGGGATGAATATGCCTCCACACCCACCTATGCAAGGGGGCAGCGCCCCCCGTCAAACAATGCTACAACGCCCACTAATGCAAGGTCCCAACATGCCACATTTGACCATGCCACACCCACCAATGCAGGGACCCAATATGCCATACCCGCCTTCTATGCAAGGACCCAACCAGAGCAGTGAAAACTTTAACTCATACTCAATGGTCCCACCTCCGGCTCCTATGCATGGAAGTCTATATAGTCACCCTTTACCCAACCAAGAGCAGTACGGCTATCCTGTTCATGGAGCAAAGGGGACTGCTAGAGACAGTAAAAGGGAGTGGCCTGTAGCCATGGAAACTGATGGGCGTGGCAGCATGGTACCCCCACCGGGAAGGAGTGTTTCCAATGATGAAGGTCAAAGGAGAAAGGACAAGAGGAGCACCAGGAAGATGGAAACTGCAGAACATGGACCCATTTCCAAATCACCGCTGTTCAATTCCCATTCTTCTGGTGAGGTGGAGAAGCTGGGTAGACAAGAGGTGGTGGAGAAGAAACTCGTTCTCCTGAGGGGGTTGCCTGGAAGTGGGAAGACAACCTTAGCTAGGTAAGCTGTTCATAGCCTCACTAAGCAACATGTCCTGTGTATGCCCATGTAAGGACACTCTGGAAGAGGACAACCTCTCTACAAAAGACAATCTAAAAGTACCTTTATTATTACAATACACACTCTATACAAAATAACCTCCAAAAGAGACCTCTACAAAGGACAAAAGGTTGGGTCCCAAGTGTGTCCATGTTTCAACACTCTCAACTATAATTGTCCTCCAAAAGTTACCATAATTATTAGTACAAAGTTCACTAAGGTCACAATCTCATTGCGCAATCTGCATGTAGGGAGGGAAAAGCCCTTTACAAGGTTAAGATATTCATTCCCTGGTACTGTGTTAAGATATTCATTCCCTGGTACTGTGTTAAGAAAGTGTACAAAATAATGAAGATCTTTAAATAAAGAGAGAGAGAGAGAGAGAGAGAGAGAGAGAGAGAGAGAGAGAGAGAGAGAGAGAGATTACCATGCATACATGCAGCATAATTTAATGTAAGTCTCTCTCTCTCTCTCTCTCTCTCTCTCTCTCTCTCTCTCTCTCTCTCTCTCTCTTGCTCATCTGTTTCAGGAGTCTTGTGGGTAAGAATGGTGTCATTTGCTGTACTGATGATTTCTTTGTCCACAACGGAGAGTAAGTGTAATTGTACTCTTAGTGCATTTTCCCCCAGTGGACAGCACTCCCCCTCCCATTATTTATTAATTATTTTTTTAAAGGTATTTGTTTGATCCTTCAAAATTGACTGAAAATCATGAAAAAAACAGGAAGAAAGGTAATGAATACTTTCCTTGCCCGTATCCCTATCCCCCTCCCCCCTATGTCCTATTCTCCATCCTCCCCCTCCCCGTGTCCTATTCTCCATCCTTCCCTCCCTCTCCTCCCTCCCCCTGTACCCTTCCCTGTGTCGTATTCCCCCTCCTCCCCTTCCCTTCCTTTTGTCCTTCCTAATTTAATATCTGATGTGTATGTATGTACATATACGCACATCATAGCTCGTGAAGCCATGGTGGCGGGAAAGTCCCCTGTCATTATTGACAACACCAACAAGAGTGCTTGGGAGATGAAACCCTACGTCCTATTTGTAAGTAAGACATCCTTCACCTTGCCCCTTGATCATTCACTATAACTGCTATAACTTTCTCAATTCTTAACCAAATTTCTAGTTTAATGCATCAACAGAGAGCTGATGATCCACTCTCTCAGCTGGTGTTTAAAATTTGAAATTTGGTTAAGAATTGAGAAAATTAAAGCAGTTATAGTGAACGATCAAGGTGCAACGTGAATGCAAAATTTAATAGACTTTAGATGTGTGTATGATAAATAATTATTTATGGGGGAGAAAAAGATGTGCTTCTTTCCAATGAAAGATGAAGCAAAAATATTAGGTATTCAAAAGTGAACTAACATGATGTGTGGGGAGAAAAGTACGAAGAAAAAAAAAAAAGCACAACATACATAGATTTGTTAAGGCCAAAGTGAACAAAAACCTTTACACACATTCAAAGGTTAACGTCCACTGTATTTGGTATGATGTTTTTATTTTTTATTTTGTGTGTATACCCTCAGGCGAATGAGTCGAACTACACGGTGGAGATACTGGAGCCTAACACCCCATGGCGCTTCAAGACAGTGGAGTTGGCAAAGTACGTTTACAAGCAAGTAGGGAGATGATCGGATCCATAGTAATGCATTCAGAAATTCTGTTAACACATTTCAACTTTTAACCAAGTACACCTGTTCTTCATATTGAACCTGAGAGGTGATAGATGTATAGAAGTGAGCAATTATATACAAAGGAGGTTCATAGTGGTAGTAAACAGAGATATTGTACACCTGTCCATATTGGACCTAACACCCAGGTGATAGGTGGACAGAAGTAGTTTCACAGATGAAATAGTACACCCAGTGTATATTTAGAGAGGTGATAGGTACAATTCCAGTTTCACAGAGGAAATTGTACACCCAGTGGTATATTTAGAGAGGTGATAGGTGGACAGAAGTGAGTGATTCTAGTTTCACAGAGGAAGCAATAACACCTGTCAACACCCAGTGGTATATTTAGAGAGGTGATAGATGGACAGGAGTGAGCAATTCTAGTTTCATGGAGGAAGTAGCACACCAGTGGTATATATAGAGAGAGGTGAGATTGTGCACAAGTGTTGTGTAAGCAGAGGAAGTCCATATTGGACCTAACACCCAGTGAGTCGTATGTTATCATGACTTCCCAGCAATGCAGAGCTTCTGTCACTTCCCTTTGACTGGACATTGACAGGATCAAATATGACCAGGGATTGAGGGGAGGGGGAAAAAAATTATTAATTTTTTTAATTTTTTTTTTTGGGGGGGGGGGGGGGGGGGGGGGGGGGGGGGGGGAATCAAAGTCACTCTATTATCTCATCCACTTTATTAGGAGAAATAAACACGGCGTTACCAGACATGCTTTGGACAAGCTTCTGGACCGATTTGAGCATCGGATCTCCCTGGAATCAATCCTCCTTAGCGAACCTCCATCGAACAAGAGGGAAAGTAGTGGTGACTCGTATTACGAACGGGGGCACCCCCCTTCCTCCTCGTCGTCCTCTGGCAGACAAGCACCAAGAGAGGGTGAGCCTGGCAGAACAGGTGCCTTGAATTCTTCACTAGATGAGACCAGGGACTCATCATCATTGCAGAAAGTGTCTTCAAAGCACCAGGATGGCAAAGTGACTCATATTATCGATGACAAAAAGGGTGGTGGTGAGGTTAAAGCTGGTACTTTGAGCAAGCCTTCTGGTAAAGGGTCAGCAAAAGCCCGAAATCCTCCACACAAGAAGAGTAGCAGAGAAGAACAATTGAGTGAAGTGGTTCAGGGTGATGACAAGATGCAAAGTGATGATCCTTCTCCAACTGAGACGCTAACAAAAGTTAAATCCACCTCCAAAAAGGATTCATCTGCCAAAGAAAGTGGTAATCTTGGTGAGAATTCTTCCGTTGCTAAGGGGAAGGGAGGAAAGCACAGGGAAACACCCCATGACACCACACCCCACGAGGGAGGGGATATCGGAGCTTACCGGGACAAGGAAGGGGTGGCTGTGATTGGTTACAACAAGAAGTACCCTCGGAAGAAAGTCGCTCCCGTATACAATAAAGCACCAAGGTTCACCAGGGAGGAACCCGATGTTGGAGTGGGCAGGGCCAAGGAAGAAAGGGGTGTGGTCAGGGATGATAAAGGGAAGAGAACTGATGAGAGTTCAAAGTTTAGCAAGACAGTTGCAACCACAAAGGACAACAAAGCGAGGAGTACTGGAGATGAGGGCACTACTGATAGAGGTGGCTCACTAGCCAATGAGAAACAAGTGAAAAGAGGGGAGTGGCCAAGATCTAATAGTACAGAGGAGGCAGGGGAAAAGAAGGAGAAGGTGGATGATCTGATATTTGATCAGTGGGACTCGTCTGAGGAGATGGAGTCTCTTGGGGAGGACGATTATGAAGAAGAAGAAGAGGAGGAAGGAAAGGAAGATGAAGAAGTTGAAGACAACACTGAAGTTAATGGAGACAAAAAGAAAAAAGTAGAAGATGGAGGTGAAAAGGAAAAAGTGGAAGAAGTGAGTGAAATTGAAATCAAACAGGAAGAAGTGGAAGGTAAAGAAAAGTTGGAAGTTCCAGATGGAGGTGATTTGGACAAAAAGAATCCAGTGACTTTAAGTGCAGCTGCCCTCCATATCCTGGCACATGACAGGAACACTGATCCATGGAGGGCGGGTCTCCCTCCTCGCCGCCCAAGACAACGGAAATTCAGTTCCAAACTAGAGAACGCTCTAACAGAAACTCAACATGACAAGTACACTAGGGAAGGCCAGTTGGACGAACAGAAATTCTCTCTTAGCAACCAAAAGAAACTCGTTACTCAAATCATTACAGAACATAAGTTGATGTGTGAATTAGCTGAAGTTGAGGTAAACCCTGTTACTAATCATGATGATGTCTCGGTACAGACTGTTTTGGAAAGGTCAAAGGTGAATGGTTACCATAGTTACCTGCCTAATGAGATGGTGGATATGATGTTTAGAGATCGTCCACTTTTGCCGGCTCTTTTGGTACAACCGAAGATTGGAACGGAATTAAAATCATCTGGAATGGAGAAGGGGACTAAGACTTCTGGCACTGGATTGGATTTGGGACTTGGACTGAACAAAGAATCTCAGCTTCTGAAGATCTTTGGAACTGATGCGAAAAAACTTGAAAGTAAGAATGAGGATGGAAAAATTGGAATGGAATCGGAGACAAAGTACAAGGACAGTAAGAGTGAAAATCAGGCATCTAACCTCTATGAAGAAGACCCAGCCATAGTACATAAAGTAGCCATTGCAGGGAATGGAAATAGACTCACACCATCTTCAACTTCGGACATCGTTTTGATAGAAGATCCTTGTATCCTTAAAGTTTCCTCTGTTGCTAGTCGATTGATTCACCCTGGCAACAACCCTACACCTGAGGTCAGCTCAAAGTCAAAATCTCAAAAAGACCCTTGGAATAGAGATGTTTATGATCCTGAAGACCCTTTACCGAAAAACATTGGTGTAAATTTGTTTCCGTCTGCCTTCCCTTCGGCCTTTTCTGGAGTGGATGAGGCTATCAGCATGTCTAAGGGGGAGATGACAACGAGGGAAGATGTGGTATTACCCTATTTTCCCTCGGGAACTTTGAATGGAAGTTGGGGGTCAGGTGACGGGGAAATAGGACCTGCTGGATGGGATCATGATACTTTTGCTACTTCCAATGGCAGCACAACATCACTGGAGAATTTGAAAGAAGGGGGTGTGGTTGGTGGGTGGGGCCAGAAGTTGTCAAGTGAATTGAATGCAGATTTGGTAAATGGTAGTCAATCGAAAGTAATATCAGTTCAAGAAATTGAAGGATCTGGTTCCGCATTGGATGATATGTCACAATTCCGTTCCAAAGAAGATTCGAACGAGTCATTTCCGCTCAGGAGTGGATCTGGAATGGGAAATCTGTCCAATAAGAGCACAGGCAGTAAAACTGATCTATTGGCACAAGAAAAAATGCACTTAAAAACCACACCCACCACAAAACAGGAAGACGGTGATGAAGTTCCCTGCCTGCTTACATCAGAGCGGTTGCCATGGTCATCTGATACAAGTGGGGCCTACTCAAGTACCCCTGGTCCCATTGAATACTCCTTAAATGGCAACCTCCATTCTGCTGACTCGGCAAGCACAATCATGCACGAAGTGACAACATCGGCATCAGTACCTTACCATCCTTCACAATCTCCAATCGAATTTCCACCAGATGATTCAACCAATCAAATGGAAGCCGAAGTTGAGGTTTGGTCACATGACGGTTCTGATTTCATGCTCACGGAGGAGTCTCTTTCGAGTCAGAATGATTTGGAGTTCTTGAAAGGATGTTTTCCACTAGTGGAGGAAGCAATTTTGCAAGAGCTGCTCACCAAAAGTGACTTCAACATTGAGGAAACTGTTTCGATTGCTCTCTACTATTCCGCCATGGATTTGGACTCTCAACTTTCACCAAATTCTAATCAAGCAAATTTCGCTTATGGCTTTATGGCTCAAGTCAGCAACGAATCGAATTCTTCTACCAGTTCTGGAGGTAATGGAGCAAATTCGACTTTTTCTGAGCAAAGAGGAAAGGATGAAAATATTAGCAAGGATGAAGAAATCGCACGAGCTTTGCAGGAGAAATTGGATAAAGAGGATGAAGAAGCCATGTCACGCGATGATGGTGGTGTGCACTATTTGGAAGAGGAGCACGACCCAACAGGGGAGGATTGCAATCTCGTGTTGAAGCTCACGTCATCTCTCGCCCGACAACTGCAGGAGTTATTTGGATCTGTTGAGAGCCATTTGCCATTACCAGGTTAGGATGCCATATCACTAATAGAGAGATCTGCATTACATGGAACCTCTGAATAGTGGACACACTTGGGACCCAACCCCTTTTGTCCTTTGTAGAGAAGTTGTCCTCTTTTGGAGGTTATTTTGTATAGTGTATATGCTAAAGTCCCTTTTTTTGTTCAGAAGTTTGTCCTGTCCGAGGTTTCCTGTTACCGTAGTGACTGAAGCACAGGACACTGTCCAGATATACACCTACAATAATTTTCATGGAAGAAATTTTTGTGATTTTGAATAGCGGGACTTCACTGTGTGGTTCATATGAAAATTTAACCCTAGAAAAAAAATTTTTTCTAAACATTTATGTACATCAGATCTGTATTCTATGTAGGTGCTATTAATGACAAGGATTTAGAGATACTTTTATCGGAGAAGATGGCAAGGAGGCTTTATCAAGGATGGGTGCACACTTTACAGGTATGCTCATGACCTTTATGTGCACGTTTGGTAAAGGGTTCTCTGGTCATTCAAAAGAACAATGACAAACAACAACAACAATAACAACAACAGCAGCAAACAACTTATAGTGTTGAGCAGTGAGTATGGAAGTAGAGAGCTCTAAGTCAACTATCCTTTCAGAATTCTCTTGCCAGTTGATCAATGTTGTAGCTAGCTATTTTCATTTTTATCATTTTAGGCTAAGAAAATTGAATATCAAGTGAAGTCAGACTTACTTCTGAGTGAGTCTCTGCCCCCTATAAAAGTCCAGGAGGCATCTGATGGGGAGGGGAACACTGTCAGTAGCAAGTCAGACAAGAAGAAGAAGAACAAACAGAAGAAAAAGAGGAAAAAGTTCCTCACTGATCCAGTTATCAAGAGCACACGTGATGAAAGAAGGTGTGGATTATTTAGAACAAAACACTATGAGTGTACAATTGAATTCTTTTCTCGTATTATTTAGTTCCTCGCCATCTACACTCAAGTTTTCAACTGCAGTGAAGCAGAACATGCCTCCGGTCACTGTTGGGCAAAGGAAGACCTCTGACGAGACAAGCCGTTCCCCTGGACCGTTGAGGAGTCTGTTACTCCAACTTCATCAACAGTTCCCCAAGATTCGTGATGTTATCGTAAATCGAGTTCTTGTTGATAATAAGTATGTAATACAGTATGCTAAAAGACCTTTTAAATATATCTACCCTTTACCAGGTTTGATGAAGCAAGCACAATAGAACAACTGAATTTGATACAAAGTGGGAAGATTCCTCCTCCAGTTGTAGAACCTCCCTCCGAGATAGAAACGGGATCTCAGTCACGTCCTGCCACCCATCCACCTCTCGCAAGACCTCCCACTCATCGCGATTATCTCAGGAAACACAAAGCACGAGTCGAAGGCAAGAAGCTGAGACCAGATGAGGAGGAAGATGATAGTAAGTGTTATTAAGAAGTGACAATGAAGGCCACAGTGAAACCTCTTGAGTAATGACACACACTTGGGACTCATCTTTTTGTCCTTTGTAAAGAGGTTATCCACTAGAGTGAGGGTACTTTTAGATTTTATTTGTCCAGTTTGGAGTATCCTTAATCGGAGGATCCATTGAAATCCCTGACCAGTGGCACACCCATATTATATAATAGAGAGGCTGAATGACTGAATGAAGTTCTTTTGATATCAAGTACTATATATGATCGATCTATGTTATTAATGACCCTTTACCTACTAGCACAAGCTATGATCATGATTCTTTTGTACCTACTAGCAAAACGAAGTTATCAGGAGATAGACTACCCGTCATACAGCGACATGAGAGCAGAGGCAGCACTGCACGCTAAACTCCGAGCCGAAAGCTTCCAGAAAGCAGCCCATGCGCGGTCCAAGAAGCAGTATGAGCTTGCCGTTTATTACGCACAGCAGGTAAATAAGACCTTCTATCCCTCCCCTCCCCTTACTTAGCTTAGCTACTTAGCAAAGAGGTTATATGATCATATAAATAGCATATGAGTTGTGCAACCCTTTACCATATTCTTGTACTGTGATCGGTGCCACCCATTACCAGCTGTATTTATATGATTCAGGGGCACATGTACACAGCAAAGATGAAAGAAGCAAATGACAGAGCAGCCGACTACACTCTGCAGTATCAGTAAGTGTGATACACACATGGATCACATGATACTCACATGACCTTGCATGGTGCATCACATGATAATCACACGACACCTTTATACAGTAATACATGGATGATAATCACATGACCTTGTACAGGAATAAGTATCAAGTAATACATGCGTCACATGATAATCACATGACCTTATACAGAAATGAAGGCATGAGAAATCGGCTTGACTTGCACGGACTGCATGTTACTGAGGCACTGGAGGCTCTGAAAGAAAAGCTCAATCAAACAGCAGCGGGTAAGTTGACTCACCCTAAAGGGTACTGAGATTGTGGAAGTTTCTCAGGGCCTAGTTGATCTGACATTTGATTTGCTGGCATAGCACTGATTTGCACTGATCTCAAATATCTTTCTATTTTAATGGTGTCAAACCAACAGCAAAATGGCTGGTCAAACTGCTGTTTTGCCTGGATTCGTCCTGTGTCAGATCTCTCTCTCTCTCTCTCTACAGGAACTACTCTTCAGGTGATCACAGGGTATGGAAGTCACAGCAAAGCAGGAGAGGCAAAGATTAAACCTGCTGTCCTAAGCATGTTGAAGAACAGTGGTTATAAGTGAGTGAGCATCAGCTATATAGAGTGTTGGACATCACACGATATGTGGTAGTTTTCTGTAGCATTAGCCAGTGCAGGTACAGATGTTGTTGTTGGCCAAAAAAAAAAAAAAAAAAAAAAATCAATGAGAATTAATCCTGGGTATAATTGGAGGGGTTTTACTCATCCCTTGGAGATTATTGTCATATTGTATAATAGGAAGGGTTTTACCACTAATTTTCACTCGACTTGACTTTTTTTCTTTGCCTAGATATGAGGAGAGGAATCGTGGATGTCTGAAGGTGCTGGTAAACTGACTTGACTGGACCACCTATATAGCCACATTACTTTAACTACAAAAACACACTTATTAATGATAATATTACAGCATGCATCTTTTAGAAATATTTTTAAAAACTGTTGTTGTATGCCGTTTACATTTTGCTATATTTTTTTACACTCTCTTGGGAATACCTGCCTTATGTATCTTTTATAAGACCACTTCAATTGGTTTTTGACCTCATACAGAGACGACCTCCCATTATATGAAACCACGGTTGCTATAGGCAGCTGGTTTCACCGTGGTTAAGATTGTAATGAATGAAAGACATAGAAATGCCAGACAGAAATTGCACACCTGTACACATACAGAATGATGCACATATATGACATTGTATGCATTTAAAAAAAAGTGATTTACACTCAGTAGTACTCTGGCTTGTGACGAATTGAACTTTTGATTCTTGATTCTATTATATCACAGTCTACTCCTTTCCTATAGGATGGGATGCCAAGCTAAAAACTACAACTACTGGAAGAAAGAATGTCAGTTGATGACAGCTATATTGCAATGGTACACTACTAATTAAAGGGGCAATGTTAATAATATCAAAGTCACGCATCACACCATAGCCTTGATGAGTTTGGTCGAAGGCATTTTAGGCTGAGATTTCACGCTCGCACGAGATTGTGTCGATTTACTTTCGTCACCAGCAGTGGCTTTGTGTATAGCCCATACGCATGCAGCTATGGAGACACCGATGAAGATGAAGAGGAAGATGAACATGATTATGACGTAGACCACAATCCTCGGACAGAGTGCCTGGCTACCAGATTGAGGCCCGAAAGTTGAAATCAAGTAAGTGCCAAAACCAAGCCAGATTAAGTAGAGGAGGAATGCGAGGATTAATAGGACGAGTCCCACTATTCCACAGATCTGTACACCCTTTGGGAGGCTGAAGTTGCAGCAAAGGATGACGAAGCTGCAGCAACACACGAAGGTGAACGCCACCATAATAGCACAGAAGATACCAGCATTCTGTAGGGTGGAAATTGCAAATGGGATGGGGGAGATGGGAGGGGAGTGTGATGGGGAGGGGGAGGGGAGTGTGATGGGGGAGAGGGAGGGGAGTGTGATGGGGGAGAGGGGAGGGGAGTGTGATGGGGGAGAGGGGAGGGGAGTGTGATGGGGGAGAGGGGAGGGGAGTGTGATGGGGGAGAGGGGAGGGGAGTGTGATGGGGGAGAGGGGAAGGGAGTGTGATGGGAGAGGGGAGGAGGTTATTATTATTATTATCGCCCTGATTAGAAAGGTGGCCTGATTAGAGAAGTGTCCTGATTAGAAAAGTATCCTTAGAGAGGGTTTTTGTATTCAACATTGAGGGGGTCAGAGATGCAACTTACTAACATCCACCAGACATAGGCATTGGCTCGAATGGAGGGCACCGTTATATCTTTCTGACCTCGCGTTGAGTTACCACAAATGAAAGCTGCTTTGAAATCTCTCATCCCAGTAGGCACGCCTGACACAACTATGATAACCAGAATTGGAGGCAAAAAGAAGAATGAGGTTATATAAATTATGTTGCAGCAACACTTACGAATGGCACCCCCAAGAATCAAGACAAAGATCCCAATAGACAGAATTACACAGCCTAAAAAATAAATAAATAAGAGCATCATTCAACTTTTGTATTCAATTGAGGACACCTCTACACCAATCTAACGGCTATTTTACTTTCATGGCACCAATCTAACGGTTATTTTACTTTCATGGCCCTAAGAAAAATACATCTCTCCCTAAAATGGGGGGGGCATGGTCATTTTTGCTATGGTCTTATCATAGATAGAACCTGGTCTTCTAAACAATAAATATTACCATAGCAGATGAGCCGATTCCATGGTGACAGTCTGCATACTGTCTCACAACACTTGACACAGCATCCTTGCAACTTATCAGAGGTACCAGTGCCCTCTATACAGCATGAAAGTATATAAACAGTTATCTATGTTAGCTAGATAGGCTAGCTACATCATAAGTGGCCAGATCTTCTAGATAACACTTACGTCGTAGCCTTCCAACCATTGCACCGTTGCTGTTAAAGTGTTTCAGTGGTCAAAGCTAACCTCCCTCTGGCGGGTGACCACTTAGCAGAGTATCCGAAGAGGTAGTTCCGGATATCCCCGCCGTGCGGTGCTGGCAGAGGAAGCCACACCTCTATCACATGCAAGTTGTGAATAATGGATAGTGAGAGGAAGAGGACGTCTTTCTCGTCTTCTCCGACTCTAGAAAAGATGGATCACCCTTCGAACGAAGTTCAGGTGGCACCCGGGTTTTGGGGGAAGCTGCAAGGTGCGTGGCGAAGAGTCACCAGAGGAACAGTTGTGTCCTCCATTTTCATCTTGCTCACCACTTGTATGGGAGCGGGGACTCTATCGCTACCTTATGCATTTGCGCAAGGAGGGATTTTTGTATTCAGCATCATATTCTTCCTGATCATGGTATGATAGCACTAGCAGCCTAATAGCTGTCGGTATTTTAACATTTTTGGCTGCATGATGGTTGCTCAGACAACTGAGCAGCTGCTAGAACTTAACCTGCTAGCAACATAACCATGTATGTGTAGTTCAGCTTTGATCAGTGCTTGCTACTACTATGTTTCCTAATGTGGTTGCATCAAAGAAACTGGGTAGAACGTGGTTATTTTCTAGGATCTGTCAAAGAGCTCGAAGAATGTAACCAGAATTAGCACCAATTTGACCTTACAGATGTATGAAATAATAGCATTTGCACATATTAATTGCTGAGCAGATTCCAGTGATCTTGCAACAGCAAAACCAAATTTACATAGCAAATGGTTTTGGAGTTGGGCAAGAGGCTATGTAAATTTTGGTTTTGCTGCTATTCTTTGTGATGTAGTTGGGTCACATGACTAGTTGGGAATTTGGGGAAAACAAGTTGATGAACTCGGAAAGGACACAATAGGAGAGTTTAGCCAGTTCACTCTTAACAGTGACCTCAATCATACCACATCACAGGGTTATCTCAGTGTGCAAAGATTGTTATTGAGATTTTAGGATAACATTAAGCTTAGTGGTATGGATATCTGACCAAATTATTCTGCTTGTTATATTGAATCTCTTGCTCTGTTATTAATTATCATGTAGATTATGTCAATTTACGTTGGGAAGATGCTGCTGAATAGCCAGCGCTATGCTTCTGAAGTATATCCCAAGCTAGAGGTGTGGAGTTACGAGGATTTGGCGTATGCTTCTTTTGGTGTGATAGGAAGGGTAAGTTGAGAGAGAGAGAGAGAGAGAGAGAGAGAGAGAGAGAGAGAGAGAGAGAGAGAGAGAGAGTCATTTTTCTGTCCCTTTCCTCTTCTCTAGATTATTTCTCTGCTAACCATTGCTGTTCTTCTCTTTCTGGCCCTGATTGCCTACATGATCTACACACGAGATCAGGTGAGCTTTCAGGTGTACCATATTTAATAATATGCATTACTACCCTCTTCCCCCCCCCCCCCCCCCCCCCCCCCCCCCCTCCTCACCTCTCTCCCTCTCCTCCCCCTCTCTCCCTCTTCTCCCCTTCTCTCCCTCTCCTCTCCCTCCTCTCTCCCTCTCCTCCCCCTCTCTCCCTTTCCTCCCCTTCTCTCCCTCTCCTCTCCCTCTCCCCCCTCTCTCCCTCTCCTCCCCCTCTCTCCCTTTCCTCCCCTTCTCTCCCTTTCCTCCCTCCCCTTCTCTTCCATCTCTCTTCCCCTATCCTGTCCCCTCCCCTCTCCTCCATCCCTCCCCCTAGTTGGCAGCAGTGATGCAATATGTGCACTCTGAGAATCTGATCAGTGACTGTTCCCCCCTCCTCAATTGCGGAGTCCTCATGTGCATAGCATTCATTCCTATTTTCCCTGTCACCCTCCTCCGAAAACTTACCCCCCTGCAATTCACAAGCTTCCTGAGGTGAGAGGAACTGGTTACACTGCCAGACCTGTTACCCTATAATGAGACCATTGCAAGCACCTACTTCAAGCACCACCTCTCTTTATTAAGGCCACTCCACCATGCCCACCAAAAAGCACCTATTCCACTTCCCTAAAGAGACCACCTCTCTATTAAGGCCACTCCACCATGTCCCAACACCACCTATTCCAGCTATTTCAACCTCCCTAAAGAGACCACCTCTCTATTAAGGCCACTCCACCATGTCCCAATAACACCTATTCCAGCTATTTCAACCTCCCTAAAGAGACCACCTCTCTATTAAGGCCACTCCACCATGTCCCAACAGCACCTATTCCAGCTATTTTAACCTCCCTAAAGGACCACCTCTCTATTAAGGCCACTCCACCATGTCCCAACAGCACCTATTCCAGCTATTTCAACCTCCCTAAAGAGACCACCTCTCTATTAAGGCCACTCCACCATGTCCCAACAGCACCTATTCCAGCTATTTCAACCTAAAGAGACCACCTCTCTATTAAGGCCACTCCACCATGTCCCAACAGCACCTATTCCAGCTATTTCAACCTTCCTAAAGAGACCACCTCTCTATTAAGGTCACTCCAAGCACCTCCCTAAAGAGAGAGAATTTGTCCTTGCTTTCATTAGGTATTTCAGCCAGAGAATGAATTGCAATCACTGTAACAATAATGTGCATTTCTTCTTTTTCTCACATACTAACATACAGCATATTCAGCATCTTTCTCGTGGCAATCATCATCACAGCGCACACAATTAGAGCACATATCGAAGATGCAGCCGGGATCAACGGCACTTGGCTTCCCAAGGACCGCACCATTGACCTGGCCCCACAGGGGTTCATGGGCGTCCTTAAAGTCATCTCCTACTGCAGTCTCTCCTTCATCTGCCATTTTAATCTCCTTCCTCTTGAGAAGGAACTCGTGAGACCAACGAAGACAAAAGTCTACACCATCATTGTTGGCTCCATATTGATAGCCTACACCATCTATAACTTGGTGGTGTTCTCCGCCTATTTTGAAGTATGTGAATCTTGTATGAAGGGATTTTTATAGATATATCCCCCCATTCCAATGGTGGATTTTTATTTCATAAAGCCGAGAAAAATTCTACCCCTCTATTTGCAACTGCACCCCCTTTTTAGGACCACACCCCTTCCTAAGCCTATATATTATTCTCTCTCTCTCTCTCTCTCTCTCTCCCTCTCTCTCTCTCTCTCTCTCTCTCTCCAGTTCTATGGTGACATTAAGTCAGACATCACTCTGGGTTACCCTTACAACGATGTGATGATCACCATCGCTCGTGCATTTCTCTTTGTGACTATCCTAATGCACTATCCTGTGCTCCTCCATCCAACCAGATCCAACATCAATGGGTAAGTCCCTTTGATTATTAATTGTCATCAAGCAATACAAAGGACACTCTGAAAGAGGACAAACCTCTTAACAAAGGATAATCTAAAAGTACCTTTGAATGTACTCTAATAACCTCCCATCTCCGCAAAGGACAAAAAGATGGGTCCCAAGTGTGATAGAGAGGTTCCATTGGCATTTCATTGTTGAGGGGTTCCATTGGCATTTCATTGTTGAGGGGGTTCTATAGGCATTTCATTATTGAGGTGGTTCCATTGGCATTTTATTGTTGAGGGGGTTCCATTGACATTTCATTGTTGAAAGGGTTCCATTGGCATTTTAATGTTGAGGGGGTTCCATTAGCATTTCATTGTTGAGGGGGTTCCATTGGCATTTCATTGTTGAGGGGGTTCCATTGGCAATTCATTGTTGAGGGGTTCCATTGGCATTTCATTGTTGAGGGGGTTCCATTGGCATTTCATTGTTGAGGGGGTTCCATTGGCATTTCATTGTTGAGGGGGTTCCATTGGCAATTCATTTTTGAGGGGATTCCATTGGCATTTCATAGTTGAGGGGGTTCCATTGGCAATTCATTGTTGAGGGGTTCCATTGGCATTTCATTGTTGAGGGGTTCCATTGGCATTTCATTGTTGAGGGGTTCCATTGGCATTTCATTGTTGATGGGTTCCATTATACATATGTAGAATCTGATATCCAGAGGGTTTCCACTATAAATTTCATGAATCCCCTCATTTTTCTCTGCAGAGCTGTGTACCTCGTCTATAAGCTCATCAAAAAATGCTGCAAGAAGAAGGAGAGTTGGGACATCCAGGACGACGAGGAAAAGCCCTTCCTCTCCGCCCCTGCCCCTTCAGAGGGCAGTGACAAAAATTTGGACATGGATTTTCACGTTCCCTCACTGTTATGGTTCATCGAGACTCTGATTATCTTTTCTACCACCTTCATCATAGCAACATTTATTAATGATGTGAGTCTAATTGGAAAATCATAGTGATGACAGTGAGTGTTCCGTTCCAATGACAGTGACCCAGATTTATTTAGGGAGGTTGAAATAGCTGGAATAGGTGCTATTGGGACATGGTGGAGTGGCCTTAATAGAGAGGTGGTCTCTTTAGGGAGGTTGAAATAGGCTGGAATAGATATCACTGTAACAATGATTATAGAGGTTATGATAATATTTAAACAGGTTGGACTGGTGTGGAGTTTTGTAGGCTCGACAGCTGGGGTTCTCGTCCTCTATGTGTACCCGGCTGCCTTCTACCTTCGTCTACGCTGCGTGCGCTATAAGAAGCGTGCCAAGAAGACTAGCACGGACATCAGAGCTCAGTACAACATTTATGCATTGCTGAAGGAAGGGATTGCATGGGTCATTTTTGGAATCGGCTTGGTCTTGCTCGTGGTGGAGAACTATCAGGCCATATATGATGTAGTGAAGGCAAATGAAGGCTCTAGCAATAACACCAATAGCTCTCTGCCTGTCTGTCATATCTTCTGCAGCCCTGAACTTAATATAACAGTTTGACAGTATGTATTACTTTCCCCCTTTCTTCTTCCTGGTATTTCAAAAATGTGATTTGTGCATCTTTAAATAACCTGATACTAATGCTTTCTAGAACCCTAAAAGTACTCCAAAAGAGGACAACCTCTTCAAAAGGTGGGTCCCAAGTGTGTCCATTATTCACTGAAAAGAGGATGCCTACAATTATAAAAACTAATCTAGCGACTGCGAGGAAGATATACAATAAATGATCCTGGATTTTCCTCTTTATATCTGCATGGAAGAAATGGAAGGAAAACATATAGCCAATTCAAAAAGGGTCAATAGTAGGTCTACAACTCACCCGTATCCTTTCTGATTTAAGTACTGTGTAACAGCAGGTTTTATTTTGGGCTGATTGTCCACACTGTGTTTCCCTCGACCAGTAATGACACGAAGGTGATCTGTATAAAGACATAGTGTCAGTGTGTGATTGTGCATAATGTATGGGCTATGCAATATGCTAATGGGCTAGCTATTCACCATCTGTTGCAACTGTATTACAACTGTAGTTACACAATATGAATACTAGTTAGAGTAGTTAGCACAATGTTTGTCACAAACATTGGCCCAGATTCTATGTAGTCTTGCAGGCCACACCCCCACCTTCCTTACCTAGTACCTTGCGGTGGTGGGGGTGTGGCCTGCAAGACTAGATTCTATATGCGCAGGCACTAATATACTAGTTTTAATAGTCTCGCTAGCCAGACTCTTTTCCCCCTTACTATACTCTGATCACTTACTTCTTCCCTTGGCTGCTGCACTATTCAGGTCATCCTTAAGTTTCTCTATTGCTTGGGTAACAGAGAGTCCATGGAGATCAGTAGCATGGTCCATATAACTACTACTAGAATACTAATAATAATACGGGGATAGCTCTATCACTGGTTAGTTCCGCACCCATCTGTTTCATCTGCTCCTTCTGGATTCGGATGGGGAGGTGGCGGAGGCGGATCTCCGTAGATCATCCTCACAATGAAATCTCGGATGCCATAATAGAGCCACGCCATTTAAAAAACAGCTATGGGAATGCTATATAAGTGTAAATGCCTAAGCCATCGGCGTAGCTAACCTTATTCTGTGTACAGGAATCCACACCTCTTCTTTCAAATAATTATGCGCACGCGCAGTGCAGACGTATTTATAACCACACCTTCTTTCAGCGCAGCGATCGCGAGGAGGAGGCCAATGTCCACTGCCAGGTGGGAGAGCAAACGTCTGCTGTATATTATTATATGCTCTATGATTGATTGATTGATCAATCTGATTGATTGATTGAATATTGACCACAGGCACTATACATGAACTATGTAGAAAATTATTTGTGTTTTCCTTGCTTTATCGTATCTAGTAGTTATTACTTTGTGTAGTAGTGTCAGTGATAGTATTATCATCCAGATAAAATACGTCAACCCTGGTTAGTGAGATAGCTCTCATGTGGACAGATGCACAATATAAGAGCCTGCGAAAGAGGACAAACCTCTCAGCAAAGGACAATACCTTTGTGTGTGTGTGTGTATATATATCTGCAGAACAACTGTGTACTTTGTCTATAAGCTCATCAAAAAATGCTGCAAGAAGAAGGAGAGTTGGGACATCCAGGATGACGAGGAAAAGCCCTTCCTCCCCGCCCCTGCCCCCTCAGAGGGCAGTGACAAACATTTGGACATGGATTTTCACGTTCCCGGTTCATCGAGACTCTGGCTAGCAATATTTATTAATGATGTGAGTTTGATTGGAAAATCATAGTGTCTCATTCCGATGACAGTGATTAGTAAACTAGTGTTCCGTTCCAATGATTTAGAAAATCCTATTCTATGACCCAGCTTTATTCTGGAATAGGTGCTGTTGGGACATGGTGGAGTGGCCTTAATAGAGAAGTGGTCTCTTTCGGGAGGTTGAGTGGTGAGAGGTGGTCAGGTTGAAATAGCTGTCACTGCAACAACAATGAGGTTTCAGAGGGTCTAATTATGATAATATCTAAACAGGTTGGACTGGTGTGGAGTTTTGTAGGCTCGACAGCTGGGGTTCTCGTCCTCTATGTGTACCCGGCCGCCTTCTACCTTCGTCTATGTTGTGTGCACTATAAGAAGCGTACCAAGAAGACTAGCACAGACATTAGAGCTCAGTACAACATCTATGCATTGCTGAAGGAAGGGATTGCATGGGTTATTTTTGGAATTGGCTTGGTCTTGAAAACTATCAGGCCATATATGATGTAGTGAAGGTGAATGAAATAAGCTCTAGCAATGATACCAATAGCTCTCTGTCTGTCATATCATAGATATTCACACTTTCTATCTAGGTTTCTAGCTAGAACCTCCAATAAATAGCTAAATATCTCAACAAAAGACAATCTATACAAAATAACCTCCAAAAGAAGACAACCTCTCTTCAAAAGGTGGGTCCCACATTTGTAAAAATGAAAGTGCACCATTTTATCCCAATACACACACTATTTTGTTTTTAGTGTGTGTATTGGGACAATTTAGTGTGCAGCACACACTTTCATTCTTACAGTGCAAGTATGTCCATTATTCAGTAATGTTTGGGAAGGAAATGTACTAAAATTGTTCCTGGATTTTCTTCCACTTTATGTGATCTGTGTGGAGAAGAAAAAGAATGACTTAGAAATCAGGGGATGGGAAGTGTGTGTGGTTGGGGGGGGGGAGGGATTGATGCAAAAATTAGTACACCATGTACCAGTACAGTGGCGGATTCATTGCGCGCGCGAAAATTTTGGTTGGGCCACGCCCATTTACTTGACCACACCCACTTCTGAGGCTGACTGGATCTGCCACTGTACACTGTTATTTGTAGCTTAGTGAATCATGATGTTATTGGTTCCAGACTGTGGCCAAGGGAAAATTAGTGTGTATCTACAAACTTTATCTTGTGTTTTTCCTTGTTCTCCTCCAAGTAGCTACTTAATGACTGCTGGTTTTATCTTCGGTTCTTTGTTTTTGCTATGAATTCCTCTACCAGTAATAACACGAAGGTGATCTGTGCATAGGAGAATCCAGCTTATAATGAATATATAGAGCCATTATAAAACATTTCTGATCAACTGCCCCCCCCCCCCATTAGAAAGTAGCAAAATTAGTAGCTGAAATCGTGTCTTGATCAGACAGAAGTGGTCAGAAGTGGTATGTCCCTTAGGTATAATGTACTTTATAATAACAGTGTAACAGTGACGGCTCTAGTACGACTATAGCAAATACTGAAATGGGAAGAATAAAAAAAGCTCTAGAGTGCTTGTAAGAGCAGGAAAATTACATTACTCATTTATATTATTTTATTGTTCTACTTAGTATGTCCAATCTGTCATGTGTAATGGCAACTCCAACCAGGATGTCTAACTAATGGGAGGTTTGATTTCTTAACACCATGTCTAGATTGTTGTAGTAGCTACATTGGTACACAAGGACAAGGCTTGCTTACATCGTATGAACAAAAAGTTAATTCATAAGACTTGTCCTTGAATATTTATTTTATCATCATCTCCACACACAAACTTGAAAAGGGCTTGTGAAAGATGCTGAACCACTTACTTGTCTCAGTTGCTTCATGCTACCTACAGTACTACTAACTACAGTTTCAAATGTCTCAGCTAATGCACTTATTTAATATGGCTAGTGAGGGACCAGACTACTAGCTAGGTGAGAGAGAAAAAGAAACATACTTTCGTTGTTTTCATATGCTTTATTTAGGTCTCTTTTCAAGTATCTCCAGTGCTTCTTAGACAGTATATCCATGGAGATCAGTGGCATGATCCGTATATCCTCTATTATAGCAATGGATAAACAACTAATCACTTAGCTATATTCCTACCCTTGGGGGATAAGATCAGAGTAATCTTCTGGAGGATCTTTTGGAGGATCTTCTGGAGGATTTCCAAAGATCAGCCTCTTTATTCTATTGTAGAGCCACGCCATTGCAATTTTAATCAGACTAACCCTTGCGCATGCGCTAAGGGTTTCGCTACACGACCTTTGACCTGCAAATAATAATAATGCCTACGCGCGCGCATGAGCATTATAGTACAAACTAATCTAGCGAACACAATAAATAATCCTGGATTTTCCTCTTTATATCTGCATGGAAGAAATGGGGAAAATATATTTCAAAAAGGCGCAATAGTAGGTCTACAACTCACCCGTATCCTTTCTGATTTAAGTACTGGATAACAGCTGGTTTTATTTTTGGCTGATTATCCCCACTGAGTTTCCCTCGACCAGTAATGACACGAAGGTGATCTGTATAAAGACATAGTGTCAGTGTGTCAACTGTGCATATGTATAGGCTATGTAATATGTTAATGGGCTAGCTATAAATCTTATTCACCATCTGTTACAACTGTAGAGACACAATGAATAGAGTAGTTAGCACAGATTCTGTGCAGTGCTATGTACTAGTTTTAATAGTCTCACTAACCAGATTCTTTCCCCCCTTACTATTACTCTGATCAGACCACTGTCCAGGGTCATAATCCCTAACTTACTTCTTCCCTTGGCTGATGCACTATTCAGGGCATCCTTAAGTTTCTCCATAGCTTTGCATCCTTAAGTTTCTCCATAGCTTCGGTAACAGTGAGTCCATGGAGATCAACAGCATAGTCCATATAACCACCACTAGAATATTAATAATAATATGGGGATGTATACCTCTATCACTGGTTAGTTCCGCACCCATCTGTTTCAACATTTCCTTCTGGATTTGGATGGGGAGGTGACGGAGGCGGATCTCCATAGATCATCCTCATAATTCGGATAATGAAATCTCGGATGCCATAATAGAGCCACGCCATTTAAAAAACAGCTCTGGGAATGCTATATAAGTGTAAATGCCTATTGCATGATTCGGCGTAGCTAACCTTATTCTGTGTACAGGAATCCACACCTTTTCTTTCAAATAATTATGCGCATGCGCATTAAACGCCTGTTTATGGCTACATCGCCTCCCAACTCTCCCCCCCTCTCTAGACGGAGTGCCATGACTTGGACTTGTTTGTTTGTCTGTGTATAATCGAATTCCATTATTAAAATAAATTATAGAATAAAATAAAAAATATAAAAAATAAAAATTAAAATACTACACTGTTACTGAGACCTACAATATTTAACCACACCTTCTTTCAAATATGCTCATCACCACGAATACCCAGGGGGAGCAAACATCTGCTGTCTATGATTGATTGATGAATATTGACCACAGGCGCTACACATGAACTACATTGTAGAAAAATATTTATGTGTTCCTTCGTTCCTTGCTGTAAATAATTATTTCGTATCTAGTCCTGTACTACTTTGTGTAGTAGTGCCAGTGATGGTATTACCATCCAGTGAGTAAAATATATCAGGGTTGGGACGATTAAAACCCTTCACTGCTCTGAAGAAACCACCAATACCATCTTGATTAGAGGTCAAAGGTTGCACAGCCCACATTGAAGTGTCATCCTTGCTTCCTGATTTCTTATCATTCCAAATTAGGTGTCCCGATGTTGCCCTTTCGACCAGATCTGACTGGATACAAGCATATCTCGAGGTCAGGTGAGTAGGCGGTCCGTATCCAAGATTAACAAGATCTCCAAGACAAATGTAACCTTGTTTCGGAATGGGACGCCAAAAGGATACATCTTGACGACCACCTGTGCCTTTGTCATTCCATATCTGAATGTAGTTGACTGGATGAGATACAGCATCAGGAAGAAGGGGCTTCACAAGAGGGGAACTACCCATCATGAAGTCGTTATAATCTCTCTGGGCAAAGTGTCCAATCATATAATAGCCCCTGGGAATGGTGGGCTGGAAGACAGCAAGATTATATTTTGATCCAGTCCCATAGTCAGCGTAAAAACGGAATCCAATTTGAGTTGTGAGAATATCCAATGCAGCTTGCACTGGAGCTGCCACAACAACTGAAAAATAATTAACACTAAACAACAACAACAACAACAACAACAACAAGTTGTAGGGCTAGCTAACTGCATGCAGCTATAGCTAATTGCTAATGCATCTTTTAGCCTGAAGCTTGTTTAATCGTTCTTGGCAGTAGCTATAACTAATATGCTATAGTATTAAATGTAGCTAAAGCATTTCCATGGATACCTTGTGATCCCACTACAGCAATGCAGAGAAGTAGCAATGTTATCTTGTCAGACATGTTTTCTTCTTAGTTGAGATTTTTTTCTCTTTCTTGAAGAATCTTCGCAATCTTCAGCAATTCGGATTTGAAGTAGAAGTAGTAGCATGCAGAATAATTCTTGCGTCCTATTTATACTGCTATACAACTGGCCTTCAAAAATAATTTAATAATTCACTCACAAATCAATCTTCCACACTACGTAGCTGCATGCTTCCAATAATGGTCAATTCCTTCACTTGAATGAATACTTTCGTTACTGCTTAGCTATCTTCCTAATATTCCAGCTGCCCAAAATAATATTATTCTTCCACACTAGCTGCATGCTTCTAATTCCTTCACCATTCCGCTTAGTTGAATGAATACTTTCGTTTACTGCTTAGCTACCTTCCTAATATTCCAGCTGCCTCATCCTCTCCAAAATAATATTAATTTACTCAGTCTTCCACACTAGCTGCATGCTTCCAATAATGGTCAATTCCTTCACTAAATTCATCCATCTGCTTAGTTGAATGAATATTTTGTTTACTTTTAACATTCCATTCTTTCATGAGCTAGCTATAGTATTTAACAGAGTGCTGTCCTGTCACTGAATCGATGAAATTTGGTGTAGAGATATTGTATTATAATACAAGGATGAGTATCGGCTAAATTAAGGATAACTTTGCTGTCACAATAATTGACACTATTCTGGGTGAATTTGTTTATTTTGATAACAAGTTAGTGAGACTGCAATGTACTTTCCAATTCAGCTCTCATGTGGTTTTGCTAGACAGATGCACAATATAAGAGCCTGGATTATCCTGTTCATACCTGCACCAGAGAGACATGGGTGGAATCACTCAATAATGAGTGTGCAAGGGTCACATATGCATATCCATGCTCCTTGAAGAAATTGATGATTTTCGGCTTAATTTTTGCTTGTTGGTTTTGACTGTGACTTCCTTGACCAGAAATTATGTGTAGCACCTCTACATAATAGGAGGAGGAGAAGAAGTCAATTAGCTAGCTACAAATTTAGAGATAATAGCAAAATGGTTGGACATCCAAACATTGAAAATTGGTTGGCCATTAATTTTCCTGGCAGATCAGAACTGCTGATAGCTAACAGCAGGACACAGGACATTTCCCGGTCAAAATAATTGTCAAAATGTCCTATCACAATTAATTTGGTGACTGATTATCAAAATGTTGCCACAATGCATATTTCTACTCCATAGCCAAATGTCCTGGCAAATGTTCAGTCAAACTGGAAATGTGACTCAGGACATCATGCCTGGACATTACTTTTTAGAAACACTGGATTGATGACAACTAATGTAATTTTATTCCGAGTGGTGATTAAACATTGATCTTACTTTTATTTGTAGCCTTGATCTTTTTTTCAAGTTCTTCCAGGGCTTCGTTGACACGCAAGCCATGAAGGTCAATGGTATCCTCTGTATTATTGGGACTGAAGAGAAGGAAAGCCCATGTAGCCAAAGAAATGAAAAAAGGAAGAGATTAAGGGTACACGGAGAGATTAAGGGTACAAGGGGAGATAGGGTGAGAGAATATTTGAAAGGATTATAACTAATACATGCCATACTTCATCCTCATGATGTATTCCACAGCTTTCTCGTTGGCTTGCTTCATCTTTCTCCCATGTTCCTTGGCCTGCAGGAATGGAATATTAACTTACAGCAACAGTGACAATGTGGATTTCAGAGAAAATGAAGAATGAAAGAAAGAAAGAAAGAAAGAAAGAAAGAAAAAGAAGAAAAGTGCCACTTTTCCCGATCTTCACCCATAAACCAACCTTTTTGACATGCTTGTTAGCTGAGACATGATCACCATCAGCTCTTGCCTCATCTGCCCTTTTGAAATACTCATCCTTCAACTCGGCATGTTCTTGAGCTTCTCTCCTAAACTTGTTATCAAACAACTCCTGATTTTCTCTACCTCTGGAATGTGCTGACTGTAGCCGGTTATTTTCTGCATCTTCTGGAGTGGGCCCTCCTCGAAATAGATCCAGGAAGCTCTGAAAGGTTCTGGACAGCCATCGGGCTACCATGTCTACATGTCATTGAACAGGAAGAAACCACTGCTGAACCACATGCACAACTGAGTTTGAGAAGATCAAAAGGAAAATCCTCTTTTATGGTGTTATCAGGTTTTCTGATAACCAAATTATCACCAAAAAATCATGTTGCTAGTATTGGCTATATAGTGCTAGCTAAGCTAGCTAAATGTACATGGGTGCAGCCTGGGCCTATGCATGGAGAGGATCAGATCAGACCACTCTTACTTTCTAGCTATGGCCCAACACAGTTTATACCACCCCTATGGTCTCACGAGCTATGTAATTTTGGCCATCCTAAGTAAAATCATCTTCCTAAGCCACTGATATAAGGAGTTATGATGACATTCCATGAAAAGTGCTCTGGGGTGAAAAATCATTAATGTTCCAACGTAGCATTATGGAAACTCCGTGCCTAAAGCAAAAGGTTCTAACATTAACTACACGTTATGGGACATTGTAGCCACACTATTGGTAATTGCTCTTACCTACCAGTATAGAAGCGCTCTGGTAGTCTCGCGGGCCCCGCCCCTAGGCCCTGCAAGCAGCATGAGATTAAATAGACCACGCCTTCAATCATGGGAATAGACCACGCCTTCATTCATATCATGCGCGCGCATGTTTATATAGAAAGCATGATATTGTGTATAGAAAGCCTGTTATCTATGATTGTATGTACAAATTCTGATTGAGTGAGTATACTGACGTTCATGAGTAATCAGCTAGATAAACAATGAATGATCCCGGGTTCTGCTCTTCATAGCTGCAGTGGAGGAGAGAAGGAAATGACAATTAAAATACATGGCTTGATAAGATAACATCTGATTAATAAAGCTCCCACATACGCATATTGATGCTCCTCAAAGTAAGCGATAACTTTGGGCTTGAGTCTTGCTTGGTGGTTCTCACTGTGACTACCTCGGCAGTTAGGATAGCTGCAAGGGGGAGGGAATCCTTCGATGTGATCAGCTATGTAGGTCATTTAACTTTACTGTCACTCCCACATTCATTTTACACTGAGTAGATGCATTTCAGACTATAGCTACGTGACTTGTGAAAGTATTATTATATTGTTATACGTTACTATGATGTAATCTTGTATCACATGTTCACTCCTTGATTTGGGACCCTTGAGTAAAGACTTGAGAAACCATGCTGTCCAGCAATATTAACATATATTAAGTTTTGCCCTTAAAATTGAGAAATCAAGCTAATATTGACCTCCCTCTCATGGAAATAAAAATCTTCACGAAATTACCATTGAAATAAGGCATCTATAGCCGTTGAAATAGCCAACTTAATCACCCATTCAGATTTTTGGCATTTTCTTGCCTGCATTTGTGATCTCTATCTTCTTTTTAAGTTCTTCCAAGGCTTCTTTGACATACAATCCATGAAGATCAATAGTGTTCCCTGTGTTATTGGGACTGTACATATTATAGAAGGAGAGGGGGAAAAAATAGAACCATAACTTCCACAAGGAAAAAGAAGTAATAAAATATAGCTCCTAGCTGCAATTCGGCCATAATGTCCAGGGATTTTTTGCTCATTCAACATGATGGCCCCATTACTATGAAGCTACATTGTGGTCACTACTCAGTATGACCGGTTTGAGTCCACACAACCATAATATTAGCTATAAGGCCAGTGTTAATAATATTCATGTTTCTGGTCAACCGCCTGCATTGGAAAATTGGCACCGTTCTAGAAGCCATCATTGTATTAGCCCTAGCCCTAGTGCTTGTACTTGTGATGATTTTGTGGCTAGAAAAATGGACATTGATAATAATGTATAATGGATAATAACTACTGCCCAGCCGCGTGGTTGTGAGGAAAAATCCTGACCAGAAACATGAATGTCATTAACACTGGCCTAACAGAGAATCTGAATTTTTTTAGGGAATTTAATCCAGGATTTACTTCCAGGAATTGACAGGTACCTATAACTATGATAATTATTTTGTACTTTGTTCTCATAATGTACTTCACAGCCTTTTCATTTTCTTCATCCATTTTTCTTTTATGCTCCATGGCCTATAGGAATTACTGTACATAATATTTTCAAACTGCTCGTTATGATAGAATTATATAGTTTACTTAACGTTCAAGCATCTATGTACGTTCAAGATGTGAATTAAGGAATTTCTCATCAGACCAACTAGGTTCTAAGAATTTCAAGCCTCATGGAGGCATTAGGTTTGATGTGCTAAATGTTTTGAAATTAATGCAAATCTACCTTCTGGACATATCTGTTAGCAGCTGTGTAATCATCATCACTTCTTGCTTCGTCCGCCATTTTGAAATATTTATCCTTCAACTGAGAATGCTCTTTTGCTTCTCTCCTGAACTCATTATTAAATAATTCCTCATTATCAAATGACTGTACTCTGAGTCAGCGTAAAAACGGAATCCAATTTGAGTTGTGAGAATATCCAATACAGCTTGCACTGGAGCTGCCACAACAACTGAAAAATAATTATATCAATAATTAACACTAAACAACAACAACAACAAGTTGTAACTCTATAGCTATATAGTAACAGACTAAAAGTGTTTCCATGGATACCTTGTGATCCCACTACAGCAATGCAGAGAAGTAGCAATGTTATCTTGCCAGACATAGCTATTTTCTTTTTAGTAGCTAGATTTTCCCTTTCTTCTTCAGCAATTTGGATTTGAAGTAGCTCACATGCAGAATAATTATATTCTTGCCTTCTATCTATAGCAGTAAGCTCTATATACTATCTGCTATACAACTAGCTGCCAATCTCCAAAATTAATCATGATACTGTGTTAGCTAAATTACCAATTCACTCACAACCTTCCACACTAGCTGCATGCTTCCAATAATGGCTAATTCCTTCTCTAAATTCATCCATCCGTTTAGTTGAATGAATACTTTCGTAATACTGCTTGCCTTCCTCAATTATCGAGTCTGGCCCACGAGACTAGCTAGTTGGCACAAATATTGAGAATAATTGCAACCTACGAAGATTGATTTCAGTATAAATTGCTCCCATTTTCAGTATTTTACCATGAATTTCAATATTTTCAGAGTAATGTAATATAAAATGTGTATAGTAAGTTTCAATATTTTTGAAAATTCTTCAGTTTTTTCAGTAAAAATACTGATGAATCAGTATAGTTGGAGGCTCTGTGATTGGTTCTCCTGACTGAGAGAGAGTGATCACACTAGCTATGACTACTTGGTAAGTGCACTAGCTATTAAGGGCATTCTTAAAACTTCTCCATTGCTTTGGTAACAGAGAATCCATGGATAGCTAATTAGTTAGAATGATAGAATCTAGCTAAGGGAACAGGGATAGCTATATCACTGGTTAACCCCCCAACCCATCTGTTTCATCTTCTCCAGGATCTACATTCACTATATAATATTATGAAGAGTCTTGGATTCCATAGCAGAGCCATGCCTTAACAAAAAAAAACCACAACAAACGCATGCGCATTGAAATACTAGCAATTCTCTTCTGAAAAATCAAACATAGTTAGTTAATTGTGTTCACAGTACAGTTTAATTTGTAGCCAAAACTTTATGTAGCAGTGATACCATCCAGTGAGTAGATTGCCCCGGGACGATTATAACCCTTCACTACTTTGAAGAAACCAGCAATACCATCATGACTAGCGGTCAAAGGTTGCACAGCCCACATCGAAGTGTCTTCCTTGCCTCCTGATTTCCGATCATTCCAAATTAGGTTTCCAGATGTTGCCGTTTCGACCAGATCGTACCGGACACAAGCATAACTTGAGGTCAGGTGAGTAGGCGGACTGTATCCAAGATTAACAAGATCTCCGAGACAAACGTAACCCGGAGGCGGAATGGGACGCCAAAAGGATGCATCTTGACGACCACCTGTGCCTTTGTCATTCCATATCTGAATGTAGTGGGTTGGATGAGATATGGCACCGTTAATAAGGGGCTTCACAAGAGGAGAAGTACCCTTCATGAAGTTGTCATGATCTCTCTGGGCAAAGTGTCCCAGCATATAATAGCCACTGGGAATGGAGGGCTGGAAGACAGCAAGATTCAGTCGTGCCCCAGTCCTACTATCAGTGTAAAAACGGTGTCCGTTTTGAGTTGTGAGAATATCCAATGCAGCCTGTGGAGCTGCCACAACAACTGAAAAATATATCAATTGACACTAAACAACAACAACAACAACAACAATAACAATAACAACAATTGTTGCTTACATACGTAGCTACAGCTCCCTATTAAAGGTCACTTATATTGTCCATGCATGGATAGCTAGCTACCTTGTGACCCCACTACAGCAATGCAGAGAAGTAGCAATGTTATCTTGTCAGACATGTTTTCTTCTTAGTTGAGATTTTTTTCCTCCTTCTTGAAGAATCTTCGCAATCTTCAACAATTCGGATTTGAAGTAGAAGCAGTGGCATGCAGAATAATTCTTGCCTCCTATTTATACTGCTACACAACCAGTCTCCAAAATTAATTATTCACTCACAATCTTCCACACTAGATGCTTCCAATAATGGTTAATCCCTTCACCATTCCGCTTAGTTGAATGAATACTTTCGTTTACTGCTTATACAGTATTATATTTCTTCCACACCAGCTGCATGCTTCCTTCACCATTCCGCTTAGTTGAATGAATACTTTTGTTTACTGCTTATACAATATTATATTTCTTCCACACCAGCTGCATGCTTCCTTCACCATTCCGCTTAGTTGTGTTTTTATTTGCTGTAAATATTATGTAGCTAATGATTATAAATTATACAGCTATTCAAATTCATCATGATAGTGAGCGTGAGCACTGGGTTACCAGCACCTACTCTAATGGAGAAGTTTTGCTTTATGATAGCTCTTCAACTGGAGCCATATCACTATCACTACAATCTCAGCTAGCAGAAATATACAAGGATGCTATCAAGGATGATATGCTTATGGTTACGATTGTTCCAATGCAGCAACAAGATGGTCCATTTGACTGTGGCTTATTCAGCATTGCAGCTGCATACTATGCAGCATGGGGACGAAGTCTTAGAACCATATCTTTTGATCAGTCTGCTATGCGTTCTCACCTGAAGCAATGCTTTATGGATGGTAAACTATCACCCTTTCCAGCATCCCTTGCATTAAATGTGAATCGGTGTCAATTGAAGCATGTTATTATCCATGTTTTCTGTGTGTGTTTGAATATTGAATCCTATAATTCCAATATGATTGAGTGTGACCATTGCCAAAGATGGTATCACTTTAAGTGTGTTCAGCTGAAAGAAGAGCCTTCTTCAAAATGGTATTGCTCCAAATGCAACACTCACAAGGAAAACCGGCCCCCTTCCCCTTGTTCACCTCATTTTTCCACTCGTGAGAATGCTGTGAGAAGTTAGTACCAAGGACCTCATTGCCAAGTTTGCACGTTTAATTCCAATTCTCAAAGATCCTAATGTAAGTAATCACCAACTACTGTAGCTAGCATTATAGTTACTATGATATACCCCAGGGTAAACAGTGAATCTCCACCTCAGCTAGGAAATGCAGTGTTATTTTTTGCTGCTGTATGCTTAATAATAATTTATGATTTACAGATGAGTTAAAGAACGCAAGTAATATGATTAGCTGCCTAACATCATCACAGTATAAGGCTGCAGTTAATTTCCTGGTGTCAGTCTTTTGCCAGAAAGATATGAAGGTATTTTTTTCTTTTCAAGTAACATGGTTATCATTTAGGACATAATATATGCAGCTTTTCTCCTATACCATGGATGTGTTGTATCCACAAGGATTGCAGCGTATCATAATGGACATGTTTGGTGTTGATAATGAAAAGGTATTAGTTATAGCTATTATGTTTATCGCTACAAGTCTGTTATAATGTTATAATTATACAGGCTCTTCGCATCATGTACTACTAGCTGAGCGTCAGCAGTGATTTGTGCACTGACGTTATGTAACATTTATCCCTTATTTCATTAATTTAGCTATGTATCCTGTAGTTTTCTTCAAGCTACTGTATGTGTGCATTGAGATGTTGTTATCAATCTTGGGTTGGGGTCCCCATAATATTACTAGTTTGGGGACCCCATCCCAGTTAAGGGGGGTCCCCATAATATTAAAGGGATCCCTAAAATTTTGGGGTTGGGGTCCCCATAATATTACTCCTTTGGGGACCCGGGGACCCATTTTTAGGGGGTCCCCCCAAAATTATGACACCGGGTCGAATCCGGGTTAGAACCCCCGTGTATACACGGGGCTTATGATTGATTGATCTGATTGATTGAACATTGACCACAGGCACTACACATGAACTACATTGTAGAAAAATATTTGTGTTCCTTCCTTGCTGTAATAATGCAGTTTAATTAGTTATTACTTTGTGTAGTAGTGTCAGTGATAGTATACCATCCAGTGAGTAAAATACCTCCTCCTTAGATGAAACCCTCAGCTTAGAGGGAGACCCCAATTAATGTACTCGGAATGAGACACTATGATTTTCCAATCAGATTCACATCATTAATAAATGTTGCTATGATGAAGGTGGTAGAAAAGATAATCAGAGTCTCAATGAACCACAACAGTGTGGGAACGTGAAAATCCATGTCCAAATTTTTGTCACTGCCCTCTGAGGGGGCAGGGGTGGAGAGGAAGGGCTTTTCCTCATCCTGGATGTCCCAACTCTCCTTACAGCATTTTTGATGTGTGTATAGACAAGGTACAGATATAAGATTGTCCTTCGTTGAGAGGTTTGTCCTCTTTCAGAGTGTTCTTCCACCACTGTATTGTCAATTGTCAAGTCACAGTCAAAACCAACAAGCAAATCAATTTCTTCAAGGAGCATGGATATGCGTATGCACATGTGATCCTTGCACGCTCATTACTGAATAATTCCACCCATGTCTCTCTGGTGCAGGGATGAACAGGATAACCCAGGCTCTTATATTGTGCATCTGTCCACATGAGAGCTGACAGTGATTAGTAAACTAGTGTTTCGTTCCAATGACAGTGATTATAAAATCCTATTCTGTGACCCAGCTTTATTTAGGGAGGTTGAATAGCTCGAATAGGTACTATTGGGTCATGGTAGAGTGGCTATAGTCTCTTTAGGGAGGTTGACTGGAATAGGTGCTGTTGGGACATGGTGGAGTTGCCTTAATAGAGAGGTGGTCTCTTTTGGGAGGTTGAATAGGTGCTGTTGGGACATGGTGGAGTGGCCTTAATAGAGAGGTGGTCAGGTTGAAATAGGCTGTCACTGCAAAAATAGTGAGGTTTCTTCATTGTCTAATTATGATAACAGGTTGGACTGGTGTGGAGTTTCGTATAGGCTCGACAGCTGGGGTTCATGGCCTCTATGTGTACCCAACCGCCTTCTATCTTCGTCTATGTTGTGTGCGCTATAAGAAGCATACCAAGAAGACTAGCATGGACATCAGAGCTCAGTACATCTATGCATTGCTGAATTGTGGTGGAAAACTATCAGGCCAATATGTGATGTACTAGTGAAGGTGAATGTAGCAATAATACCAATAGCTCTCTGCCCGTCTGTCATATCTACTGGATGCACCCCTGAACTTAATGTAACAGTTTTTTTTTGTTTTTTTTGACAGTATTACTTCCCCCCCCCCCCCCCCCCCCCCCCAATATTCTTCTTCCTGGTATTTCCAAAAAAATTTTTTTACCTGTTTATATAATTATTATAGCAACAATGCATCTTTAATATAATTTTGTGATGAAATAACCTGGCTAGCTAATGTTCTAGGTTTGTAGCTAGAACCTCCAATAAATAAACCTCTTAACAAAAGACAATCATTGTTATATAATAATAATTAGGACAACCTTTCTTCAAAGGTGGGTCCATTATTCAGTAATGTTTGGGAAGGAAATGTACTAAAATTGTTCCTGGATTTTCTTCTTCCACTTTATGTGATCTGTGTGGAGAAGAAAAAGAATGACTTAGAAAATAGGGGGATGGGAGGTGTGTGGTTGGGGGGGGGGGGGGGGGAAGGGATCGATGCAAATTGGTATGTATCTAGTACACTGTTATTATCTGTAGCTATAGTGAATATTGGTTCCAGACTGTGGCCAGTTTTTTTGGGGAAAATTAGTGTGTAGCTATCCAGCTACAAACTTTATCTTGTGTTTTTCCTTGTTCTCCTCCAAGTACTTAATGACAGCTGGTTTTATTTTCGGTTCTTTGTTATAGCTGTGAATTCCTCTACCAGTAATAACACGAAGGTGATCTGTGCATAGGAGAATCCAGCTTATAATGAGCCATTATAACTGATCAACTGCCCCCCCCCCCCCCCCCCCTAGTCTGGCATAGCCAGCCACACCCTGAGCGCGAAGCGCGAGGGGAGAGTGTGGTAACATACAATACTGCGAGTTGTCAGATTGGAATTTCCATTATGGTCAGCTTGTCGTCATACTGCATAACACGTGGTTATATGGAAAGCAACAGCTGCAGTGCAAAGATGTATATCTGCTAGCCTACGGTTGGAAAAGAAGTAGCTAAGTTTATCAAAAGCTAAAGGGAGGACAGCAAAACACAAGCTCTTCCCAAATCCAGTTGGGAGCACAGCAAAAACATCCCTGCCAGATAAAATTGGATTGCCACTTCCAACTGTTCAGGCCTTAGTGATGGATAGCCCAACTTCAGGGCATCTTCATTTGTAGCCTCGAACCCAGCCTCTCCCAAAAAAAGGAAAAAAGAGGCTGGGTTCGAGGCTACTTCATTTGCTAGATAGTTTCTCCATAGCAGCTGTGGTGAGCTAGTTGGCTATCTACCAGCTGTACATGCCTGTGGTGTACACTGTGGTTCACACTGTGGTGAGATAATGATATTCATGCAGTTGCAGATTTTCTGCAACTTCTGACAACTCGGTGTATTGAATGTTTCCAGACCACCTCGTGCTCGCGCTCGGGGGTGTGGCTACGCCAGACTACCCCCCCAGCAAATTAGGCTGGAATTGTGTCTTGATCATGAAGCGGTATGTCTCTTAGGTATAATGTACTTTACAATAACAGTGACGGCTCTAGTACGACAAGCTCTAGAGTGCTTGTAAGAGCAGATTATAATTATTACATTACTCATTTATATTATATTATTTCGTTTTATTGTTCTACTTAGTATGTCATGTGTTTTGTATGCAATGGCAACTCCAACCAGGATGTTTAACTAATGGGAGGTTTGATTTCTTAACACCATGTCTAGATTGCTGTAGTAGCTACATTGGTACGCAAGGACAAGGCTTGTTTACATTGTATGAACAAAAAGTTAATTCAAAAGACTTGTCCTTGAATATTTATTTTATCATCATCTCCATACACAAGGGATGCTGGACCACTTAAAGGTTAAAAAATCAGAGGAGACGTGTACTTGTCTCAGTTGCTACTAACTACAGTTTCAAATGCCTCAGCTAGTGGACTTATTTAATATGGCTAGTGAGGGACCAGACTACTAGCTAGGTGAAAAAGAAACATACTTCTTCCTTTTTCATAAGCTTTATTTAGGTCTCTTTCAAGTATCTCCAGTGCTTCTTTGACAGTGTATCCATGGAGATCAGTGGCATGATCCGTATATCCTCTATTATAGCAATAACATTAAAGGATAAACAACTAATCACTTAGCTATATTCCTACCCTTCGGCGACATAGTCTCGAATATCTTCTGGAAGATATTCTGGAGGACTCCCAAAGATCAGCCTCTTTATTTTATTGTAGAGCCACGCCATTGCATTGCAGCTGACCTGTCACGAAAATTTTGGTCCCCCCGCCAAAAGTGGTCTCCCGGACAACTCTTGGCTGCCAAAATTAGTCCGATCTAGCCAAAATGTGTCCTAATGCGCGCGCATCAAACATGCTTCATTTGGCCATACACTGATTTGCAGGTCGGTTGTCACAAAAAAAGGTCGTCAATTTGCACGCATGCGTATTGAATTCCATTGGTTTTGAATTGAGATGAACGCGCATGCGTGGAGATTGACGACCTTTTTTGTGACAACCGACCTGCAAATCGGTGTAGATATAAGAGGTTTTACGGGATTGGAAACGCCCAATGAACTGCACAACCGTGGCGCGTTGACAGATGCGCACGCGCATGCAGCATTAATTATATTAATCGCTGTGAAAAGAGATCAATATTCACTCCTTTCAAGGCAGTTAAAGTGATGTTCTGCCCCTACAGCTCACAGAATAGTACAAGTAAGCTAAGGGGAAGGTATTGAAGAAGTGAAGAGTCAGAGAGTTGAAGTTGGAGAGTCTGAGGAAGGAAGTTATTAATTATTCATAACTTTTTTCCTTGTAATTATAACTATGAGTACCTATCATTGCTCATTATACATTAATTTTATGTGATTGATTTGAAAGAAAGGCCAGAGTGACTTTTGGTATTAAAATTAGACATAAATTCATCATTATTATAGCTAGATAATTTTGCCCCAAAGTTATCCGCCAGTTTCTGCTCAGTTCTCCCTCATCAGCATTATTGCAATACTTCCAGCTTTTGGCTGTTGGATTTTGACACCATCCACCTCAAGAATTCGGCTCAGTCAGCTGTCCTGTGGACCCTATGGATATTAGGGGGGAAATATAGTAAGCTTGCCATCTCCATAGGATGACTATTGTATAGAAAACGAATGCACCAATTCCATTTACTGTTCTATCCTTTCTCTGAAATAACTAATACAGTTGCAATATTGTTAATCTATTTCTTGGGAGAGGGATTACAGTTTTAACACCACTTGCAAATGCTAGAGACAATATATGTCAGCTAATACAAAAACTAACATTACTATTCCATGTAGCTAAAGTTTACATGCCTTTTGATCAGAAAATGGGCAACAGCAATTGATTCTATCAAGCGTGAGAGGGATTATAGTCCCATTAACCACTACAGTAGTATTTGTAGGATTAAACTTGAAAATCTGAGCTAAAATTTATTTCATACAGTAAATCTATGCCCTAGTGTATTATAGTATCATTGGCATAAGTCTTACCTCACGGATATTGTCAGAACAGCAACTTTGACAAAAGTGCTATGTCATTCAGCTGTCAACGCGCCTCGGTTGTTAGTTGCTAACGAGAGCACGTGATCCGTTTCCAATCCCGTAAACCTCTTATATCTATGATTTGGCGCGGCAGCTGGCAACTGCGTGGTATGGCTTTATCCAGTGAAGAAATTTCCCTATCTTGCAGTCAGAATTGCCAGGATAACCAAATCGAGTTGATTATAAAAGCCTTCAATTATCTGACTAAGAAAGAATACCCGCTACTGGCAGATAAGAATGAAAGGAGGATCATTAGAAGGAAGGCTGCAAAATTAACAGTTGATAAAGGGGATATATTTCTTACCAAAAGAGGTGGTAGAAAGGTAGGCTTCTTAAGCTAGTAGATTTGTCACCGATGTTATCTTCATTTACTATTGTGATAGATTCGGATCATTTTAGATGCTAAGGAACAGCAGCGTATACTTAATGCCTGTCATTTTGATGCCACATCTGGACACCTTGGAATAAAGAAAACCATTTCCCGTATTAATGAACGTTTCACATGGCCTGGAGTCACTAAGGATGTGAACAAAATGGTAATGGTCATTACCATCTTAAGTCTACATTGCAGAAAGTTTCACTCGGCTTGACTCTTATTTTTGAAGTTCAACACGGTGAATTTATTCAAATTCTTAATACTGGAGCTGGTCATTGGGTCACTATATCAACTATAGGCACTGATCATCCTGTTGTCAATATTTATGATAGTGTTTATTCAACTGCATGTGATGAATTGCAACAACAGATTGCTTCTATCCTTATAACACCGCATTCTTCAATTATTCTTCATTTTATCGATGTTCAGCTTCAATCTGGATCATCTGATTGTGGCCTCTTTGCTATAGCATATACTACGGCTCTAGTTTTTGGGGAAATGCCTCAGAATTTTTGTTTCGATCAAAAGAAAATGAGGAGTCATTAATTTTATTTAAATGCTTGGAAAATAAAAATATGACACTCTTCCCAACCCTGCGAAAACGAAGAATAAGGCAAAGTATGATAAAGGCTGTACAAGAAGTTGCTATCCATTGCGCATGCAGGATGCCTGAGATGGGAAAATTTATGATAGAATGTACCAACTGTAAACAATGGTTTCATGTTTCTTGTTATAAAAATATACCAAAGAAGGCATTTGATTCTAAGAAGTCATGGCTATGTTGTAATTGCAAATAACTTTTCTTGACATTTTCATCATATAGCTAACATTTAACAGTATAAATTGGGGGACTAATATTGGCAGCCAAAATTGGTCCCCCTTAGAAACAGACCACAATTGGCAGCATAAGTGGTCCTTCAGGGAGGACTATTTTTGGCAGGGGGGACCTAAATTGGCTGCCAGAATTGATCCTGGGGACTGATTTTGGCTGCCAAAATTTATCCAGGGACCAATTCTGGCAGCCAAAAATTGTCCTGGGGGACCAGTTTATGGGGGACCAATTTTGCCATGACAGACCCTTGCGCAGCATTGCACTGTACTGCACTGAGGGTTTCTACCGAAATCACGTCACTACATACACGACCTTTGACCTGCAAAGCCTATGCTATGAAATCTAGCGAGGAAGAAATGATCCTGGATTTTCCTCTTTATACCTGCATGGAAGAAAAAGGGAAAACATAGCTAGCTAATTCAAAAAGGGTCGATAGTAGGTCTACAACTCACCTGTATCCTTTCTGATTTAAGTACTGTGTAACAGCTGGTTTTATCTGATTGTTCACACTGTGTTTCGCCTCGACCAGTAATGACACGAAGGTGATCTGTATAAAGACATAGTGTCAGTGTGTCAACTATGCTATTTTATGTCTCCATGCCTTTTGCACACACACACACACACACACACACACACACAAAAACTGTGCATATGTAATATGGGCTATGCAATATGCTAATGGTAGTCTCGCGCTCGCAGCCCCCTGTAAAAGCTAATGGACTAGCTATAAATCTTATTCACCATCTGTTACAACTGTAGAGACACAATGAATACTAGTTAGCACAGATTCTTTGCAGCACTATGTACTAGTTATACTCTGATCACTTCTTCCCTTGGCTGGTGCACTATTCAGGGCATCCTTAAGTTTCTCCATTGCTTCGGTAACAGAGAGTCCCAACAGCATAGCAGGGGCGTAAGAAGATGTTTTCTGGTGGGGGGGCTGATGTATGTGTGCTGATCTGCGCGCTTGCGCGCGGGAAAATTTTTTAGCTGACCACACCCATTTTCCTTAACCACACCCATTTTTGGATACCAATGTACCATCAACTGGCTCAACAGTGCAGAGGTGTTGGAAGCAAGATTCGATTGGTCAAGCCCAAAACTGAAACAAATTCCCCAGAACACCGAAGTTCTACAGTTTGCTATACTTGAGCATCATATGTATTTAAGTTATTGCCACATAATTAATCCCAAAATATTTTATTATTGATTGATAGCCACATAATAATTGGTCAGGCCTGGGCCTGACTGGCCTAATCTGTTCCACCGCCTATGCAGTGGCATCAGTGCTTGTGATTGAGGTCTCTGAAGATGGACCAGCATCATCACTTGCTAATACAATAATTTTTATTATGATGTACATATGCAATCTTACATCGATAGTTACCTGAGAACTGAATTGGAGCGATGAATTCTCCTCTGTGCCATAGTAGAGCCAAGCTAACTGCTGAGTTAGGTGTTACTAATACTTAATGCCTATGTGCATTTTGAGTGGGGGGGGGCTGAAGCCCCCCCAGCCCCCCTGCTTCTTACGCCCATGCATAGTCCACTACTAGAATAATAATAATAATACGGGGCTGGTTGGTTCCGCACCCATCTGGATGCCATATATAGCCACGCCATTTTCGGCGTAGCTAACCTTATAATAATTTATACAGGTAAAGTTCATTCATTCATTCATTATCACTGACTGACCCAATAGGATATGCAGTATAGTATTAAACGACAGCAGTATTAAACGACCACTACCCTGGAACTGTGTATGCTCCATTGGCCACTCTTCTTGGTCAGGGGAGGGATGGGAAACACACACACATACGCACACACAGCATCAACATTCTCATGTCACTTGAGCAGAAGTCGACCATGATTTTCAGGTTGGAGGGATCCCGAAGGTCACACTAGACATCGACCTGAAGAACTCAGAATGCGAGAGGTCCAGTTGTTATATGGCAGCCCACAGAAGGTAAGCCATAACTATTCGCAACCTAGTTTTCACCTACAGCAGGTTTGTGGATAATATTCTACAGAGATGGTATAGCCATGACCAAGAATCATTAGGCGCATGCGCATTAAAATACCCACACCTTCTTTCAAATAATTATGCTCATCACCACGAGGAGGAGGCCAATGTGGCGGCAAACATCTGCTGTGTATTATTCCCTTCAATTGATCACCTGATCTGATTGATTGAATATTGACCACAGGCGCTACACATGAACTACATTGTAGAAAAATATTTATGTGTGTTTCTTCCCTGCTGTAATAATACAGTTTAATTCGTTTCTAGTACTGTATTACTTTGTGTAATAGTGTCAGTGATGGTATTACCATCCAGTGAGTAAAATATCTCAGGGTTGGGACGATTAAAACCCTTCACTGCTCTGAAGATACCATCCTGATTAGAGGTCAAAGGTTGCACAGCCCACATTGAAGTGTCATCCTTGCTTCCTGATTTCTTATCATTCCAAATTAGGTGTCCCGATGTTGCCCTTTCGACCAGATCTGACTGGATACAAGCATATCTCGAGGTCAGGTGAGTAGGCGGTCCGTATCCAAGATTAACGAGATCTCCGAGACAAATGTAACCTGGTTTCGGAATGGGACGCCAAAAGGATACATCTTGACGACCACTTGTGATACGGCATCAGGAAGAAGGGGCTTCACAAGAGGGGTACTACCCATCATGAAGGTGTTATAATCTCTCTGGGCAGTGTCCAACCATAAAATACCCCCTGGGAATGGTGGGCTGGAAGACAGCAAGATTATATTTTGATCCAGTCCCATAGTCAGCGTAAAAACAGAATCCAATTTGAGTTGTGAGAATATCCAATACAGCTTGCACTGGAGCTGCCACAACAACTGAAAAATAATTATATCAATAATTAACACTAAACAACAACAACAACAAGTTGTAACTCTATAGCTATATAGTAACAGACTAAAAAGTGTTTCCATGGATACCTTGTGATCCCACTACAGCAATGCAGAGAAGTAGCAATGTTATCTTGCCAGACATAGCTATTTTCTTTTTAGTAGCTAGATTTTCCCTTTCTTCTTCAGCAATTTGGATTTGAAGTAGCTCACATGCAGAATAATTATATTCTTGCCTTCTATCTATAGCAGTAAGCTCTCTGCTATACAACTAGCTGCCAATCTCCAAAATTAATCATGATAGCTACTGTGTTAGCTAAATTACCAATTCACTCACAACCTTCCACACTAGCTGCATGCTTCCAATAATGGCTAATTCCTTCTCTAAATTCATCCATCCGTTTAGTTGAATGAATACTTTCGCGAGACTAGCTAGTTGGCACAAATATTGAGAATAATTGCAACCTACGAAGATTAATTTCAATATAAAATGCTCCCATTTTCAGTATTTTACCATGAATTTCAATGTGTATAGTAAGTTTCAATATTTTTGAAAATTCTTCAGTTTTTTCAGTAAAAATACTGATGAATCAGTATAGTTGGAGGCTCTGTGATTGGTTCTCCTGACTGAGAGAGAGTGATCACACTAGCTATGACTACTTGGTAAGTGCACTACGTAGCTATTAAGGGCATTCTTAAAACTTCTCCATTGCTTTGGTAACAGAGAATCCATGGATAATTAGTTAGAATGACAGAATCTAGCTAAGAGAACAGGAATAGCTATATCACTGGTTAACCCCCCCAACCCATCTGTTTCATCTTCTCCAGGATCTACATTCACTATATAATATTATGAAGAGTCTTGGATTCCATAGCAGAGCCATGCCTTAACAAAAAAAACAATAAACGCATGCGCATTGAAATACTAGCAATTCACTTCTGAAAAATCAAACCTATATACATTAGTTAATTGTGTTCACAGTACATTTTAATTTGTAGCCAAAACTTTATGTAGCAGTGATACCATCCAGTGAGTAGATTGCCCCGGGACGATTATAACCCTTCACTACTTTGAAGAAACCAGCAATACCATCATGACTAGCGGTCAAAGGTTGCACAGCCCACATCGAAGTGTCTTCCTTGCCTCCTGATTTCCGATCATTCCAAATTAGGTTTCCAGATGTTGCCGTTTCGACCAGATCGTACCGGACACAAGCATAACTTGAGGTCAGGTGAGTAGGCGGACTGTATCCAAGATTAACAAGATCTCCGAGACAAACGTAACCCGGAGGCGGAATGGGACGCCAAAAGGATGCATCTTGACGACCACCTGTGCCTTTGTCATTCCATATCTGAATGTAGTGGGTTGGATGAGATATGGCACCGTTAATAAGGGGCTTCACAAGAGGAGAAGTACCCTTCATGAAGTTGTCATGATCTCTCTGGGCAAAGTGTCCCAGCATATAATAGCCACTGGGAATGGAGGGCTGGAAGACAGCAAGATTCAGTCGTGCCCCAGTCCCACTATCAGTGTAAAAACGGTGTCCGTTTTGAGTTGTGAGAATATCCAATGCAGCCTGTGGAGCTGCCACAACAACTGAAAAATATATCAATTGACACTAAACAACAACAACAACAACAATAACAATAACAACGATTGTTGCTTACATACGTAGCTACAGCTCCCTATTAAAGGTCACTTATATTGTCCATGCATGGATAGCTAGCTACCTCGTGACCCCACTACAGCAATGCAGAGAAGTAGCAATGTTATCTTGTCAGACATGTTTTCTTCTTAGTTGAGATTTTTTTCCTCCTTCTTGAAGAATCTTCGCAATCTTCAGCAATTCGGATTTGAAGTAGAAGCAGTGGCATGCAGAATAATTCTTGCCTCCTATTTATACTGCTACACAACCAGTCTCCAAAATTAATTATTCACTCACAATCTTCCACACTAGATGCTTCCAATAATGGTTAATCCCTTCACCATTCCACTTAGTTGAATGAATACTTTCGTTTACTGCTTATACAATATTATATTTCTTCCACACCAGCTGCATGCTTCCTTCACCATTCCGCTTAGTTGAATGAATACCTTCATTTACTGCTTATACAATATTATATTTCTTCCACACCAGCTGCATGCTTCCTTCACCATTCCGCTTAGTTGAATGAATACTTTCGTTTACACTGCTTTACCTTCCTCGATTCATTTTATACTTATAGTTGAGGGAAAATTTAATAACAACAATAGCTACAAAGTCTGATCTATCTGAACTAAAAGTTAACTTCTTATAGCATGCTAATCACAAAAACCAATAACCACAGATGAATAGACAATAATGCAAAGGTTAAACTAACAATCACACAAAGACAGTACACACACAGATACACTACAGTTGTCACAATAATTGACACAATATTCTGGGTGAATTTATGTTTATTTTGATAACAAGTTAGTGAGACCCCAATGCACTTTCCAATTCAGCTCTCATGTGGTTTTGCTTGATAGATGCACAATAAAAGAGCCTGGATTATCCTGTTCATACCTGCACCAGAGAGACATGGGTGGAATCACTCAATAATGAGTGCATGTGCAAGGATCACATACGCATATCCATGCTCCTTGAAGAAATTGATGATTTTCGGCTTAATTTTTGCTTGCTGGTTTTGACTGTGACTTCCTTGTCCGGGAATTACATGTAGCACTTCTACGTATTAAGAGGAGGAGAAGAAGTCAATTAGCTAGTAACAGATTTAGAGATAAGGCAAAATGGTAGGACATCCAAACATCGAAAATTGGTTAGCCATTAATTGATTGGCAGATCAGAACTGCTGATTATAACCGGTCAAAATAATTTTCAAAATGTCCTATCACAATTTATTTGGTGACTGATCATCAAAATGTTGCCACAATGCATATTTTTACTCCATAGCTATAATACTAAATGTCCTGGCAAAATGTTCAGTCAAACTGGAAATGTGACCCAGGACATCATGTCTGGACATTACTTTTAGAAACATTGGATTGATGACAACTAATGTAATTTTATTCCGAGTGGTGATTAATTAAACATTGATCTGAAAACAATCTTACTTTTATTTGTAGCCTTGATCTTTTTTTCAAGTTCTTCCAGGGCTTCGTTGACACGCAAGCCATGAAGGTCAATGGTATCCTCTGTATTATTGGGACTGAAGAGAAAGAAAGCCCACGTAGCCAAAGAAATGAAAAAAGGAAGAGATTAAGGGTACACAGAGAGATTAAGGGTACAAGGGGAGATTAACTTAGGGCACAAGGGGAGAGAATATTTGAAAGGATCATAACTAACACATGCCATACTTCATCCTCATGATGTATTCTACAGCTTTCTCGTTAGCTTGCTTCATCTTTCTTCCATGTTCCTTGGCCTGCAGGAATGGAATATTAACTTACAGCAACAGTGACAATGTGGATTTAAGAAGAAAGAAAGAAAGAAAGAAAGAAAGAAAGTCCCGATCTTCATCCATAAACCAACCTTTTTGACATGCTTGTTAGCTGAGACATGATCACCATCAGCTCTTGCCTCACCTGCCCTTTTGAAATACTCATCCTTCAACTCGGCATGTTCTTGAGCTTCTCTCCTAAACTTGTTATCAAACAACTCCTGGTTTTCTCTAGCTGACCGCAGCCGGTTATTTTCTGCATCTTCTGGAGTGGGCCCTCCTCGAAATAGATCCAGGAAGCTCTGAAAGGTTCTGGACAGCCATCGGGCTACCATGTCTACATGTCATTGAGCAGGAAAAAAAACCACTGCTGAACCACAAAGTTTGGGAAGATCAAAAGGAAATCCTCCTTTATGGTGTTATCAGATTTTTTGATAACCATGCAGCTAGTATTGGCTATAGTGGTAGCCAAGCTAAATGTACATGGGTGCAGCCTGGGCCTATGCATGGAGAGGATCAGATCAGACCACCCTTACTTTCTAGCTATGGCCCAACTCACCGTATCTATGGTCTTGCATGTAATTTTGGCCATCCTAAGTAAAATCATTTTCCTAAGCCACTGATATGAGTATCAGTTATCTGTTATAAGGAAAGCTGGGTTGAAATGATGTGAAATGATGCTAATTAACGTTCTATGAAAAGTGCTCTGGGGTGAAAAATCATTAATGTTCGAACGTAGCATTAGCTACATGGAAACTCCGTCATTTTTTCCTAAAGCAAAAGGTTCGAACACTAACTACACGCTATGGGCCATTGTAGTCCAGTGCCACACTATTGGTAATTGCTCTTACCTTACCAGTATAGAAGTGCTCTGGTAGTCTCGCGGGCCCCGCCCCTGCGCAGCAAGCACATGCAAATAGACCACGCCTTCATTCATGGGAATAGACCACGCCTTCATTCATATCATATGCGCGCGCATGTTTAGTTTATGTTAACGTCTAGATGGTGTTGTGTATAGAAAGCCTGTTATCTATGATTGTATGTACAAATTCTGATTGAGTGAGTATACTGACGTACGTTCATGAGTAATCAGCTAGATAAACAATGAATGATCCCGGGTTCTGCTCTTCATAGCTGCAGTGGAGGGAGAGAGGCAAATGACAATTAAAATGCATGGCTTGACAAGATAACATCTGATTAATAAAGCTCCCACATACGCATATTGATGCTCCTCAAAATAATCGATAACTTTGGGCTTGAGTCTTGCTTGATGGTTCTCACTGTGACTACCTCGGCCAGTAATGACAGTTAGGATAGCTGCAAGGGGGATGGGGGGAATCCTTTGATGTGATCAGCATTTAACTTTATTGTCTCAATTTTGCTCATTTTACACCGAGTAGATGCATTTCAGACTAGCTATACTTGACATATTATGTGAAAGTATTATTTTTATTGTTATATACTTTATTAAGTAATTATTACTATGATATAATCTTGTATCACATGTTCACTCCTTGATTTGGGACCCTTGAGTAAAGACTTGCTGCCCAGCAAGATTAACATTATATTAAGTTGATCTCCCTCTCATGGAAATAAAAATCTACATGAGATTACCCATTGAAATAAGGCATCTATATATAGCCATTAAAATAGCCAACTTAACCACACATTCAGATTCTTGGCATTTTCTTGCCTGCATCTGTGATCTCTATCTTCTTTTTAAGTTCCTCCAATGCTTCTTTGACATACAATCCATGAAGATCAATAGTGTTCTCTGTGTTATTTGGACTGTATAGAGGGAGAGGGGAGGAAAAAGAACCATAACTTCCACAAGGAGAAGTAGCTAACAAAATAAAGCTCCTAGCTGCAATTCTCCAGGAGTTTGGCCATGATGTCCGGGGATTTTTTGCTCATTCAACATGATGGCCCCATTATTATGAAGCTACATTGTGGTCACTACTTAGTATTGTCATTTGTGGTTGCATATAGCGGGACCGTTGGAACTTCATGTGACCGGTTTGAATCTACACAACTAGCTATAATATTATCATCTAAGGCCACTATTTATAGAATCCTAGTTTCCTGTCCAAGAAGATATCCACAAGTGCTGCGGGTGGGCGGTTATTATAATTATTCTATTACTGCCTCGTTGTTTATCTCAAGGGTCCTGTCTTCATCATTCACTATTCATTCACCACTACGGTGCACGGGCTTTCCCAAAAAGACCTGCATGTGAAGCCAAATGTGCACGCTCTACTGCGCGCATGAGCAGTGGCAGGCGCTAGGCAGTAATAATATTTTTTGATGCGGTGACATTTTCAATACGCGGGCGGTGGACAGGAAATAATCATTCTATTAATAGTGGTCTAACTTATATGTACATAAAAATTAGTTATAAGGCCAGTGTTAATAATATTCATGCAACCGCCCACATTGAAAAATTGGCAGTGTTCCAGAAGCCATTATTGTATTAGCCTTAGCCCTAGTGATATAATAACTACTGCCCACCCACATGGTTGTAAGGAAAAATCCTGACCAGAAACATGAATGTTATTAACACTGGCCTAACAGAGAATCTGAATTTTTTAGGGAATTGAGTAGTCCAGGATTTGGCCTAACAGAGAATCTGAATTTTTTAGGGAATTGAGTAGTCCAGGATTTGGCCTAACAGAGAATCTGAATTTTTTAGGGAATTGAGTAGTCCAGGATTTGGCCTAACAGAGAATCTGAATTTTTTAGGGAATTGAGTAGTCCAGGATTTGGCCTAACAGAGAATCTGAATTTTTTAGGGAATTGAGTAGTCCAGGATTTGACCTAACAGAGAATCTGAATTTTTTAGGGAATTGAGTAGTCCAGGATTTGGCCTAACAGAGAATCTGAATTTTTTAGGGAATTGAGTAGTCCATGATTTGGCCTAACAGAGAATCTGAATTTTTTAGGGAATTTAGTAGTCCAGGATTTACTTCCAGGAATTGGCAGGTATCTATAACTATGATAATTATTTTGTACTTTGTTCTCATAATGTACTTCACAGCCTTTTCATTTTCTTCATCCATTTTTCTTTTATGCTCCATGGCCTATAGGAATTACTGTACATAATGTTTTCAAATTGCTCTTTATGATAGAATTATATAGTTTACTTAACGTTCAAGCATCTATGTACGTGAATTAAGGAATTTCTTATCAGACTAGGTTCTAAATTCAGTCATGGAGACATTAGGTTTGATGTGCTAAATGTGAATTTGAAACTGACCTTCTGGACATATCGATTAGCAGCTGTGTAATCATCATCACTTCTTGCTTCGTCCGCCATTTTGAAATATTCATTCTTCAACTGAGAATGCTCTTTTGCTTCTCTCCTGAACTCATTGTTAAATAATTCCTCATTATCAAATGACTGTACTTTGAGTCTTCGTGAATGTGCGGCCACTCCCTGATTTGGTCGCATATTATCTTCAAATCTCCATGAGGGTCTTTGCCCCATATTTGGCTCAGGTTGTTGAATCACTTCCCATTGCTGCTCGTGAAGAGGTCGAACCACTTGTAATCGTTCGGATGGCAGGGCATCTTGAACTTCTTCTTCTTCAGATGGTGCAATGATCTCCAGTAAGGTCCGGAATACTTTTGAGAGCCATCGAGTAACCATAGCTATCTAAGAAAGAGCATAATTGTATTATATAGCTAGCAACTTCAGCTAATAGGTTTGGTAGTCCATCGTTTCATGGGCCATTATATTTTCCAGCATATAAATGGTGATTCTGTAGACCCCACATGTAACTCAGAGACCAATCAACACATGAATATGAAAGTTTAACTCTATCAACACAAATTGGCTATGCTCACAGCCAGCACCGTTCTATGGAAATTTGTGGGAAAACAGCAAATCTGTAGAATCGAATTCTATTAGTACTTCAATTAAAAACCTGGCTTCACTCTAATTTTTACCTCGGTTTTATCCTCTGAGAGACTTAATCAGAGCTGCTATTGTACTGTTCGATCACAGCACAGTAGTTAAGCTTCCATATGTTTACATCCTATAATTTATGTGTACGCATGCGCAGACAATGGGCGGAACGAGTGCTCTAATTATGCGAAACGAAGGAAGCAAAGTAATTTTTTTTACTTTTCATTTTCTGACTAGACTGCAGGATTCTATCCTCTGTTCAATAAGAGTAGTTTTTAACTCGTGTCAGCTTCACTACTGCTGCTGGAAAAGGACATTCAAGTGGTAGAATAAGGTGAGAAAAAGTGCTAGTTATAATGAATAGGAAGGTCAGAAGACCAATGCTAGCCAATTCTCACGTCTATTACTAGCAAGCTGTTGATTCATCTAACTAGCCAGCCAAGCTACAGTCATTGGTGCTGTTGAGGAATTCTTTAAAAGTACTACAATATGCTTCTTTTCCCTGTCCCTGTGTCATGCCCTCATATTAAACATCCACCCCTTGATAAGAATGCCCCCTGACTTATGGTTTCTACGCTCTCTCCCTCTCTCAATTGAATTGATCTACACAGTAGAACCTCAGTGTAGTCACCACAGAAAACTTAAGTCTAAATTCATTATTGTTGGGGTTCAGGGTCTAGTGTATCAAGTTTCAAGATGTTTCAATGCTGTTACGTCTCGATCTATTTTTTTTACTAGTGCCACTACTAGTCTTGTATTGAGGGGGGTTATTTATATTAGAGGGCATTCTTCCACACTCTCTAAGGTGTCTACCAGCCAAAAATTGTAATAAAATTACACTCAGAGTGTATATTTAGTCTTTGGATTGAGGGACGCTAATGGAAATATCTGTTACTATACATTGGACACTACTCTGCATTCGCATGTGGAAGTTTCTAGAATTTGACAAAAAAAAATCAATGAGGACAATGTATGGACCCCCCTAATATCAACTCCCTGAAATGCTATTTTGATGTCACCAAGGACACCTCTATAATCAGGAGATGAGTGTCCACAATCCACTGTACATCTGTATTGAGGACACCTCTATGCTAATCTGAGGTCTCGAGGTGTATCATTCAACCTCTGTATTGGTAGCATCAACATTAGAGAGAGTCTTTTATCTCTATGGAGATGGTGCCAACATAGTAGATATACACACAGTGACACATCTCAGGAGCTGCCACCCCTCCCTCCTCTTTATAAATTTCATCAGGAAATCCCATGAAAAATTTCATGTTTTACAGTACATGGAAGCAAAACTCGGTAATTAGTGCACACTTCAAACTCCATTTTATTTTATTTTGAGTGTGCAGCTGTTATGGAACTGTGATCGTTTGCAATATATTTGCGGGATTTTTTAGTCGATCTTAGTCATCTGCCTTGAGTTAGGACTGTGATCATTTGCAATCATTTGCAATGTGTTTGTGGGGGTTTTGTCGGTCTAAGTCATCTGCCTTTGCATTGCACTATTATTATTATAGAACACACACTGGCATGTTTTCATAGAGGAAGTGAGTTGTCGGTGTTTTCCGGTTATTGTAGCTATTAATTAACCACCAAATTTTCAATCAGGATCAATTCATGTAGATTGGATTTTCAGCCCTCTATGCTGTGTGGTTATTTTGGAAAGTGATTTTGATGAAGGAACATGGAGGAATTGTAAAGGATTCAATCCCCTGAATTAGTACCTCAGAACTCTATTCCAATCCCTTGTGGTCATACAGTGGAACCTCTCCATTCCAACCCCCTGAAATGGAGACACTTCTGTATACAGTAGAACCCCTCTATTCCAACCCCCTGAAATGGAGACACCTCTGTATACAGTGGAACCCCTCTATTCCAACCCCCTGAAATGGAGACACCTCTGTATACAGTGGAACCCCTCTATTCCAACCCCCTGAAATGGAGACACCTCTGTATACAGTGGAACCCCTCTATTCCAACCCCCTGAAATGGAGGCACCTCTGTATACAGTGGAACCCCTCTATTCCAACCCCCTGAAATGGAGACACCTCTGTATACAGTGGAACCCCTCTATTCCAACCCCCTGAAATGGAGACACCTCTGTATACAGTGGAACCCCTCTATTCCAACCCCCTGAAATGGAGACACCTCTATTTCCACCCCCTGAAAGGAATCACCTCTCCAACTCCTTGAAATGGAATCATATTGGAACCCAACCCCCTGAAGTGTAATGTTAATAATATTATTAATGTCGTTTCCTTGATTAGAGTGGGCATCCTTACAAATAATCGTAAAATGATATTAAATTATTTATTCTGTGCCTAACTGGGACACCTGGCCTGATGGTATTAGTAGCTTCAGCTCACGGAGTGACTTGTAAAAGACATTGATGCTTGTACTGTGAATCCTTTCACCTAAATAGCGTTATTGTATGTTTCTGTATATGAACAGAAGAGGTTTACGTATGTACTTGTAATAAGTGGATTTAAAAGCCCCAAGCTCTTATTAGAACTGCTTTTGACTAATACAAAGCCTTGAGCCCTTATTAGAACTGTTTTTGACTGATCTCTCCTAAATAGTGTTGTTGTATGTTACTGGTGGACAGAGTAGGCTTTATAATACAAAGAATGGCTGGATTTAAAAGCCCTGAGCCCTTATCAGAACTGCTTTTTGACTGATCTCTCCTAAAATAGCATGTTACTGAGGAGATGTTATAATACAGAGAATGGCTGGATTTAAATGCCCTGATCCCTTACCAGAACTGAAGTGGAAGGGTGTAACTATTAAAGACAAACAATTTATAATGGCACACAATTGTAAACATAACAGATGTCTGGACATTTGATTAAAAAGTGTATACAGGGTATATTGATTATTGAGCAGTCATATTGAATTATTTGGCTGACATTTTAGTTGTGTAGACCAGACTGAATAGGGTTTCACTTGTACATTTATCTTTCTCTGTTGATACCACATGAAGCATGTACCGTACACATAATTTGTTATTGACAGTGAAACTTAGGGTGGGGGGATATCCTTCAGGGAAGTCGAATATGTAGGTGCTGTTGGGTAAGGCATATGCGGCAGTATAGTTTCATGACTGTGGTATAGTGCATGGCTTGATGGGGGCCTGATGGCTTCTGTGTGGCAACACTGCAAACACCAAGTGTGCATAATTATGAATAGTGGGTCAGTTAGGGAAGAGAACTAACCCCCTGCCTTCCTATTTCGATGAGATCAACAACTTGTACTCTGAACTTTGAACTCTCACAGCTTCCACTTCATGAAGTGAGAGTGGACATCTGAGACCAACAAAAGTGTCCTGATTAGAGAAGTATCTAGATTTAGATTTATCCTTATAAAGAGGTTCAATTTATATTAGCATTATTGTTATAGTTTCTTGAAAAATAGGGAGTCCTGAATATAGAGCTCATTAAAAGAGGCTGTATTGCACATCTACTAATACAGTGCTGAAAGTTCTGCTGCTAAATTAACTACTCTAGCATCCTTAAGCACACAAGAAACCGACACTCTGGAGTTTAGAATTCAGATGTGTGTTTTATTAAAATAAACACTTTTACATGAATTTCATCTTGTTTGTGCTTTTCCCCCATCTGCACGTTGCCTTGTATTTCTTGTGTATGTATAGGTACTATTCTTGTATACTCCTTGAATACTCTAGTATACACTTTGCATGCTCTTGTAATCCTTCTTGTATACTTTTGCATACTCTAGTAATCCTCTTGTGTACTCTTGTATATCCACCACAGACACAACTGCCTCTCTCTCCCATTTTTGTGGCCGAGATCGGCAGTTGATGTCCTTTATCAGCAAAACAGCAAAGAAGAAGCAGACCACAGCCCAATCTCCGACGAGCGAACAAATGTCAAAGTGTCCAAAGTGTGGAAACCCAGTATATTTTGGTAAGTATGTAGTTCAAAAAACTTCAGTGGAACCTCTCACTGAAATCACTTTAGGGACCAGTAAAAAGGGTCCTGTTTAGAGTTCTAAGTGTCCTGAATTAAAGAAGTGTCCTGATTAGAGAAGTGTCCTAATTAGAGAAGTGTCCTGATTAGAGAAGTGTCCTAATTAGAGAAGTGTCCTGATTAGAGAAGTCTGATTGGATGAGTCCCACCCCTTTTTTTATTAAAGATGACATACTCCATATAGCACCAATTTTTCTCAGGGTAAAATTTTTGTGAATTTTATGGTTTCGAAATTAAAGTGAGGGACTCACACTTCAATTTTTACCCCACGAAAAAATTTCATGTTATTATATGCATGGGGCTTCAGACTGCACATGTCTAATAACTACTACATCCCTGATACTGATACAAGGGTTGAGAAAGACGACTGTGTTTTGGAGCAAGTGATTCTTTCATGCTTATTCATGTGATCCTCCTGCAAAGCATGCAAAAGTCTAAAGGTGCCCTTTGAGTCAAAAGCATTTATGCTGAGTGTGTCACAACATCGTGCAAGACACGTCCAGTTTATTTAAGGGTGTGAATCAATTTGCATGACGGAGCAATGCTAATTGAAACCCACACTTTGAAATTTACGCCATTTCTCTCTTCCCTCCCCCTTTCCTCTCCTCCCTTTCCCCTTCTCCCCTCTCCCTTCCCCTTCTTTTACCTCCCCTCTCCCCCCTCTCTCCCTCCTTCCCTCTTTATCTCCCCTCTCCCCTCCCCCCTCCCCCTCCTTCCCCCTCCCCCTCCCCCTCCCCCTACAGCCGAGAGGATAACTATTCTCGGAAAAGATTGGCACAATTCGTGTTTGAAATGTGACAATTGTGACAAGACCCTTACTCCTGGACAACACTCTGCAGTAAGTTCAACTCCTGCAGGTGGTTGGGATTTCCAATTATTTTTCTGTGTGAACCAACTGCTCGGCAATGACCACAGCTGCCAGCAGTGTTGTCAGTACCACTTGTTTGTTGGATCTTTGTACATCAAAGCTAATTTGGGAAAGTGGAGAGAAGTGATTGATGTTGCAACTGCATGTAGCACAGAAGTGACAAACTATGCATGTACGTCTCTCTCTCTCTCTCTCTCTCTCTCTCTCTCTCTCTCTCTCTCTCTCTCTCTCTCTCTCTCTCTCTCTCTCTCTCTCTCTCTCTCTCTCTCTCTCTCTCTCTCTCTCTCTCTCTCTCTCTCTCTCTCTCTCTCTCTCTCTCTCTCTCTCTCTCTCTCTCTCTCTCTCTCTCTCTCTCCTTTTCCTTCCTCCCTCCCTCCAGCACTTGGGAAAGCTGTATTGCAATGCATGTTATCAGGCACTATTTGGACCTGATGGATTCCGGCAAGGAGTGGTGGAACCCAGAAAAGTAGTCCTCAAGGGACCAGCCCCAGCCAGAAGAGACACATTCTCAAAGTCAGTAAAACTCTAGTAAATTCTTGCAAACTGTAGTAATCTAAGTGATTTCTTTGTAGGAGTGATTTGAAGAATAGGATCAAGGAGTATAACTTGTATAAGATCAACCCAGTAGACAAATTGAAGAGTCTCAAAGAGGTAATGTCACTAATGTTAAGGTCCAGTATACATGCATACTTCAGTAATATAATGTTAAGGTCCAGTATACATACATACTTATTGTAAAGTCTATTTGGATTCACTTGACCCCTTGATCATTCACTATATCTGCTCTAACTTTCTCAATTCTTGACCAAATTTCACATTTGAAACACCAGCAGAGAGCTGATCACCCACTCTATCAGCTGGTTTTTGAAATTTGGAATTTGGTTAAGAATTAAGAAAGTAATAGCAGTTATAATGAATGATCGAGGGAACAAGTACGTAGTGAGTGCAAGTACGTAGCATAGTTTACCAAATATGACCTTTGTGTTGTGTTCTAGCTATGGTGTAACAAAACATTTCATAGTATGTGTGGTAGAGTTTAGTCAACTGTTATGTAATGAGATATCACATTCTATATTAAGGTGAAAAGGATTTACTATATATGGCCCCTCCATTAGTAAACAGTGCTATGCTCGAAAGTGAATACTTTCTTCATAGTAAATTTTAACCATGGGAAATTTACCAAAAATGGCTCTCTTTTTCTTGAGACAGAATGTAGTACCTAGATTCACTTTTGACTGTTAAAAGGTCACATTAAAAAAAAATTATTAAAAAAAACAAAAAAAACCAAAATTTTCATAAAACCAATAACACTCGGGCTGCCTGGATTCACTTTTGATCTCATTTTTAAAAATACTCAAATATTTAATCTAAGTGAGCGATGCCTAGATCCACTTTTGACTGTTAATAAACTGAACTATTATCGTGGTTTTTACCAGCTGATGTGGTAACTATAGCATTATCTGGATCTCTTTAATACATACTTACTTATTTTATAAACTCTACTGGGAACCAAGAACCCACAGACAAATGGACCAATTGTATGATTCTTTCTTAAAAATCCACAGACAAATGGCCAGATTCTTTTTGAAGGCGTGCTCAAACTTTATTGGGGGTTGAAGAAACCCATCACGCTCTTCCCTGGGGTCATGTACAACAGACGACAGAGCTCAATTCGGGGGTCTCTGATGGATGTGATGAATGTGGTGGACGATGAAGCCTATCGGATCATGTTGGACGAGGCAGAGAAAGAGAAGAAAATTAGAGACACTGAGAAGAGTGGAAAGAAGCTCCATGAGATAGTTAGCACTGGCTGGGATAGTCAAGGTGAGGGAGCTCGCATACAATATGTGGAGCTACGATCCCTCTAAGGGTGGAGTCCATTTAAAATACAGGCCCAGGTGTTTGCCCTTATCCTCCAGAGCCCTCCTCCTACCCCTCCCCCTCCCCCTCCCCTCCTCCTACCCCTCCCCCTTCTCCTACCCTCCCCCTCCTCCTACCCCTCCCATCCTCCTACCCTCCCCATCCTACCCTTCCCCCTTCTCCTACCCTCCCCCCTCCTCCTACCCTACCCCTCCCCCTCCTCCTACCCTACCCCTCCCCCTCCTCCTACCCTACCCCTCCCCCTCCCCCCTCCCCCTCCTCCTACCCTTACCCTACCCCCTTCTATCTTCATCCCTCCTCCTCCTTCTCCTCCCCTCCCTGCACATCTAGAACGCATGCCTCGACATTCCAGTGAGAACAGTCCAGATGATTTGACCATGAGTCTCCCAGCGAGCGGATTTGACCACAACAGTCTACCGAGTTCCCTGGAAAGGAGGAATGGGAGGGCGGTGATGCACCGGTCAGACTCTGAGCCAGGTGGTGGGGATGATACTGATGGGAATACCTTTAGTACAGGAGGAGGAAAGCCGCTGGTCAGAGGAAACAGGTTAGATCAATTTATTTATTTATCCATTTCGTTGGAAAACTTATGAAAAACTTTCAAGATGAATTCATACACCCCCCCTCCCCCCCAGCCTTGAGCCTGGTATATACAATTCACGATCGCCAATCAGAAAGAGGTCAGCTTCCTTCCGAAAGATCTCCAAGCAGAAGAGAATAGAGGGAAAGGCTCGTTCGGATATGGTGAGAAAGAGAAAGTATATAGGAGAGTGTAATGGACCATAACATAATATTACAACCAATAGGAAGTCTATGTATTAGCAGGTGAAAGTTCAGTGAACTCTGAGCTTTTTTCCCCTTCATATTAATTACCTGAATAGTGTTATGTGAGAAGTATAATGCTTTGGTGGCTTCAACTGAGTGTTATAATGAGTGTGTATAGATGTTCTAATTTTTTTGACTCTTGTTCGTCCTGCGGTTGACCAGAAACAATCTATCTACTCACCCACACAGCGCCATCACTTCATTCCTCCAGAGGGCAGTGGCACCAGTGTTAGAGTCACTAGCAATATCCCCACTAAAGATGTCATACTGATGCTCATAGCCAAATACAAGGTTTGTGTGGCAGGGTTGGTCATATTATGTACTGTCAACATTAGTATAAGTGGAACCTCCTTGGACCTAACCATTTATTTTACATAGTTGTCAACCGTCCCTATTTTGGAGGGACAGTCCCTCTTTTGTAGAGCCTGTCCCTCCAAAAATGTCAGCATTTCTATTGTTGTCCCTCTAACAAGACATAAAATAGTGCACTATTTTGTCTATTTTTTTCACTTTATCATGGATTAGCTACCGTACTCGCGCATTATTAGGCGCATCTCATTAATAAGCGCACATTCATTGTTAGGCGCTGGTTTTCTTGCTGCACTAACTACCCTTTGTTAAGCGCTCCTTACTTATAAGCTCTATTTCTGCTTATTTTTGTTTTCTTACTGGTTTAGCAACTCTTTGCTAAGCTTACATCACTTAAAAGTGTGTTTCTACACGGAACTGCCACTTACTGCTAGTTCTTCACGCTCGCTTCATGTGGTACTCTAATTAATGCCCACCCAAATTAAATTATCCATCTTGCTGTTAGGCACATACTCGCTGTTAAGCGGTGGTTTGCTTCCTGTGGAGATATAAGCGCATACGCCTAATAACGCGAGTACGGTATGTCCCTCCTTTTGATTTTGGAAGGTTGGCAATGATTTTAGTAGAGAGGTTGTCCTCTTTTGGAGGTTCTGTGTGCCACCAGTGTTAGAGTCACTAGCAGCACCCCCACAAAGGATACACAGCCTTTTGTCCTTTGTAGAGAGGTTGTCCTCTTTTGGAGGTTCTGTGTGCCACCAGTGTTAGAGTATATCATATTCTCAACACTTGGAACCCGGCCTTTTGTCCTTTGTAGAGAGGTTGTCCTCTTTCGGAGGTTCTGTGTGCGACCAGTGTTAGAGTATGTCATACTCTCAACACTTGGAACCCGGCCTTTTGTTCTTTGTAGAGAGGTTGTCCTCTTTTGGAGGTTCTGTGTGCCACCAGTGTTAGAGTATGTCATACTCTCAACACTTGGAACCCAGCCTTTTGTCCTTTGTAGAGAGCTTGTCCTCTTTTGGAAGTTATAGATATGTATACAAAGGACTGGTACTGATTGTAGGACCCTTCGTTGAGAGGTTTGACCTCTTTCGAAGCATCCTTATCAGAGGTTCAACTGTATAATAGCTATATAAATTCAGGTCATAATAGTCCACTTTCACTTCTTGACTATTAGGTAGAGAATGCTGTGAGTGAGTTTAACCTGTGCGTCATTCACGACAATGGGGTGCGTGATTACTTGAGCGACGAAGATTACCCTCTCCTGCGTCGCCTCAAATTGGGACCCAATGAGGACATTGCTAAGATTTATATTGTAGAGGCAATCAAAGAAAAAGAAGAGCAACTGTCAGAAGAGGTGACCTATGCAACTATAAGACAAAAGAATACTATAGATTTATGATCATGTGATTGTCACATGACTCATACTTTTTTTAATGAGTGTGGTTTCTTGTACAGGCAGCTGGATGGGTAAAGTTCTCACTGACTGAACTACAGAAATTTGCCAGAAAATTTGAGGAAGAAATGGAAAAAGAAGAGAAGAAGATTAAGGAAAGGTAATTCATTCTGTGCACAAGACTTGAATCCTGATGAGTTGGATTTTTTTTTTTTTTCAGGTTCTCCAAGTGGAGAAAAGCAGTGAAGGATCAACTGGAGAACTGCAGAACTACAGGTTACCACGAGTCAGACATCTAGACATCGCACACACACATGGGACATACAGTGCCACACTCCACAACATCGGACACAGATTTCTATTTGCTCTCTCTCTCTCTCTCTCTCTCTCTCTCTCTCTCTCTCTCTCTCTCTCTCTCTCTCTCTCGAATAAAACTCTCTTTCTCTGTTATTGGATGCAACTCTAATACTCTTTGCTCTCACCTTCTCCCTCTCTCTCCCATTATTGCTCAAGGCCTATTGCACTGCAAGGAGACTCACTTGAACGTTAACAGTGCCTTCTTTAAAATCATAACTCTAATCCGTTTTCCTCCTTCTAATAGGACTATCATAATGTACATATAGCTGGCTGAGTATATATTATATTGAATGTCTGAAGTATGTCAATGCTCTCTGCACTTTGTATTATTATTTAAATATGCACAGTTGATTCCTCTGTTTTATTTTATGTAAAGGTGCATTCTCTCTCCGAGTAATTGTATGCAGATGTATTTATTATCATCTTAATTAGATTTACAGCATAAATTTGTCATTATTAATAATACTATACTTTACCTCTCTCCTGTTCATCTGTTAACTTTCAGATTCAACACTTGGTGGTGCTTATCCTTTTGTCAGTGTGATTAAAAATTATTATGTTTTTTTTTTTTTACCATCATTTCGTGTTTATGTAATGGCTATGCTGTTATGCCCTGTGATTCGTTCATTGTTAATAATTGAAATCATTGGCATTGTTATGGCTACATAATATGCAAGCATAGCATGAAGGATTAATTTTTGTGCTCACATTGCTATAACACTTGTGTGGCAAGTCATGCGCATGTGTAATGATCATAATAATAATTATTTTAAATTGTATTAATTTTATTAATTATGACACAGAATGGTACTGTAACTATGTATAAAAAAAATTAATGTGTCCCAGTAAAAGTCTAACAGATCTGTCTGATGATGACGTGTTTTAGCTATGCATGGTGCTATACATGACTGCATGTGATGTCATAAATAAAGGTGGTGTTCTTAATTAAAATGGATACAGAAATAATGGTAGTGGCATGTAGGTTCATGGTGAATATGCGTGTCCTTTTTGTACATTTTTTTTAGTGGAAATGAAAAAGAAGAGCAGCAAGTATAAAGAGATTAGATTTTGAGACTTTGAGATCAATAGAAGGGGTTTTCTAGTTAGCTAAACGCATTTCACTAAAAAAAAGCGCTATCTCACGTCTTTTGAGGATTGACTGAAATTTGGGTAGCCCCTTCATTAGATAAATTTAATGAATGTTCTCTTGAAGGGTTTGGAACATGATAACTATCACCACCCGTTTTCGTCAATGGAGTAGCATTGTTGCTAGGTGATGAGTCACATGATTGATCATGTGATCTCTCAGGTGACGAGGCTATGACTACACCTCCTTCTTGTTTTTCTTCGTCACCTTCAGAAGACTCAGCATCACGTATAAGGATGTCCATTTCCCCATCCTCATTGCGTGGAACATCTCTTTTTTCTGTCTTCCTTCTCCTTTTCTTCCGTTGTTGTCTTTGGTCTGAAGATTCTTTCAGCTTTCCTTCTGTTGGTTTAGAGTCTGAAGGTTTCCTATTTGCTTCAGCCTTACATGGAGGGAGAGGAGGAGGAATTGTGATAATGAGATCTTGTGGGCCAATTTCGTCGATGGGAACCACTTTTTGTGGAGCAGGAGACATCTCGATTGCTGTGGAATCTGAGCTGTCTTTACCAGTCAAGTCAGTTCTGTGGTTACATGAACATAATTATAATGCATCTCTCTCTCTCTCTCTCTCTCTCTCTCTCTCTCTCTCTCTCTCTCTCTCTCTCTCTCTCTCTCACACACACACACACACACTCACTCACTCACTCACTCACTCACCCAGATTTTCTCCTGGTGCTGCAATTTCGGATATAAAACAAGTACACTATTGTCGGTACTGTGATAAACATAGCAATGAGCAAGAAAGACAGGATAATGGCACGATAAGGGTCAAAATAAGCATCATATCCATGGGAGTTGGGTTCCTTGTGGCATTCTTCTCCAGGTCGACAGGAGCCATTCATGTTGACTTTGTAAGTTCCTGAAACAGGGCAGCCAGTTTCATTGCTGAAGCAGATTGTGTTATACTTGCAAATGTTCGTCCAGTCACAGTTCTCTGTAGGAAGAAGAAGGAGGTGGGGTAGGGAAGGAAATCAAAAGTATTGCTGGATAACCTCTCTTTCTAATAATTATAGCTACTAGTTCTTAGTTACCTCTTTCTGCTTCAAAATAGCTACAACTACACAAAGGATTGCTCCTATCTCAAACACTACCTTTTTCTGCTTCAAAATACAACTCCATGAAGGATTGCTGAATCCCGGGCCTAGCTACAATCTCAAACAGTAGTTCTTAGTACCTCTTTCTGCTTCAAAATACAAATACACAGGTCTCTCTTTTGTCTTAGTTCCATCATCCTTCATCTCGATACATCCAGTGAAGACAACAACAAGAGTTTGATAATCCAGCCACACACCAAACTTGTGAGCGGAATTTAACACAGGAGAGTCGAAACTCAAGATGCTTCCCAGTCTTTGTGACGTCTCTACGACTGGGACACTGGTGTTAGTGCTGAAGGAGATCGTGATGGTGTCCAAGCATTCAGAGTTGTAGCTGGCGAACACTGAAGTAACTTTAGGTGACTGTGAGAAAAGAAAAGTAATTTTTATAATAAGCTAATCCTTATGCTACAAAAATCGCCCCAGAGTGGTAGCACACTCTCTGATACATGTCTTTTTGTTGGAGTGTCCCTTATTAAAGGTTATTCATTTAGTATGACACCATCTCACCTTAGAATCATCCACTTTGAAATTGAGTGATCTTTTTCTAATCCTCCCAGAAGCTGCTTTCACATCTCTACGTCGGCGAGCCAGACCACCTTCTCCTCCTCCTACTCCTGTGCCTGACGAACCCACAGCACAGCCTTCAGGCTCCGCCCTAATCAAAATCCGAGGCGCATTATCGTTCATCGGCTCAATAGTGATCCCAACCCGAAGTACTGTCCGACTAACTCCGAGCTCATTGTCGAAATTAGAACTCTGATCAGTGGATGCCCCTACACTCAGAAAATTATCATCATAAACAGTGATGATAACTTCTCGAATCAAAGGACTGCCCATGCTATTAAAGAGAGTGGGTTCTCTTTCAGCATTATCGTAGTGAATAGAAAGTAAGGCATCTCTATAAGTACTTCTGGAGGCATTTAGTGAGATGTCTATCAAGCGTGTGGTCGGGGGGATGCGAAAATCATCGGTGAATTGAAGACCAAGTGGGGAGCGGAGGAAGATAGCATCGGATGGGTCCAATTCTCCATTTGTTGAGATAAGGTGAGCAGTGAGTCTTGAGATGTTGTGGTTTTCTTCATCCATGATGCTCACGAGGTGACTGAGGACAATTGGGATGCTTGCTCCTTCTTCTTGGAACGTCAGATTTAGATCCATACCATTCCCTGCACCGATGTTAATTGAAGGGGCATCGTTACGATCCCCCACGTCAATATGAGCAGTAATTTCTTGGCTTGAGAGGTGCTCCGTGTCATTAACTGTGATTCTGATGGTCCTGCGTCCGTCTTCTACTTGATTGGTGGTATGGAGGTTCCGATACGTCAAAGATCTCAAGATCTGCATGGAGAAAATTACATCAGTGGAAAAGCTAAGTGCTGGTGGAGACTTTAAGAGAGATGTGGTCTCTTTAAATAGCTGCTATTGGGACATGGTGGAGCCTTAATAGAGAAGTGGTCTCTTTAAATAGCTGGAATAGGTGCTGTTGGGACATATGGTCTTAATAGAGAGGTGGTCTCTTTAGGGAGGTTAAAATAGCTGGAATAGGTGGCATTGGGAATATGGCAGAGAGAGAGGTGGTCTTATTACATTGTAGTCAGCACATACTTTACTAACTTACTGTTTCATAAGCTTGTGCAGGTGCTTCCCCTATGAAAGTGATAACACGAGAACTCCCTCCATCTGTATCCTGAATAGGTTACATCGTAGCTATTAGTCAGCACATACTTTGCTAGATTACTAACTTACTGTTTCAGGAGATGCTTCCCCTGCGAAATCTGTATCACTTGGTAACATCATAACATTATGCATGCCAAGAAGTGCTGAATCAACATTCACTAGGTCTTCCATGCCATTTAGAAGATCTGCATAAAAAGAAATTGTGAAGTTATAAACCATCTTCTGCATGTTATAGTTACAGTGCTTAGCTATGATAAGAAATTCATATTGACTGGACATGATGTCCCCACTTGTCCTAACATTTAACTGGACATTGAATCAATGTGCACTTTGACCTTTTGTCCTGACAAATCAGACATAGCTATGCCAATATATTGGCCGGAAAAATGTTAGGTGTCAGGCTGTTATTATATGCTCTGTAGTTAGTTTTCTGTATCATTGAGAAGTTATCAATCATTCCCTTACTTGTCAATTGTAGAGTAGCTGATATGATATTACTATCCACGTCCCTTAAATAGATATATCGTCCGAAATATAATGGAGTGTCATCTTCAGTATACTGAAATGTCAAACTTCTATTCCCAGTGGAAAAGATTTGTGGACTATCTCTCAGTGTTGCATCAGGGATGAAGAATAGGATGGGAGCATCGTTGATGGGGATGATGGATAATTGGATAGTGGAACTTCGAAGACTGGACCCTCCCTGGTTGTCCTCCACGTAGAATTCAATCATTCTATGAAGAAGAGAGAGATAGAGAGAGAGGTTAAAACACAATATTCTCACAGTGATGAGCTTACAAACAAACAAACAAACAAACAAACAAATAAACAAACAAACAAACAAACAAACAAACAAACAAACAAACAAACAAACAGACAGACAGACAGACAGACAGACAGACAGACAGACAGACAAACAAACAAACAAACAAACAAACAAAAAGCAAACCCGTTTGCCTACCTGACTTCGTTAGTGGTTGGATTACCAGGGGCAGCACTTAGATGCTGGTAAGTCACTCTCTGGACAACCGTGGTGTAGACAGACACTGGAGACACACCAAGAAGGATGATCTCTTGCCCGGTGGTTGTGAAGTTCAATCCCATGGTGTCTGATGAGCTGAGATCAAGTCGTTCTAGATTGCCATCCACTGGATTCACAATCCTCACTGTCACTCTGTGAAAAGACACAATTATAATAGTAACTACCTACAGATGCGCCTGAAGAAAGGTCAGAAGAACCTTTCTACAAGGGGACGTATGTAGCTAATAACTGTCCCAGTGTAGCCTGCTAGCTAACCTAGATACACTGAGCATCTCTCATAGTTTGATACGTCACTGATCATAGCTATCTTTATTATGCGTAGCCATTTTATGATTGTTAGCTTATACCTTTGTATCATTGGATTTGGGTCGACGTCCACCACAGTGAGATCGGGGACTAACACCACACTGCCACTCCCCTCAGTGTAGTTCAACATCAAGGAGTATATTATAGGGTCTTCCCCAATCAGCGAAATGGCAGGATCATCATTGGTGTTGACGATCGTAATTCTACAAGAGAGAGAGAGAGAGAGAGAGAGAGAGAGAGAGAGAGAGAGAGAGAGAGAGAGAGAGAGAGAGAGATTATAGTTAGTTAGTCTATAGAAGATCCTCTGACTCTCTGTAAATATGAAGATTACTAGCTTTGCTAGCTAGCTATCTCATGGATTACATGCACTACACTCACTTCACTATTGCTGGTCTGCTCTGGAAGTTTCCATCAGACATGACGACTTGAATCTGTCGAGAGGCCCCCACTGGTTCAGTCATACTGCCAAAATAAAATGGATATTAGTTGATTTTATTAATCTTTATCCTCAATGACCTACTTGTTGAAGTAGGTGAGGTGACTCAGTAGCATTTCGTACTGTTCAGGTGTCCCAGGACCTGATATGTTCAGGAGACCGAGATTCTCATCTAACTGCAAAGAGAGGTCAAAGTGCGTGATGGCAAGATTGTATACAGTGGAACCTCCAATAAAGGGACACTCCTAAAAAAGTACCTTTGTATACACACTCTATATGCAATGTTGCCAGGTTGCTCTCTTAAAAAATCCACAGACAGAAAAGGATGCCATAGACATCCATGGACATCCATAGACAATTTTCTTATCCAAAAAAATCCACAGATTGTGGATAAATCCATAAACCTGGCAACACTGTTTAAATTATTATATGAAACAACCTCCAAAAAAGGACAACCTCTCTACAAAGGACAAAAGGATGGGTCCCAAGTGTGTCCATTAATCAGAGGTTTCATTGGATAGTCATTCTATTGGAGCATTGTGTGTGTGTGTTAACCTATCTGCTATTATTATGATCTCTTTCTCCCTTCTCAATAGGATAGATTTTTTGTTTGGAATAGCTATAGGGTTTTACTCATGTGCATGCAGTTATAGCACTGCATGTGTATAGAAAGAAATTCATGACTCTGTAATGAACCACAACCTCTTGGTTACACCCCCTTCACTGCCAACCTCAAAGTAAACACTATGAGATAAGTGTGTATTGCGGTGCTAGGTTACTATGGCAACAATTGAATTTTGATAAACAAACAAAGCAGAGTAATTAAAATGACTGTCACAAGGAAACTAGCTACTTCCTTTGTCCTTTCCCCTTTCCCCAGCTCCTCCTCCTTTTCCCTCCCTCCCCTCCCCTAGCTCCCAATCATTAACTTCATTATCCATACACTTTATCACACTCTCTTCTACTCACACTGTATGTGAAGTCCGGGTTGAAGGTTGAAACTGAGATGATTTCTGGATAGCCTGTGACAAATCCCATTATTCTGACTTCTGCATGCATTTGAAGATACCTGTGGGGAAAGGATATGAAAAAAATATGGTGGTACCTGAACTGCTACGAAGCCAGAATGACTTAATTGATTAATACTAAGTCTTTCACTATATCTGCTCTAACTTTCTCAATTCATGACCAAATTTCACACCAGCAAAGAGCTGATCACCCGCTCTATGAGCTGGATTTTTGAAATTTGAAAGGGATCAAATGGACATTAGAAAGATATTGGTAAATCTGGAACTTTTCCATCCTTGTATGAAAATTAATTTCAAATAATGCAATGTACAGAGCATTTACAATGCATTCCAACAACGGCCACTTTGGTGTACAATTTATGGAAATCATGCATGTACCAAAAATAATTATTATTGTCTGCCATTGGCCTGCTCTAAAATACTCTGGAATTTAGCTACCTTGGATGGTCTTGATCGGTAATATTGAAGAAGCCGGTCACAATGGGGATAAACTCTGTTTGTCCTTCGACGAAAGAAGGCATGCCTCCAGGGGTGTAGATAATCACAGGGGCATCGTCGTTTAGTCCGATGAAATAAAGAGTGATGCATGAGGTTGCAGTTGAGATAGAGTCATCTGCTATGATGCAGAAATATCTACAGAAAATTATGAAAAGAACAATGATAGGAGCTACCATTATCAATGTGGAATCTCTCAGACGAAGGACAAAGGACATGTTATGTTATGGCAAAAAATAAAGTCCATCGAAATGTGCAAAACTGGACCATAGCTGGACTGAGTGTAGTTGTAGTCATCAATCTATGAGGTTCAATTAGCTACAGCTAGCAGTCTGAAATGGTTATTATTGTTGAGGCAAAAACATGGTTGGCCATTTTCCTGCTGGTCTGACACTATATAAATTCAGTTGTAGCTATCAAAATTAATGCCTGGTCAAGTGGTGTGGATGAATTATTATCATATGGTAATTAAAGTTCACATTTGCTGCTTTTTACCATAAATATGACCTATGTGACCTGGTGTGGTCTCCCCATCAGGCGTGCAGTGACTACTTGTATTATGATACTGTACTGTAGTTTTATACCTTGGATTGTAGCCTGGATGCTCTCGTGCTATATAGCCCGAGGCCGACAAGACGATTCGTGCTTCTCTTTCAGAGAGATTCTCATCACCATCTCCATTGGGGAAGTTGTCATCCCCACGGACTATCATGCCCTCCCTGATGCGGCTGTTGGGAAGAGGGGGAGGGAGGGAGAGGGGAGAAGGTGGGAGGGAGAGGGAGGGGGAGATAGGAAGGGGAGATAATAATGTTGAAAGAGGAATAATTAACTATGCCACAAACCTTGTGTCTATGTTTACAGGCAGATTTCTTAATCTTGGATCAGAAGGGACAAGCTGACTTCTTGAGAAGAACCCTGAGAAATCTTCAGCGAGTCGTCCAGCCTGAAATGCTTCTCTTGTGAACACATCAATCTGTGCAGGAAGTTTTGTGATGGCCAGGTAAACAACGCAAATAAATCAGAGAGTTATCTCATAATCTCACCTCATCATCAACAGGTGGATTGTCGTCTATCATTGCTAAAATAATTCTTGTCCAGTTCTGAGAGGGAAATAAATTATATACACATTATTGTCTATAGTCATTAGTGTAGCATCATATAATTTTTCTTACCTTTAATGGATTAACATAAAGTGAGAATTCTCCAGGTTCGGTGAAATATTCCACTTGATCAAGCTCGAAGAACTCCCTCGAACTATTGGTGGATGATGGGTTTGTGGAATTTAAGTCCAGGCTTATATCCAGTGTGCAGTTGGTGCACCCATCATTGCTGACGAGGTTCCCGTCATCGCATTGTTCACCAGCGTCCACGGTTCCATCATTATTGCACACTCCAAGGACTGGGGAAGTTGCTATAGTGATCAAAACAAACCAGAGGTGAAGTAAGTATACACACACAATAATTATGTGATAGTGGCTTAGATATGTATTTGCTAGCAACTGGTCACTGGTCATAATTATTCCGATGATTTCATGGAAATGTCTGATCAAATCTTTATAACGACCAATCAAACTGAGTGTCTTATTTCTAACTCTGATATAGCAACAATAAACCATCTAATTTCTCTCGCAAGAACACACAAAATAACCACACACAACTCTCTGCAGCTATGACAGTGTCATGCTTCTGTTAGAGCAGGAATAAAAATTAAATTTTCCTGATCAATTCATAGATATTTTTAATGCCACCCAAATTGTGCTTTAGCTACACCAAACAGCACTGCTTCAGCTACTGTGCACGATTAGCTATGCAATCAGTGGTAGGTAGCAGGCTTGAAGACCACACAACCTTTATAAAATTCATCACCAATGGAGATGATATTCATTGAGAGCTGCTGCACACAGTCAGTTGCTGAGGAATGTTAGCTAATTGTATGAATAATGAATCAAAAGTTATAACCAAAGAGAAAAATGTGGAGATCTAGCTAGTGAAGGCTAATGAGTGGCTATGTTAATACTACTATTAAGATAGCACATCTGTTCTTTAATAGCAGGATGGTAGTATCATTGAAGGAATAGCTAATTTATATATATCAAGCCCTATGAGCATGGATATAGCTCTAAACTTAGAGCTTATCAGCTATTCTATGTAGCTTGCAAAAAAGCCTAAGAGTCATAAATTAAAGCCTTACCCCACAGAATAGTTCCTATGATCAGCAGTATAAATTTTAACTTTCTCATGTTAAATTGAAAGAAGTGAGTGTTCTTCCTTCAGCCTCGGGCAAAATCACGCAAAATAGCTATTCTTTTTTCGTAGGATAAGCGTCATGCAGGGAAGTTTGCTTTCGCTTTCCTGGATGAGACACACCTCGCTTGAGCTACACCCCCTTTTCCTCAGTACAAAGTTAGCTCCTCCCCCTTTTTGGCGGGAAGGAAGAGTGCAGGCTCAAAACGTACAGCTATTACAAGAGGTTCGATCTCTAAACGATACCTCCCCGCGTTCTTCGATTGCAGTGCCCTCTCTAGGTTGGAATCCTTCCCAGTCTCGAGCTCGAGGATGCCGTTGCTAAGAAACCGCAGCACGTGCGCTAGCCAAAGAGCGATCGTTATAATACCATGGCAACAGTATTATGGACTGGCTAGGGTATTATTATGCTCATTTTTTTCTTATTATGCTATGCTACTTTTTTCTTTTATTATGCCACTGTAATGTAAGTATTATGCTCAAGTATGCTCGGTTTCCATAGAAACAACCATATACCCACAACACAAACCAAGGCACAGTCGTGTCACATGAGTGACATGTCACCACATGCTTTTATCAAGCTGGGCAGCATACAAGAAGGTAATTCTTTGTCAGCCTTCTTCAGCTGTGCAGTAGAGAGAGTTTTCTGTATTCTTAAAACCTCATTTGATACTGATCAAAATCAAGCATTGGAAGACTACTAGAACTATCTTTAATGTCACAATGTAACAATAGAGACTAGTTTTTTTTTTAGTCATCAATTTTTCTTATTATGCTAGCCCAAATGTCTTATTATGCCAGCATTATGCTCGTATGCTTTTAGCATCAAAATTATGCCAGCATAATTCAGAAGACCCTAGGACTGGCCACCAGCGACTAGTATCAGGGGTGTATCCACAGAATTTTGAGTGGCCCGGTGTGCTTGTGCATGGGATCACCATGCCCACTTTATCCTTTACCCACTTATCAGAAGGATGCTAATGTGATCATGATTCTTGAAGGTTCATATAACTCTGCAGGCATGAAATTATAATTATTAATTGGATAATAAAAGTGGTCCGGTGAAAACCGGACCAACCGGAGTGGTGGATACACCCCTGAGTATAGCAAAATCCCCTCTCCCTTTCCCCTCCCCCTTGCCACCTTCCCCCTTGGCCAAAGCTGCAAAGAGCAGCTACCTGTGCAATTCTCCCCAGTGAAGCCAAGACTGCACTGGACCCTAAAGCTTGCTTCCAGTCTTCCATTCCTTAAAGTTCCAGTTTGTTGGAGAGTGATAGCAGGAGACATGGGGGAGAGGGACATCTCAAAGTAGATATGATCCACATCATCATCACTAAAAACGTCGTCATCTATGACGTACACATACAGCAAGAAGCCCCCCTGGAATGAAGTGAAAATGACTATTAATTTTTACATTCCAGCCACACAAGCAAGCAAGAAGGAGAGAGGGACAGGCTGAGATCTATGTAGTTAGCTAGGAGTTAGCTCTTTAAAGATAGGTTAAACTATACCTGTAGGCTGTAGATCCACAAATTACTTGTTCCCAGACATTTGGGAAGTAGACCAATCTAATGAACTTACGAGCCAGTTATTTCCTCTGTAGATCAGTGGATTGAGCACAGAATTTCCAAGATTGGTCATACTGGAAAAAACAATCCTATTAGTATCTGAAAAGACTCTTGTTCTAAGGACCGGCCCCAGGGGACAATTAAAGGGGTTATTATCTCTGGCACTGCCCAGAGGTTTTAAGCAGAAGGTGAACATGTTATCACATGCAGAGAAAGTATCACAGCTATCAAGGCTTTCATAGTGGTTCAGCATCACTTGAAATTCGTAGCTAGAAGCTGACAGTTTCAACTGCAGTGAAAAAAAAAACAGAACAAAAAACAAAAAACAAAACAGAATTACACAATTATTTATAGCTGTAAATAGCTAGTCTAGATTTTTTTTTTTTTTTTTGCTGACTTAATGGCTTGTTTTCATGCAGGCCTCGTTGATTTCACGACCCTCCTCTAACCTGCATGCTATATAGGGTAGGTGTGGGTATTATGAGTCAGTCCCTATTATGGGTTCACCACTTGATAAGAATCTACAAGAGTTGATACTTTAGATATGAAAACTTAATCATTTTTTTGGTCTTTTGATCAAATAAAATCATCCAGAAAATGCCTTATTCATGCATAAACATAATCTTAAATGTGAACTTTAAAAATGGGTATAATCGTAACCAATCTGAATAAAAAAGCGCAGGGAAGCAATGATGCCACAAGATGGAGTAAAAAATGAATTTTAAAGTAATCTAAGGTTATTATTTTTATTTTGTAGAAATCTTAGCTACATTATCAATTTTTAGGACAAAAATCAAGCCAGCGACTCATAATTCATACCTTTGACTCATAATACCTTCCTGAGTATGTTATGTAAGATCATAACTCCTATCTACAAGATGCAATATTTTTATTACTTTCTCCACAAATTAGTTCTACATAACCTATTTTATATCTGGAGCAATTTTCAGGATTCTAAGATTGTCCATTTCCAAGAAAAGAGCAACAATACTTAGCTGACTCATAATACCCACACCTACCCTAGCTAGCTAGATTTTATACCTGATGGAAAAGTAGCAATAAAGGAATAAGTAGTGTCTTCATGTTTATCTATCGGCGAGCTGATAAGAACTGGCCAGCCCCGCCCCCCCCCCCCCCCCCCCCCCCCCCCCCCCCCACTTTATTTGAACTGATGTCATTAACGCCGCAACTAAAGTTCATCTCTGTGTTGAAATTCGTCACTGCAGTCTTTCCTACTCCATTTCATGTACTTCTCAGCAATCTCTTGCATACTATGCGGATATTCCGTATGGGATGTCAGCTATTACAGTCCCCAATCCGGATCCTGATTAGTATATGTAATAGGTGGGTATTTGGGTAAAATAGGGTTCTGAAATTGTCCGTGGTTGCCAAATTGTGCGAGTACAATTTGGACAATTTCAGAACCTACCCAAAATAGCTACAGCAAAAGCAATAACAGTATCTATTATTATATGCATAATAATAATATAATAAATGTTTTCCAGGTAATGTTGACTTAATGGGTGGTGCATGCATCAGCAGTTAGCCTTGTTTCCAGGCCTGAATTCCATGCTCCTCTATAAACCTGTATGCATGCTAGCTAGACTTTCTACCTGATGGAAAAGCAATTTGTTTATTGGTGACCAGTTGCTGCATAGTTGTCTTGAGCTACATAGCTGAGCTGCTAGCTAGCCCTGCCCCCTTTTATTTGCGGTGATGTCATCGCTTATGATCTGAGCAGCGCTGACGTCATTAATGCCGCAAAAATAATAGATCAGAACTATAATTATAATAAAACTAAAGTTCATCTCTGTGTTGAAATTCGTCACTGCATTCTTTCCTATTCCATTTCATGTACTTCTCAGCAATCTTGCATGCTATGCGGATATTCCGTATGGGAAATTCAGCTATTACAGTGACGACGGCTCTCCAATCTGGATCCTGATTATTGAAGTAATCGGTGAGACATTCACGTTTCTTATGAATTGCAGGATCTGTACTGAACTCCAACTTCTGCATGATAGCATTGTCAACATGTAAGGCATTGCACAGGCTCTTCCAGTCCCCTATGTCTTTTGTGGCCGAGAACAGCTTGTTAATGTCTTCTATCGGGTGGTGCTCATCGTTGTGTGGCTCATGAGGGTTCGTATTGTGTTCCGGATCTAAATTCATGTCAAGTCCAGCTGAATAAAAAAATCATATGCTTAAATAAAAGGTTCAAATGTAACCATATTAGAACCTGACTTATGAGAACTGCCTGCAGCACTGAAATAGTGGTTATTTCACCATAGAAACTGTGGTTATTATAATCCATGTCATGTGTAGCTAGACCAAATTTAGCTAGCTATCTAACTTCAAAACCACAATTTTTAAAACCAACATCATGATGGTAATTACCTTCCTTATCTTCCATCTCTTCTCTAAGATCCTTTACCAGCTCATGGTAATCTGCATTCACCAAGCAATCAATGAATGTCCTCCACTCTACCGGTTGCTTTCCTCTCCCAATCAACCACTGGTTAAAGACTCCATTCATAATCTCTGTCACTGATGGTCCATGTTCCCTCTTTATCGCAGCCAGCTTGCTCCCTCTGTCGTCCTCAAGGATGCAGGTAACAAATAGGTTGTAGTCAACTATCTCCGCTGCAAGGTCAATGGACTTTCCATCCAGTTTAGGAAAGCGTCTGAGCTCGAATAACACTGGCTTATCATCTGAATTAATGATACAAAGAATGATATTCAGCTACCCAGCCACACAGCAAGGAAATAATTAGCTGGTCAGGTATATGGATTCAAAACAGAGCATTTTAAAATTATTACCACAGGGATATTTAGTGATTGTTCTGCCTGCTTGCTGTCTTATAAAAGGTTCAAATCCATGGGTATAATGGTGTTTTTCATCAAACCCTAAGAGAACAGCTCAAAATTGAAAATGTACACTTACACCATAGAGATTAAACGTTAAGGAGGGGGGTGGGTTTAAGGCTGTGATGTTAGCTGTCATGTGTGAATGTCTAGCTGACATGGCAGAGTCAAATCATGACGTTAAGGGGAGAGTCTAGCCTGCCCCTTTTTAAAAGGTAGACTCACGTAAGCTAGCTACTAACATAATCAACTCACCTAGCTTGATTGCTGACGATATGGATGCCAGACCTTAAAGAACGAAATTAATACATAAATACTACCCCCGGCGTATGCTAACTTACAAAATAGTGTTAGCCAAACAAGAGTCTTCATCTTGACTTCCGCTATCACCGGTGCACCCCGCCCCCCGGGCCGCCGGGCCGGCTAGACCCTTAGTGAGCATGCGCAGTCTAGTCATAGTGCACAATCAATCAATCAATCAATCCATCATAGCAATGTAAAGCCCAAGGGGCATATGCAAAATAAAACGGGGGAAAAGCAAAAAATATCAGGTGACTGAAGGAGGCTACTCAGGTGTAACATAAAAAACAAGTGATAAGTCAGGTTCTGGTGATGACAGAGCAGAGAGGATCCTGTCCACATTCATGAGTTGTGATATAGTGTTCAAAGTACGAATTTCCCTCCAAATCTGACACATCACATCGAGGGCAAGGCTGGGACCACATGAGGGCCTGGTCAGCTCCCTATACAGGTTCTGTAAGGCAGTGGTGCCGGCTGTGCCTCTATCTAGGGCTGCGTCCCAGAGTTTCATCCAGCTAGATTCCTTAGCAACCGCAGCTGCTATTCTGGTACTCATGTGCTCTCGACAGGATGAGAGTAGCAGTTCCATGTCTCTGTTAGACACTTCACTCTTCAGCTCTGCTGTAGAACACATCAGTCTTCTTCACCAAACCATCCAAACCCAGACGAGATTCAAGGAACCGGGACCCCTCTACGATCTGAAGTGGAATTTCACTGGGTGTGTCTCCCATGAGATGAGTGAGAAATAGATGACCAAGGGACTCTTCATTTGTGGATGCACGTTGGATGAAGAGGAGTTTCCGCTGTAGTACACATGCTGTCATTGAGGGCCACTCCAGAGCAAGTCTAGTAGCCCTGCCAGAGTGATGTCGGGGCAGTTTCAAGATTCGACGGCCGATCTCAGCTTGGAAAGATTCAAGCTTTTCCAATAGAAATTCAGTCAAGTACCAGTTTTCACTCCCAAATAGCAGGACTGGGACGACACAAGTTTCGAAGATGGCTCTACCAGAGAGAGGGTTTAGCTTTCCCTGGAAACCACCCATTGCTCCAAATGCAAAGAAGCTACTCCTTGCCCGTCCAATTGCAGAGTCAATTGACTTGTTTGCTGACAGGTCCCAGTATCCTAGGCACTTGGCAGAGGCAACTGGAGAGAGGGGCTGTTCCTTGATTGTGCAAATTGGCTCAGCAGGAGGACTCTGGGATGAGACCACCACTACTTCGCATTTAGATGCATTCAGGGATAGAGCATTTGTGGCTACAAAACTCCTCCACTCTTCCAATTTGGGAGTCCAGGGTGTCCCTGCTAGTACATAGTGTCTTAATATCATCTGCATGAGCAAAGCCCCCTGCATATAACCCAGCCACACATGGACCCAGCTAGTTCTTCTCCAGATGTTGTAGGAGGGGGTCCAGTATGAAAATACTCTTAATTTTAGCGAGCACGAATTCAATTATGCACCGTTGGCAAATTGTGTCAACCAACCTGAAAACCTCTTATTTATATGGAATACCAACTGCGACAAAAATCAATTTCTAGTCCAATCATCATAATCGAGAACTCGATCATCGATAGAATGCTCGACTCGATAATTGATATTTGTGACTGATTAACTAGAATATTGAAATAGATGTTGATAATTATGACTGATCATTGAAATGATTATTGATTGTAACTGATCTCTATTATTATTGACTGATCAATGCGATTGATCGATCTTTGAAATCGCAATCTTGCTGATTGTAGATGATCTGACTCAATTCTCGAATGGCTGCTACTCGATAATCGACGCGGAGCAACTTACCAAAATTCAAAATTCAAAATTTCATTGTAAAGCCCGCAAGGGATACATACAGAGAGAACATAATATGAAATAACCAGGCTTATGATGTGACATGATACAATAACTTGCTATAGAGTTGTGTGCAATATTGTTCTAAGTGATAGTGCCTTTTCAAAGGTTTCCTCGCAAGGAGTTGTGAGAAGGTGCAGCAGGTGCTTGAGTTCGCAGCCGAGGTGAACCTTGGTGATGTGGTCCGCAGGAAGGTTGCTCCTGCCGTACTTGTGCCCGCACACAGGACAGGCAAAGTCATCTGTGAACACTGGGATGGTGATAACGCGAAGGACTGTGGCAATTGCCCTGGCGCCTCGAATACCTTGCTCCCTGGCCTCATCCCATAGTCTCATCCAACTAATATCACGGGAGAGAGCAGCAAGGTTCTCACGTGAAGACACTAGGGACCAAATGTAGTCACGATCAGCAGCCTGGAGTTTGCCTTTAACTGCTCTCAGGGTGAGATGATTTTCAAAATTCTCTTCTTGCTGCAAAATAACTTCTGTCAGATTGGTCTTATAAACCTGCTCCAGGAACTTGCACTGCTGAATCACTAGTGGCTCAGAATCTTTCTCCCTCAGACAGTTGAATACCTCCACACTGATGGACACCTTTTTGGGGTGTAGGAGACGCCAGAGGAAACTGATCTTGCGGTGAAGGATACGAAGTCTCATAGTAGGCCACTGGAGTGCAACTAGTGGGATGAGATTGGAGTGATGTTTTGGAAGGTTTAGGATTTTCTTGCCGAGTTCACCTTGGAACTGATCCAGCGATGAGATCATTGGCTCTGTTAAAATCCAGTTTTCTGAGCCATACAGACAGACAGGTAAGACACAGACCTCGAATAGTTCACTGGACGAGAGCGGGTTCTGCTCACCATAAGCTATGCCATTAGCTCGGTGGGCGAAGAAGGCTTGTCGTGCCTTAGCAATGTTGTGATTAATTGACTCTGTTGGAGAGAGGTCATGTGACCACTTTACACCCAGACAGGTAGAAGAACTCGCAGATGCAATGGTTGTCTCACCTATGGACATAGTACTTGGCTGAGGTCTACGTATGGAGAACTCTTGAAGCTCCAGTTTATCTTCATTCAGTCGGAGGCCATTATCAACTGTGAACTGCCTTACAATAGAGGCTTGTTGTTCCAAGATATCTAAGTTTGGAGCCACGCCTCTCAGATCGTCTGCATGGCCAAGGGAGCCCAGATAGTGACCATGGATCGAGACTCCCAATCCTGTAGATTCTAGCTCCTCAAGGAGAGAGTCTATCACAAGTAAAAATAATAGCGGAGACAAGACTGACCCCTGCTTCAACCGTTCATAATGCGCATGCGTATATATTCGAATGCGCGCGCACGCGCGCTCACTATTGCTTTTTTTGTATGCTTGTCGACCATTACCTATTCATTTACAGGTGAGCTCTGTGTCCTAGCAGTAGGTATTGTTTGCTTCTACATCTAGTTCATGTTTCTTTACTGGTCTTAAGCTTTTACAGCGATTAACATTACATATATATCTTACCTGCACAATCATTTAATAGGCCACCTTCAAGCAGTATCTAGTCTTTTTAAAAGACTAACTTGTTAATACATGCACACATGCAGGAGCTGATGGTGTGCTTCTTGTCAACTAAGCCGACAGACACTGTTAACTCAATGATTTGGAATGTACATACCTATTTATAGATGAACTGTTGTCTCAATACCTCCTGTTCTACATCTTCAACACTTTGGTGCCTATGGCTAGTATAATTCTGAAGTGAGAGGATAAAAACAATACTGATGATCTGTATTGCAGTCAGACCAATTTGCTATATATAATTCGGGAAGGAATATATGAGAGTCTGAGAGGCAATGTTATTATACTCCAGCCCACTGTATTCTGTTCCCAGAATCTCAAGTCTAAGCCTAACTACTCACTCAAGAAGCCTGGGTTGAATCAAAGAGGAGAAAGCCAATCAATTTAACATAATTATTATTTCAAACTCTCAGTAGCTAGTATCATTATTGTCACCCTTCCTTTAATTTTGTGCATATAAGGCTTATCAATGAAATCGAATTGAACTGATTAACTGTTCTTTATAGGATTGTAGTTGATAATAACTAAGCTGAGTGCTGCTGTTAAAAAATCCACTCTGTCTCAGCAGCAGCTGATGGCATGCAACTGAATGAAGTGTGGAAGTGTTGTACCAGCAACTGATATGGCAGGTGTCCAATGTTTGGAGATTTGTAGATATAAACTAGATTATGCTATTTTGCATGCAGCACACAAAATAATTCAGCTAGTGGGGCACCATAAGAGAATAAGGCCTATCCTAAAATTATGCTGATTGACAATAAGTAGCAGCATAGCGGTATATTATAATCACAATATTGTGATAAGAATGGTTATAAACAATACAGGTGCTTAGCTACTATACAGGTGAAGCAATACCAAATAGAAGTCACACTTATCTAGCTATAAAAATGTAAACCATCCATAAATTTTCTCTTCAGTGAAGCAATATTATATGCACAGCTTGACTGTAGCTATATTATAAGCAACCTGCAGTAGGTTTGGGACAGGGATAACTTAGAAATTCATTTCCAGTTGAGTATAAGGTTGATTTATTATTATTATTATTATTATTATTATTATTATTATTATTATTATGGTATATAGTGATAGTGATATAATTATAAATATAATAATAATAATAATTATGATTAAAAGAGAATAAGCATAAATAATTATTAAAGTTAATAAGTCCCCAGCACAGCAGAAGCATTGCCTCTTTGTATTTCAATAGATAATCTCTGCAATAAATAAAAGTAAGACTTTATCTCCCCAGTGTTTTCCCTAATCCTTCTCCCAAGTTCTTCAAAGAATGACATGGCAGCTGAACCGAAGGACCCTGATGTCTCCACTGCCAACGGGACAAAGAGGTACTGATCTCCTAAGTTAGAATATTTGACCTTCTTCTTGTGTTCTGCTTCAATAGCCACATTTCCTGCTTCACAAGCAGCCAGGCTAACGTGTGATGTAGAAAAGGTGTCAGGACAAGTGAAGTCCCATACCAAAATTCTGCCACACTTCCAAGGGCAAAGGGTGACTCCATCAGGTCTCTTTCCGTCACTTCTACTGATTCCACTTGGTTCTAATTTAGAGGGGATTTTTGCAGATGATAAAGATCTTTTTAACAAGGCATTGATGGAACTATGCCTCAAATGTCTCCCCTGACTCTTTCTGCAGCTTAGACCATGAGTGGCAAGGACATCTACAGGGGAACCACAGTGACTACAGAGATGAGGTAACACCAAAGGAACACCCAATCTCAGGCCAACAGCAATTCTAATGGTGTCATCATCAAGTCTCAGTCCAAGAGACGATACTGGCAATGCATGTAGCCATGCCCCAGACTCCTTTTTAGTAGCAGCTAGCAAGCGAGCCCTAGATTGATCTGAATCACATGTGTCCAAAAGGTGGTTTAGTGTGGCTTGAACCAAATGTTTATCCCAGGACTTCTGCAGAAAAGAGTCTGGGATAGTTGGTGGAGGATTATCATGACCCTGACTCCATACTCTAAGGGCAGATGGAAGCAAATCATAGTTCAGGTCATGAAAACCAGCTGGGAGAATTTGCTTGATAAGATCATAACAAGCAGTAGCCGATGCCAAAAAAGCAGAAGGTGCCAACTGCTCTGCTCTTCTAATACCAAGTCCCCCAGACCTCACAGGAAGTGATGCCTGAGTCCATGCATTGTCACTAAGAGTAACGTTCAAGATCGCAGATACTAAATCTCTCTGCAACTCATCAAAGTTAGACAAAAATGAAGAAGAAAAGCAAGGAGAGGAACGAAGGATATACAGGAGCTTAGGGATAGAAAAGGCATGACGGAGAAGACTAAAAGCGTCATGAGCTCTAAGGTGACAGAGCCTTTCTCCCATTGTCTTCAAAGACTCTAACTGAATCTTGATTTCTTTATCAACCCCTTCACGACTACCAATTGGAGAACCAAGTAAGGTTGCAAAATCTGGATGCACAACAGAGAGACCAGGAATTTCCATCAAAAGAGCCCCTAAAGTGGAATTATTATTATTATTATTATTATTATTATTATTATTATTATTATTATTATTATTATTATTATTATTATTATTATTATTATTATTATTATTATTATTATTATTATTATTATTATTATTATTATTATTATTATTATTATTATTATTATTATTATTTTATTATTTAGCTTGACAATCAGTGAAACCGTAAGAGAGAGTGACTCGTGGATGACATCCCTTATTATCTCGGATGTTGCTGCTGTGGCTGCAGACCTGGATCTGTGAGTGGATTGAGGAACATGGATTTAAACTGAATATCAACAAGGTCAAGGTGATGGTTGTGTCAAGATTCAAGAATAACAAACCCCTCTCTCCACAACTCGTGCTGCAGGGTGAATCACTGGAATACATTGATCTGCTGTTGGGTGTTACCATCACAAGTCTTTCCTGGAGGACACACATTCTTGAGATGATTACCAAGGCCAAATGTCTCCTTGGCAGGTACTCGGGGAGGGTGACTGATCCTTCCTCAACTTGACTATACTGCAGCTCCATGTGTCTAGGATCCTCCCCACAAATTGTATGTCGAGAAACTGGGGAATGTTCAGTCCTTTGCTACTTGTATAGTGATGAATGATTGATCATGTGATCCAAGCTTCAGTGGTCAAGTCATAGACTTGGGAGTAGACGTTTCTTCCACCTCTGATATCTTGCAAGGATGTTCTGTTTCTTGAGCATCACTCCACTCCACTCCACTCTTTGGCACCACAAATCATATTTCCAATATGCTGTTGTGGATGCTTGGAACAATGTGTCTAATTCTATTTCTTGGACATGGCTTTTAAGCACAGGTTGAGACCACTAGCTAACTGTCAAGCTGTAATGCAAAAACCATTGGAAGATGGAAGTTGAATTTAGGAGGACACTAGCTGGACATGCCTTTAAAGTAACAAATCTTAGCTAACTATGACCTAAAAAAATGAAGAAAAAAATCGGCCTTTTTATGGAACATTGTGAGTCTGGCACCCATTACCCATTTCCGATTCAAATTCCCCCACTTGCACTACTCCATAAGGAAGCCTATAGCGACAGCAAAGTATGTATATACGTGTATGTAGGTATGCATTCCCTTGTACTAGGATGGCAAAGAGGAGAAATGTTCAAGATTGTAGCTAGGCCATATAATTATAACTAGCTATATGAATTATAGAAATTAGCTATGAGCTAAAGAAAGTGAATCCAATGCTCATTTTAGGTAACTTCTTGTGCAGTTGTTCATTTTCAACATTGATATTTGTACTAGCTGTAGTGAGAGTGATATATAGCTGATTTATATCCTTGCTGAGTTTCGGACCCCTCTGAGCTGTACAAACTCTGGAACACAGAAACATAAAAGTTGCCTGTGGCACTGCATGCCTATAAGGTAAAATTTATTAGTTATGTAGGAAAGCTAGGACACATGTATAATCTATGGCACAAGATATATAGCTAGCTAATTTAAAATTTAATAAATAATTTTGCATGTAGCTAACTACAGAGGAACCTCTCTATAGTGACCACCATTGGGGAATGAAGTTTCAGAGAGGTTTTTTTTCCAAAGTAGCTATTAGCTAGCTAGCTAGCTAGCTATTTGATTAACTTTAGACACGTGGAGACCCAATTTGTTGAGTGAGTATGGCTTAATTGAGATGAGAGCCTGACCTGGTAGCATTATTGTTGAATACAAACTTAGCTAGCTAGCTACCACCAAATCTGACTCAAATCACACTGAGCTCTTATCTCATTAGCAGCATCAATTGTGAGGTCATAGATGTAAATCTGAACAAAAGTGGACTAGCTACACAAATTTATACTTTTACTGCTGTCTTCTGACTCAGATAGCTTTAACCAAAGTTAGCTTGAATCAAGTTTCTCATGTGGTAGCTAGCTACACCATATACTAACATCATATACTCTTACTGTAAGAACTGCAGGATCAAACAGTTACTATGTATTAATAAGGAGGTAGCTATTATGTATTTACCAGGTGTTCTAGAATCTCCAGTGTACAACTCAATAGTGATATACCTATATTTATTGGAACCACTTCATGCTATTTGTCACGTGCATTTCCTTCAAGTACACTATAATGTGGTTCACCCTATGGCTTTATATAATTATTGGTTATCTAAATTGTATTAATGTTTACATGATTAAAAGTAGCTATAGCACCTAGCACTAGAAATAGCTACAATCTATTACGTACAAAAAAATAAGAACAATAACCCCTCCCCAAAAACCGGTACAAAAAAGGTGATGCTTACATTTCTTTCATGAGTGGAAAAAGAGTATATCACTTGAGAAACCCACTCATGTAGTAAATTCTAGAATAATATTAGCTATTTTATAAGTCTATAGCTAGCTATGGATAGGCCTAAGGCTATTATGCCGGCATAATTTTGGGCATAATCGGTACTTCCATTCTGCTGGCATAATGCTGGCATGATGTTGGCATAATAGGTAAAATTTGAGCATAATCATGAAGACTTCTCTATGTTGAAATGGTGGAAGCAATGCTCCAGAGCTTCCATATTGGGCTGAAGCTTCACAAAAAGTCTTACTAGTTCAGCCATCTTCAGCTGCCTCTGAACGTGTATTTTCATTGTTAAAAGCTTCATTTAATGAGCAGCAAGACAGTACCCTACAACATTGCTTAGAATCATCCCTTATGCTGCAGTACAACTTGAATTGCACATGCACACACTTTCATAATACTCATTCGTCAAAAAAGTTTTGAGCATAATTTTGAGCCTAAATGAGCATAATAGGTAAAACTTTTGGGAATTGCTCAAAAGCATAATAGGCTTAAAAAAGAGCATAATAGCCTCAGGCCTAGCTATGGAATATTCAGAATAATGTTTTTATCAGTTGCTTGCATGCATTCAAATTCTTTGTCTTCATCAGTTGCTTGCATTCAAATTCTTTTTCCTTTAAAGTGATTTACTTCTTAGCTATTGATGTTTGTAGGCTGATCTACTGCAGTGGAATCCAAAACTTCATAGTGAACACTTCACTATACTGTCAGAATACCATAGTAATTTTTGGATAGGTATAGACATGAATTGGCATGCTGGCATGGCTATATATGTATGTATATAAAATAACTGAAAATGTCACTGAGCTATAATGAATAGCCAAAGTAGCTTATTTAGTTGATGGCAGATATTTAATTGGGGGGGGGGGGGGGAGGGGGAGGGGTGGACACCAGGGTTTCAGTTAAGACCATCAGCTATAATGTATCCATGCATGAGACTGTCTTAAAATAAGGGGGCAATGGCCCCTGTGCCCCTCCCCCCATTCCTATGCTAGCGGAACTTTTGAAAGTAGCTGCTCAAACTGGAGGTATTATTGGCAAAAAGATATCAAGTCCCTGCATGGGATGAAAAAGAAATGCATGCATGCTAACAATGCTCTTCCTGAGTGCACATTTTACTAAAAAAAAATTTTTTTTTATGAAGAGAAGATTGAGATACACAAAATAGCTATGAGCTAATATTAATGTGAAACAGAGGAGAGACATAACGTTTGAAGGCAATAAAAAAGGATGATGCACGGGTTCTCCATGATGTGGTTTTGGAGTAAATACATTGGGAGGAAAGTCTAGTCTTTTCTGGAGGATGTTGTGGAGGCATAACATCTCGAGAAATGATCTGTGTGGGAAGGCCAGCAATATCCTTATAGTTACTGCCCCATTGTTTAGTGCATAATTTCAAGGCAAACTTTTGAACTGACTCTAATTGGTGGATATCTTTAGATAGGTAAGGGTCCCAGACCTGAGCAGCATATTCAAGATGTGGACGGATTTGGGTTTTGTAAATTTCAAGCAGAGAGTCTGGTTCTGACACAGCATAGAATCTTCCATACAGTACTCCTAACAGCTTCCTATTTTTAGTACTGATGAAATCTACATGAGGAGACCATGACAGGTCAGATGAATTATATACACCCAAGTATTTGAAGTGTGGGACTAAGTCCAGGGGCGTACTGTTAATTACAAAGTAGGGGAGTAGACTATGGGAGATTTCCTTTTTCTTGTGATGTGCACATGGGAAATTCATCAACCTGAGATTTTCTACCGCTATCAGGAGCATATTAAAACATTTCAACTAGCTACGATCTTCATTTGACATAAAGATAGCTAGTATGAGCTTGATTGCATGGCTATGAATTCTACACAACAGGCCCTTTTGACAGTGACACTGGCTGCATGACTTCTTTGAAGTCACTGTTCAAGTACAATAAGATTAAGAGATTGTCCCACTCGCTTTGCAACTTGATTTATCAATAGCAATGTACTGTAAATGAAACTGCTGTCGTATCGTCTTCTACCTTGGGTGGGTAAGGGTCGCCGCTACGCCAGACTAGCTAGCTAGCTAGCTAGCTCTAGCTCTATCTATATGCAACGATCTTTCCCTACCTCCTTGAACTTGAACCTTTATCAAATCTCTAATATCAATAATGTGCCCTTTCTCTGGAGTTCCGGAAGTGCGCTTGGGGCTGGCTGCGCCAGACTACTGCAATCATAGATAAACGATATCTGCAATTGCCCTATAATATTCATTACGGCGTCTGGTGATTCACAACTGCTAATAAGGCAGAATTTTCGCCAAGGTATCGTTTTAAGCTAAGTATTGGTGCTAGAGTACCCTGTAGTTTTAGAGACCCCCTGTCCCCCTAGAATAAGCCTCCCTCCCTCATCCAATTTGAGCAAATGAAGGACAGGTATTAAGTCACATTGGCCTTAGGGATTTGATATAAAAGCTGAGAGGGCTGGGTTTCCCTATAATATGCCCATATATCTACGGTAGATTTGGTGATGTGCAATATTTGATGGCAAGCAAGCTTTTAACTCCAACTTCTTATTTTGGTTCCAACCAAGCAGCTATATAGCTACATACATAATGTTTACCAAAAAGCACTTAGCACTTCGATAAACCACCATAAACTGATTGCTATAGAAATCAATCAAGCTGACACTTAATAATAGGCAGTGGCCAAATTAGCAGTAGACAGGAAGCATAATTAGTTGGAGACATGTACTTCACTATAATTATTTGAAGTCATGTAGCTAACACTATTACATTCAGCAGAGTGTGTTGGGTTCTAGGTCCTCTGATTGCCAGGAGGTAGCCTATCCCCACAACAGAGTTGCACAGATTGGAAGAGAAGTAGGACTTAGCCCTTTAAAAACTTCTTTAATCTTAGTACAGACTAATCAAAATGCAAAAATCACAAGTTTTAATAATCACGTGTGATATAACTTAAATGTCTAATTATAGAGTATGATCTCAGTCCTGTGTCTTGTAATCTATGTCCGTGCTTCTGGGCCTGTTGGAGGGGATTCCAACAAAGTGAACAATTTTGAAAATGAAAAACAACAACAAAAACAACAATAACAACAACAACAATAACAAAAAATTAGCCCCGATGATGAGTCAAGGAGATGCTGACATTCGGATTTTCGCAAATTCTGAAGTAACAGCTCTCTAGCAAATTCCAGAGGTGTAGCTAAAGCTAGAAGCCAGCAACATGCACATTAAAACCTAACATTATAGCTAGCTACCTAAGTTAGTAGTTAGCTTGCATCTCTCACGTGAACAAGTCCCTAGCTACTTCTCAGCCCCTATAGAGCCACACTATATTCTTCAACAAGTTAGTCTTTTAGAAGACTAGGAATGCCTTGGCACTTCAGCGCAACCTATATTATTCTAAATAATGCACACTGAGTAACATGGCTTATTGTATTATACACAGCTAGTATTCTTGCTGTTCAAACTGCCGGCAGTTTTGAATGGTTATTCTCACGCATAGCTTGATGGAACTATGTGTACTGGATTGTCTTAGTTCTGAGATTTACCTTCACCATGGCTCTCTCTTTGGCACTTCAAACGATCACTAGTTCGTGTACACTGCAATCTCTGTTGTTGTTGTTTTTTTTTGGGGGGGGGGGGGGGGGGGGTATACAGGGAGTGAAGAATTTCCTGTGACACATACTTTGCTGACTTTACAGAATGAAAAGAAAACGATGAAGAATACATTTACACTTTGTAAGTTCAAATATTATACTGGCAAGTTATGTACCCACTCTCATCCTAAAAATGCTGCTGTCGAAGAGAATATTATCCCCCCATATTTCTCAGTCAGCCCCTGATTTTCCCTGCATCTTTAATGTGCAGTCTTTTAAAAGACTAGGAATGCCTTGGTACTTCAGTGCAACCTTTATTATTACATTCTAAATAATGTGCACTGAGCAACATGGCTTATTGTAGTATTTACACTGAGCTCTAGTACAGCAGATTGCAGTGATCTTGCAACATGAAATCCAGAACAGCAAAACCAAAATTTACATAGCCTCCTTTCAAACGACTCTGGAGTTGGGCTACTTGAAAGGAGGCTATGTAAATTTTGGTTTTGCAGTTTTGGATTTCCTGTTGCAAGATTACTGCAATCTGCTGTATTCTTGCTGTTCAATGCTTTCAAACTGCTGTTTCGAATTTCATGCATAGCTTTGAAGTATGTGTACTGGATTCTCTCTTTGTTTGGAAGCCTCAAAAAACGATCATGCACGCTGCAATCTCTGTTGTTTTTGTTCACTGCTGTCTTTTAATCAGTTCTCTGTATATCATAATAGGCTTGATCAGCACTCTCTTCATAGTGTACAGTAGAGTTACCGCGTAGTGACTGTGAGCCTGAGCCTGAGCCCGAGCCTGAGCCTGTCTGTTTGTCCTTAGTACTGTAGTAGAGCTAATGTCTAGCTAGCTCTAGTACATGCTCGATATGCATAATCATGCATCATTGCGCGTGCACGTGAAACGTACTACCATGCATCATGCATAGTCGCCTCCAGCACTGCGCCTTGGTACTTTGGTGCCGAGGCAACAAGTACTGTATGTCTACTACATGATAGCTAATATCTACATTAACACATTAACCATGCATTAGCTATTACGATTACAAAATTTAGGGTGTCTGTAATACAAAAAGTATTGTAAATGTACGCTGGCGTGTAGACTGTGTAAGCTATAGAGATAGAAGCACTGAGCATGCGTTATTAACCACGCGCGTGCGGTTTGTAGTGAATTATAAGCACTCGCGATCGCCCTCGGGCCTCGTGCTTATAATTTGACTACAAACCTAGCGCTTGGTTAATAACTATTACTTAGAGCTGACTGTATTATTCTGTTCTATATCTATGGTCGAAATGGCTCGCTCGACGAGATCGAGAGTCATGGCAACTATCGTTTGTTACGCATGCGCATTATGTTCAATTTCTAGTCCCTGTACTAAGAGAGCAGCTTTTTTTCTGAGTGGACTAGAGGCTAAACCTATGCCACACTGCACTGGTCGGGGTAAAATGCTACACATTCATATTAGAACATAGCCATAATGCGCCCCAATTTTTCTGCCATTATTATGATTAAGAACAGAAATCATGAAAAAGTGCGCTTTTATTATTCTTTCGTGTTGAGTCTTTCAGCCTCCAAAATTCTCCTGCATGATAAGAATGTGCATATAATACAGGGTAAGCAGTCATAGCAGCTATAACTTACTGTTTTCTGAGGTCATAGGTCATCCCTACATAGAGAGCGCTACTGCGCTCTCTGATAATCCAGCTATCGTGCATGTGTTACTTGATCACACGATATGATACAAAGAGGCAGCTTCTTGGACCAAATAAAAAAAAAAAAAAAAAGAAGGCAAGATGGTGTTTGTTGTTCTACAGAGGATTGCAGGTTGGTTGAGGGAGAAGATTTTGTTTTATTGACATAATACCACCTTATGTAAACAAGCAAAGTCTTCTCTGTACAAATATTTGTATAGTACTTCATTCACTACAACAGTATGTCCTAGTACAAACAGTTTACATGTAGTAAATTATAAATTGAGCATGCCACATAGAGGGATGAGAAACTAATAATTAATTTTACCCGGCCTAATACCATAATTTTTGTGGCAATTGAGTGCATTTTTTTTTTTTATCGTGCAGTTGTTTTAGTCACCATCTTAGTACTACTACTACTCTATGGACACATCCAACGTTCAAATCTTATATTATATGGCTATCATATATTGAGCAACAGTAGTGATGTACTCACACAGTGTCATTCAGTATGGAATAGGTCATATTCTAAATCGGAGCATACCAGATACCTTGACGTTGTTCCCAGAAGAGCCTATTACGATAACAGAAACGTGCTTGGTGCAAACCGAAATGTGCTTTTGATACTTGCTGAAGTGAAGGACTCATCAAGAGGTGCACTTGTAGCATGTGAGATCAACGGATATCAGTCATTCGATATTAGTCTAATCAAGGAAAGCTTGGAGTGGGTAAGACGAACTTACAAAAGGTATACTCACGCTGCAGTCATTATTCAGTGCTTAGGGATACCCAGGCATCTCATTCAAAATGGAAGCACCACTAAGGTGATCTACAGAAATATAAATGACTCGTACTGCACTCGTGTGGAAACCGAAGAACCCCTTGTCATTAGCACTCAAGATGGTTGGACTGTTGCTTCTGAGGGAAATGATTCCGTAGTGGTGTGTACTGCACTTTTCGGACACCCTCCAAGGGTCAACGAGTGGCTGAAGTATCAAAAAGCAATTGGCGTGGACTTGGTACATTTAGATGTCCATCCAAGCTTCTCTGAGAATGCGACTTCGGTTTATCCTTATCTGCAAGAAGCTCTTGACAGCGGTTTCGTACGGATGGAAATCTGGGAGGATATCTTGGAAAACAGAATATTCTATTACGGTCAAGTTACTAAGAATATAGGGTGTGGTTTTCGATATGCCGGTGTGTTTGAATACGGAATATTTTGTGATTACGACGAGTTTTTCAACCCCTTGATTCCCAAGCATAAAGACGTGCAATTTTATGTGAAGAAATACTTCAAAGACAGCAGAGTAGGAAGTGTTGAATTAAGTAGGAGACATTTTAAGTGTGCTGCAATCGAGGAAGCATACAAGAGATTACCGGATGGCAATTTAACAAAGAGTTTGAGTGGAGTGGAGGCATATCATTGGCTTAGTCAACCAAAATCAATCCACAGACTTCGTGCTCTGGAGTCGACTCAGGTGCACACAGCACAACTCCTTGTAAAGGGCTACATAAAGAGGAAAGTAAACAAAGATGAGGTGTACTTTGGACATATAGCAATTGCTGAAACCAAGAATTGCTTACTTGGCAATGGTGATAAGAGCCAAATAAAAAAGAAAGAAAAAGAAGTAGCTAACTATACTTTTTTTTTTTTTTGTTGTTTTTTTGTTTTTTTTTTGTTTTTTTTTCTTTATAACTTTAGTGTCCAAATGGGCACAAGGCGAGCCAACTAGCCACTGGCTAATACTAAGGCTGCCTTCTCACACAATATCATGAAAAAATGCTAATAGCTGATCAATTTTGTTTAAGTCAATGATAAACTTTGAAACCCAACAATTATAGCAGTTAGTCAATGGATTTTGTTAAGCATTCATTACACAAGTACCACACAGTATATGCTCCATAGCAGTGTTTAACACTGAAAAATCCTAGCCTGAAACCTGTAGGAAACTTGGTAAAGAAATTCATAGAACATGCAAGGGCACGGCATGTTTCTGTGTTTCCTATTCAAAATCTTATGTAATATGCCATGCATGCCCTTGTGTATCTTACAAAAAAAAACACACTGCATTTCCTTCAAGTTTCTCTTGGAAACGCAAAGGAAATCTCTAATAATTTTTCATAGTGTAAACTGTCAGGAATCCATTACAACAGTGTGTATGGCAGTTTAATTGGCACAGAATTGAGCAGTTGTGTGAAGTAAAGATATACAATTAATCCATATGTGCTTGAATTTTCCATACATTTTCAAGACCCAACCATATTATAGAGTTAACATAAAATCATTCATCATACTAAAACAAACTAGCTATAGTTCATCTCTGCAATATTGTTCACTCCAATTCATGTACTTCTTAGCTATCTTGCATGCTTCACGTTTATTACTAATAGGGAACTCGGCAATAGCTTTGACCACACTCTCCCAGGTAGGGTCCTGATTGTTGAAGTAATTGGTGAGACATTCACGCTTCTTATGAAGAGGAGGATCTGTAGCGAACTCTAACTTCTGCATGACAGCAGTGTCGACGTGTAAGGCACTGCACAGGCTCTTCCAGTCTCCTATGTTCTTTGTTGCCAAGAAGAAGTCATCAAAGTTTTGTATAGGGTGTTGTTCTATAAAGGAATATCATAAAGATCACTGCAAGTTGAGGTAGCTAAGGTAACTCAAAGTCATTTTCCCTTCAATACGCTATGTGGTTGTGAGGGAGCTATTAAGAACTCTGAATAGCATTAGCTAGCTAAACTCGAATTGTAAGATCGTTTACAATTATGATCAATCTTTTTATAGCATGATATACGTAGCTACTCACCTGATTTCCCTGGAGAATTTGGAGAAAATGGATCAGCTGCATGTGGATAAAGGAAGGTAGCTATAGGGGAAATAGATTTATAATTCATTTATTAGTAGATACATTTCTGACATACATGAAAGTCCAAGCCACGCTGATACCAGACCAACTGCCAAGAAGACTATTATAATGATGCACACTGCAGTTGTTTTTTTGGTATAATAAGTGAACAAATAAATAAATAATAATTAGTTACTAGTTATAGGTTTAGTGAACATTATAATAATTGTACTATGATTTACTATTAATATATAAAGACCAGGTCATTCCCCCCTTCTCCCCCTCATAATCCCCTTCCCCTCCCGTCTACCTTGATACTCTCCCCTCGTACCTCTCCCTCCCTTCCCGGTCCCCTCATATGGCAAGTTTGGCAAAACAAGGAAGAGAATAAGGTGATTTCAAGGAATCGTTTCCTGGTGGTATGTATTAAATGATGGTGCATGTATGACGAGCATGTATAAACTCTGCCTACATTTCAACTTCATCGTCCACAGACCAAACTAATTTTTATTCAATATAAAAGTCACAAAAAATAAAATAAGCATTTATTATCAAAAGTCTACACTAAGTGTGCATACAAAATTATACGAAATTCAATCCCGTAGAGTAATAGTATAGGATTTCACTTGAGATCACAACGTATCGTCATAGTTTTATCTTTACCTGCAAAATGGGATGTATTTATAGTAAGTCAATTGCTACATGTTTTAATGTAGCTAGGTGTTATAATATTGACCTTTGCATTCAGGATCTAGGCAAATGTGATCATTGAGTAGCGAGAGCCTCACTGGTTGAACAAAGGCATCCATTAAATCCTTACCAACTTTTACTTTTTTATTTTTTCCCCTCATATCTGACATCAAAGCTTTGGCTGCTTCTACAAGGAGAACTTCAATGGAATGCAAATATCTTTTTTCCTTGTCTTCTAGCAGCTCGCAAATGGCTCTTAGCCACCACCCTCCTGCACAGTCTCCTTCATCGCTGAATGCAACATATCCTTTATCTGTTGCTTCAGCCACAAGATAATTGCTTCCCATTGCATACTTCATGATTTCTTTCTGGTTCGATGGATTTCTTACTACAGTCCTTTGAATATCACCTCCACGACAAGCCTCGAATATGAATACCTTTGAAATCCCTCCAAGATGAATTCCTCTGGGATTGAGTATCTCATTTCTAGCTCTGATATAGTAATAATAAAAGCAAACAATTTGGCCATCAGTAGTGTAGTGACGTCCTATAACAATTCAATTTTTTTTCTCACAAGAATACACAAGATAACCATACACAAGTCATGCTTCTGTTAGAGCAGAAATAAAAATTAATTTTCTCATAATGCAAGCACTGCTTCAGCTACTAGACTATATGCATGATTAGCTATGCAGTCAGTGGTAAGTAGCAGGCTTGAAGACCACACAACCTATGATATTCATTCACACAGTCAAGTATAGCTGAGGAATGTTAGCTAACATATCAAGCCCCATGAGCATGGATCTAGCTCTAAACTTAAGGGAGGATTGTGGGACGTTATCAAATTTTTGAAACGTCCATATCTTCATTATACTATCCCCTATAAGCTTGATTTTGGTCTCAAAAGAGAGAGCTTTCCAATAGTTTAGCTACTTAGTTATAACTTTACACCCCATATGGAAGACCTGACATGACCTCAGTGGTTAAAAAATACTTGTAAAATTACCACATACTTAGGAGGCCTTTGATACTCCTATCACAGCTTCTATGGGCCTAGCTGCTTTGAATGAACGAGTGGATTTCAGTTTCAAAAGTATGTTTAAAAATGTAACAAAATGACACTTGCTGTATGTAGTCTGCTTACTTCATTTACAATCTCAGGGCTGCTTTCATGAACAAAGTCACTAGATAGATTCTACCTTTGAAGGATTGGTGTGTCTGATGAATATCAAGAATATCTCTGACATCCGGATTCTGCTTCAGCTCCAATAAGGCGGCTAAATAGATTTGACATTCTACGAAAACATTGGCAATCTTCTCTAAGTCCTTCTCCACCCCACCATGCTGGTAATCTAACTTCTTCTCTAATCTGTAATACGAGATATTATTTATTGGGGTGTGGCCACATACATTTTTTAAAAATTATATAATTTTAATAATGGAATTTGATTATACACAGACAAACAAACAAGTCCAAGTCATGGCACTCCGTCTAGAGAGGGGGGGGAGAGTTGGGAGGCGATGTAGCCATAAACAGGCGTTGCCACGCCACAGGGCGATGGCTAGTTGTCCAAAGAGGTGCTTGGAAGAGTTAGAGGAATCTGTAGTACCCACTCTGTCTGCGATGGCCTTGCCAATGGAGCGAACAGTTTGAATTGTGTCGTCAGCAAGGCCACCTAACGTTTCTGCTACCAGAGGAATGAAGTGCAAGCCTGCCGAGCGGCAAGCTGATAAAGAGGATGCTAGCTTGCGGTTCACTCCCACCTGAAGGGCATGGCCTGGGGTGAAGGAGGCTTCATTTAGAGTCTGCTGCTGCAGGGGGCTGATTACATGGACATCCAGAGCTGCAGGACGGCCCCCTTTCCAATTGGGTAGAAGGATGTCAGCTGGGCGAGAGAGGGAGCTGGCAAGGAGGCCAGGGGTCTCCTTGGAAGGGGCCAAGGCTGCAGACTGGGCTGCAGAGAAGACCACGTCACGTATGGCATTATGCCGGGAAATGCGGTCACCGTTTCCACTACACCCAACCTGGTGATCACCAAAGATGTCAGCAGTATCCCGGCATTCTGGGCAAGGAAGTGGATTACTTTGGAGAGGAATTCCCAGCCAGTACCGCAGGCAGCATTGGAATTCTCTGTCTTGAAGGTGAAGACCCAGTGATGTTGATGGCACCACATTAAGTCAGTCCCCTGCATGAGGCAGACTTGAAGAGTATGCCAGAGCTCGTGAGCGGATGGTGGGGGCAGAAGAGAGTAAGTTCTGGAAGGAGGCCTCATCAATGCTGTGGGAAAGAGAGCGTTGCCGTAGAGGGACATCGATATCATCAATATTTTGCCAGTTAGAATGGGCTGCTGTGGTGGCAAGGGCCTTCACGACAGGGACGGTGTGAAGTGTTGAGCTAGGCAGGTGACCAAGGATGCGCTCCACCAGATGCTTGGAGGCTGTGCTAGAGGCCAAAAAAGCAGCTGGAACATGTAGTGAGGCACTGCGAAGATTAAGGCCACCATGACTGCTGGGGAGGCTTGCCTTAAGCCATGACCAATCGGACAACGGACCACCCACGATAGATTCCAGGGTGTCACGGATGGCTTGGTCGAAATCACACGAGGATTGCTGTATATGGCTGGGAGGACAGGCTCGGAGGACAAAAGAGACCTTGGGGAGTGCGAGACAGGAACGTAGGAGAGTAATCTCTGCTTGGGAGTCACCTAAGTCTCGTAGAACACCCAGGGAAGTCCTCACTTTTGTCAGCCTAGCCTGAAAGATTTCCTCACAGAAATCAGGTGGTCCAATGGGGCAGCCAAGGAGGGAGAAGCCCCGTCGTGTGATGGGAATGTCGGCTGGTAGTGGAGATTGCGAATGATCCGCTTCCTTGGGAATGAAGAGAAGAGACTTTCCTCTGTTAAGGTGGAGGCCCAAGAGGGGGCCCTCTCTCTCAACGATTTGGAGGGCAGCAGCCAGGTCCTCAGGGTGACCCATGAGGGTGCCGTCATCGAGGTACCAAGCATTGAGGGAGAGGCCAGGGACTTCATCCCTGATCTTCTCTATCAGAGGGTGGAGAGATAAGGCAAACCCCAATGGACCTAGGGGGTCCCCTTGCTGCACACCACAGGAGCTGCGGATGGTTTCTTTGCCCATGAAGAGGAAAGGTTGGCAGGAATAGCATGCTTCAATCCAGGCAGAAAGGGTGGGGATGCGGTTACGAGTCTTCACAAACATGGCCTCCTGGCTAATGCAGTTGAAGGCATTACTGAAGTCAAGGAGGAGCGTCCATCGATGTCTTGGGAGGGAGGAAGACATTAGGTCGGAAGCAGCATGAATGATTGCTTCGCACCCGCCTTTGACACACACACCTAGTTGGAGGGGGGTGAGAGAGGAGAGGGCTGATTGGCGAGCGACATTAACAAGACACTTCGAGGTCAGCCGGCAGCCACATACATGCGCATGCGCAATGGGCCCGGGTTTAAAATTTCATTTTGAAATTAAAACGATCATAATAACTCAACTGTTTTTCAGCCAGACTATCCATCACTGTGGTCCATCCTAGATGGGATGTTTCTCTAAAGATGAAAATTCCAATGATAATCATAGCTAGCTATTGGCCTGCATTAATTACTTTGTATTCTTTTGATACTTCCATTAAGTTCGAGTTTTTGGAGTCCTTTGGCCAGTTCCCTCCATGTTGGTGTTCCATTTGCACACACACTCATGACATTATCTTGCCTAATCAACCAAGCATTAGCCATATCAAGGTGGATGGAGCCCAGTGGCATTTTATTCACAGTGGCTGGAAGAAGACCCAATGCTTGGCCTAAAGCCTTCACTTGATCAGGACTAAGATCATCTATGACAGTCCTAACTTCAAAATTATGACGAACTCCTGTAAATTAAGAGAACATCATCACCCTGTATGAAGAAGGTATATACTCACCTAGTTCAGTAGTTCCATCAATCTTTCCAAGATCAATGGGCTCTGTGGAGAAGGTTTGCACTATAGAGTGAATATAAAAGGGAGTTAAAGATCCTGTCCTGAGCTCAGTGAGGATACTAATAGTAGCTATACTGAGGGCCCAAAGACTCAGCAAGGGCTTATCAAGTCACAAAGTAATGAGAAGGCATGTAACTCTCAAAAATAAAACAACAACAATAATAATAACAACAAAAAAGCAACAAACATGTGATCATAACCACTGCATAATGTACGCACATATTATTGTACAGATTAAACAGCTGCTCACACTCTTCCACTCAATAAGGAAAGCCCCTTGCTTGAACACATAAAATAACCACAATGGAATGCAAATACATATCTGCTTCATGGCGGGACTCTATTGGAAAAGAGTAAAAAGCTATAAGTAAAAAGTGGAGTATTTCAATCAAGAACTATGAATAGCAGCTAAATTCTCTCTGAGGAATTGTAAGAACAGCAATTATAATCAAGTTGCCACTTAAACTCAATCTTTTATAGCATGATTTACATAGCTACTAACCTGATTTCCCTGGAGAATTTGGATAAAGGGAGGTAGCTAGGAGAAATAGTTGATTTTAAATTTATGATTCGGGTAGCTATACATTTTTGACATACATGAAAGTCCAAGCCATGCTGACACCAGACCAACTGCCAAGAAGACCACACCACTTATTATGATGATGTATACTGGAGTTTTTTTTTTTTTTAAGTGAACAAAATTAATAAATAAATAAATAATAGCAGCTATAGCTATAAAACATTATAATAATTATAATGATTGTACTATTATTATCTACATAAAGACAAAGTCATTTCCCCTTCACCTCCCTTCTCCCCTTCATAATCCCCTTGATCTCTTCCCCTTTCCTCTCCTGGTCCACCTTGATACTTTCCCCTCATGCCCCCTCCCTTCCCGGTGGCAAGTTTGGCAAAACAAGGAAGTGATTTCATGGAAGGATTGTATGGGTGCATGCATGAGATGTATGACCATGTATATTAACTCTGCTTTGGTGACATGTCAACAAATTTTTATTCAATAGAAAACAACAACAACTAAAATACAGGATAGATGATCTATTATCAGAAATGTCTATGCTATAGGGTCTAAAATTAATGTAGACTCTTAAGAAAAAAATTCAATGTATCGGGTATAAGGTATACTTCATAGTCTTCTCTTTAGCTGCAAGATGGGATGTAATAGAGTCAGCAGCTACACATGTTTTAATAATGATACTGACCTTGCATTAGGATCTAGGCAAATGTGATCGTTGAGTAGCGAGAGTCTCACTGGTTGAACAAAGGCTTCTTTTTCATTCTTCCTCATTTTTGACAGCAAAGCTTTGGCTGCTTCTATGAGGAGAACTTCAAGGGAATGCAAATATTTTTTCTCTTCCAGCAGCTCGCAAATGACTTTTAGCCACCACCCTCCTGCATGGTCTCCTTCATCGCCGAATGCAACATATCCTTTATTTGTTGCTTCAGCCACAAGATAATTGCTTCCCATTGCGTACTTCATGGGTGGCAACTCTTCTTTGATTCCTTCCTTTGCTGAGGGCTGGTTCGATGGATTTTTTATTACAGTCTTTTGAATATCACTTCCACGACAAGCATCGAATATGAATACCTTTGGAATCCCTCCAAGATGATCTTCTTTGAATTCCTCTGGGAATAAACGCTCAATTAATTCCCTCTTCTTTCGCACTTTTTCAAAATTATACATGTATAGGATTTCGTCGCCAGTTGGAACTGGGTGATTTTCAATACGCACTTTATCATTGTCTCCATGACCAGAGACTATAAAGATTATGCAGCGGTAATTCTTGAAAGATTGACGTTTAAGTTCCTTCATTTTCTTTATATATCCCTTCAATACATCTTTTGTAGCTCCATGCGACCAATAAACATCAAAGTTTAAATTGTTGAATGCTGCTTCAAGTCTTTCACCATCTTTTTTAGTTGAATGAAGATGGTTATTCTTATTTGGATCTTCTTGGTAATCATTTGTCAGGATGATAGCAGCACCAATTTTGTCTGAATTATCTTTGATATCATCTAGAATCGCATGATATGTTTGTATAAGTGCAAAATTTTGTACCCGCAAATAAGGTATGCCCAATCAATATTCAGAGCTTTAGAAAAAAGAGGGTGGGTATGAGACTTCAACTAGGCAGGGGCCTCAACTTCTATGGCTTCCCATGGAGTAATTAATCTAATCAAGAATTGTGATTTTCTTCTTAATTTTGTTACTGTGTAAGCTAGTGCACACGCACAGTGTGTAAGGAAAAAATAATAATTGCACACAGGGTGAATGGTATATGACTGTTATTCTTAAGTTCAAAGGTTATAGGAGTTTCATTCCTTCCTTGTTTTGTTCCTCCCCCAACTTAACTTGGCTCCTCCACCCCTGGTGCTACAAGAACATGATAGTGTATGGTAGTGTATGTTACAAGGGCAATGTAGAACATTGAGTCCCAGCAAGTGAGCGAGCATTCCTATAGGCTTTTATGCTGATATTCATTTGTGCTTCAACTCCTTAGAAGATTTTGCTGAGTTTATATGTAAGTGGCAGGCAGCTGCATACATAGAAAGATGTAATACTTACCCCAAAGCAGCCTAGTGCCTACAATCCGCTTCATAAGCCCTTGTGCCTGCTGCCCAAAAGGCTGTATCAATTTTGAGCATGTGCATTATGCAGCCACAGGGTGCTACTTATACAAGTGAGTGCAAAAAATTCCTCCTAAATAAAAAGTGAAGTAGGGATGGCCATAAAATTTAGCTGCATTATTACTATTCCTATCACTCCTAGCCCTCCTAATTTCAATAACCGCACCTATATCCTACTTCTCTTCCCCTAAGTGAGTCAAGTAACCCCTTACTCGTACCCACAGCAATATTACAAAACTACTATTCCTACTTCACTCCTAGGCCTCCTAAATGGGTGTGGCTATTTAAATTAGGAGGCCTAGGAGTGAAGTAGGAATAGTAGTTTTGTAATATTGCTGTGGGTACGGGTAAAGGGTTACTTAACTCACTTAGGGGGAGAGAAGTAGGATATAGGTGTGGTTATTGGGCTAGGAGTGATAGGAATAGTTAATAATGCAGCTTTATGGCCATCCCTACTTCACTTTTTATTTAGAAGAAATTTTTTGCGCTCACTTGTTTCCATTCTTTTTTTTTTGTAATTAGATATAGAAATTCACAACAACCTTTTTAATCTCTCTTTTATCTTCCTCTTTGTAGGTACGTAGCATTTGGGATCACAGATTAGCTAGTTATAACAAAATTTGTGTATTATTCTATATCTAAATAATGTGCATGGCAGAGCCTCCAACCATACTGATTCCTCAATATTTTTTACTGAAATTATATTTTATAACATAATAGCTTGTATTAAAAAAGGCTGAAATCAGGTTGGAGGCGCACACACTGGCATGGTGAAGTGAGCAGACTACATACAGCAATGTAAGATGAGCATCTATACTGAGGAGTGGCTGGAACAGCACCATCTGACCGGAATAGATAGCTAGTTAAGCGATTAAACTGAAGAGCTAGCTTAGTTAGCGAAAATGGGAGCCTGAAGTCAAAGTGCACACTCTTCACAGGTTGGAGGCACTGGCATGGTGAAGAATCAGTACTGAGGAATGACTGAAACACCATCTGACCAGAACAATAGCTAGCTAAACGAAGCTAGCTCTAGCAGGTGGCTCTAGCTCGTGCGCTTCTATGTGGCCCCGGCTTCCAAAAAAATGGCGAAGAAAGATTAGCTAATGTTCTGAGTGCTGCCGATATCACTGAATTGTGAATCGAACTGTAGTCAAAACTAATAGCGAAAGATCAGCCTCTAGGTGCCGCTCTAATGGATGGCCTGAACAGAATTTTGATAACTATAGCCAGTAAGTCAGTACGTCGATCTTATTTATTATTATTATTATGTTAAATAACCAGAACAAAAGTCAATTTTAGATATCGTTTTTTTCTTATGTTAGCGAATGAATTTTAGATTTTTGAACATTCCTCTGTCTTCTGTGTAGCTGTGATGAATCACTGTAGCCTTCTGAGAACCTATAGAGTAAATGTAGAAGAGAAAGAAGAGTTTTTAGTTTATACAGTCTTATGACCTTTGACCTGCCATCCCTACTTAGAGAGTGCTAGCGCACTCTCTGATGACACAGTATGTACAACATGACACACCTGGAGTGTAGACTTATATCTAGTTATGTGCTTGTAGCACAGAAGGGTGAGTGAAGCAACACAGCCTGCTTTTGCGAAAACTTTAAATGTTGCATTATGATATTTTGGAGTTGCATGCCCTCTTCTCATAGAGTCTACAAGCCCTTGATACTACTAACCTAGCTTCTCTGAATCTAATCTCTGCCTCTTTTGTCCAGCCTTAGTTTTGGCATTCGCTTCACTTTCCATCGTTAGCTAAAAGTTAGCTATTTTGTGCATGCATGCAGTATTTTACCCTCAGGGCTTGACGTACGTACGTACCAATATATATATATATATTGCCACTATCCAGTTTGTACACCATAGAGAGGGGCTTGCTTCGCTCGTGACTTGAGAATCAGCTCACTCGCTCCACTCGCTTGCTGAATTAAGGGGTAGTGCTTAGTCTATACTCACCTTAGCTAGCTATGGCAGGATATAAAATAGTTAGAACATTGGTGCCATGGGTTTTATGGATTATAAACGACCCTTGCCCTTGGGTGCACTCGGGTTGTTTATAATCCATAAAACCCTGGCACCCATGTTTTAATTATTACATACACTAATCCATAATACCATACACTAGCTACATTTTTACCTTCATGTTTAGTGGCTGCACTTTCTTGTCTCCATGGAGATTAAACGTTGTTTCCATGGACGACGGGCAATATGACTCATAATGCCCATCGTTCATGATGACGGGCATTATATGGCTTATCTTGATCTTGCCCACGCATGGGATATAAGGTATTATGGAGTAGTGTATGGTATTATGGAGTAAGTGTATGATATTATGGGGTAGTGTATGGTGTGTATGGTATTATGTAGTATGTGCTGCAAGAGTGGCAGGTGCCTGTGCTAGAAGTTGTGACTATGACTACCGTAGAAGGAAGTACGTGGATTGTACTTAGCGGCAAATTCCTGAGGTCTCCTGTTAGAAACCCAATGCATAGGTGCCGGAATAGGGTGGGCAGGGGCAGCTAGGGCCTCCCCACTTTTTAGCAAATGCGATATTCTAAATAATGCACATGTTGATAATGGTCGTCATAATCATTAGCACCTTTAGGTGTATTCCGCATAGCTATGCGCATGGCTAGTATGGCTTTAGTTCAGAGATGTCTGAGGTTACTCTATCTAAGCCAAATCAACCAAGGAAGTTTACTTTTCCCAAGAGGAGATTTGGCAAAAAGGTAAACATTCACAATAGCTAAGTGCATTTTGAGGTTTTAGTAATTTTTAAATTAGGTAGAAGTGAAAAGATCTTTTCAACCATCATGGTTTGATAGGTGGCCATGGCTACACTATAATGAGTGTGATGATACTGTTGTTTGCTTCACATGCAAAAAGGCTAGTTCAGAAAATAAGTTGCAATGGGCTTCAAATGCAGATGCCGCTTTCATAGAGAGAGGGTTTTCAAATTGGAAGGATGCATGTAAAAAAATTGATACACACCAAAAAAGTAAAACTCATGAAGAGTCTGTATTGAAGATTGTTACCATACCTGTTTCAATGAAAGATATAGGTGAAAGCTTATCTTCTCAGCTTAAAATTGAAAGGCTTGAGCACAGGCATTGCTTCCTAAAAATTGTTTCAGTTTTGAAATTTCTTGCTAGACAAGGTATTGCAATAAGAGGCCACGGAGATAATGAGAAAGATTCCAATTTTTTTCAGCTTTTGCAACTTAGAGGAGAAGATGATGCAAAGCTGAATGCATGGCTCAAGAAAAAAACTGACAAATACACTTCTAGTGATATTCAGAACGAAATACTGAAAGTGATGTCTTTGCGTATTTTGTGCGATATCTCGTCTCTAATTCAATCTGCTCAATTCTTTTCAGTTATGGTGGATGAAACTACGGACATATCAAATAAGGAACAAGTAGTTTTGTGTTTTAGGTGGATTGACAAATACCTAGAAGCACATGAAGAATTTATCGGCCTATATTTGGTTGGTTCTACTGCAGCTTCTGCACTTTTTAGTGTTATTAAAGATGTATTTGCAAGAATGAATATTGATATAAAGAATTAAGAAGGCAATGCTATGATGGAGCATCTTCTATGTCTGGCTCTAGATCTGGGGTTGCTACTTGTATATTGCAAGAAGAGCCAAGAGCTCTTTATACTCACTGTTATGGCCACTCATTAAATTTAGCCTGTTCTGATACAATTAAAGAGTGCAGATTGATGAGAAATGCACTAGATGTTGTGCAAGAAATTACAAAATTGGTGAAAAAATCACCTCGCCGTGATAGCACTCTACAATCTATCAAACAGCAGTTATCATCTGATAGTCCAGGATTGCGTGTCCTGTGCCCAACAAGATGGACAGTTTGTGCTAATGCACTTCACAGTATCTATATTAACTATGAAGCATCATTGATGCAACTTTGGAAAGAATCTCTTGATTTTGTTAAAGAGACTGACATGAGGACTCGTATCATTGGAGTACAGTCATACATGAAAAAATTTGATTTCTTTTTTGGCATCATGCTAGGTGAGCTAGTATTACGACACAGTGATAACCTCAGCAAAACACTTCAATCTCCGAAACTATCGGCTGCAGAGGCTCAAACTGTAGTAGCAATGACTGTTAAAACATTGGAGTCCCTCAGAACAGAAGAAAAGTTTAAACTTTTTTGGACTAATATTGTCAAAAAAAGTGATGAACTATCAGTAGATGATCCTGAATTGCCGAGGGGAAAGAAGACTCCAAGGAGGCATGAAATTGGTCAATCTACAGGAGATTTTGTCGAAGATGTCGAGACCAATTACAGAGTTATCTACTATGCTGCACTAGACCAAGTCACAAACAGCATTAAGAGTCGTTTTGAGCAACCAGGTCATCGAGTTTATTGTCACTTGGAGTCTCTCCTTTTAAAAGCTGTCGATAAGGAAGAAGACATGGAATTTATTTGTAATTTTTATGGAAATGACTTCAATAGAGATATGCTTGAAATGCAGTTGGGTATAATGTCTAGCAACATTCCTGAAAAGTCTATAAAATATAGCCTCAATGACCTTATACAGTACATGAAAGGTTTATCTGATGGACAGAGGATCTTAGTCTAGTGGATATAGGAAATGAATTTGTCCATGGCTCAGTACATCGTCAACATATATTTGGAAAATTCTTAGAAACTGATAGCTAATTGAAGTAGAGAATTATATACATATTTGTTGTGGAAATAATTATAGGTTATCACTATTAATGGAAGGCCTCCCCACTTAAAAATTCCTATGAATAGAACTAGTGAAATGCCAAAGTCTATAAAAGAAGACATTCAGGTCCTGTTATAACTATAAATGCTTCTGAAAGGTCATATTCCTAGTGGATGTTACAAATAATCCATGAGAACAATATTCATGTTAAGCATAGATCATATGTCATTTATTTTTTTGAATATGACTTTAAAATCACTGAAACCTAATGTGTGTCAGAACTTGCTGAGTACTATAAAAGAAAGAGTATGGTGAGTATTCATCATGTAAGGACCAACTGAAATCTGATTAGACCCAAGTCATGTGACCAGCAATAAAACACTTATGACTAACTTTGCGTCTTTTAATGAGGCACACTCGCATCATCCTCGCTCGTGTGCACACATTAAAAGACGCAAAGTCAGCTAGGCATGTTATTGCTATCTAGCTATTATATTTCATCCCTTCCTCAGGGGTGGAGACAGCTACCAAAAAGGGGGGGGGGGTGACACTTAGCCTTGTCCCCAGGCCTTACTCTCCTCCATAAGTGTGAATTGCTTGCTTGCTTGCTAATTACTTGTTACATGTAACAGTATCATCAACTGAAACACACACATACGTAAGCATACACATACAATATATATCCGAACAGGGGGGAGGGGGGGAGGGAAAGAAATTTTTGAGAGGTTTTATTACTGCCCAAGCAGTGAAGAACTGTTTGTTTGCAAGCCATCAAATCCAGCTCTTATTAACATGCACATGGTGATATTAGATGCATGCTGCAATTGAATGTAGAATATTAGACTGACTTACCAGGCACGGCTCCACCACTAACAGGCTTTTTTCCACCACTAACAGACTTTTTTCCACCACCTTGAACTGGCTTTTTTTCACCACCTTCTGCTCAGCAAAATATAACAAGTTAGCTAGTCTTTTAGACTAGAATGTCTCGGCACAACTTCTTAACATCATAATTAGCTATAGTAGCTATTATAAATGTTTTGGTTTGGAAATGCATAAGCTATTAGAAGTTTCATGGTCATACTGTCAGCAGCTCACTCCCTTGATGTGCTAGCCTTGATTGTTATTTTCATATCTCCTGTTTTTGGTACTTGCGATGAAATGGTAAAGGGTTGACACGATTGATAATGCTATGTTTTTGTACTACGTGGTAGCTGACACGATTTGGTGTTCCCTCATTGTTCATAGCTTACTTGTAGGCAAAAGATTACCAAGTAGCTAGAGGGTGGCCTCTGACTATATGTTCTAGTTTATTCACATACTTTTCAGTGATAGTTCTGCACATTTTACGCCAGGCATCTTGGGACTCCATGACTCTTTTTTCTAACGTTTTATGCACATGCATGTATGGTTGCATGGTCTAAACTTTGAACACATGTATGTACATACGGTTGACCTGGCACTGTGTCTTGGCACTAGCTCCAGTGCCAAGACAAAAAAGTAGTAGTAGGGACAATGTGCAACATTTCATACGAGCAAGCAAGAATGAGCATATGAGACGAGAAGGGTAACCAGCTAAATTTTTTTCATAGCTAGCAACCAGGGGTCCAAGTCCCATGAGGGTTTTAGTTTACATTTCAACTTTCAACCTGAGTTAGCAGGCCACCTCTTTATAGCTAACAGCCATTTCTTGCTGGCTCGAGGGTGACCACTATAACCAGGTTCCGATAGTATATAGGCTTAACTATTACAGCTTCCTACATAATGCAGCTGCCTGATTGGAACCCTATCAGCTCTTTGAAAAATAAACAAAAACCATTACAAAAAAGCAACATCTACAAGTGGCATGCTCTTTCAATCCTAGAACTTTACAAAATATCCCCTAACAATGCAGCAGCATGGTTGGTATTGGATGCTATAAGCTAAATAGAGTCTAATGATAATATAATGGGTCTAGGGGATATCCCATTCTTAGAAATACATTCCATTCCATTGGTAGAGGTAGCCTGGTTAATGTATTTTAAACTTACCAGGTATGAGATCGTCTGAGTCTGTTTCAAGGTGGGACTCTATTGGAAAAGAGTAAAAAGCTATAAGTAAAAACTAGAATAACATCATAGTTGGACATAATCATGGTAGCACTGTGATAACCCCTTAATGACTAGGGATATACTAGTATAATTATTGTATATCTGTAATTTCATAGAAATTCCCCTAATGGTTTTTGATTACCGCCTTAATGACTTAATGGAATTCTATGAATTTAAAATAATTTGTAGGGATATACTAGTATCCAACCGTCCCAATTTGGCTGGGACACTCACAATATTATAGCTCTTATCCTGGTCCCGCCCGACATAATGCTCTAACAATGACTTATCCCGACAGATAGAGCTACATGGAGCTAATTTTATTAATAATAGCTAGTTACTTCAGCTGCAGCATTATTACAGCACACATATGATCGGGTTATAGACAAATAACATCATGATATCCAGCATGGATCTCTGTTTTTCTAAAGCTCAAGTTTAATCAAAAATGGGTGATGGTGTTTAATAAAAAGTGGGTGTGGTCAAGTTTCGCGTGCGCTGCATAGACTGTCCCTATATTCCATTTCCAGAAGTTGGCAAGTAACACAATTGATTAATATATAGCTAACTATTTGCATTCACCTGCCACTTTGATCATTCACTATAGCTAACTGCTACAACTATTCTTAACCAAATTTTAAATTTCAAACACCAGCCGAGACTGAATAATCAGCTCTCTGTTGATGTATCAAACTAGAAGAATTGAGAAAGTTATAGCAGTTATGGTGAATGCAAATAGACTTTAGGTGGAGGAATAGTGATTGCTTTGGGGAGGTTATAAAGATGAGACCATAAACACAAATGAAAGCTCATTATTAATTTTGTATAATTTTGAGATAATAGCTAGCTGGCTATACAAGATTCAGGCATACACATGTTTTGTTATGGTGGTGTCAACTGAGTGGATGGGTGGGATCAAGATATGAAAGGAAAGTGTCATGCATGGTGATGATTTACTTTCCTAGCTATAGGAAGTTAGCTACTTTTGCTTCAAGGAGATGAGAAAATTCAAGATGTGCAAGTATTTTGTTTTAATAATGTAGGGCAATGTGTAACATTTGACAGAAGCAAGCTATGGCTTAGGCTCTAATTCATTTGTGCTTCAAATGCTTGCTTGTTTTCTATAGTCAGGCAATATACCAATCGCCAGGCCAGGTACACTGTGCATTAGTCTTGTGAGCCAGACGTACGTATTGCAGAAGAAGGGGGAGGGAGAAAGAAAATACTTGCGTCTTTCACCAGACGTATTTTCTCCTTCTCCCTCCCCTTTCTTCCGCAATACATCTGCTGGCTCACGAGATAAACTGTGCACTTGGGATTTCAAGTGTGTCAACCCTTTACCAACTTCAATAATTGAAGGCTAGCTTGCCAAGCATCAAGACACGAAAGCCTATCTCAAAACCACACACCCATAACAACTCAACTGTACATGGGTGCATGATAATTTGTTTCTGGCATGAACTAACTGGATGTCTGGAAAAAAAACTCTTGTGAATCCCATGAATTTAAGTAATATCAAAGCTGCTTGTTCGTTCACTTCGTATAGTGCTTAGCCATTGAAATCACACCTGCAACCACTACTTTCAGTGTAGCTACAACCACCCTAAATCACATCATATTTAACAACTTCAAAAGAGCCTAAAATAGCGGTCCAGTGATTCAGGTTTACACACTCCCACCAAAAAATGTCTAATTCAAGATAGTGAAGCCATACTCAAATCATACCAAGATTAATACTCTGACCACAGGGGAGACACAGGCCCAAGGAGTTTACATAACTTTGTTAGAAAGTTAATTATTTTGCATTATGACCAACTAGCTATTATTATAGCCTGAAGCCAGTGATTTAATTGGCTGTAAGTAAATCAAGTCAATCAACCACATCAAGGTAATTTAACCAACTTCAAAAGAGCCTAGACTCATAGACATGCATAGTTCCCAACTGTCCCGAAACGTCCGGGACAGTCCCGGGTTTATCAGCTCTGTCCCGTCCCGCCACGGAAGTGTAAACTGCTTATTGTTTGTCCCCCCCCCAAGCTTCGTTTTAGCGCTACAGACTATGGTAGTTTGTTTACTTAACAGCATAACCAGAGTCACTAATGAATGCACCACACTGACTGCACAGCATTCAGACAATGCAGTAAGCTAAGACAGCTGCACGTATCAATCAACAGTGCACAAGGTCAAGTAATTCAGTGTCCAGTTTGTGGAAACTGTTCTTCTCCACAGTTCTTAGTTCTTGAGTCCTTCTGTCTTCAGTCAGTGGCCAGAATATGGGCATGGTACAGGGGCGGGACTTCAAAAGTAGTGGTAGAATTTAGTGTCCCTGAAGTTAGTTTCTCAAAGTTGGGAACTATGGACATGTTTTAGGTGGGAGTGTGTAAAGGGTGGACTGGATACTGGGCTATGCTCTACTACATTGTATTTTAGAAACATGTCTATGAGTCTTCAAGATAGTGAAGCCATATCATAGCAAGATCATTGGGACAATTTAGTGTGCAGTAAACACTTTCGTTTTTACAGCATCAACACAATAACTAGCTAATTACGAATACAGTCTTTGCAGAACAGTTGTCATTAGGAATGGGGCTAATATGCTTAGGTCATTTCAATCATCCTGCTGCATTATAATGCAGCAAATTTGTGTGAAGAGTTTAAAGCAAAAGAAGATGAAGACTTCTCAGAGATGTGCGCTTATGCCCTTTGTAGGGTGAAGAGAAGCACTGTGAGCCAGATCAAATAACCTTATGGTATTATATGTCCATATGGAACATACAGATAAATTAAAGGATGTATGGCTAGCTGATGAATTTATAAACACAGGTAGAACATTTTTGGAAAACAATAATAATTTAATGTTTTGATTTTAGCTGTGTAGCTACTGATTAATATCCCTCTCAGGATGCACCAGATGCAGTCTAGGAGGAACATTTCCGGGGGGGCATGCCCCATGCCCCCAGACCCCCCTAGATGGTGCACTTTGCATATCCCTGGCCTGACCAATCAAAAATTGCTTCCTTCAGGACTGATACAGTGGATTGCAGTGATCTTGCAACATGAAATTCAGAACACCAAACTAAAATTTACATAGCTTCCTTTTAAGCAGCCCAACTCTAAAGCCACAATTAAGTCTTTGAAAGGAGGCTATGTAAATTTTGGTAACCCAAAAGAATGCTTTGGAAAAGTAAACCTGACCTGCCTGACCACTTCCTCTGGCCTTGTGCTAGCATAATAATGGTTCACTGGAATTCCAGCATAATAGGCTTAAAAAACAGAATAATAGGCTGCAGTCATTATTATAGCTACTATAACCTCACTCCTCCCTAGCCCTATCCTTTGGGTATCAGCAACATCTTTAATGCTATATATCCACAGTTCAAAAAATACTCTCTTGTTATTTTGTTGAGCAATAATAGGCTATACTATTACTATAAAATAATAATTGGTCTGCTGGGGGAGTAGCCCCATGCATCAGGTAGGAATAGGTGGTGGGTTTGAAGTATTTGTGGCTGGGGAACATTTCATAGCCCTATTGTTCTTAGCCACTAGCTACTCCAGAGCTACTCATCTTGCTGTGACAACCACTCTGCAAACTACTGCAGTTTAATTCCCCTGTTGATTGCGTGATGGTAATCAGTGCTCTGGGACATCTGCTCTTACAGCAGATACACTGCAAAAAGAAATGTGTAAAAACAACCCATTTTTAGGTTATCTCAGTTGCAAATTGCAACTCAGATAACCAAAAAATGCGTTGTTTTTACACATTTCTTTTTGCAGTGTAACCACTTGCTGTGATATAATTCTAACCACTAGCACTCATCTATATAGTGGGATAGATAGGTGTACCACTATGCCCACACTTCCACGATGAGCTCTCATGTAACCCGTCTATGCATGGGCGGATTTTCCACACTTTTCTTGTAATTTTCCGTAACTGCCATCATCCATTATACATGATCGATAGCTAGCTAGCTAGTGGTACGATTTCATAGGCAAGGATCATCCCGAAAGAAGAACAGCCCTAGTCTATAATTATTCTGACGACAGCAAGTGCATCTTTGTGTGGCTGCCTATACTGGGTTCGGTAAGAGTATCTGCTATCAGCTCTAGACATGTCATCCTAGTACAAGTGTCCTACACAACTGGCAAACTCTTAGTTTTATAACGGTGTATCAGCTATCAGCTATATACATTGATAATTCCAATGATGTCATAGAAAATAAGTGTATTATAGTGTCATGACGGAAGGTCTTCATGTAAAACATCCATGCATTAATTAGGATTCATGATAGGCTGAAACCAGGCTCTCTTTTTCCTTCCCCCTCCCCTTTTTGTGTGGAGAGCCTGGAAAGAGGACATCTGCTCACAGCAGCAAGTAGGGATGGCGGGTCAAAGGTCATAAGACAGTATAAACTAAAAACTCTTCTTTCTCTTCTACCCTTACTCTACAGGTTCTCAGAAGTCTAGAGTGAATTATTACATCTACAAAGAAGAGAGGAGAATATTCCAAAACCAAAAATTCATTCGCTAACATAAGAAAAAAACGATGTCTAAAATTGACTTTTGTTCGGTTTCTTTATAATAATAATAAGGATAATAATCAGATCGACGTACCGGCTTACTGGCTATAGTCATCAAAATTCTGCTTTGGCCATCTGTTAGAGCGGCACCTAGAGGCTGATCTTTTGCTATTAGTTTTGACTAAGGCTCTACTTCACTATTCGAGCACTCGGAACACTAGCTAATCTTTCGACGCCATTTTGAAGCGCACGTTGGTAGGGGGCGGGGCTTATGGGCGGAGCCACGTAAGCTTAGCTAGCTAGGTCTTCGTTTAGCTAGCTATTATTATCTGATGATGTTCCAGTCACTCCTTGCTGAATTGCAGTACAGATGCTCATCTTATAGTAGTATTATAGCCAGTACTTGGCTGTAGTGTAGTCAGCTCACTTCACCATGCCTTGCACATGTCATTAAGCTACATTGCTGTTGCTGTAAAGTTTTATATTAAATAATAGACAAAATTTAAATAGCTAAACAAATTCTTTAACCAGAGATTGTGTATGTACCTACAAAAGAAAAAGATAAGTTTTATGTAGAGCTGGCTCTGTATAGCTAGTACTGTACTGTAGACTCGTGTCAAATTAATAATCACTGCATGCATACTCTCAGTTGAAGTGACAGTCAATACTGCCACTCAATTCTTTACATACACAACTTACATTCACTAAGAAAAAAGGATAGAAACAAGTGAATGCAAAAAATTTCTTCTAAATAAAAAGGTTAAGTAGGGATAGCTTAAAATCTAGCTGGGCTATATAATGTACTGCAGCCTCGTATGAAAACAATCCCTACTTTTACAACTGTCATAGCTAGCTATTGGTAGTGGATGTAAATGTAGGGATTGTTTTCATACGAGGCTGCAGTACATTATATAGCCCAGCTAGATTTTAAGCTATCCCTACTTAACCTTTTTATTTAGAAGAAATTTTTTGCATTCACTTGTTGTGATAGTATTATCAATCATCAAAGAGAGGAGGTGTACAGCATAAGGTAAAACCAAAATTTACATAGCCTCCTTTCAAGTAGCCAGACTCCAAAGTCATTTGAAAGGAGACTATATAAATTGGTTTTGCTATTGGTTAAGGTCTTGTATCCTTTTTTTTTTTTTTTTGTGACTTGGGTAACCAAGGATGTCAATTTCAACAAGTAACCTCTACATTTATATCATGGTTGAAAAATAATATCAAAGCTGCATGTTCTTTCATTTCCTATTACATTTATTGGAAATTTTGCTTAACTGAGTGAGTCCCATCAGCACGAGTTCCATCTTTGGGTCATCCCCCCCCCCAATTTATTAATAATCATCTGATGGTGAATTTAATGATACTGCTCTTAATTCTTGAATGCACATTAGCTAATTCACTAATGTGGGGTTATTTTCAAGCTTCTACCCTCACTTAATCTTGAACTACATAAGACTTACCATCTTTCACTTCAGAATAGTCTGGTACAGCAACACGTTTTCCTTTTTGACCTAGAATCAAGCAACCACGAGAATAATTTATTCCATGCACAAGTACACTAGTAAAAACAACCTGCAAATTGGAACTCAGATTGTTTTTACACATTTCTTTTTCAATTTAAGGAATCATTTGGGCTCATAGGAAGGGCTAAGGCTAAAGCAGGCTGGATGAAATATGGCCATCTCTTGTACCTAACATATCAAGATTGATGGGGGAGACACAGGCTATACAACTTTTGTTAGAAAGTTAGTTCAAATCATGATCAAACTATAAAAGCTACAGTAGCTGTAAACGACATACAACAACAAAACAACTAATAGTTAATTAATGTTGACAACATTCATTCAAATCTCTTCATTATTCTAAGAAAAGATAAACGAACCATCATATAAGCTTATGTCACTTACTCTTACTGCCTTGTCCTTGACTGTAATGAACACATTATTAAAACAGAAACGGGACCTATTATTTTCTATTTCAGATTCCTCCCTAAATACTAAATGTGAAAGGCCCAAAAGTGGTCGATCTATAGCTACCGTTCTTAAATTGATAGAAAGCCAATTGAAATTTTGAAATGCCTATCATGATCAATAGGCATTTCAGGCTCTCTTTTTCCTTCCTCCCTCCCCTTTTCATGTGGAGAGCCTAGGAAGGAGGCTATTCAGGACTCACAGTAGCAATGGTTAACCAATTATTGTGATAGCATTATCAATCATCAAAGAGAGGAGGTGTACAGCACAAGGTAAAACCAAGCCTCCTTTCAAGTAGCCAGACTCCAAAGTCATTTGAAAGGAGAATATGTAAATTGGTTTTTGCTGTTCTAGATGTTGATCTGCTGTACCACTTACTAAGCCAACATTTCCGACAGATACTGAGGCGGAGCCGAGGTGTCTTTGTAAACAGAGTAGTCACTCACTGGAGTGACTTAGACAATAGTATAAACTCTTATGACAACCACAGGTCTCTAAGTGGAACCACAGGTCTCTAAGTGGAACCATTTAGGTCTCATATCCTCTGTTTTTTGTTTTTTTAAATTAATGTATTTTTTTTTTCTGACATGGGTAACCAGGATGAAATCTTGAGACAATTCAACAAGTAATCTTTATAATATCATGATTGAAAAATAATTCATGTTCTTTCATTTCCTATTACATTTTTTGTTTTAGTCTGAGTGAGCCCCACCACAAATATAATTACTGAATTTTGTGTTCATCGGCATGAGTTCCATCTTTGGGTTATTCCCTCCCCCAGTGGCAATTTATTACATGATCATGATAAATGCTGCTCTTAATTCTTCAATGCACATAAGCTATAATTCACTAGTGTGGGGTTTTTTCAAGCTTCTACCCTCACTTAATCCTGAACTAATAAGACTTATTATCTTTCACTTTAGAATTGTCTGTTACGGCACCATGGTTTCTTTTTTGACCTAAAATCAAGCAACCACAAGAATAATTTATTCCATGCACTGTAGTAAAACAACCCATTTTTAGGTTATCTGAGCTGCAAATTGGAACTCAGATAACCTATGAAAATGGGTTGTTTTTACACATTTCTTTTTCAGTGTAGCTATATATAATCACTGTTCCTCAATTTTAGGGATCATTGGGCTCATAGGAAGGGCTAAGGCTAAAGCAGGCTGGATGAAATATGGCAATCTTGCATGCTATGCAAATATTACGTATGGGAAATTCAGCTATTACAGTGACGACAGCTCTCCAATCTGGATCCTGATTATTGAAGTAATCAGTGAGACATTCACGTTTCTTAGATTATCATTGGAATTAGATGAAAATTCCAATGATAATCATAGCTAGCTATTGGCCTGCATTAATTACTTTGTATTCTTTTGATATTTCCATTAAGTTCGAGTTTTTGGAGTCCTTTGGCCAGTTCCCTCCATGTTGGTGTTCCATTTGCACACACACTCATGACATTATCTTGCCTAATCAACCAAGCATTAGCCATATCAAGGTGGATGGAGCCCAGTGACATTTTATTCACAGTGGCTGGAAGAAGACCCAATGCTTGGCCTAAAGCCTTCACTTGATCAGGACTAAGATCATCTATGACAGTCCTAACTTCAAAATTATGACGAACTCCTGTAAGTTAAGAGAACATCATCACCCTGTATGAAGAAGGTATATACTCACCTAGTTCAGTAGTTCCATCAATCTTTCCAAGGTCAATGGGCTCTGTGGAGAAGGTTTGCACTATAGAGTGAATATAAAAGGGAGTTAAAGATCCTGTCCTGAGCTCAGTGAGGATACTAATAGTAGCTATACTGAGGGCCCAAAGACTCAGCAAGGGCTTATCAAGTCACACAAAGTAATGAGAAGGCATGTAACTCCCAAAAATAAAACAACAACACAATAACAACAACAAAAAAGTATGTTTGTGTTAGCACAGCATGTCACATGTGATCATAACCACTGCATAATGTACGCACATTATTATTGTACACATTAAACAGCTGCTCACACAAGTGGGTTTCACACAAGTGGATTGTACTTAGCGGCAAATTCCTGAGGTCTCCTGTTAGAAACCCAATGCATAGGCGCCGGAATAGGGTGGGCATGGGGCAGCTAGGGCCTCCCCACTTTTTAGCAAATGCGATATTCTAAATAATGCACATGTTGATAATGGTCGTCATAATCATTAGCACCTTTAGGTACGTGTATTCCGCATAGCTATGCGCATGGCTAATATGGCTTCTAGTTCAGAGATGTCTGAGGTTACTCTATCTAAGCCAAATCAACCAAGGAAGTTTACTTTTCCCAAGAGGAGACTTGGCAAAAAGGTAAACATTCACAATAGCTAAGTGCATTTTGAGGTTTTAGTAATTTTTAAATTAGGTAGAAGTGAAAAGATCTTTTCAACCATCATGGTTTGATAGGTGGCCATGGCTACACTATAATGAGTGTGATGATACTGTTGTTTGCTTCACATGCAAAAAGGCTAGTTCAGAAAACAAGTTGCAATGGGCTTCAAATGCAGATGCCGCTTTCATAGAGAGAGGGTTTTCAAATTGGAAGGATGCATGTAAAAAAATTGATACACACCAAAAAAGTAAAACTCATGAAGAGTCTGTATTGAAGATTGTTACCATACCTGTTTCAATGAAAGATATAGGTGAAAGCTTATCTTCTCAGCTTAAAATTGAAAGGCTTGAGCACAGGCATTGCTTCTTAAAAATTGCTTCAGTTTTGAAATTTCTTGCTAGACAAGGTATTGCAATAAGAGGCCACGGAGATAATGAGAAAGATTCCAATTTTTTTCAGCTTTTGCAACTTAGAGGAGAAGATGATGCAAAGCTGAATGCATGGCTCAAGAAAAAAACTGACAAATACACTTCTAGTGATATTCAGAACGAAATACTGAAAGTGATGTCTTTGCGTATTTTGCGCGATATCTCGTCTCTAATTCAATCTGCTCAATTCTTTTCAGTTATGGTGGATGAAACTACGGACATATCAAATAAGGAACAAGTAGTTTTGTGTTTTAGGTGGATTGACAAATACCTAGAAGCACATGAAGAATTTATCGGCCCATATTTGGTTGGTTCTACTGCAGCTTCTGCACTTTTTAGTGTTATTAAAGATGTATTTGCAAGAATGAATATTGAAATTAAGAGGGCAATGCTATGATGGAGCATCTTCTATGTCTGGCTCTAGATCTGGGGTTGCTACTTGTATATTGCAAGAAGAGCCAAGAGCTCTTTATACTCACTGTTATGGCCACTCATTAAATTTAGCCTGTTCTGATACAATTAAAGAGTGCAGATTGATGAGAAATGCACTAGATGTTGTGCAAGAAATTACAAAATTGGTGAAAAAATCACCTCGCCGTGATAGCACTCTACAATCTATCAAACAGCAGTTATCATCTGATAGTCCAGGATTGCGTGTCCTGTGCCCAACAAGATGGACAGTTTGTGCTAATGCACTTCACAGTATCTATATTAACTATGAAGCATCATTGATGCAACTTTGGAAAGAATCTCTTGATTTTGTTAAAGAGACTGACATGAGGACTCGTATCATTGGAGTACAGTCATACATGAAAAAATTTGATTTCTTTTTTGGCATCATGCTAGGTGAGCTAGTATTACGACACAGTGATAACCTCAGCAAAACACTTCAATCTCCGAAACTATCGGCTGCAGAGGCTCAAACTGTAGTAGCAATGACTGTTAAAACATTGGAGTCCCTCAGAACAGAAGAAAAGTTTAAACTTTTTTGGACTAATATTGTCAAAAAAAGTGATGAACTATCAGTAGATGATCCTGAATTGCCGAGGGGAAAGAAGACTCCAAGGAGGCATGAAATTGGTCAATCTACAGGAGATTTTGTCGAAGATGTCGAGACCAATTACAGAGTTATCTACTATGCTGCACTAGACCAAGTCACAAACAGCATTAAGAGTCGTTTTGAGCAACCAGGTCATCGAGTTTATTGTCACTTGGAGTCTCTCCTTTTAAAAGCTGTCGATAAGGAAGAAGACATGGAATTTATTTGTAATTTTTATGGAAATGACTTCAATGGAGATATGCTTGAAATGCAGTTGGGTATAATGTCTAGCAACATTCCTGAAAAGTCTATAAAATATAGCCTCAATGACCTTGTACAGTACATGAAAGGTTTATCTGATGGACAGAGGGGATTATTATCTGAAGTATATGTTTTATTATCTCTGATTTAGTAATGCCTGCTACTAATGCTATTAGTGAGAGGTCATTTAGTTCACTTCGTCGTGTCAAGAATTACCTGCGATCTACAATGACACAGGAGCGTTTGAACAATGTAATGATATTACATGTTCACAAGGAGAGAACAGATAATCTTAGTCTAGTGGATATAGGAAATGAATTTGTCCATGGCTCAGTACATCGTCAACATATATTTGGAAAATTCTTAGAAACTGATAGCTAATTGAAGTAGAGAATTATATATATATTTGTTGTGGAAATAATTATAGGTTATCACTATTAATGGAAGGCCTCCCCACTTAAAAATTCCAGAACTAGTGAAATGTCAAAGTCTATAAAAGAAGACATTCAGGTCCTGTTATAACTATAAATGCTTCTGAAAGGTCATATTCCTAGTGGATGTTACAAATAATCCATGAGAACAATATTCATGTTAAGCATAGATCATATGTCATTTATTTTTTTGAATATGACTTTAAAATCACTGAAACCTAATGTGTGTCAGAACTTGCTGAGTACTATAAAAGAAAGAGTATGGTGAGTATTCATCATGTAAGGACCAACTGAAATCTGATTAGACCCAAGTCATGTGACCAGCAATAAAACACTCATGACTAACTTTGCGTCTTTTAATGAGGCACACTCGCATCATCCTCGCTCGTGTGCACACATTAAAAGACGCAAAGTCAGCTAGGCATGTTATTGCTATCTAGCTATTATATTTCATCCCTTCCTCAGGGGTGGAGACAGCTACCAAAAAGGGGGGGGTGACACTTAGCCTTGTCCCCAGGCCTTACTCTCCTCCATAAGTGTGAATTGCTTGCTTGCTTGCTAATGTTACATGTAACAGTATCATCAACTGAAACACACACATAAGCATACACATACAATATATATCTGAACAGGGGGGAGGGAAAGAAATTTTTGAGAGGTTTTATTACTGCCCAAGCAGTGAAGAACTGTTTATTTGCAAGCCATCAAATCCAGCTCTTATTAACATGCACATGGTGATACTAGATGCATGCTGCAATTGAATGTAGAACATTAGACTGACTTACCAGGCACGGCTCCACCACTAACAGGCTTTTTTCCACCACCAATAGGCTTTTTTCCACCACCTTGAACTGGGTTTTTTTTCACCACCTTCTGCTAAGCAAAATATAACAAGTTAGCTAGTCTTTTAGACTAGAATGTCTCGGCACAACTTCTTAACATCATAATTAGCTATAGTAGCTATTATAAATGTTTTGGTTTGGAAATGCATAAGCTATTAGAAGTTTCATGGTCATACTGTCAGCAGCTCACTCCCTTGATGTGCTAGCCTTGATTGTTATTTTCATATCTCCTGTTTTTGGTACTTGCGATGAAATGGTAAAGGGTTGACACGATTGATAATGCTATGTTTTTGTACTACGTGGTAGCTGACACGATTTGGTGTTCCCTCATTGTTCATAGCTTACTTGTAGGCAAAAGATTACCAAGTAGCTAGAGGGTGGCCTCTGACTATATGTTCTAGTTTATTCACATACTTTTCAGTGATAGTTCTGCACATTTACGCCTGAAGTTGCAGGCGTCTCAGGACTCCATGACTCTTTTTTCTAACGTTTTATGCACATGCATGTGGTCTAAACTTTGAACACATGTATGTATGTACGGTTTGACCTGGTACTGTGTTTTGTCTTGGCAAAAATCGTTGTGTGGCTCACGAGACTCTGTGTTGTGTTCCGGATCCAAATTCCTGTCAAGTCCAGCTGAATAAAAAAAATCACATTTCTCATATAAGGTCTTGTCCCTCATTATGGTTCAAATGTAACCATATGTAATGAACTGACTTATGAGAACTGCCTGCAGCATGCATTGAAATACAGTGGTTATTTCACCATACAAACTGTATAATCCACGTCATGTATAGCTAGACTAAATTTAGCTATCTAACTTTCAAAATCACAATTTTTTCATGATGGTGATTACCTTCCTTGTCTTCCATCTCTTCTCTAAGATCCTTTACCAGCTCATGGTAATCTGCATTCACCAAGCAATCAATGAATGTCCTCCACTCTACAGGTTGCTTTCCTCTCCCAATCAACCACTGGTTAAAGACTTCATTCATAATCTCTGTCACTGATGGTCCATGTCCCTTCTTTATCGCAGCCAGCTTGTTCCCTCTGTCGTCAAGGATGCAGGTAGCAAATAGGTTGTAGTCAACTATCTCTGCTGCCAGGTCAATGGACTTTCCATCCAGTTTAGGAAAGCGTCTGAGCTCTAATAACACTGGCTTATCATCTGAATTAATGATATAAAGAATGATATTCAGCTACCTAGCCACACAGCAAGGAAATAATTAGCTGACTAGCTGCTGCTAGCAAGTTTATGGGCAGATAGATAAATCCATACTGTTAATATGTATAATCTTGACTGGTCAGGTGTATGGATTCAAAACAGAGCACATTCAATTATTACCACAGCTATTTCTAAGGGATATTTAGTGATTGTTCTGCCTGCTTGCTGTCTTATAAAAGGCTCAAATCCATGGGTATAATGGTGTCTTTCATCAAACCCTAAGAGAACAGCTCAAAATTGATTAGCTAGCTACGTACACTATAATGATTAAATGTTAAGGAGGGGGATAAGGCTGTGATGTGTAAATGTCTAGTGACAGAGTCAAATCATGACATTAAGGGGAGAGTCTAGCCTCAGTGCCACCATTTCAATTTGGAGATGCCCCTTATTAGATTAGCTATGTTGTAAGCTAGCTGCTAACGTCATAAATTAACTCACCTAGCTTGATTGCTGACGATAGGGATGCCAGACCTTAAAGAACGAAATTAATACATAAATACTACCCTCGGCGTATGCTAACTTACAAAATAATGTTAGCCAAACAAGAGCCTTCATCTTGACTTCCGCTAAAAATCTTGTACAGCACCCGCCCCCCTAGCCTAAAGAAGTATAAATAATAATTATAAATATAAAGAAGAAGTATAAATATCGCTTTCAAACAGGCGTTTGCAGCGTTGGCACTGTAGCGCATCGGTTAGTGCTCTGGCCATTGGAATCATCAGGTCATGGGTTCGAATCCTCCGAATTGCTATCTTTTCGAAAATTTTCTAAGTGCCCACTGTGCCGTAAAAATAGTCTTGTTCGCAAAGTACACGGCGCCGTAAGAATAGCCACTGCGGATAAAAAATGTCTGAGCATTATAGAGTCTCCTGGACAGAATGTATAGCAGTTATATTTTGTCCGAGCAAAATATAACTGCTTACATGTGCCGGATGAAATTGCAATAGGTCTGGACAAAAAATAATTGGGGGATAAAATATGGCAAGAGGGGACCAAATATTGCAACCAGATTTGGTCCATGAGGACAAAATATGGCTGCCATATTTTGTCCGGCTACAATCCGCCGGCTACAATTAGCAGCTCACCTTTCTTATGCTTCCCGAAGCTGTTAGCGAGACAACCAACTTAGTGTGCTTACGATGGTTTGCGATCCTATTTTATGCACCCTGTGCGCATTCGGGGTACAACGAAACGGACTGTCACGAAAAATTTGGACCGGTGTCACGTAAATTTAGGGACCCCATAAATTTGGGGACCCCCGACCCCAAAATTATCGTAAAATCAGGGTCCCCCCTGTAAAATTAGGGACCCCATGCATGCATGCTCACCGCGCGCATGCGTATGCCAGCTTTGAAGGTTTTTAAAAAGGGTGACAAATATGCTGAAGGAGGCTGATCTGCACTGGTGGGCTAACTGGGGCATAGCTAATAGTTATAAACTCAAATAAAGCAATAATATTAAACAACAGTTGCATGCTAGCCTTGTTTTATAATAATTATTATAATGTAGCTAGCTATGAGCCCTTAGGCTTATATTGATCATCCATGGAGAGAGAGAGAGGGAGAGAGAGGGGGGGAGGGAGGGAGGGAGGGAACCCTTCAATAAAGTCATGAGACCCTGGTGCATTAACAATCCATGAATTGGTGCACAACTAACATTTCCATAGCCTATGAGGGTAGAGTTATAGCCATGTGTAGGGCGTTTATGTCTATAGGCGATTTATATGACTGTATTCGAGTAGGTAAGGCAAATTCTTGAGCTAAATCCAAGGTTGAAGATCATGCTGCAACTATTCATGATGATAGCCGCACTGAATCAATGATCTAGTCTGTAAAAAATATTATTGGCCTGGTTATATATTTCAACCTAGCTATGTAGCTATAATAGCTATCATGGCTAAGCAATTCATTTGTATTGAAGTTTTCCACAGGTTGGAACATATCAAAGTAAACTCATGAATAATTTTATTGTAGAAAGAATGATCTTGTTTATAAGCCTGTTTAATATTGGAAGAAGGGTTTGATGAGGACAAAACTGCCTTATACTACAAGGCAAGTGGCTTACTGATGCAGCTGGTACTGAGTTTCTCAGGGAAAGTTTCCAAATATGAAAGGATTACAGCCCACTTCACTTGCAGTGCAGTGGATTTGACATTCAGAGAAGGGACTGCCTGAATGTGCATGGCTCTCACTGAATAACTATAGCTAGCTGGTGATAGTTCTCCTGAGGACTGTCAGCGTATATGATAGCCTTCCTAATCGGTGTGCCCATGTACCACCAGATTTCTGGAAGAACAAAAAATAAATTTTGGTATTGTAATTATATGCTATAGCTGCAGATAAAAAATCATTAATATCAATATCTTGTCCATATCAGGGGGTCCCCAAAATTATTGAGGGATCCCCATATTTATGATTAATTTGGGCATGGGGATCCCCAAAATAACTTTAAAATGGCCATAATTAGGGGGTCCCTAAAATTCTTGAGGGATCCCCATATTTATGATAAATTTGGGGATGGGGGTCCCCAAAATTACAAAAAAATGGGGATGGGGGTCCCCATTTTGTGGGGGTCCCCATTTTTACTTGACACCGGTCCAGTTTTGCCGCCGAAATCCTGGCAGGTCCATTTTTGGCAGGGGGAAAAAGTGGACCCGGTCCAGTTTCCTGCCGAAATCCAGGAAGGTCCAATTTTGGCAGGGGAAAAAAGTGGACCCGGTCCAGTTTCGCTGCCGAAATCCTGGCAGGTCCATTTTTGGCAGGGGAAAAAAGTGGACCCGGTCCAGTTTCCTGCCGAAATCCTGGCAGGTCCATTTTTGGCAGGGGAAAAAAGTGGACCCGGTCCAGTTTCCTGCCGAAATCCTGGCAGGTCCATTTTTGGCAGGGGAAAAAAGTGGACCCGGTCCAGTTTCCTGCCGAAATCCTGGCAGGTCCATTTTTGGCAGGGGAAAAAAGTGGACCCGGTCCAGTTTCCTGCCGAAATCCAGGCAGGTCCATTTTTGGCAGGGGAAAAAAGTGAGTTTCCTGCCGAAGGTCCATTTTTGGCAGGGGAAAAAAGTGGATCCAGTCCAGTTTCGCTGTCGAAATCCAGGCAGGTCCATTTTTGGCGGGGGGAAAAAGTGGACCCGGTCCAGTTTCCTGCCGAAATCCAGGCAGGTCCATTTTTGGCGGGGGAAAAAAGTGGACCCGGTCCAGTTTCCTGCCGAAATCCAGGCAGGTCCATTTTTGGCGGGGGAAAAAAGTGGACCCGGTCCAGTTTCCTGTCGAAATCCAGGCAGGTCCATTTTTGGTGGGGGAAAAAAGTGGACCCGGTCCAGTTTCCTGTCGAAATCCAGGCAGGTCCATTTTTGGCAGGGGGAAAAAAGTGGACCTGGTCCAGTTTTGCTGCTGAAATTTAGGCAGGTCCAGTGGACATGGCTTTGAAGATTAACCCACCCTCCTCCCAATAATTATAAGTTAATCAAGTCTATTGAAGTTTGTCAAGTTGTTTTTTCCTTGAAAGGATACCTATGTAGGAATATAACTGCATGCTATATAAAATTCACTTGTTGACTATCTGGTTATTATTTACATGTAGGACAAGACTACTTTATATCAGATATGTTATTCATGTAATGTCACCAGGCAGCATCTCAAGTGATATTAGACTTTACTCAAGGGTCACAAATCAAGGAGTGAACATGTGATACAAGATTACGTCATGAGTGAAATCACAATGATGATTACATAACAGTTAGTAATGATAAAAGTAATAATTAATGTTACTGTCACACACCCCCTCCTCCAGTTAGAGCTTGCCCCGAGCATGGCCAGATTACTAGGGTAACTCAGATTTAAGTGTACATGAATAATATCATCTTTTGAAGTGTAGACACGTTTTCCTGCAATGCCGGTTGGAGTCACCTCAACAACTCAATATAGGGTCCATGCCACAGACGAGATAACTTCTGAAACTTCCCGGACTCTTCCTGAGGAAATCGAAATAGCACTAGACCTCCAGTCTTGAACTGCATAGGAGAACATTATTGTTCACCTTATTATAGTACTTTTTGCAATGCTTCTGGGTTTTCTGGATTGACTGAGTATATATCTCAGTGAGTTCCTGTCGCATCGGTAGCCTGTCAGGTCAGCCCCTTCTACCTCATTAGCAGGAAGAAATGCAGCTTCAATAGGATAGCTACCATAAAGAAGGTAAGATGGCTTCTCGCCTGTTGCCTCATAGGCATCCCATGTAAATACTTGTCCCACTGTAGTATTCAATTTCATAATTCCAAGAAGACTGCATACATTGGTCATCAGGTAGGATAGCTGATTGGGTCCCTTCTTCGATAGCGATAGTAGACTTTCTGGAACACCACACACAGGTATGATCTCAGCACCAGTAGCTATGTCCACTATTAAACCATACAGCCTTTTGGTCAGGGATATATAGGGAAAACCCATGGTCATCAGAATGATATTTGATTTGATTATTTATTTGAAGAGAATAGCTGGGTAACTTGGTACATATGGTATCTGTACCAGAAAATCTGGTACAGATACCATAATTATACTGTGCAGTAGATTATGTGACAGTACTTGGGAAAAGGTACCTTTTCGTGCAAAAATTCATAATTGAGTTATTGGTATCATTTTAAAGCTCTTAATCTGGAGATTTACATGGCTTTTAATTATACACCACTTTGTTCCTGAGTTATACTTAATTGAATTTTACATCTCTTGTACATTTTATATATAGCTTGTAAACTTTACAAGTGTTTAACAGCTTTTAATGTTTTGCACGAAAAGGTACCTTTTCCCAAGTACTGTCACATATATAGTATCTATGCTGGTAGCTAGTAAGGCCATAATTAAGTAGAATCACCATGATTGCATCTAGACTCAACTTCATGCGTAGCTAGCTAAGCTAGCTATCTACAAGCATAATAAGCACCTATGAAAAATCAGATCTTACCACGCTCTTCTTTGAAAAGAACTCCCTTTCTTACATTGAACATAGCTGCTTTCTCTCCAATAGCTCTCTTTTTGTCTTGACTACAGTCTGGTGGGTAGCGCTGCTCAGTTATGTATAAGCTGATATGCCCGGATAACTTTTGGTAAAGTCGGTCCACTTTTTTCATGGAAAAAACTGGACCGCCGGTCCAATTTTTTCCCCGGTGTCAAGTAAAAATGGGGACCCCCACAAAATGGGGACCCCCATCCCCATTTTTTTGTAATTTTGGGGACCCCCATCCCCAAATTTATCATAAATATGGGGATCCCTCAAGAATTTTAGGGACCCCCTAATTATGGCCATTTTAAAGTTATTTTGGGGATCCCCATGCCCAAATTAATCATAAATATGGGGATCCCTCAATAATTTTGGGGACCCCCTGATATGGACAAGATATTGATATTAATGATTTTTTATCTGCAGCTATAGCATATAATTACAATACCAAAATTTATTTTTTGTTCTTCCAGAAATCTGGTGGTACATGGGCACACCGATTAGGAAGGCTATCATATACGCTGACAGTCCTCAGGAGAACTATCACCAGCTAGCTATAGTTATTCAGTGAGAGCCATGCACATTCAGGCAGTCCCTTCTCTGAATGTCAAATCCACTGCACTGCAAGTGAAGTGGGCTGTAATCCTTTCATATTTGGAAACTTTCCCTGAGAAACTCAGTACCAGCTGCATCAGTAAGCCACTTGCCTTGTAGTATAAGGCAGTTTTGTCCTCATCAAACCCTTCTTCCAATATTAAACAGGCTTATAAACAAGATCATTCTTTCTACAATAAAATTATTCATGAGTTTACTTTGATATGTTCCAACCTGTGGAAAACTTCAATACAAATGAATTGCTTAGCCATGATAGCTATTATAGCTACATAGCTAGGTTGAAATATATAACCAGGCCAATAATATTTTTTACAGACTAGATCATTGATTCAGTGCGGCTATCATCATGAATAGTTGCAGCATGATCTTCAACCTTGGATTTAGCTCAAGAATTTGCCTTACCTACTCGAATACAGTCATATAAATCGCCTATAGACATAAACGCCCTACACATGGCTATAACTCTACCCTCATAGGCTATGGAAATGTTAGTTGTGCACCAATTCATGGATTGTTAATGCACCAGGGTCTCATGACTTTATTGAAGGGTTCCCTCCCTCCCTCCCTCCCCCCCTCTCTCTCCCTCTCTCTCTCTCCATGGATGATCAATATAAGCCTAAGGGCTCATAGCTAGCTACATTATAATAATTATTATAAAACAAGGCTAGCATGCAACTGTTGTTTAATATTATTGCTTTATTTGAGTTTATAACTATTAGCTATGCCCCAGTTAGCCCACCAGTGCAGATCAGCCTCCTTCAGCATATTTGTCACCCTTTTTAAAAACCTTCAAAGCTGGCATACGCATGCGCGCGGTGAGCATGCATGCATGGGGTCCCTAATTTTACAGGGGGGACCCTGATTTTACGATAATTTTGGGGTCGGGGGTCCCCAAATTTATGGGGTCCCTAAATTTACGTGACACCGGGTCCACTTTTTTCCCCTGCCAAAAATGGACCTGCCTGGATTTCGACAGCGAAACTGGACCGGGTCCACTTTTTTCCTCTGCCAAAAATGGACATGCTTAGACTTTGACGGTGAAACTGGACCGGGTCCACTTTTTTCCCCTGCCAAATATGGACCTGCTTAGATTTTGACGGCGAAACTGGACCGGGTCCACTTTTTTCTTGACAATATGGACCAGGTCCACTTTTGGCAAGGCAGGTCCACTTTTGGCAGAAAAAAGTGGACCCCCCGGTCCATTTTTTTCTGCCAAAAGTGGACCGGGGGGTCCACTTTTTTCCCGGTCCACTTTTGGCATGACAGTACAATCTTATTTGCTGCCTCAGAATGTGCATTACATTATATACAGTATCAATCATCCAATACAACTGCCACAGTGACTATAACTTACAATATACTGACTCTTTAATAAAATAGACATGTTTAATTATTAATAAACAAAATTTCAGTAAAATTGTGGGCATATTAAACTCAAGTATAATGGGCATAGCAAACTAAATGGGCATCATAGCTAATACATAGGTGGAGAAACCCATAGGGCAGATAGGGCTATAGCCCTACCTGTGTGCTGAAGAAGTAGGCTAAGCCCTACCATGCATTAGATACTCTGTTAGCTATAAGTGAGTGGTCCCAAAATCTAGTAACACCAGCAGAGGGAGTGGATAATCAGCTCTCTGTTGATGCATTAAACTAGTTAAGAATTGAGAGTTATTATAGAGAATGATCAAGGTGCCGAAATGAGATAGACTGCATTTTTGACTGCAGCATCCAAGCCCCACCAATCAAGCTCACCAATCCAGCTCTAGCCCCACCAATCAAAAGCATCTTTCTCCACCTATGCTAATAGGTATAGCATTGCTCAAAAGCATCATAACTAGGCAAAAAAAAGAGCATTAATAGGTTCAAGCCTAGAATATGCCTATAGTCAATACATGTAGCTAATAGTTAGTGAATGTTTCTCAGCAATCTTTTCATAGAGAGCATTATTTATACTCTGCACTGCCTTTGCCAGCATCTCCCAAGTTGGCTTTCCATGCTTCCTGTGATCATATTTCATCAGTAACCATTCTTTCAAGGCTTCAGAGAGGCATTTCTCAGCATCACGAGGATAATTTTCTTTGATAGTATCCCTGACAGCTATACTAAGATGTAATTTGCCAGCAAAGCGTTCCCAATTGGCAGCCAGTGACTTCACTTCAGTAAAGATTTCTTCATGATGTTCTTCATCTAATAAATTTATTAATGGCTGTATAGCTACAACTGTAGGAGGTATCAGTATTAGTATTAAGGATTTTTTTAGCTGTGCCAGACCAAAGGTAGAAAACTATAGCTATTTCTCAAGCATAAAATTCATGTCGTGCTTTATATGGTAGCTATGATAGTATAATTATTCCTTGGTGCTAAAGAGCCACAAGACCTTCCTGGTTTGGTTTGCATGCTCTCAAGTATCCTAATTATATGCTCTACAGAGAATTTGAATCTGGATTATACCAATCTGCCATTGCTTAGTTAAAGGGTAGGTTGAATGAAAAAAAATTTTTTTTTTAAATATCACCAAAACCCTTTCAAGGTAGTCTATAAACTAAATATATTACAATTTTAATTCACACTACAGCATAACACCCACAAAAAATCATTCTTTTCAGCTAGAAATCGACATTAGATATTTACTTCCTGTTGTGGGCGGGGCTTAACGATGACGCAGACGTAGGGATTCATTTGGCCACATGCTATAAATTATGGCAACAGATGGTAGTCTAGGTGACCATAGTTCTGGAGAAAGCACTTTAGACTCAAGCTCTTGACTAGGAAGTAGTTCAGGTGACAGCTCCCTAGCACTTTCATATGCATCTTCTGAGTTTGAAGGTGCTGATGAGCCAGAAGGAGTGCATCCATTTCTCTATGAGCCTGTTACCAGTAGTGATGATGATGAAGGGAGTGATTCAAGTGATGGTGACTCACCTAGACTTCTCAATACAGATTGGTAAGTAAACAGCAGTTCAAGTGTATTGATTTTTTTTGTTTCTCGATGTTGAAGGTGCACTTAGCTAATAATGCCTACAGCTATAGAATGTCTCTGCTGTAGTGAAATTACAGAAATGATGAATAAAAGATCAACAGAAGAAGTAGGGTGTATTACTCTTCACCCGGGGTTTCAAAGTGTTTGCTTGAATACATGGGTTCTCCAAACCGCATGTTATAGCTATAGACAGCAGTATGGTGAAAATGCTATTGAAGGAGCTATTCAAGCAAACACTTTGAAACCCCGGGTGAAGAGTAATACACCCTACTTCTTCTGTTGATCTTTTATTCATCATTTCTGTAATTTCACTACAGCAGAGACATTCTATAGCTGTAGGTATTATCATACAGTGATCACAAGTGCACCTTCAACATTGAGAAACAAAAAAAAATCTAACTATTCAATACACTTGAACTGTTGTTTACTTACCAATCTGTATTGAGAAGTCTAGGTGAGTCACCATCACTTGAATCACTCCTATCACTACTGGTAACAGGCTCATAGAGAAATGGATGCACTCCTTCTGGCTCATCAGCACCTTCAAACTCAGAAGATGCATATGAAAGTGCTAGGGAGCTGTCACCTGAACTACTTCCTAGTCAAGAGCTTGAGTCTAAAGTGCTTTCTCCAGAACTATGGTCACCTAGACTACCATCTGTTGCCATAATTTTATAGCATGTGGCCAAATGAATCCCTACATCTGCGTCATCGTTAAGCCCCGCCCACAACAGGAAGTAAATGTCAATGTCGATTTCTAGCTGAAAAGAATGATTTTTTGTGGGTGTTATGCTGTAGTGTGAATTAAAATTAATATATATTTAGTTTATAGACTACCTTGAAAGGGTTTTGGTGATATTAAAAAAAAAATTTTTTTTTCATTCAACCTACCCTTTAAATCATTTACGTACTTAATATTGGAATGCAACCTCACAGCTCCAGTTGGTGTGGTCACAAATGTATTCATAATGGGAATATACAATGCAACCTCAGCCTCACAGGCCCAGTGGGTGTGGTCACAAATGTGGAATGCACAATAAAAGAATTATATATATTTTTTTCATCATGATTAGCTAATTGGCTAATTGCTTTTATACTGGAATCAAAATTAGGAACTGCATGGCTGGCTCCTAGTATGCAGGCTTCTGAATGTACACTTGCTAGCGACCCTAAACCTAAAACATGTCTTATTGGTGTCTTAGTGAATTCTAAGAGTGGGGGGGAAGACCATGGCCTCCCCTTTCATGCCGTCCAGCTCAATGAATATGAAGGGTCAAATCATCTCCATGAATGTCCTTAGCAAATTCATCTTCAACCTCAAAGCATGCATTGATTACATGATATGATAACAAGAAAAGGGTACCAGTCAGTTGAGTAAACAGCTAGCTGCCCACAGCACACTATTAATCATGGTTGTGGTTGTAGCTTAGCTACAAGGGGAAAAATCATACTTCATTACACTTCAATGTCTCACTTCAATTGCAAGGTTTGCCAAAAAAATGTCCTTCAGTAAGAAATCTGTATAGGCAGTAAAATAGGCCATTCTGGAGGTAGGCCCAAGGGCACTGGTGCCAGTGATGGTTACTGTGTGTATGCAGTAAGCCATCCACATGAGTAGCCTCATCACGCCATTTGACTTCCCTTCCTCCACCACAACATATTATCATCCCTCCACCACTACCCCCTTTACCAGTGGGATTGGTACATTTGAGGGAATAATAGGAAAGCTTCACTCATCACAATGCTTTGCATTCCCTAGTACAGTGGGATGAAGAGATGAAATCCATTGTATATAGCTAGCTGCTAGAGTGCTAGCTAGGGTGCAGATTATATAATTATTCTTACATATTATGCTCCATCCAAAATTAATTAATAGCATTAGCAATGAGGCAGTAGATTTCAGTTTATCCAATAATATGCTCTAAAAGTCATAGTTTTCTAGTAAGTCATAGTAAGAGTTCTGAAGCCATTTCATGTGACCATATGCCAATGGAATTGTATATGCCCATCCAGGAAGTGATTATGCCCACAAAGTGCCTATTATGCACCTCTCTATTGATAACTACAAATGTTAGTCTCGAAGTTAAAAATATAGCTATACCTCAGTGGAACCCCGACACTCTGAAAAAGGACGAACCTCTCAACAAAGGATAATCTTTTATATAATATAACCTCCAAAAGAGGACAACCTCTCTACAAAAGATAAAAGGATAGGTCCCAAGTCACCAAGTGTGTCTATGTCCATTTGGAGGTTTCTTTTGGGGGGAAGGGAGACCTTTAAACCTACTTTGGAAAGGTGCCCTTTTTTTAAATTGAAATTTTCCTGCTTCTATTGGATGGGTTTCTGTTGGATAAGTACTTAGCTATCTGATCTGACTGAGGAAAGAGCGCTGATTATTTTTAAGAAATATATATATATATATCTCAACAAGTACCTTATAAACTCTAGCCTCCAACCTCTCTACAAAGGACAAAAGGCTGGGTCTCAAGTGTGTCAGAGGTTCTAGGTTCCTACTTCTAATAATGAAATTAAGGACACACTGGGGACAACCTCCTTGTAGAGAGGTTGTCCGGAAGTAACAGTGAACATTTGGGACCTGGATATTCAAGAGAGTGACTCAGCTCACCTGTCATTTTTATCGCTAGCTGCTCATAGCTAAAAGCGTCATATACCGGCACACTCTATACAATTTCTTGACAAATTAAGGTGTCCATCATTTGGAGGTTCCAATCATGGATTTTTGTATAATAGTAACAGTGACACTGATAACTGAAACCTCCAGATGAGCTAGAAATCGAATATTATCCCGTTTTTAAGTAGCTGCTTAATTGAATGTGCAATATGCATTGATGAAATTGTCCCAAACTTCTGTCATGTGTTCTATAATGATTGAACTATCTCTATAGCAAATTTCAAGACCTAGGAATGAATATTAACAATATTGGAATGCAACCTCACAGGCCCAGTGGCAGTGGGTGTGGTCACAAATGTATTCATAATGGGAATTCACTTGTTATTGGTCAAAGATCCAACCATATCTAGGGAATTATATTAAACAGTACATGAATGTCCCCAAGCTCTTCATCTTACTAGCTAAGTTCAAAGCATGCATTGATTACATGATATGATAACAAGAAAAGGGCGCCAGTCAGTTGAGTAAACAGCTAGCTGCCCACAGCACACTATTAATCATGGTTGTGGTTGTAGCTACTACAAGGGGAAAAATCATACTTTATTACACTTCAATGTCTCACTTCAATTACAAGGTTTGCCAAGAAATGTCCTTCAGTAAGAAATCTGTAGGTAGTAAAGTAGGCCATTCTGGAGGTAGGCCCAAGGGTACTGGTGCCAGTGATGGGTACTGGTGCCAGTGATGGTTACTGTGTGTATGAAGTAAATCGTTACTGTAATAGGAAAGCTTCGCTTGCCACAATGCTTTGCATTTCCCTAGTAGTACGGTGGCAACACAGGATACTGTGGTTTGGCATGAGATGAAATGCATTGTATATAGCTAGAGTGCTAACTAGGCAGGTGAGCTCATGTGACCATATACCAATGGAATTGTATATGCCCATCCAGAGGAAGTGATTATGCCCACAAAGTGCCTATTATGCCAAAAGAATAATGCTAATAATATTATGCACCTCCCTAGTGTTAGTCTCGAAGTTAAAATATAATCCCCACCAAGAGTGTACAGTGTAACCATGACACTCTGAAAGAGGACGGACCTCTCAACAAAGGACAATCTTTTATACAATAGCTATGAAATAACCTCCAAAATACCTCTCTACAATTAAAGGGGTCCCAAGTGTGTCTATGCCTATTTGGAGGTTTCTTTTAGGGGGGAACCTTTAACCTACTTTGGAAAGGTGCTGTTTTTTTTAAATTAAAATTTTCCTGCTTCACTGGATGGATTTCTGTTGGATAAGTTTATCTGACTGAGGAAAGAGCGCTGAAGGGTTTAAGAAATGTGTATTATAGCTATTTTTAAAACCCAAGAAAGTCAGTTAGAGGGTGGAGTCATATAGTGGAGGCTATGGTGTTCGACTCCATCTTTTCAAGCACACTCTCCAAGATGGCATGTGTTTTGGATCATCCAAAGACTTATGATTTCTTGCAACACTCTACTGGAATTTCTTGGGTGGTCCTGTTCAACTCATTCCACATCGGTTTTCTTCAAGCCCAGTTCTAAAGCAAGGTCCAAATACCTCAGAACTGATAGTTCTTTTAAACAATGCAATGCCACTTCTTTCAAACAAAACTCCTTATCTATAATGAATGAAACAGGGGAGATATTAGCAGGTTATAACTACCTCCTTAATTACCTCCATATTTGGTGACTTTAAATTTGTTGTTGATGATCCATCTGATAAAGGCTTTCCTATAGCTAACAAGATTAGTTAACCTCCAATAAAGGACACTCTGAAAGAGGACAAATCTCTCAACAAAGGACAATCTAAAAGTACCTTTGTATGCACTAGCTATAACCTCCAAAAGAGGACAACCTCTTTACAAAGGACAAAAGGCTAAGAGTGTTGTTCAGCCAGCTAGCGACTCAGGAACCTCTGAAATTAAGAATAGCCATCATGTCACTTGTAGAGAGGTAGTCAACAGTAGGGACATGAAGTTAGAGAGGTTATTGTGTCCTATTCTTGGAGGTCCTTTACCTCCACTTTATTCATTGATATGATTATGCTTACCAGTTAATTGTGGTATGAATAGAATTTTCTAGGTGGTGCACAAGATGAAGGAGGTTTGGTAGTTGAAGTATCTTTCAGAGAAGATGCTTTGTTAGGTCACCATCATTAGAGAGTGACTCATCATTTTTATTGCTAGCTGCTCGTTTCCCCCTTCCATTGCAGCATCAATCAGCACCTGAATGGTGGGCTCTATTTCCAGATCAGTGAACTAGTAAGATGGGTCATTAAAAAGGCTCAGCCATACCTAATTAATTAAAGCGCCATTCCGTAGTCAGCACATGACCCTTTGGCTACAGTGGAACCTCCAAATAATGGACACATAATAGAGAAGTTGCCCTTATTTTGTATAGGATGTAGCTAGCTATAGTTAAACTTCCAAATAATGGACAGAGGTTTTCCTCTTTTGGAGGTTATTTTAAGAGAGTGTATGTACAAAGGTACTTTTAGATTGTCCTTCGTTAAGAGGTTTGTCCTCTTTTGGAGTGTTCTTTATCAATATTACAACTAACTTTGGTTAATTCTCTTCCTCAGAGCCGAAATATTTGCCAGCTGTGATTTCCAACTTCATCAAGGGTACTCCAATCAAACTGTGAGCTACTTTAAGAATGTCAAGGGCCAGTTTACTTATTACCTCTTGTCTCCTCTACAAAAACATGATCAATTTCGCATGTAAATAGTAATACTATAAGGCCTACTGCTATAGTTCAACCAAGTACTTATTTATAAAGTTGATCAGTTCATGCATAAACTTGGAGCAGTAAGAGAAAGGCCTAGATTAACCACAAATATTCATTCAAATTCTTCCAAGGAATAAAGAGCTGCACAGCAATCTTACCTAAGGGTGTTTCATCTCCAATAACTGACCACAGTGGAACCTCTGATAAAGGACACTCCGAAACTGTCAACAAAGGACAATCTAAAAGTTACCGTTGTCATATACCGGCACACTCTATACAACTTCTTGACAATCAAGGTGTCCATCATTTGGAGGTTCCACTGTATGATTTTGTTACAGTGACACTGAAAACGAAACATCCAGATGTGACAGTCCTAGGTAGGATTATCCCGTTTTTAAGTAGCTTAATTGAATGGGCAATTTCTCAAACATGCTTTGATGAAATTGTCCCAAACTTCTGTCATGTGTTCTAGCTATAATGATTGAATCATCTCTATAGCAGACCTAGGACACTGGGAATGAATATACAACATTCACTTGTTATTGGAATGCAACCTCACAGGCCCAGTGACAGGCCCAGTGGGTGTGATCACAAATGAATGGCTGGCTCCTAGCTAGTATGCAGGCTTGTGAAGGGCAGGGGGGAAGACCATGGCCCCCCTGCCATCCCCAGCTCAATGAATATGTTAAAAATGTCCAACCATACCTCAAATCATCTCACGAATGTCCCTAACAAGTTCATCTTCAACCTCATCTTACTTCAAAGCATGCATTGATTACATGATATGATAGGCACCAGTCTGGCTAGCTCTGAGTGTTTGATCATGATTTGTGTGTCCATATAATTATGTAGAACATTATGCTAAACTAAATTTTGTGTAATTTAAAACTCCTTGGCCATTGGAGTCACTTGATCTGCCCTGGCATAATGTTATTGGGGAAGGAGTTTATTCTAGCTCCAATAGGGCCGTAACAGAAGGTGCAAGATTATACTAAAAGCTTGAGAAAACCCCATGCTTGACAATGCTCTTCATTTTTCTAACTTCAAAATAAACCATCAATGATCACTAGCTTTCAAAATAATTAAACCATCAATGAATTATGTAAAGGATTATGTCACTTACTTTGATCTATGCCTTGTCCTTGACTGGGATGTGCTATAAATGAAAAAATGAGCTGATTTTCTATAAAGATTCCTACCAATAATTATGGAATCCCAAAAGTAAAAGCTAATGATGGATCATTCCTTTCCCTCCACAGATTTCATTGTGTGTGTGTGTGTGTGTTAAATATAAGACAGGTTATGTCGAGTCATGCAGTTCTTGATGTAAACAGTTATAGGCTCGGCAATGCGTACAAAAAGGAACTTCAACTTGTCATGTTTAGTACCCAGGCCTAGACCACATACGTATACAAGGAAGTGTATTATAATAATAATATTACCTTCTTTAATTTGTCTAACAAATTTTCCTTTTTTAATGAGATCTAGACCTTTGGCAAATGCCCTCCATGTTGGCTTGTCCTCATTATTTATCCACGCTTCAATCATGTCACCATTGAGAGTTGTATCATTCATCTTCTTTAGCTCAATAGGATTGAGGCCCAGGTTCTTCCCCAAATCTCTCACTTCATTAGGGTTCAAAGTTGAGATAAACTTCTCAATATCCACAACATCATTCATTCCTGCACATTACTCATAGCTAAAATTATCTAGTTCTACTACTTTATTGCTAACTTACCTAATTCTGTAGAATTATCGATACCTTCTATATCTGCAATAATACAAAAACATCAATAGTCTAATGACAGGGATACACTGGGGACAGCCATTATGTCCTCCTTGTAGAGAGGTTGTCCTCTCTACGAACTGCCATTTTACATAAATACGTACAATCATACCTGGTTTTTGATGAGGTTTTTGTGGAATGCCACCATCTGAACCATGAGCGGGAGCAGGGGAGTTTGTAACAGTTCCCTTGATCTGCATGTCCCAAGCACACATATATTCTTATTGAATAATTATGTCTTAGCTATAGTTACCTCCTCTTGGAGTGAAGTCAACATTCTTCGGTCAGCCCCTCTTTTGATTCCATAATCTTCTTTCCATTCATCGTCTGATATTGTCAAAAATACACGACCTGCTATCTCTTCCTCTGAAATACGAAAACCAAATTCAAACCCATGCATCTCTACAGTACGTACACTACACATACTCTCAATGATATCACAGATTTCTTTCTTTACAAACTTGTTCCGCAGCCAAGCAGCAAGCTCTTTTGGACTAAATTTTGCAGAAAATTCAACAGCAACGGCTGCTGCAGAGTGACCTTAAAAGATTAGAAATTATAGCCACTGTTGTCAATAATAACCATTTCTAAAAAAATATATTATGTGATTCAATACCTAGAGCTAGCTGTATACCTTAAAGTAGCTATAGCTAATTAAACTACAAACAACACAGCATAATCACAACACTATTATTTTAAACAGTTATCTGGACAATCATTTTTGCACATACCTTTTGATAGGGAGTAGTATTCCTTGTGTTCATTGTACACTCTTAGCTGATTTTTTTGTTCTTTGCTCAAAGGGTCAATTTGTGAAGAATATAGAAACCGAGTACTATGCATCCATCTTCCACACTTCTGAGGTATACAGGCTTTTTGAGTAACCTAGTTAACTCAGATTGTATTTTATAAATATCTACTGGAACATCGAAAGTCTTATCAGTTTTAATATAAAAAGTAGTTCCTTTGCTTTTCCCAGGAGGATTTAATGCATCAATAGGTACTTCACTAAGCCTGCGTTGGCAAAACTCTTTGAAATGCTTTTCATATTTTTCTAACCTCTCCTTATCAGAACTTGTACCGAACTGATCGATAATCATCCTCAAGATTCGAAAACTAAAGAACCAACAGTGATGAAATGCTTTTTGAAGTATTTCTTCCACATCACATTCATTAAGCTCTGATATTCTGTAAGGTTCAAGTGCAATCTTTAAGGCTGGTATGGATTTAATCGTGCTGGTTAAAGATTTACTAGTTTCAGTAACTAGAATAGCATATTCATCCCGGATATCGTCGCTTTCCACCGTTAATCTTCCCACAAGTTGTTTCTTTGCTTTATTCGATAAATGGTCAACTTTTAAATAAGGAAAACACTCTTCTGCTATAGAGCTATCACCTAGCAGGTAAATAATAGCAATTCTGAAAACTCTCTCATTAAATTTTATAAGTGGCTATTACTACACTAACATTTATGACCCTCACAGTTTCAAGGGCAACTATATACCAAGTAAACCGAAAAATACCTCATGAAAGTTATTTTTGGTAAGGGTTTTCATTGTTGCAGGCACTAATTATCAATATTAAATAGTGCTATATAAAAGCCTCACGGCTAAGAAATAATATATGTATATAATTTATGAGAGTGGTAAAACAACAACATAACATTATCATTATACCATTATTATTATTATTGTTTCTTATTAATACCAAACCTCTACACAGTCATAACACCATGACTGTCCTTATAAAGTACTTTTTTTGTATTATAGCTACACTCTACTTTCAACAGATCATGTGATTCAAGTATGAACCTAGCAGTGTTCTCTTCTCGGAGGGTTCTTTACTTCCCACTGTATTCACTGATATGATTTATGCTTACCAGTTGTGGTGGTAGGAATAGAATTTTCAAGTTTAGGTGGTGCACAAGATGAAGGAGGTTTGGTAGTTGAAGTATCTTTAAGAGAAGGATGCTTTGCTAAGGAAAAAAAAAACAGGTCATCGTTATAAGCTAGCTATTGCATTTGGATACTCAAGAGAATGACTCTCACCTGTCATTTTTATCGCTAGCTGCTCATTTCCCCCTCCCATGGGATGTGCAACAGCATCAATCAGCATCTGAATGGTGGGCTCCATTTCCAGATCAGTGAAGTAGTAAGATGGGTCATTAAAAAGGCCTAGCCATACCTATGAGAATTAATTAAAGCTCAGATGAAAGCCATCATATGCACCCTTTGACTAAGAGGTACAGTGGAACCTTGATAATGGACATGCTAGAGAGGTTGCCCTCTTTTTGGAGGTAATTTTGTATAGAGTGTATACACAAAGGTACTTTTAGGTTGCTCTTTCAGAGTGTCCTTTATTGGAGGTTCCACTGTATTATAACTAACTTCAATTAATTCCTGCAATTTCTCTTCCTCAGAGTTGAAATGCTTGCCAGCTATGATTTCCAACTTCATCAAGGGCACTCCAATCAGCGTTCCAACTTCAAACCATCTGTGAGCCACTTCAAGAATGTCATGGGCCAGTTCACTTATTATCTCCTTTGTTTCATCTACATACATTAAAAAAAAACACATCAATAGTAGCAGTAAAACTTCATAAGGCCATAGGTATCGTGCTGCACAGCAATCTTACCTAAAGGTCTTTCATCTCCGTTCAGTGCAACAGTTGAAAGAGGCCTCCTCTCATACTCTGTGTGATTATTAGATACCCTTTTACGTAATAACCAAACGTCTGATAAAGGACACCCCTAAAACTTTCAACAAAGGACAATCTAAAAGTACCTTTGCATATACACATTCTATTTAATAAGGACAAACTTGATGAATTAAGGAGCAAAGGATGGGTTCCAAATGTCCATTATTCAGAGGTTTCACTGTGAAGTAAAGGACAAGTGGAAAGTCAGTTATCCCTTACTCAGAGGTGTATCTTATCATGCATACCATAGGCGTAGGAACCATGGGGGCTCCGGGGGCTGGAACCCCCCTTTATTTTTCCAGCAACTGGCCCCAATTTCAAAGTTTCACATACAGCTTTATTCAGTTTTCAATTTTGTGCTTTGGTGAATGGAGGAGCCCCCCTTATTCAAATCATCTTCCTATGCCTATGCATACCTTCCCACTTCATTGCAATAGTCTTAGCAGCTGCAGGATTACCGCCACCCAGGGAATCAGCCACGACATAAACGACAGACCACCAACATGGATAAAGGTTCTCATGGTGCTCTCCTCTCTTCATCCATTCATCAAGGGCATGGATCAAACCAAGGGCAGAGTTTGCTGAAAGTATAGAGTGGAAGATAAGAATGATTCAGAGTTGGGGGTCTAAAAAGTATGGGAAGGGCCTTCTCCATTCCTGAAGCCATGCCAGAGAAGGAGCCAAGTATATGGCCCTAGCTGGGAGGATGGATCAGAAAAAGTGGGAAAGAAAGGTGGGGAGGGGGATTTCTCCTCCCGAGACTGAATGTGTTTACCAATCACCGAGGCAGCTACATAGGTGACTTGCTGTCAGGAAGGTTAGGGGGAATAGGTGGATAGCTACATTTTGTTTCATGGTTTACACAACTGCATGGATCATATCGTATAGGACATCAAAGGATCAAGTTTCTTAGGTCCTTGTAAACCACTACCTATTTCTCATTCCTTATGGACAACCATCCTGAAGTCTAACAGCATCTCCTCTGATTAAGAATGGAGGAATAGGAGAGAAAGGGGATTCTCCTCATAAATTGAAAGTGTTTACTCATCACTGAGACAGCTAGGTGACTACTGACCCGTCCTGTATCTCCTCTTGAACTGATCGGCAGTGTCAGAGGGTAGCAAGAAACCAGCAATGCTCTCCCATTTAGCACACACTTCAGAGAAGGCCTTAACTAGTGTCACAAAGTCCTTAGCCTCTGGAAAGGATAGATAAGCATCATAGCTATTATGATCTCATCTCTCTCTGTATAGCTTATCTAGATCCCTCCCTCCCTACATATTTTATACTATATTTGTTGCTTGTTTCAGCTTGTTAGCTACAAGATAAGCTCCACAAAATCTTACCAAACATTCTGATGGGGACATTAGGATACTTTCTAAAAATTTTCACAGCATGGTTGGGCTTCAGTCCCCTCCAATCAACACTTGCCATCGAGTCCTTACTATACTAGCTAACTACCTCTATAGATAAACATCCTGGGTTAGTCCCTGTAATTATCAATAATAAATAAATTTAATATACTATCATAACAAATCAACCACTATAATTTAATTACAGCTAGCTATAGAGTCTCTCTAATACTACTATGGTGTAGTCTTGAAGCTTCATACTTGGCTGCTCTTTCAAGCTGAACTTGAGAAGGGCATCTTCTATTCATCCACAAGCCTGTCAATACGGTATCCTGTATACAGCAGAACCTCCGATAAAGGACCCTCCAAGAAAAGGACAACCTCCCAACAATGGATGCTCTTTTGGCCCCTTTCCTATAGGCGTTAGTACATTTTAAACCTGGCTAACCTCTTTCTACAAAGGACAAAGTGGCTGATCCCTAAGTGTACTTTGTACTCAGAGGTTTCATTGTGATTATAGAATAGGCGAATGGAATAAGTCTTTGCTCCTCTTCCTATATAGCATAATTATGTACATATGAGGCTGCCACAACACAGTGGTAACCTCTTGTCCTCACTCCTCAGTGCGTGGTCGAAACTTACCGGTCATTTTGCTTGCAATGTCTTTGTTGCCTCCTCCCATGTCATGGGCTACAGCATCAATCAAAACTTGGATGGTGGGTGCAGGCAAGAAGTCATAGTCGTTATTATAGTAGAGAGCCACCCATTTGTGAATAGAGTGATTCCTGAATACTATTAACTGCTGCTAAAATGTCAAGCATTGGCAGAAAGATATTTTGGCAGTAAGAATTTGGTTGAAGAATTGAGGAAGATAGCTAGCTATACTGGGGTAATGGGGTAATACCGAACAGTTCAAATAATTATTTTCAAGACTCTTCAAACTTAGTCTATTTGTGACATATTCTACTGATTATATCTTTGAGCTCAGAAGTCACAAAGTTTCAGAAATATTTGCACCTTTCAGAATTGCCCCACAGTTTGGAATCACCCCGCTTTATCTTACCTAGACAATATTGTTACAGGGATCTGAATAGAGAGGTGGTTTATCTTACTTCTATCACTGCCATCATTCTGTCCTTCATCTCATCAATGGGTTCCCGGCTCCAGGGTGGATAAGGGCAGTCCAAGAACCACACCAATCTCAAACCACTTGTTAGCAACATCCTCATACAAGTGTCTGATCACTCTTCTCATTTCTCCTGGGATAAGCTCACCTGATAAAGAATATTACTAGTAAAGAATATTACTGTCAGTAGTATGAAACCTCCAGTTGTGGATTATCCCAGGATTATCCCATAAAAAATAAAATTTTTAAAGCGTCCATATCTACCCCTTATAAGCTTGATTTAGGTCTCAAAAGAGAGCTCTCTTTGAGAGCTTTCCAATAGTGTACTTCGTTACAACTTTAGACACCCCCCCCCCCCCCCCCCCCCCCTCCCAATATGGAAAACCTTACATGACCTCAGTGGTTAAAAAATACTTATAAAATTACCACATACTTAGGAGGCCTTTGATACTCCTATCATAGCTTCTATGGGCCTAGCTGCTTTGGGATTTCAAGGGGGGGGGGGGGGGGGGGGGGGGGTTCCAAACATATGAAGGTAGATGTACTTTTTTCACATTTACTTCTTTTTTTTGAAATCCCATCGCTCATTCAAAGCAGCTAGGCCCATAGAAGCTATGATAGGAGTATCAAAGGCTTCCTAAGTATATGGTAATTTTTAAAAATTTTTTTAAAATACTGAGGTCATGTCAGGTCTTCCATATTTGGGGGGTGTAAAGTTGTAACTAAGTACACCATTGGAAAGCTCTCAAAGAGAGCTCTCTTTTGAGACCTAAATCAAGCTTATAGGGGGTAGTATAATGAAGATATGGACGTTCCCTTAATGGACAAACTTGGGACCCAGCTTTGTAGAGAGAGGTTGTCTTCTTTTAGAGTTATTTTAGATTGTCCATTGTCGAGCTTTTAATATCAATCCCACTATTTACCCAACTCTTTGACTAAATTCACTACTGATGACTTATACCAGCACACTAGCCTAGCCTGATTATGAGAATTGGTTATGAGTACCAGTTCTGGCCCTTATTTCTGGCCTGGTTTCAGTGGGGTCTTATGGGAACAAAAATCTACATGTTTACAATGTATGTGCTGGCTTGGTTCTGTCATGGTTCTGTGCCTGGTGCCAGCCTGGTTTCCTCGACTGAACTGTGCTGGCCTAGCTCACATTTGAAATTTACCTGGGCCAGAACTGTGCTGGTTTAGGTTGGGGGAGGGGGAGGGGAGAATAGCTGCTCTGGCTGCAGGTATTGTCATCAAATCAGCAAGGACCACACAATAAAGATGTGATGCTGTAGCTGATTGTACTAGCTATAAACCTTCCTTATCATTTCCCTGTTTAGAGGATTTCAAATGGGTTGAAGGACTGACCAAAGATTATACAGGAATGATCCCTGTTTTCAGATATCAGCCTGGAATATCTACTAGATAGATACCATTGTCACTGGTGGTTAAATCTGCTTGATGATGATGCTATTTTTTAAAGACACTCACTCAGTTCTGTGCTGTCCCCCTCCTTAGCCATCTCACAGAGATCATTTAGCTTCATACTCTTCAAGAGAATCACATAATAATTAACTTTAATTTCAGCTTGTAATGCACTGAGGAAGGCACAGCTTTAGACTTACTAAAGAGCGGTTAAGGTAAGGCGGGGCAATTTCGAGGTTGGAGCAATTCTGTCATTTTTGTCTCTCCAATAGACCAACTGAAATATCACCTTTTTTTACAGTGTTGGAATTGCCCCACTTTAACTTACTATGAGAGGAAATGAGTGTTTAAAGACTAGCTGTTAAATTATTTTCCAAATCTCCAACAATAGAGGACTTTTAAAATAAGGTACATCACTTTGTGTCTGACAGAAGCCTGACAGTAATTTTCTGGGGCAGCCACTAGTTATTAATTTTACTCTTGAGTCTCCTTTCCAATCCCTTCAGTATTGAACTGGGGAGCTCAATACACTCTCCAATCCCTTGCCAGCTAGGATACACAGATGACAGAGACTTCACGAGGAGTCTGAGGTGCTTCTTATGTCCTGTGAGCAGTAAGCTCAGTATTGCACTGCAAGAATTTATATCTAGAATGGATAATTGCTTACCAAACTTGGCAGTGGAAACTTTATGATCAGTGAATACTTTTTCAGAAGCGTTTATAGAATAAATTCTCGCGCATGCGCAGCTCAGCTCAGAGTGCTAAATATTCGCGCATGCGCGGAGTGAATCATGCATCAACACCTTATTAAAGCAGAATAGTTATTCAGAAATGCCTCTTTCTTTCTTCTTTCCTCCCTCCAAATACATCTTCTCCGTAGACTCTGTCCTTCTTCTTATATCATGTTGAACCCAAAGTTGCAATGGAAGTATCTGAAGTTTGTATTGGATACTGAACAAGTAATCATTCTTTATGTAGCATTAATGTAGGGTAGATAAAGGTATTATATGAAACAGTGAGGTTTTATGAAACACTCTCTTGGAATCCATTTCTTACATGGTTAGCCCTAATGAAAGTGTTCCATAATACCCCACCGTTTCAGCTCAACAAGTACCTTATACACTCTATACGAAATAACTTCCAACATCTCTACAAAAGGACAAAAGGCTGGGTCCCAAGTGTGTCCATTATTCAGAGGTCCCAGGTTGCTACTTCTAATAATGATTACAATACAAAATTAAGGACACACTGGGGACAGCCATTATGTTCCCTCCTTGTAGAGAGGTTGTCCTCTCCTTGGAAGTAACAGTGAACATTTTGGGACCTTGAAGATAGAGAGCTAGGTTATTGTGTCCTCTTCTCAGAGGGTCCTTTACTTCCTAAGGAGTGTTATTTAAAATAATTTGTGTTATGAGAATCATTATCATTTTCATACTGACCCAATATCAATAGAGCAGTTCACCCATGAAACATACAAATAGGACAACTTGACGAATAAAAAAGGATGGGTTCCAAGTGTGTCCATTATTCAGAGGCTCCACTGTGTGATATAGATTTTTGCATTATTATTAGCTATAAACATAAAGGACAAGTGCAATGTCATTTATCCTTTACTCAGAGGTGTGTGTGTCTTCTTATCATGTATACCTTCCCACTTCATTGCAATATTAGCAGCTGCAGGATTACTGCCACCCAGGGAATCAGCTACTTGGCTCCTTCTCTGTAGCTAATGGCTTCAGGAATGAAGAAGCCCTTCCCATACTTTTCAGACCCCCAATACTGAATCATTCCTATCTTCTATGACTCTACTTTCAGCAAACTTTGCCCTTGGTTTGATCATGTCCTTGATGGATGGATTTTCTCCTCCTTAGATTGAAAATGTTTACCAATCACCGAAGCAGCTATACATAGGTGAGACTATCCATTGGTTGTTGGTTAGGGGGAATAGATTGATAGCAACATTTTGTTCCATGGTTTACACACCTGCATGGATTCTATAGGACATGAAAGGATCGGTCTTTGTAAGCCACTAGCAACCTATTTCTCATTCCTTATGGACAACCATCCTGAACTCTAACAGTATCTCCTCTAATTAAGAAAGGAAGAATAGGAGAAAAAGATTTCTCCGCAGCTAGGTGACTACTGACCCATCCTGTATCGAGACCTCTTGAACTGACCGGCAGGCAGTAGGAAACCAGCAATGCTCTCCCATTAGCACACACTTCAGAGAAAGCATCACAAAGTCCTTAGACTCTGCACCATATAGATTGGCAGGACTCTTTATGATCTCATCCCTCACTCACATTATAGTGAGAATTTCTTTAAAGCTAGAAACTAGCTAGCTATTATGCTAAATTTGTTGCTTGTTTTATCTTGAGGTAATTAAGCTCCATTAAATCTTACCATGCCATCGACCTACAAGTCTATGTAGCTATTCGCGCGTTCACTTTGCACTCCTAGCATAATTTTCTTGAAAGCAAAAATTGAATATCTATCCGCTGCAGTAGCCCACCCATCCGACCCTGCTAAAGGCGATGCCAGATTAGCTAGGCTATAGCTAGCAGCATTATTATAAAAAAATCATTGGTGTAATAATTATCATGCATGCATGTGAAATAAGATCTTCAGTCTTTAGGTATAACTCCTATATACACCTGCAAAGAAATCAGTTACAAGGTAACCCCAAATGATAATGCAAGTCTACTACATGCATGCTGAGGCATCAAGTCTTTTTAAAGATAAACTTGTTTGATCAGACATAACTATCATGGGGATCTGATCTGAAACAGGTGGGGATAGTCTATGTGATAGTAACTGCTAACTACATTTCTGACTTACTCCATATTAGACCAAACATTAGTAAACATATTATTATAGCCTTGATAGACACTGGATGTTCTTCTTTTGCTACAAAAAAAATTCAGTTAGCTATATAGCTATAATTACACAACATTGTGCAAAATATTGAAATGTGAACCATTTAAAAATTTCCCACTTTACCTTACAGTCAAAGGAATAGCTAGCTAATAGCATTGATAGTGTTGTCTGTTATAACTCAGCAGTGCTTATGATAAGAAATTGATATTGACCGGACATTGACCGGACATGAAGTAGCTATAGTTTGTCCTAATATTTAAGCATCAGTGTGCATTTTGACAGGCTGTTATCATAAGCTCTGTCAATGTGAAACCACAATAATGCATTCATGAACCTTAGATCTGTATAGCTAATCATGGATTTTGTGTAATTGCATAATTTGAAAATTGGACCAATAGGATTGCTGCATTTAGATGGATCGAGTGGTTGTAGTGGATTGCAGTGATCTTGCAATGTGAAATTCAGAACACCAAACCAAAAGCTTCCTTTAAGTATAGCCCGACTCTAAAAGTCACAATTAAGTCCTTTGAAAGGAAGCTATGTAAATTTTGGTTTGGTGTTCTGAATTTCAATCCACTCTATGATCTGCCTGGTCCTCAGGATATTGTTAAACCAACAGAGCATGATAAAGTTCTCTAACCATGTATGTAGCTATGGTCTCTAGCCTGAGAAGCATACCATAAAAAGTAAATTATGCCTCAGTATGTAACCTAAACTTTTATACCATTTCTTACCGGGTACTCTAGTTTGAACAGCTGGGGCAATAGCTGAATCTGATTGGTCATTTTGCACCGGTATTGGGACCAAGATCTCTGCTTTTGATAGGAAAGTTTGATTCAAAATGGGTACTGAAAGAATGACTTACACTGTACTTAGCTACCTGGTATATATGATGCAGGGAAGGTGTTTCTTAAAGTGCTTTGTTCAGCATCTAGAGCTTCTCTTAGTCGCTTCATCACCATAACACTGTCAGAGTCTTGTAGAATGTTGCACAAGCCGTCCCAAGTTAGTGGGTAGCGTTTGCGATTAGGAAGTACATCACAATTTTCCATCCACTTCCCAAAGACTTCACGCATGCAATCAATCATTTCACGTCCCATTCCTGGAGCAGTGATGATGGAAATAGCAACCTGACTCAGACCAATCACAACAGCAACCTCCTTCCATTTTGGCGACATCTCTTCGTAAATCTTCAGATTTTCTTCCCTTCCTTTTGGGTCAATCCATTTTATGAGTTGGAGGTGGTAGTAAACGATATTTGGGAGCTGAACTGATCCTATAAGGGATGGAGCATCAATGTAGTTATTGAAATGTTTAAGCCTTACTTTGGTCACTAGCCGATGGTGTCCTTTTGTGCACATTTAGTGGCAGCAATGTGTGGTCAGTACCAGTAGCACCTTGAGCTCTTGCTCCATCTAAATAGCAAAAACTCACCACATTCTATTGACTATGATTATAAAAACACTATTGCCCATGTAGACACAAACTAATGCAAACACACCGGCTAAAATCTGACACACTGCCTGAGCTGCCATAGTAGCTCCTCCTTCAAGTAACTTTTTTAGTAAGTGACCATATGTTGCATGGAAAGCATGTCTGTTCCTCCAATTACGCAGAGCTGCTATTCTAAAAAAGTAAATTAATTTTAAAATTTAGTTAGCTCAAATTGGACAGGGGCATTATATTATAGGAAGCACTTTGGCCAGTCAGGCCATGGTCTGACCAATATTTTCGATGAAAATGGATGTGGCCCCATACCAAGGGCATGGTTACACGTGACATGTGGCACTCTTTTTCTAAAGATGCTCCTGAGGTTCCTCACCAACTAGATTCAGGAATTAACCCTTATATGAGTGAAGTTATTTGTGGACGCTATAACATAAGCTAGTGAATTCATTGGTGATTCTGAGCATAGAATGATTGATGGGTGTAGCCATTAAGGGTGTGGTTTGAATGGCCTGACCAATGCAAGTCTGCTTGCTGGCTGGGTTAATTTCTTGCCAGGGCACAGCTATGTTTCATGTTGGACTTGAGCAAGATTCTACTTTTGAGCTATTCTGCCAGGGGATGTGCCCTGGCAGCCCCTGGTTTCCCCTATTGGAGGATAAAATCTCCAAATTACCCCCTTCAAATTACTATAGTACCTTACCAAATTACTAGTACCTTACCAAATTACTAGTACCTTACCAAATTACTAGTACCTTACCAAATTACTACTACCTTACCAAATTACTAGTACCTTACCAAATTACTACTACCTTACCAAAATATTTCCTCCACTCCTTCCCAAAATTAATTTCAAGCAAGCACCTAACCTTTGGAGGGCAGGTTTGTTTCTGTAGCTGTTTTTAATTTCACTAATATCCACTTTAGTGAGTCCCAAGTGGCTTGCCCTCGACTCCCAGTCCATTAAGTGGTTTGCTATCTCTCCAAGATCCTTCTCCACGCCTTTGTGCTCAAAATCCAGAGCCTTATCCAACTTGAATCTGCACTGAGGTGGGATGAAGTCCACATATTCAGAATATAGTTTGTCTACTCCACCTGTATCCATTACTTCCAAGTTAACTAGAATTAATTAACTATTATTCACTCTCACCTGTGTTTCCCCCTCCCATTTTTGTCGCTAGCTGCTCGTTTCCCCCTCCTATGGGATGTGCAACAGCATCAATCAGCATCTGAATGGTGGGCTTCATTTCCAGATCAGTGAAGTAGTGAGACGGGTCATTAAAAAGGCCCAGCCATACCTATGAGAATTAATTAAAGCTCAGATGAAAGCCACCACACGCACCCTTTGACTAAGAGGTACTTGATAATGGACACATTAGAGAGATTGCCCGATTATGGAGGTTATAGAGTGTATACACAAACTAAGTCCTTTGTTGAGAGGTTTATCCTCTTTCAGAGTGTCCTTTATTGGAGGTTCCACTGTATTATAAGTAACTAACTTTGATTAATTCCTGCAATTTCTCTTCCTCAGAGTTGAAATGCTTGCCAGCTATGATTTCCAACTCCATCAAGGGCACTCCAATCAGCGTTCCAACCTCAAACCATCTGTGAGCCACTTCAAGAATGTCATGGGCCAGTTTACTTATTACCTCTTTTGTCTCATCTACGTACATACAAAAAAATCAATAGTTGAGGTAAACTTGCAACAGTAAACTTCATAAGGCCATAGGTATTGTCCTGCACAGCAATCTTACCTAAAGGTCTTTCATCTCGGTTCAGTGGAACAGTTAAAAGAGGCCTCCTCTCATACTCTGTAGGATTATAACCAAACCTCTGATAAAGGACATACCAAAACTTTCAACAAAGGACAATCCTTTGCATATACACACTCTATACAAACAGGACGAATTAAGGACCAAAAAATGGGTTTCAAGTGTGTTCCACTGTGTAATATGGATTTTTGTATATTAGTTATACAGTGACACTGAAAGGACAAGTGCAATATCAGTTATCCCTTACTAAGAGGTGTGTCTTATCAATTCATGCATACCATAGGCGTAGGAACCATGGGGCTCCGGGGCTGGAACCTCCCTTTATTTTTCCAGCAACTGACCCTAATTTCAAAGTTTCACATTCAGTTTTCAATATTGTGCTTTGGTGAATGGAGGAGCTCCCCTTACGTATTCAAATCATCTTCCTATGCCTATGCATACCTTCCCACTTCATTGCAATAGTCTTAGCAGCTGCAGGATTACCGCCACCCAGGGAATCAGCCACGACATAAACGACAGACCACCAACATGGATAAAGGTTCTCATGGTGCTCTCCTCTCTTCATCCATTCATCAAGGGCATGGATCAAACCAAGGGCAGAGTTTGCTGAAAGTATAGAGTGGAAGATAAGAATGATTCAGAGTTGGGGGTCTAAAAAGTATGGGAAGGGCCTTCTCCATTCCTGAAGCCATGACGAAGGAGTCAAGTATATGGCCCCAGCTGGGAGGATGGATCAGAAGGGGAGAGGAAGTGGGAAAGAAAGGGGTTTCTCCTCCCTAGACTGAACGTGTTTACCAATCACCGAGGCAGCTACATAGGTAATTATTCATTGCTTGTTGTCAGGTTGATAGCTAGATTTTGATTCATGGTTTACACAACTGCATGGATCGTATAGGACATCAAACCTTGTAAGCCACTACCTATTTCTCATTCCTTATGGACAACCATCCTGAAATCTAACTGCATCTCCTCTAATTAAGAATGGAGGAATAGGAGAGAAAGGGATTTCTCCTCATGAATTGAAAGTGTTTACCCACCACTGAGGCAGCTAGGTGACTACTGACCTGTCCCGTATCTCCTCTTGAACTGATCGGCAGTGTCAGAGGGCAGCAAGAAACCAGCAATGCTCTCCCATTTAGCACACACTTCAGAGAAGGCCCTAACTAGTGTCACAAAGTCCTTAGCCTCTGGAAAGGATAGATAAGCATCATAGCTATTATGATCTCATCTCTCATCTCTGTATAGCTTAACTAGATAGCTACAAGATAAGCTCCATAAAATCTTACCAAACCTTCTGGTGGGGACATTAGGATAATTTCTAAAAATTCTCACAGCATGGTTGGGCTTCAGTCCCTTCCAATCAACACTTGCCATCGAGTCCTTACTATACTAGCTAACTACCTCTATAGATAAACATCCTGGGTTAGTCCCTGTAATTAATAAATTTAATATACTATATTACTATCATAACAAATCAACCACTAAAATTTAATTACAGCTAGCTATAGAGTCTCTCTATGTAATACTATGGTGTAGTCTTGTTTAATCTTGAAGCTTCATACTTGGCTGCTCTTTCAAGCTGAACTTGCGGGGAAAATTTTTTGAAAACCACGCCCACTTCCCAAGCCACACCCACTTTTTTAAATGAGCCTGATAATAATACTGATGAATAGGATGATAATGCTTGACTGATGAACTGACAAAAAATATTCATGATAACAGTGCTGAAGGAATCAGAGCATGTTGAATGAGGTGGAAATGATGAAGCATGTCATCGAGTGAATGGAGTGGAGAAAGTCGGTTTAAAGGGTAGGTTGAATGAAAAAAAAATTTTTTTTTTAATATCACCAAAACCCTTTCAAGGTAGTCTATAAACTAAATATATTATAATTTTAATTCACACTACAGCATAACACCCACAAAAAATCATTCTTTTCAGCTAGAAATCAACATTGATATTTACTTCCTGTTGTGGGCGGGGCTTAACGATGACGCAGATGTAGGGATTCATTTGGCCATACGCTATAAATTATGGCAACAGATGGTAGTCTAGGTGACCATAGTTCTGGAGAAAGCACTTTAGACTCAAGCTCTTCACTAGGAAGTAGTTCAGGTGACAGCTCCCTAGCACTTTCATATGCATCTTCTGAGTTTGAAGGTGCTGATGAGCCAGAAGGAGTGCATCCATTTCTCTATGAGCCTGTTACCAGTAGTGATAGGAGTGATTCAAGTGATGGTGACTCACCTAGACTTCTCAATACAGATTGGTAAGTAAACAACAGTTCAAGTGTATTGAATAGTTAGATTTTTTTTTTGTTTCTCAATGTTGAAGGTGCACTTGTGGTCACTGTATGATAATACCTACAGCTATAGAATGTCTCTGCTGTAGTGAAATTACAGAAATGATGAATAAAAGATCAACAGAAGAAGTAGGGTGTATTACTCTTCACCCGGGGTTTCAAAGTGTTTGCTTGAATAGCTCCTTCAATAGCATTTTCACCATACTGCTGTCTATAGCTATAACATGCGGTTTGGAGAACCCATGTATTCAAGCAAACACTTTGAAACCCCGGGTGAAGAGTAATACACCCTACTTCTTCTGTTGATCTTTTATTCATCATTTCTGTAATTTCACTACAGCAGAGACATTCTATAGCTGTAGGCATTATCAAGTGCACCTTCAACATCGAGAAACAAAAAAAAAATCAATACACTTGAACTGTTGTTTACTTACCAATCTGTATTGAGAAGTCTAGGTGAGTCACCATCACTTGAATCACTCCCTTCATCATCATCACTACTGGTAACAGGCTCATAGAGAAATGGATGCACTCCTTCTGGCTCATCAGCACCTTCAAACTCAGAAGATGCATATGAAAGTGCTAGAGAGCTGTCACCTGAACTACTTCCTAGTGAAGAGCTTGAGTCTAAAGTGCTTTCTCCAGAACTATGGTCACCTAGACTACCATCTGTTGCCATAATTTATAGCATGTGGCCAAATGAATCCCTACGTCTGCGTCATCGTTAAGCCCCGCCCACAACAGGAAGTAAATGTCTAATGTCGATTTCTAGCTGAAAAGAATGATTTTTTTGTGGGTGTTATGCTGTAGTGTGAATTAAAATTGTAATATATTTAGTTTATAGACTACCTTGAAAGGGTTTTGGTGATATTTAAAAAAAAAATTTTTTTCCATTCAACCTACCCTTTAAAAAGTATCATGTATACAACAATACATACATACTCGGGTATCATGCATAATAACAATACAATTGGTAAATTAGGGCAATTCTGAATGGTGGGGTAATTCCCAACGGTTCAATATTTCTGAAAGTAGCTACTGAGACTTCTGAGCTCAAAGGGAGGATTAGCTATATTCTATACTATCATAGTAGATTTTATCTTCCAACTTTGAGCTCAGAATTCTCAGTAGTTTCAGAAATATTGAACCATTCGGAGTACCCCGCCGCCGTTCAGAATTGCCCCACTTTATGTTAAATCTAACACTAACAACATACATTTACAGAGGAATCCTCTCTAGCCTCACGATGTAGAGTAAGTGATCAAAGATCGGACACCATGTATTATCGATACACTATATCTCAGGAATGACAGCATGGAGAACCAAATTTAAACTACCACAATGGAGTATAAACCTTCCTTATTCTGTCACCAAAAAATTGTTTTTATATCTTTTGTTATTTTTCAAAGCAATAGCTAGAAATGTAACTTACCTCAACACGCACTTGGAAATAATAACCATGGTTTTTAAATGAATCAGAGCGCACCAAGAAACAATAACTGTGGCCACCGCGATGCGTTGCTAGAATTGAACCAATTGGAATGACCATCTTTACCGGGTTTACCTAGGGCAAGTGAATTCTAAGTGCTATAAGGCGTGATTCTAAGTGCCATAAGGCGTGATTCTAAGTGAATAGAATTCACCAAATGGACCAATCAGATTCCTTGATTGTGACTAGCTATAGTCTATTATTACTATTATTATTATTATTATGACCTGAGAGTTGGGTCAGCTCACTCGCTGAGTTGTCTACAAAGGAGGTCCCAAGTCACATGTGTCTATGTCTATTTGGAGGTTTCTTTTAGGGGGGAGGGGACCTTTTAACCTACTTTGGAAAGGAATTAGAAGTGATACAGTCAGATCCTGTAGGTGGGCGGGGATGAGAAACCAAAATAGTGGCCTTATAGATAAAGTAGTCCAGAATCACTACTACAATGACACACAAAAAGATGACCAAATTTTAAAACCCAAGATAGAGTCATATGGTAGAGGCTATGCTGTTCAACTCCATCTTTTCAAGCACACTTTTCAAAAATTTCCAAGATGGCTCGTGTTTTGGATCACTTTTGTCCATCCAAAGACTTATGATTTCTTGCAACACTCTGCTGGAATTTCTTGGGTGGTCCTGTTCAACTCGTTCCACGTCGGTTTTCTTCAAGCCCAGTTCTAAAGCAAGGTCCAAATACCTCAGAACTGATAGTTCCTTTAAACAATGCAATGCCACTTCTTTCAAACAAAACTCCTTGTCTATAATGAATGAAACAGGGGAGATATTAGCAGGTTATAACTATTTCCTTAATTACCTCCATATTTGGTGACTGTTGTTATTGATGATCCATTTGATAAAGGCTTTTCTATAATAAAATCATTGATTTATACTTAAAAGTTAACCTCCAATAAAGGATGTCATTCTGAAATAGGAATCTCTCAACAAGTACCTTATACACTATAACCTCCAACCTCTCTACAAAGGGACAAAAGGCTGGGTCCCACGTGTGTCCATTATTCAGAGGTCCCAGGTTCCTACTTCTAATAATGATTGCAATACAAAATTAAGGACACACTGGGGACAGCCATTATGTTCCCTCCTTGTAGAAAGGTTGTCCTCTCCTTGGAAGTAACAGTGAACATTTGGGACCTTGAAGATAGAGAGCTAGGTTATAGTGTCCTCTTCTCAGAGGGTCCTTTACTTCCCACTGTATTCACTGATATGATTTATGCTTACCAGTTGTGGCGGTAGGAATAGAATTTTCAAGTTTAGGTGGTGTACAAGATGAAGGAGGTTTGGTAGTTGAAGTATCTTTAAGAGAAGGATGCTTTGCTAAGGAAAAAACAAACAAACAGGTCATCATTATAAGCTATTGCATTTGGATACTCAAGAGAATGACTCTCACCTGTCATTTTTATCGCTAGCTGCTCATTTCCTCCTCCCATGGGATGCGCAACAGCATCGATCAGCATCTGGATGGTGGGCTCCATTTCCAGATCAGTGAAGTAGTAAGATGGGTCATTAAAAAGGCCCAGCCATACCTATGAGAATTAATTAAAGCTCGGATCAAAGCCACCACACGCACCCTTTGACTAAGAGGTACAGTAGAACCTCAATAATAGAGAGATTGTCCTCTTTTTGGAGGTTATTTTGTTATATACAAAGGTACTTTTAGATTTAGCCTTTGTTGAGAGGTTTGTCCTCTTTCAGAGTGTCCTTTATTGAAGGTTCCACTGTATTATAACTAACTTTAATTAATTCCTGCAATTTCTCTTCCTCGGAGTTGAAATGCTTGCCAGCTATGATTTCCAACTTCATCAAGGGCACTCCAATCAGCGTTCCAACTTCAAACCATCTGTGAGCCACTTCAAGAATGTCATGGGCCAGTTCACTTATTATCTCCTTTGTTTCATCTACATACATTTAAAAAAAAACACATCAATAGTAACAGTAAAACTTCATAAGGTCATAGGTATCGTGCTGCACAGCAATCTTACCTAAAGGTCTTTCATCTCCGTTCAGTGCAACAGTTGAAAGAGGCCTCCTCTCATACTCTGTGTGATTATTAGATACCCTTTTACGTAATAACCAAACGTCTGATAAAGGACACCCCTAAAACTTTCAACAAAGGACAATCTAAAAGTACCTTTGCATATACACATTCTATTTAATAAGGACAAACTTGATGAATTAAGGAGCAAAGGATGGGTTCCAAGTGTCCGTTATTCAGAGGTTTCACTGTGAAGTAAAGGACAAGTGGAAAGTCAGTTATCCCTTACTCAGAGGTGTATCTTATCATGCATACCATAGGCGTAGGAACCATGGGGGCTCCAGGGGCTGGAACCCCCCTTTATTTTTCCAGCAACTGGCCCCAATTTCAAAGTTTCACATACAGCTTTATTCAGTTTTCAATTTTGTGCTTTGGTGAATGGAGGAGCCCCCCTTATTCAAATCATCTTCCTATGCCTATGCATACCTTCCCACTTCATTGCAATAGTCTTAGCAGCTGCAGGATTACCGCCACCCAGGGAATCAGCCACGACATAAACGACAGACCACCAGCATGGATAAAGGTTCTCATGGTGCTCTCCTCTCTTCATCCATCCATCAAGGACATGGATCAAACCAAGGGCAGAGTTTGCTGAAAGTAGAGTCATAAATGAATGGAAGATAAGGAGTTGGGGTCGGGAAGGGCTTCTCCATTCCTGAAGCCATGACAGAGAAGGAGCCAAGTATATGGCCCTGGCTGGGAGGATGGAGAGGGAGTGGGAAAGAAAGGTGGGGAGGGGGATTCACTGAGGCAACTACATATGTGACCATTCATTGCTCTCAGGAAGGTTAGGGAATAGTTGATAGCTACATTTTGATTCATGGTCCTTGTAAGCCACTACCTACTTCTCATTCTTTATGGACAACCATCCTGAAATCTAACTGCATCTCCTCTGATTAAGAATGGAGGAATAGGAGAGAAAGGGGATTTCTCCTCATAAATTGAAAGTGTTTACCCATCACTAAGGCAGCTAGGTGACTACTGACCTGTCCTGTATCTCTTCTTGAACTGATTGGCAGTGTCAGAGGGCAGCAAGAAACCAGCAATGCTCTCCCATTTAGCACACACTTCAGAGAAGGCCTTAACTAGCGTCACAAAGTCCTTAGGTTCTGGAAAGGATAGATAGCATCATAGCTACTATGATCTCATCTCTCATCTCTGTAAAGCTTAACTAGATCCTTCCCTCTCACCCTCCCTTCCCTACACATCATTTGTTTCTTGTTTTAGCTTGTTAGCTACAAGATAAGCTCCACAAAATCTTACCAAACCTTCTGGTGGGGACATTAGGATAGTTTCTAAAAATTCTCACAGCATGGTTGGGATTCAGTCCCCTCCAATCAACACTTGCCATCGAGTCCTTACTATACTAGCTAACTACCTCTATAGATAAACATCCTGGGTTAGTCCCTGTAATTATCAATAATAAATAAATTTATTATACTATCATAACAAATCAACCACTATAATTTAATTACAGCTAGCTATAGAGTCTCTCTAATACTACTATGGTGTAGTCTTGAAGCTTCATACTTGGCTGCTCTTTCAAGCTGAACTTGAGAAGGGCATCTTCTATTCATCCACAAGCCTGTCAATACGGTATCCTGTATACAGTGGAACCTCCGATAAAGGACCCTCCAAGAAAAGGACAACCTCCCAACAATGGATGCTCTTTTTGGCCCCTTTCCTATAGGCGTTAGTACATTTTAAACCTGGCTAACCTCTTTCTACAAAGGACAAAGTGGCTGATCCCTAAGTGTACTTTGTACTCAGAGGTTTCATTGTGATTATAGAATAGGCGAATGGAATAAGTCTTTGCTCCTCTTCCTAGCATATGTGCATATGAGGCTGTGGTAACCTCTTGTCCTCACTCCTCAGTGCGTGGTTGAAACTTACCGGTCATTTTGCTTGCAGTGTCTTTGTTGCCTCCTCCCATGTCATGGGCTACAGCATCAATCAAAACTTGGATGGTGGGTGCAGGCAAGAAGTCATAGTCGTTATTATAGTAGAGAGCCACCCATTTCTAGTATGTTAGTGAATAGAGTGATTCCTGAATACTATTAACTTCTGATACTGTTGAATATGGGAAGTTACCAGATAATTATATTTTGGCAGTAAGAATTTGGTGAAGAATTGAGGAAGATTGCTAGCTAGCTATACTGGATGTGAATGTGAGGTAAAGCGGGCTAATGGGGTAATACCGAACAGTTCAAATATTTATTTTCAAGACTCTTCAAACTTGTGAAAGATATACATATTCTACTGATAATATCTTTGAGCTCAAAAGTCACAACGTTTGCATCTTTCAGAATTGCCCCACAGTTTGGAATTACCCCCCTAGACTATATATTATTTTATTGTTTACAGGGGTCTGAATAGAAAGGTGGTTTATCTCACTTCTATCACTGCCATCATTCTGTCCTTCATCTCATCCTCTTCACCAATGGGCTCCAGGGTGGACAAGGGCAGTCCAAGAACCACACCAATCTCAAACCACTTGTTAGCAACATCCTTAAGGTACTCAACATACAAGTGTTTGATCACTCCTCTCATTTTTTCTGGGCTAAGCTCACCTGATAAAGAATATTAGTATGAGTGAAATGATGCATTAACAGTGAATTCTCCACACACTTGTCCCTTGCCTTGTAGAGAGAGGTTGTCCTCTTTTTAAGGTACTTTTAGACTTTTTTTTGAGAGAGGTTTGTAAGCTTTATCGGATTGTATTCATATTCACTTTTTATCTTTGTATTGATGTATCTAGCTATCCCAACTCTTTGACTAAATTCGAGACAACCCTCTTACATATTAGGTTAGTAGATATTGGGGGAGGGGGGAATGACAGAATACTCGAAAATATAGTCACCTCACTCTCATCAACAGCAAGGACCACACAATAAAGATGTAGCTAGTTGACTAGACCTTATCATTTCCTGTGAAGAGGTTTCAAATAGATAGAAGAACTGACCAGAAAATTATATAGGAATAATTCCTCTAAGGTTTTCAGATAGGTAAGTAGCTAGGACCAATTGGTCCTCAAGGTTGGAATAATTAGCTAGCTACCTGCTAGAATCAATACTGGTCCTGCTTTTATGATGCTATTGATAAAGATACTCACTCAATTGTGTGCCGTCTCCCTTCTTAGCCATCTCACATAGATCATTTGCTTCATATTCTTCAAGAGAGTTACACATTTAATTATCACATTAAATTTACTTTTTAATTTCAGCTATATTGTTAATACATTCATACTTTCCCAATTTTTTGCTATTTCACGAGCAGCTGCAGGGTTACCCCCTCCTATGTCATCCGCTACGATGTAAACAATGGACCACCAGCATGGGTAGAGCTTCTCGTTTCCTGAACCACTCAGCCACTTGTCCATCACATAAATCAGTCCTTTAACTGAGCCCTCTATAGAGAAAGAGAAAGAGAAGAAGAGCTTAGTGACATAACTTGTGACCAATCAGATCCTCTGAAAAGTGTGTTTTAGATCTCATAAAGCACACTTAAATATTTAGTGCACACTTGAGGAACCGTGCTGTAGGCTAGGGCTAGGCTAGGACTAGGATTCTGTAAGGACGAACTGGAATTTGATTGGTCACAAGTCATGTGATCAGCACTAAAATGTTTACTAGCTCCATGTGTTTTAATGCATAGTGCACTCGAATGATGCTATAATGGTCTCGGTGATGTAATCCACTTGCCTTGGCGCGCGCTCATGCATTACATTCACCTCGAGCATTATAGCATCGAGGTGAATGTAATGTGGAAGAAGAGGAAGGCATAGCTTAGACAAGAAGAAACATTTTATAGGAAAGGACAGCTAACACGAAGAAACAACTTTTACTACTAATGAAATAATGATAAGAAATGAGTACATAAAGACTGTTAAACAATTGATAATGAAGTTTTTTCTCCACTACAGCTACCAATTGAGGACCTTCCTTATAAAACACATCACTCTGTATTTTAACAGTTATTTTCTGAAGCCTGATAGTAATTTTCTGAGGCACTACAGTAGCTAACTTAAGCTTACTCTTGAATCTCTTTCCCAATCCATTCAGTGTTGCACTGGGGAGCTCAATGCAGTCTCCAATCCCTTGCCAGCTAGGATACACAGATGACAGAGACTTCACGAGGAGTCTGAGGTGCTTCTTGGGTTCTGTGTGCAGTATTTATTTAAAGTTCAGTAAATGGCCTATCTTGCACCTTGCCAGCAAGCAATTCTTACCGAACTTAGCGGTGGGAACTCTATAATCAGTGAATATTATTTCAGAAGCGTTGGAAGTCAAGCCCCTCTCTCTAGCACTGGCCATTTTACCAGCCAGCTAGCTTGGGGCCGAGTAGTCGAACGGGGAATCCCGCAAATGCTCGCGCATGCGTATAGTGTTGAACACTCGCGCATGCGCGGAGTGAAAACGACATTACTCACATCGCCTGATATTAGCCTCATACGATTCCCCACTATGCATGCAGAGCATGATGCATCAAAATCGTATTATAATAGTATAAACCAGAATAGGCATTGCCCTGAACTAGCTATGCTGCTTGGTAAGAAATTAGCCTTAAGTTAGTGTTAAAATTATCAGAAAATCAAGTTCTACTCATTCATTTTTTTTCTTTCCTCTCCCTCCAAATATATCTTCTCCATAGACTCTGTCCTTCTTCCTCAAGGTGCCATGGAGACGGTCAAATAGATTCATGTTGAACCCAAAGTTGCAGTGGAAGTATCTGAAGTTTGTATTGAGTAATCATTGATAATGGTGGGCTTATGTAGCATTAAATTAATGTAGGCTAGATAAGGGTATTATATGAAACAGTGAGGTATTATGGGGAACACTCTCTTGGAATCCGTTTTCTACACTAGCCCTAGCCCCAGCCCTAAATAATGAAAGTATTCCATAATACCCCACTCTTTCATAATACCCCACTGATAACTACAGTGGAAGCTCTCATTTTTAGACCATGAGATGTGTCCTGTTTATGTAGTGCTCTTTTGTTGTTGTTGTTGTTGTTGTTGTTGTTACTGCTGCTGCTGCTGCTGCTGCTGCCGTGCCTCCAACCTGTGAACTTTGATTTCAGTACCATTTTCAGTACTTTCAGCATTAATTTTTATACAGTATAGCCAGTAAGTTTATTTTCGGTCAAATTTCAATCTGATGAATCAGTATGGTTGGAGGCTCTGTTGTTTGGCTCCCACTGCATGAGCTGCAGTACCTACAAGCTACTTATACTCAGTAACATATCCCACCACTGCATATTGTATTGTGTGGAGGGGGGCAAGTGTACTATTGAAAAGGGGGCGGTAGAATTTTTCTCTCACCTGTGATGATCATCATGGAACATGGTATGTGGTTGCCAGGGAAACCAAGAGTCCATTTTGATGCCTGAGTGGTCCATGAGTCCGAAGTAGTAGATATAAACGACCTCCACCACGTAGACCATAGCATGGATGGGAAATAGGAACAGGGGAATGATGGTCGCACCATCCAGGAAAATGAGATCTATGGGGCTCATGGCGATTGCTGAGTAAGCAGTTGGAGAGTGGTACCTGTAGTCACATGAAAGTCATGTGATTATAAAATTAGTCAATGCATAGCTAATACAATAAATAATGAGCTGCAATCATTGGAATAATTATACAAGCATCAAAGCATCCTTTTAGATTTCCATAAACAGTGTCTAACTACAGCTTACATGAGTAATGTAGGTGAGTGGGTATTAAGCAAAAAGTCACATTGTTTGTTTGTTTGTTTACACATATACCTGTGGTGGTGTTTGTGGAACATCTTGTAGAACCATGGGAAGTGGAACATGGTGTGGATATAATAGGCCGTAGCTTCCAGCCACAGAAAGAGTAATACAATGGAAAGAAAGAAGTAGGGATAGCCATACTCGTCCACCCGAAAGTACATGGTGGTGTAGTTCCCACTTTTAATCCAGCATGTGAGAAAACCAGAGACTCCTATGGGGAATAGTAGAAAAATTCAGAAACTCTTGGAAGAACAGTATTGCTACCCCAATCCTCTCTCCCTCCCCTCCCCTCAGGTTTCCCCTCAGGTTTCCCCTCCCACCCTTTCCTCTGGTCCCCACCCCCTCCTCCACCCATAACCACACCCAGCCCCTCCAATGTCAGTCTTTTCCTCTTCTTCTTCTTCTTCTTATTGAGGAAACCCTTTGCCAAATTGCTTTTGGGAGGAACTTTAAAACCTTACCATCATTCTGGGTTGAACTGCAAACTCACCTCCTGCCAAGCACATATTCACCGTCCCCACCACAATCTCGTGCCTTTCGTTCGACTGTGTGAGAAAACGATGAGGTTGACATTTCCACTTCTCTGGCTCTCCTCTCTTTAAGACGTAGAAATACACTTGAAGAAACCCGCACAAGATGTGGTAAGTAAGTTGGGAGGACAGCATGCCAATTGCAATATGGTAGAGCAAGTCTGGGAGATTGAATCTGTTGGGGAGCTGAAAAGAGTCGGGCAGAATCGTCTCCCTTTTAGTGATGTTGACCTCCGATATGATGGTGTCATTCTTATTGGTATAGGAAGTTGAGTTTGCAGTAAGGTTGGCAGGACTCGATGTCATGAATGAAGCTGCATAGGTCTTGTATGTAAGGTGTGTGAAAAGCATTATGTCACCTGGAAAAGACATGATGTATAAGTCCTATGGTCTTAATGGAGAGATGGTCTTGAATAGGAACATGGTGGAATGGCCTTAACAGAGGAATAGGTGCTGTTGGGACATGGTGGAGTGGCCTTAATAGAGAGGTGGTCTCTTTAGGAACTGGAAAGGTGGAGTGACCTTAATAGAGAGGTGGTCTACACATGCATACACTTCTATATTCAAAATCTCATATTAGGGACATTTTCCACTAATAACAAATTGAATCTCTGAAAAGCAGACACCGTCTCTATTCAGTAAAAGTACTGGTCCCAAAATGTCCACTACAGCCTTAATACTGAGTGAGGTGGTCTCTTTGTCAACAAGTAGTGTGATTAGACGACACTAATCACTCTACTAGCTTTACCATCAAGTTCTTAGTGCTTGCCTGCAATATCTATTTACCACCTTGAATGAAAAGTGTGGTAGGCTATATCACCCTTTACACTATCCCTTAATTCTCTTTGTGATAAGAGATCTTGATGTCGGCTCAAGGCTGAACCGGCTAATGACCTTTTGTTGTGATCGTGAATTTTAATTACGTGCACTGAGCATGAGCAAATAACATTCACGATTCAAGTCATGTGACCTGATACAAGTCATGTGACCTGATATAGCTATATGGCCAGTGCTAGTGATTGACCTCTTTTTCTCCATAACCATTGCCACCCATTGTGGCAATGGTTTTGGCCGTTAGTGGCAATGGTTAGCCAGTTAGCGAGATCAAATGAACTGATAAGCTTTTGCTGAATGTATACATCAAAGCCACTTCTTCATGCAAAACAATAGCACAAAACATTAAATTTTTAATAGCAGCTAGCTGGCTAGCTGTTTAACATTGACTAGTTTCTGTTCCTGCTTTGAGCCAACCAGCTAACTGTCCTTAAATATAAGCTAAAAATTTAATCCTGCACAATACTGCACATGCAGGTATGTCAATATGAGGCTTAAGACCAGACCCCTGGCTTTTAAATGTACCATTGTAAAACTGGTAGCTATAGTTGCATATCCCATCTAGTTCATATTTCAAACTCTGGATATTCATAAGTGAGCCTATATTAACTGTCTCTTTACCTCTCAGTGCACATGCCAGTATTGCCACCACTCCAGTCAGGAGGACAATGCTGAGATGTTGCATGTAGATCTGATAGTTCTTAAAAATCCCACAAAGTTTCCCTCCAAGGGCAAAAGGCAGGAATGGAAGCTTAGTAGACTTGCTCTCTTTCTGTGAAGTAGTACAGGAGGATTCTGCAGTAGCAATGGAGGTTCTCGACACCTTCTTATCAACTGTATCATGTCCCATCTTTCTTGAGCTCTTTGAGACTGTTTCTATCTTTCTTGACTGGAATGGCTGTGGGTATAAACTTTACTCAGCTTAGCAGAGTTGTTACACAACTTAAATTAGACAACACTACAGCCTCATACAATAGCTATAATACTACACAATAATACTAAACATGGGAGTGGTCAGGCTAAGAATGTGTCTTTTTGTATTGGGCAGCAACTACAATAGCTAAAGATATTCATAGTGGTCTCTATACATGACTAATTAGCTCTGCAGGTGTATATTAGCCACTAATGCAGTACATGATATAGTTACATGCTTAGCTATTATGCATTCACCTTGCCCTTGATCATTCACTATAACTGCTATAACTTTCTCTATTTTTAACCAAATTTCAAATTTCAAACACCAGCAGAGAGAGTGGATAATCAGCTCTCTGTTGATGCATTAAACGTTAAGAAATAGCAGTTATAGTGAATGATCAAGGGGCAAGGTGAATGTAAATAGACTTGAATGGTGACAGCTGATAATATAAATTTCTGGCACCTATACTATATGCATGGAAGTAGCTATAGCTAATTCCTAACTGACTTTTTTTTTTTTTCCCCCTCAGGTACTCCGAGCTAGAGTTATTGTTTCTTACTTCACAAGAGCAATATAGCTATGTAGAAACAAACACGGCAAAAAGTCAAAGAAGAAAGTGTTGTTCTGCATCATGATCAAGCACCTAATCCTCACTCCAATTGAAGTGTCTGGAATTACTTAATTCTTGGAGCACGGAATTTCATCAATGCAATAAGAGAGAATTTGTCATGATAACTAATATCTTGTGAATTATGTCAATATGTATGATGTCAGACCGAAGCAAATCTTGATCAGACATTTGACCTTTTGACCTGGGCCTATAGCAGCTCAGGAGAAGCAATTGAGGAAAACAAGGAGGTCAGGGATTCAACTAAACCAACATTATTGCCTCCAGCACAAGTCATGCACTATAGTTATGTAGCAGGAATCTACCCAAACCATCCTTGACAGTAATTTATAGCCAAACACAATTTTATTAGCTAGCTGGGGCCACATGGAGGAAAATAAATGCCAGTTCTGTTGAGAATTGATCTATAGAGGCCAGTATCTTCATTGTGTTAGCTCTCTTTCAAATATTTTTGCACTCCTAATGCATTGGCATAAGTGGATTTCTCCTTTAAGAAGTTTATGGTATCCTTCAAACGAGAGTTCACATAGATTTTCTGTTTTTCAGTGAAGTGTTTAAATGGTTTTTCTGGAGCTCTCCTGCAAAAATTAACAACAAAGTACAAAGTACATACAGTGAATATGGATCACACAGTTTCACACCTCTTGAAAACCACAAAATCTTCCCGTAACTTCTCTCCAACTTCAGATCTATTGAACTTGAAGCCAATAAAGTGTAAAATTCTCGAGATCTGCTTCACTTTGTCTTCTTTGAGATTATCATACCTGCAAGGAACAGTCTTATCATTGAGCTGCTCTTACCAGAGAGAGAGAGAGAGAGAGAGAGAGAGAGAGAGAGAGAGAGAGAGAGAGAGAGAGAGAGAGAGAGAGAGAGAGAGAGAGAGATTACTTACTTGACAATGAGCAGTTTATAATCACCATTGGCTGCATCTGACACTGACTGGATGATCAGGTGTTTCCAGGAATTGGAGTTGGCATAAACATAGCGATTCCACAAGGCATTTTCGCCTAGAATTTTTATAATTCGAGTTAGCTACATAGTTTGAGTGAGGGTAGAGCTAGATATCTAATTTGAATATTAACGATTATTTAGCTAGCATCAAAACAATCAATACTTCTAGGTATCAAGGTGAAGTAGATGTAAAATCAACTTTAGTAACTAGCTAGTTGTAAGATGCAAAACAAGAGGCATTATGTAATGTTAGCTAATTACTATTACCAAAAGATTTGCTCTCAGAGAATGCTGAGGTGTGATTCATCCTCTTTGAGGATCGTCTGTTCCACTCAGAGACCAGTGCTTCGAATGGGTTCCTCACAATCAGCACCACTGACTTGAACTACGCATGAGAAAAGACATGCACAATAGTGAAGGTTAAGAGTGTGCTCCGCTGTATACAGAGGTGGAGGGGTTCCACTGTATACAGAGGTGTCTCCATTTCAGGGGGTCGGAATAGAGGGGTTCCTCTGTATACAGAGGTGTCTCCATTTCAGGGGGTTGGAATAGAGGGGTTCCACTGTATACAGAGTGGTGTCTCTGTTGGTTAGTTCAAGCATGGAGGAGGGATTGGACTAAAGGGACATACCAGGTGGGTGTTAACTTTCTTTTGAGCGTTCAAGTGATGGTGCATCTTCACTGCCAGGACTGCCCCACTGAACACACCTTCCCCCACCATTCCTTGCTTCATCAAGGAGAAGTCATGAAACACAGAGCCTATAGAAGAAGACAAGAATCCAAGCAGTTTACTAGACATTACAAGCAGTTTACAAGAAGTTCTTGTACGTAATAGCTACTACTGACACAGTGGACTCTCAATCATGTCAAGAATAGAATGTGTCCCACTTAAAGGTATAGCTACTGTCCTTTTTTCTAACTGCTATTACAGCCATGCCACTAACCTGTGCATATTCCAGTGGCTTTTTCCAGTAGTCCTCTGACCCACGTGTTTCCTGAGCCTGGGAAACTGATAAGTGCCACTGGAGATCTGTTGGAAGCATTCATGAAGCGACAGTTTGCCTTTTCACACACACTGCAGTAGTAGTGAACAGTGATATTTATGTGGAACCTCAGTATAGCTAATACTAAAGGGATTAGCCATTTTGTCTTTGTAGAGAGGTTGTCTCTCTTTAGAGGTTAAAAATGTAGGACCTAGCTATGTAGGAGGTAGAAAATGTTTGGAAAGTGAATATCTGGAGTCTTGAAGGTTCTCCTATGTACGTAGAGAGGTTGTCCTCTCTTAGGAACATTAGCTAGGACCCTTCCTCAATCCCTCCAAAAAGTGTCCTCATGAGAAGTTCCACTGCATACATGTGGTAGCTAAAAACTCTGTCCATAGTTACCAGCTGTCAGCATGTATGGAAATCTCAACTGGTTATAATTCATTTAGAGAGGATAATATGCATGGGAAAGTGAACCTTGAAGTTATTTCTATTGTGTCTCGTTTATCAGGAGATCCCACCGTATTAGCTATGATTTAGCTGGCTATATACAGTGTTCATCTTACTTCCTGTACACTTGCCAAGCTCTCAGATCACTCTGACTCAAGTAATAACGTCCAATTTTACCACTGTTGTAGGAAGAAGAAGAAGAAGAAGAAGAAGAAGAAGAAACTCAAGTAGATAGACTGATTAAATACTAAATACCCTGTACCTGCATTTCTCTCTACTAAATGTATCCTCTGTCCTCAAAGCATGTTTCGATGGGCTGCACGTTGTGTCATCTAGATGACAACTGTGATAGAGTGACTCTATTGTAACAGAATTAGCAGTATAATCTTGGATACATCAAGATTCACACCTATACCTGAAAAACTTGAGGTGATGAAGAAAATTACCACCATTGAAGAGAAAGTGATGAGTATACCTGTCAACCAAACTACTCAATGATAACACATAGCTAACTCATATCACTTGCTATCAGAAAGACATGCACAAACTTAATAGCTATATGTACAAGCTCAGCAAGCCATTGGTACTAGCTAACAAACTTACAAAAACAGTTCTTTAAGGTAGATCTAGCAACCATCACCAAGAATGAATCACTAGCTAGCTATAGTAGGCTATGTCAAGTAGACTTTGATTTAAATAGCCAACCTAGCCTCTATTTTCAAATGTCACTCATACAGAATTAGAACTAGCTGTAGGTACATGTGGCTGGAACAGTCATTATCTGCTGGTAGCTAGCTAACTAGATAGAACTGAATAACTATTAATAGTTACATTAGCTATGATTTCTCTAGCTACATTGGCTGACTAGTATTATATGGAACCACCTGGTGGTTGGCTAGCTATAGCCGCAAGCCATACCAAGACAAAACCATGCCTCGAGTGTTTGCCAGTATCCAGGAAGTCTCAGAATCCTATAAAAATAAAATTCCATAGATGCTCATCTGCTACTAGCTAGCTATAGTGTATAACGAAAGCATAGCTTTAGAACAGCTGTAGCATTATAATAGCTATAGCAACTGTTGCATGAAATGTTTGAGAGGTCAGAAGGTCCAATTTTTCCAGAGATGTTGTACAATACATTACGCACATACTATATAGCTAGTTTTCTTTTAATAACTGAAAGGATCATGTGGAGAACTGATGACTGAATTAAAGGATTACAGCTGTATTATAATGAAAATTGATGGCCATGACATCACTCTTTGTCATGTATGAGTTGCGGTTGGGTGTAAGTATCTCTCAATGCCAAATGTTTGACCTGTGTGTGCCTTGAGATAAGTCAGAGATTTCGATATCGAATTCAGGATCAAACGTTTCTGCGTGGCTGTGAAGTGTTCAAACTCCAGCTTGTGTTTCCTGTAAGGAAGAGGAAAGAGAAGAGGAAGTTATCGCAGATGTTTTTTCCCCTAACTGACCTTTTGAATGTGCTAAAGTCTTTAACTAAATTCTCCTTCACTTTGCTTTCTGAATATGGCACTCCTAGAAAGTCAAGGATCTTCTTTACCTCACCAAATGCACTTGTCTTCAAGTCTTCAAACCTGAAGGAAGTGTTTAGAATTACGATGGATCCTCCAAACCTCTCAACTATGGACTATCTTTTGCATATACACTCTACACAAAATAACCTCCAAAAGAGGACAACCTCTCTACAAAGGATGAAAAACTTGGTCCTGAGGTTTGTCCATTATTCAGAGGTTTATTTATTATTACTTCAAAATGTGAAGGGGATGTCCCTCTCTTGTTGCTGGGATGACCCAAGTTCTGAAGAATAAGTTCCAAGCAGCAAGACGATGTTGGATAAAGCTACTCCACGGAGGGTAATCCCCTGTGATTATATATAATGAATACATGCATTATGTTTCATGATGTAAGGAGGAGGAAGGGAGGGAGGGAGGAGGAAAGGGAGGGAGGAAGAGGAAAGGGAGGGAGGGGGGGAGGGGAGGGAGGAGGAAAGGGAGGGAGGGAGGGAGGGAGGAGGAAAGGGAGGGTCCCAGGGAGAGAGGAGGAGGGAGGGATGAGAAGAAGGGAGGAAGAGAGAGAGGAGAAGAAGGGAGGGAGGAGGGGGAGGAGGAAGGGATGGGAGGGAGAGAGGAGGAGGGAGGGAAAGAAGGGAGGGCTGGAGGGAGAGAGGAGGAGGAAGGATCAGTGGGAGAGGAGGGAAGAGAAGGAGAGGGATGGCAGTATAGAGAAAAAGGAGAGGGGAGGAGGAGGAGGAGGAGGGTAGAATAAAAAAGGAGGAGGAAGGGAGAAAGAAGAAGCAACAGAAGGAGGTACATACCAAAAAAACTTGAGTTGACTACACCAACATGTATTGAGTGTTGCTGATAGGTTTTCTTGCTCAAGTGACGATGCCATTCTGACACCAAGGCTCCAAAGGGACTGCGAATAAGGAAAACAGCTGCCCCAAAATATGGCACCTTTTGGAACTGAGATAGAGTAGAAATGGTTGGGCAATAACTACAATGGAATAATGGATACATGTCCTCTTTTGGAGGTTATTTTGTGGAGAGTGTGGGTACTATTGGATTGAGAGGTTTGTCCTCTTTCAGAGTGTCCTTTATCAGAGATTAGTTCTGGAACACACGCTTACTGAAGTGACTGGCTTGTTTCTGGCAGTCCATAGCACTTTCCTGTGGTAGTGTGTCTTGACGACTAGGACAGATCCACCCTGAACCTTCTCACCATTGAAACCGGCAGCCCTGATGTCAGCATCACAATAGACAGCACCTAATGACAAATAAAAAGAGAGCTGTTCTAGATTATGAATATTATCTGTTATTGGGAAACTGCACAACTGTTACTCATGGATTGAACATGTAACACACACACTGTCACTCATTGAACACATGAAGTACAACAGCCACCTTATGAAAACAACTGGAACACTCACGGAACATGTCTGTTTTACCATGCTTGTTCCAAGTGTTAGTGTTAGTAATTATTACAGAGGAACCCCTGAGTAAAGGACCGATCAGCCATTTTATCCTTTGCAGAGAGGTTGTCCAGTACTAATGCTGTGGGAAAGGGGGCCCCAAAAAGAGCATCATCCTTTTTCTTGTTGGGAGGTTGTCCATTTTTCTTGGAGGGTGGTTCTATAACAGTTATTCTGTTATTCCATGTGTTACAGTTGTTCCATGTGTTGTTAGCTATGATGAGTGATTCCCAAATAAATACAAGATTACCATGTCATGCATATTACATTTTTACATGAAGAAAATTCATCAGTACACACCTACAATCATCATACATTATACGAAGTCTAGAACTATGATTTAGCTACCTGTGCATATTCCAGTGGCCTGTTCCAAGAGTCCCCGAAGCCATGTGTTCCCCGAACCAGGAAAGCTGACGAGTGCCACCGGAGCTCTCCCTCTCCCGTCCATGAAGTGACACTCGCCCTGCTTCAAGGACTTCTTACCGTGACCCTTCTTTAACGAATTATTCAGTTTCACTCTGAAAGCACAGCAGAAAACCTCTTCAAAGCAAATGTGACTTATGTTGCTAGCTAGCTAGGGCTAGGGCTAGGGCTAGGGCTAGGGCTAGCTAGCTGGTTCAAACTTACACGGCTCTTGATGTACAGTATTTGTAGTTGATTATATCTGGTCCCTGCAAGAACTCTGAACATAAACTGTCCCTGTGATGAAGGAATACATACAAGTAGCCAATAGGATCATTAAATAATGACCATCCATACACGGTGGAACTTCTAGTGAACTCTATAATATATTTAGCCCATTTTTGAAGGAACCAAACCATACTGCTTTTAAACCTCTAAAGAGTGGAAAACTTCTCTATTATATTTAGGAATAAAAATAGCTGGTCCCTCTAGCTACATTGTATCACCATTGATATCACATCAAGGGTTTAGGAAAATCAGAAAGTACAACAACAGCTCTGATGATCTGTCATTACGCCCCCCACACACAATTATTGATGTCTGACCATCCCAGAGTGATTTTGAACTATTGTTGTTGGCTACGTATGGAGCACGTGTGTGATCTTAATGTACTGCTCAATTATCAATTAGCAGTACTCTATGAGGCCTGGCCTCCATGGGGGCCCATATTCCTACGTATGCCTATGACAGATAGCAGGAATTGTGCAGTGCCTAGCTTAGCAGTCAGTGCCCCTACAATCAAGGATGATAGCTTCCATTTACCTACAAGTGTAGCTGCCTACTCTAGCTGGTGGAAAGGAAGTGGAGAAAAAAGGATAGTCTTCAATTATAAATCGCTGGATCTTCTTTTCCATCTTCTTAGACCATGAAGAGTTGATGGGAAACTAGTGAGTGAGTGAGAGAGAGAGAGAGGGAGAGAAAGAAGACGTATGGCTAATGATACATATTGAGTGTAGCTACTAGCATCTCACAGATATGTGATTCTTGATTTTTTGGGGAGATATGGTCTTTTTATCATTATCCAACAGAGTGTCCATTTGATCTTCCTCCTCTTCTTCCGCTTCTTCTTTGAGTGGATCCTTGTTACCACCATACTCCGCACTACTCTTTCGTTTAGATTCATGTTCAGAAATCTGTCTCATACTGCTGCCATGTTGACTTTCATGATCAGATTCTTTTTCTATGTTCTGTAATAATAACCTATTCAGATAACATGAAAGAAAACAGTATGATTCCTTTACATGCATACTGATATACCTTTCAGGAAGAAGTCCACTGTTTTTTGCCATTGTAAGCTCTTCATCTTGTGTTAATCTCTTCCGCATCTCTCCTCTCTGTCTTGAACTTTGAATCAGGATGTTAACACAGATGATCAGGAACGAGATGAGTAGAAGCCACTTTGTGAGCTGAAAAACTAAGAGAAAGCATTTCTATTCGAGAGATGTGAACAGTGCAAAAATTGCTGCCAAGTTCATTACTATCATAGTAGCTAGCTAGCTAGTGCTCACAAGTCTCAGCAATTTCAGAACTGTCCAGCTGCTGAGATATTATAAGTTCATAGTAGCTATCTACAGCTGCTGAGAGACTTATCATAGTAACTAGAATGATATCCTGCTCTGAAGTCTCAGCAGTTTCAGAACTGTCCTGACAATTTGAAATTAGCTACTCCACTAACTTACGTTTTCTGAGCCTTCCTATCATCCTATCTAAAAGCATAACTGTAGACTAGCCTGTTACATTTCCTACTGTAGGTAACTGTAGCTAGGTATAGCTTGGAGATAATGGTATGTGTCACCACATCTCTCCACCTTAAAGGCTGATAAACCCATACTAGTGCTGTACCAGTTGTAAGGTAAATTCAATTTTAGCTAACCATGTTACCGGGTGGTCCAGTCAAAGTCATGCTGAAGGCAGTTCTAAATCTTCTTAATCATTTAACTTTGGAGTGCATATTTACGCATGCGCAGAAAGTATGGGGTGTGGCCGAATTTTGATGTAAGAAATGACTGTACAGTGATGTGTGAGAATATATGACTATAATTATAATGATGGTGAGATTAAAACTGATGTCTGTCCTGTGCAGTTCAAGTATGAGAGATGTCAACTCATGTGAACATCACATGACATGTATATGAGTTGCTATAACAGTGGCATGGAGTCACATGAAGTCACCCAATGCTGAACGCTGCTTTGGATGACACATGTAGCACTTCCCTCGTCCTGCTAATCCATAGAAGTGACTCCCACACTTGCGACAATGGACCTCTCTGTAGTCACCTATGTGAGTACATATCAAAGAGCAGCATCAGAACTCTCAACACTTTGGGTAAAACCCTGTAATTACACTCATCAATGCACATTACCGTTATATAGCAAATATTTTGGGTAATTACACTCACCAATGCACATTCCAAAGCCAGGACAGGCCTTGCAGTGGTTGTGGAACTTGCCACAATCAAAGGACGGGTTTCCTTCACAAATGTTAGTCACGTAGATGCCAGCACAATCCTCTCCAGGACAACGAAATGTGGCAGATTCTCCACCCTATGATAAAAAATTGTACTAATTATGAATTTTTCTTGTGGTTCATGTGTCAGAGAACACCCTTAATCTCCTAGACCTTCAACTCTAAAACCTGAAATAGGAAAGGTCCTACTGATGCATGCCAAAGTGAACCTTAAAAACATAAACCCGACACTAGTGGCCTTACAAAAACTTACATCCTCATAGTCCATGCCACCATAGTCAGGTTGGTAAAGAATGTCTTTAATAGTACACTCCAAATCAGAATCACACTCAGTCAGACAATTGCCTCTAGCTATGACCTGAAATGAATGTGGAGCAAGCAATACATCCAAGGACATCATGAAGAGAGAAACTGCAACATTAGGACATTACGAAAGAACGCAATTGGGTGGGTCATCAGTGCTATCCTATTGTACTCACGAGACAAAATTTCTCAGCCAACTCTCTAGTGTGGAACTATGGATCTAATATCTCACCTGATCCAAACCAAATTTCTTCTCTGGGTCATCCTCTGGCTTTAGGAGTTTGACATAGCCATTGAGAATCCCAGCCTTGAGGCACATAGACACATTGGAGACGTTTGTCACTCCATGAGCTTTCAAAATAGCATTCACACCCTGAACCGTCATTTTCTTGGCTGTAGTGGGAGTCCTGAAATAAACAAGACAACTTCAAAAATGCTTAGCTATCGTGTATCATTCTTACCTTGCAGCTGGTTTAGCACCAGTTCGGGGTTTCTTAACAGCTGCATATCCATCCACACCTACCTTCTGCTTATTCTTAGACCCTGAAAACAACCAGTGAATACCTAGTTTAACTACTGCTCTATTTTGCAGCCTACAAAAAGCTAGAAACAGTCTGGCAAATAACACTTACCACCAATGGAGCTTACTAGAATACAATTTGAGCTTACCTTTTGGCCTGCCTCTGGCTCTTTTGGTTGGTAGAGAGGCGCCAGCACCAACTACTTCAGGTTCTGCTGAAGCAGTAGCAGGCTCAAGTGTGGTGTTATTTTCAACAGATACAGAAGTTATGGTGAGTTCAGGTGCTGTAGCCATTATCTTGGAGAGAGAAATACAGTCAAAGAAGAGTTTTTTAGCCAGCTATAATTCTGGAAAGAGGACAGAAGCAGCTGCTTTCTTGCCACGTGCTCATGGCGCGCGCTAGCTAGCTAGGAAAAAATGGCGCGTTAAGTCGCGCATGCGTCCTTCTATTGAACTTGAACTTGATAACATTCATATCATGTACATGTAGAGGTTCTGTTCTTTTTATGATATTTGTCAACAGCGTCTCTGACTTCCCCACGACAGATGCAGCAGACGTAGGTAGACTTATCCTCCTTGGAGAGCTCCTTATACCTCTCCTCGCTAATACCATCACATTCTGGAAGAAAACGAGCAGTTTAATATTGGCAGACAATGGAACCTCCAATAATGGGACCCAGCCTTTTGTCCTTTGTAGAGAGGTTGCCCTCTTTTGGAAGTTATTTTGTATAGAGTGTATATACAAAGGTAGGCATGCACTTTAGTGTCTTTAAGTAGAGGCTCAATTGTATATTCAAGTTACCTGTATGAATCCAGCGGTCACATGAGTCACAGCAGACCATGGGACTGTCTGTCTCGTCATCATGGTAAACTTTCAGGCAAATTGGACAGAAAAATCCCTTACGAAAGTAGGCCGAGCACTCGTGACACAAGGTGTGTATGAACTTTCCCTTGTGATACTGCACAAAAAGAGAAAGTAAGTACAGTGGAACCTCCAAATAAAGGATACACTGCAGGACAGGCATTTTATCCCTTGTAGAAAAAATGTCCTCTCTTCAGAGTTGTACATTATTCAAGGACTCTCTTAAAGAGGACAAACCTCTCAACAATCTCTACAAAGGATGTTTGCCATAACTTCTGCATTACCTCATGTTTCCATCTCACTTCTGCTGAATCAGCTCTCCCCCCGGGACCACTTGGTGTGATGCAACCACAACTCGCACAACTACTGCAGATTTTGCACGACCACTGACCTGAGCAAGAGAAGAAAGAGTGATACTGAATGTGGAATCCCTGAAATGCTAAAGATATTTCTATGTCCCATTGTATACGTATATCAATTCATATCCTGATAAGGCAGTTCCAAACTAATCACTTGTTTAACGGATTTTTTTCTCCTTTCTTATAGGCAGGCAGGACGAAATAAACTTAAACATAAACTACCTCAGTATACTATGCATCATGTTTATATGGTCATGTGTTCTAGTATACAGAGAAACAAGAGTATACTGGGATCTAGTATACAAAGATGATCGGCAGTATATTGAGAATATACAAGTTTAAATTTATTTCAATTCTGTCAAAATAGGGCAGGGAAATCCGTTAAACAAGTAATTTATTTTGAACTGCCTAATAATAAAACATACATAGCTGTGAGAATATCTATATACGAGGAAATCTCTGAATAATGGGCACATTCGGGACCCATCTTTTAGTCCTTTGTAGAGAGGTTGTCTTCTTTTTGGAGGTTATTTTGTATGAAGTGTATATACAAAGGTACTTTTAGATTGTCCTTTGTTGAGAGGTTTGTCCTCTGTCCTTCAGAGTCACTGACTTCTTACCTGAAGGTATCTCAGTGAGACCAACACAGAAGGAGTGGTACCCTCTATCGCACTCATCACAGCACATCATCTTGTCCTCGTTGTCTGGGTTACTGCATAGCTGGCAAGTCTTGCAGTCCAGACACTGCCAAGGGTAGCTCCGTAAGATGGTAAGTCCCTTCTTGTTCAGATCATAACAGGAAGGATGGACTGCAAAATATCAGCTATTGAGTGCTTCAATCTGATGCATGTATACTAAGAAAGTTGTGTGTATGCAGCATACTGATCTCCAGTTCAGGACAATACATCAACTTTAGAGATGGTGGCTCTTTAGAGAGGCCAATATAGGAGATTGGAATAGGTGCTGTTTGGGACATGCTGGAGTGGCCTTAATAGAGAGGTAGTCTCTTTAGGGAGGTTGAAATGGTTGAAATAGGTGCTGTTTGGGACATGGTGGAGTGGCCTTAATAGAGAGGTGGTCTCTTTAGGGAGGTTGAAATAGGTGCTGTTGGGACATGGTTGAGTGGCCTTAATAGAGAGGTGGTCTCTTTAGGGAGGCTGAAATAGCTGGAATAGGTGCTGTTGGGACATGGTGGAGTGGCCTTAATAGAGAGGTGGTCTCTTTAGAGAGGTTGAAATAGCTTATCTCTTTAGGGAGGCTGAAATAGCTGGAATAGATACATAGTGGATGGTACTTACTTGAGCCGTTACAAATGGAACACGTGATCATGTCTTCAGGATGACCCAACTTGTTACACGAACGTCCTTTAAAACAAACTCTGCAAAGAGAGGACTGAAAAGATGATTATTAATTAAAGGAGTTACCTCATTATAGGACTGAACCAACCTTTATCGTCTGTTTTACTTTTGTGTCAATGGATGCAGATGGCATTTCCTTAGCAACAGCAGGTGAGCTGGGCACAATCTTGACACCACTGCTACCCACAACTGTGACGTCTACTTTACTTCCATTATTGGTTCCAATCCCTAAAGATGCATTTTTAGATTCCAAACTGACACTTTCATTGGCATTGACTCCTCCGACATGTGGTTTTAGAGAGTTTTTGGCAGCTGAAGCAGATTGAAGTGACTTTGACAGTATTGCAGAGAGAATAGAACTGGAGAGAGAGATGTTTGGTTTTGGAAGTGATGTTGATGGACTGGAACTGGATCCCGATACAGAACGAGAAAACAGTGATCTGAGAATGGAATTTGAGATTAAGTCTGTAGAAGACGTGGAATCGGAAGTGATTTGTTGCTCAGGTACCTAGGAAATAAAATCATGGTGAACTTTACACTTGTGGGACCAGAAATGTCCTAATACAAAGCTAGATGTCCTAATATAAAGCTAGGTGTCCTAATACAAAGCTAGATGTCCTAATACAAAGCTAGGTGTCCTAATACAAAGCTAAGTGTCCTAATACAAAGCTGGGTGTCCTAATACAAAGCTAGAACAAAAGGTCTTAGGTGTCCTATTACAAATAGGACACCTTGTTTTAATATGAAGCTAGGTGTCCTAATACGAATCCAGGTGTCCTAATACAAATCTAAGTGTCCTAATACAACTAGATGTCCTAATACAACCTTTTTGATTATTGTAGATGCATCCACGACTGTGTTGAGTGGCAGCTTGTTCAGCTCAGTAGCAGAGTACTGCCTCACTTGGTCACTGTACTGACCGGGAAGGAGGGCCACTGGGTAACGAGAGAGACGTGGGGAGGGAAGCACCACAGGAGGTCTTCTTGGGACATGGACCAACTGCACTCGGGTATGCAAAAACAAACAAGCAAACATGATACAATAGTCAATAAAGGTACATTGTATATATATAGGCTTAAGTGGAGAGATTATTTTGTGAGCAATTGTATTAGCAGATCAACTGACATTCGTTTGATTGTCCATATATTCCTTCCTCACACTGCGACGGATTTCTGCCAACTGAGAATTATAACTGACCACACCCCTCAATGCTGCATCTGTGATATCACTGGCAATCACCATAGACTCTGCCTATAATGCAAAAAAGGCTACTAATAATGCACATCAGTGTGACTAGCAGCCACTTGGTTCCACTGTGCAAAAGGGTCACCTCTGTATACACAGCAGTTCAGTCCCAAGCAAGCTAGCTAGGGTGACCATTATAACTCTGTATAGCAGTCACTTTATTGTTCAGTCCCAAGGGTGACCTTTATAACATGGTTTCCACTATGTAAAAGGGCCACCACTGTAATAGCAGTCACTTTGTTGTTCAGTCCCAAGGGTGACCTTTATAACATGATTTCCACTATGTAAGAGGGCCACCTCTGTAATAGCAGTCACTTTGTTGTTCAGTCCCAAGGGTGACCTTTATAACATGGTTTCCACTGTGCAAAAGGGCCACCTCTGCAATAGCAGTCACATTCAGTCCCAAGGGTGACCTTTATAACAAGATTCACTCACCTGCATCGCCACTCGTTTGGATTCCATTCCTTTTCTTCTCAGGGTGGCTTGGAATTCCCTCTCCTGTAGGATGGCCTGGTACTCCTCATACTTGCGGGGATACTCCTCAGCCATCAGTTCCAATACTTCCTCACTCCGCAGAGCAACCAGCCCTGAGGCAATAATAATATCATCACATGATGCCATGCATAACACTCTGTAATATTCTCTGCATGTAACCTCTAAGTGTGGACACTTTAAGGATCAGTGATAAGTGTCCTGTATTAAGGAGGTGTCCTCAATTCAGGGGTGAATTAATACCTAGAGAGGAACCTCTAAGTGTGGACACTTTAGGGACCAGTATTAAGTGTCCTGATAAGTGTCCTGATTAAGGAGGTGTCCTAGAGTGGAACCTCTAAGTGTGGACACTTTAGGGACCAGTGATAAGTGTCCTGATAAAGGAGGTGTTCTAGAGTGGAACCTCTAAGTGTGGACACTTTTGGGACTTGTCGTCCTGATTAGAGAGGTGTCCTTAATTTAGGGGTGAATTAATTAATATATTACAGAGGGATATACCGAAACGTGTCAGGTTCAGAGTCCACATTTAGGAATTTTGATAAAAGGCAATGGTCAAATTGACTGGACAAAGGGGGGAGGGGATAAGACAGAAGAGTCTGGTGTTAGGCTGCTATTGTGAGCACCCTAACAAGATCTATCAGCTAGATAAACTACTATACCTTACCCATATTACTTTGCATTTCTGTGACAACCCCTCTACCCAACAGATACTTCCGCTCATCAATATCCATGTTTCGCCGATACAAATCTATGTAAGGAAGGCATAATGACATACTGGCATTGAATACTACTCTGCATTAGTAATTACTGACCAGGATACTTCCTCTGTATTCCCCGGATATCCAAGAATTCCTTGACCTGTTCCTGTAGCATGTAAAAATCGGCTCCATCATTGCCTAAGGGCCACTGATACTCAAAAAGTTTAGAAGCAGGGAAATAGTCTGTTTTCAGTCTCTTCTCCTCATTGGTGATTTCTTCCTCAGCTAAACTGCTGTCAACACTGCAGGAACGACTTCGCTTACTTCTTGATGAAGAATTCTATGATATGAAAAAATGAAAGAATGTTGACTAGACTCCAGGTATCTTGCAAAACTACAGGGGCGCTTTAATTAGAATAGTGATAAAAATTTAATTATCTACCTCATTCTTATTTCTTTCCATGGTCAGAATTATCAGTCACTTGCACTAGATATCATCAGTGAAATAAAATAAACTGTTAATTACTAGTCGAGCAACAGTGGTCATCTCTATAGCACTTGGACTTCAAGTCTAGTCTTGGTACATATTATGGTAAGGGTCGCCTCTACGCGCATGGGTTGGTAAGGGTCGCCGCTGCGCCAGACTCGATTCTACATACAGTAGCTGTAGCTGTACAGACAGCAATTATTTAACAATTATTATTGTGATTATTGTACATATTAAATGTGAAGCACACAAAATTAATGTAAAAAAAAATTTCCAACACTATCTGTAAATATATTAGTGGTTTGTGTAAAGGAATCAAGTAGTTGTGAGGAATAGTGAGAGGATAATCCTTGTAATTAGTGGTAAGGGTGTGGAGGGTGGCCACTGCTGCCTCCCCCAAATTGTGATGGATGAGAGGGAGTGTTCTCGTGGGTGGGGTTAGGGGAGGTGGAGCCTGTGGATCGATCCCTACCATCAGAGGGGTATGGCTTGTAGGACCCGTCGGGACGCGAGTATTGGGATTGGGATCGAGATGGGGGGACTGGTGTAGGCCTGATGAAAAGAAAAGAACACACTTACACAATTATTATAGCAAGTCTCTCTCTACATCATGATTCATGCACTAATTCAGACCAATTACAATACAAAATATTTAAAGGTGTTATCATGTAATGAGATGGTGAAGGAGGATTGAAGAAAAACTGGCAACCCACTTGGGTTGCCAGTTTTTCTTCAATCCTCCTTCACCATCTCATTACATGATAACACCTTTAAACATGCCTAGATGAGAGATAACCATCATTTGTGAATACAAAATATATTGAGAATATCCAGTAGGTTTACAAGAATATACAGAGAGAATATCCAGTAGGTTTACAAGTATATCCAGTAGGTTTACAAGAAAATACAAACATTTTGATTTTGTTATTATCCTTACCCAAAGACTGGTTGTTGAGCTCCTGACATTGGGTGGTATGTCCCTATCGGCATCCCTCCCCTGGGAGCAACTGAGGGAGACACCATGGGCACAGGATGGTACCCCGTACTGGACATATAGCGACTCCCGCTCATATCAACCCCCCTACCTCCATATGGGGGAGGACCATGCACACCCCCAATGTTGCTGGTGCTTCGTGGGGCACTGCTAATAGGCTGAGTCATGGATGGAGACGGGTGATAGTGACTTGTCATCGGTCCCATAGATGCAGTAGGAACTCTATTCATAGGCATACCTGGTGGGTGAATAAAAAATGCACACTAGTGTTACTGTCCTGGATATAGAGGGTGTCCCTTAATACAGAGAGTCCACAGTGAGAGGTTCCACTGGGACTAGAACAAGTGTCCTGGATATAGAGGGTGTCCTTAATACAGAGAGTCCACAGTGAGAGGTTCCACTGTGTTAGTATGGGACTAGAACAAAGTGTCCTGGATATAGAGGGTGTCCCTTAATATAGAGAGTCCACAGTGAGAGGTTCCACTGTGTTAGCATTATATGGGACTAGAACAAGTTAAATTTAATTTAGTTCATATTACTTGTATTAGGTGGTCCGAATGACTGGTTCACTGGACAAGTGTGCCGACTTGGGGTGGTGGGGACCGTCCCCATGGGAGTCGGGGGGTTCTGGCTGGAAGAGTGGGGGAGGGGCTTTTCCCCTCTCTGCCCCCCACTCCTGGGGTAAGATGGCATCGGACTGTTGGAGCGATGGCTGCAGGAAAAATTCACATGTCATAGCATGCATGCTACATGCATGTCCTACGAATGCCACAAGCTACATGCATGTCCTATAAATGTCACATGCTAGCATGCTACATAATTACTGCATCCATTAAGATCACACCTCCTACCTTGAGTTGGGTGGCAACTGCGGCTGTTGGTGAAGGTTCAGAGCTACTGGTTTTTGCTGTGGAGGGACGTTACTCGGAGCCTGAGGCTTGTCTGGGACATTTCTGCTCATCAAGGTTTGCTGCAAGGGGAAAGGCATTGTAATCTTTTTTGAAGGTGAAAAGTTAAAATATTCTCTTTATCTTTTTTTGTTTTGTTTTTTGTTTTTTTTCCTTTGGTCTCATGAAAACATGATACGGGGAGACCACACCAGCTAGATAAGCTATTAATAATGAAGGGGGTGGCCCCAACACCAAAGCCTACTGGTTAGCCTACCTTTGCAGCAGTTGAAGGATTGAAATTAGTGCTGACTCCAGCATTTGGGGTATCAGCCACTGCATCAATGTTAAGCCCGGAAGTGTTTCCAATGAGAGAAGGGGCACCGCCTGTTCGGAATGTGAGGGGAAAAGAGCTCGTGGGGTTCTATAAGATAAGAGGATACAAATGTTATATTATTCTGTTTTATGCAATGAAATTATTTACATATGATATGCTTGGGTACAAAGTACAGCACCATAGTTACTAGTGGAAGCTCCTGTAATTACTCAAAGCTGTAGTTGTCGCCCATCACCATTAATAAATTACTGGATACAAAGGGCACATTACATCTCTCTCTCTCTCTCCTCCCACCCCCAAGGAAGCAACATAGGATCCACCTCTGATGCATGATTAACTTACAACTCTGCTATATTTCAATTGGCTGATCGTGTTGTTCATCTCAAACAGTTTGACTTTCAACTCTCTTATCTCGTTCTCCGCAACTTCTTTGTCATCCTGCACCTCATGCATCTAAAAATACAAGATTAAAAACTAAGTTCAGAGCTCAAGTGATGCATACAGTGGAACATCTGTAATATAATATAGTGCATGTATTTCTATTAGACTGCTTCCCAGCCCTTCCTCTCTCACTAGATATCAAAGGAAAAAAATTAACATTTTTCTTTATTGAGAGGCTATCTAATAGTGAGAAAGGAACAAGGCTGTATTTCTCCGAGTTAAAATGCTTACACGTGACGTCACATCTGACATTTCACTCTCTTTTTGTTTGAGTTTGTTTTGGAGTTGGGTGGCTTGACTGTCGGCCATCATATACTTCAGGTTCGATTCTTCTAGCTCTATTCTTATTGAGCTCAGATCTATGTCCTTGCTTCTTAATTCTCTTGAGTAGTCTTCAACCTAGAGAGAGAGAGAGAGAGAGAGAGAGAGAGAGAGAGATATATTGAAACCGCTTTGCTCCTTTTGATGAAAATCCAATCAAACCTGTTTGTCCATGGTCTTCTGTAGTTCCAACAGCTCCTTCTGTAGGCGCTCCACGATGTCATTTCCCCCCGAGTTTCCGTCTCGTGCCCTGTCCAACTCAGACTTGAGGGACTCTATCTGTGAGCTAAGCTCGTCACGATCAGACAGAACGGTGGCATAGAGATGTGTTAGTTCTTCAACCTTATCTTGAAGTTTTTCTGGAGGGGAGGGAGAGATATAAAACCTGAGTCAAACCAAAGCTATTACTCTTACCTTTCTCAAGAGATATCTTCTTTGCATTTCCTTCGAGCTGGTTAATTTTGTCGAGATATTCGGCCTTTTCTTTTCGCTCTTGCTCGAGAGTGGACTGCTTCTCCTGAAGCATTTTCTTTAGGTGGCTAATCTCCTCCTTAGTGACATAAGGTGTTGCGTCCATTCCCACTGGACCTGGGTCTTCAGTCTAATCACAATAATAATAATAATAATAATAATAATACATTTAATCACCAGGAATCTCCTCATAGTGATGTGATCCATACATATACATGCATACATACAAACATACATACATAACAATCATACATGCACCCTAACAAAAACAAACTATTTCAAAATATCCTGTTTGATAACAAGAAAAAGGAAACACAATCAACCAGATCTGACAATATCTGAATAATCCCCAGCATTTGCCAACTTCCTTGCTTTCATACTCAACAAGTTGAACACTTTCCTGCTAAAACGATGTGTTTATAAGGAAGAAAGCCTTCAAATAAAACCTTCCGGGAATAAAGAAGTGTTTATTCATTGTGCTAGTAGAATTAGAAGCATGTAAACAATGAGATAGGCAAATGATGTAATAAGCTATCATATTACCAACTATCATATTGCCACAGAGGGAATTAGGCCCTGAGATATAATTAAACGTGATGATGATTAAATCCATGGAGTGAAGCTAGAATGGCCCAGTGTGTTTATTATCAGTATACTATTAGTGTACTAGTATCAGTATACTGAATTTGGCTGTGGCTATTCCCTCAACGGAAAAAAAAAAGAAGAAGAAGAAGAAAAAGATGATTAGAAGTCGCTAATACAGTCCAATATATCACATGAAGCTCTCCTACTATTTCTACTGCAGATGCTACATTGTGGACAAGACTAAAGGGCCGCCTTAAAATCAACCCACAACTAGCTGCACACACACACATGACAATAACAAAGTGATAACACTAGATTATAATCAACAACAAAAGATGGAAAAAAAATCCCTTCAAATCAAGTTGAAAATCAACTTCAAATGCTCTCACTGGTTAGCTACCATATTTGGTCATCTGAAGGCATAGTTTAGATGCACACACTTGATTGCCTAGTCCAGTCCCCTTGGCAGTGTTATTGTAACTATGGTATTTGAAACTGATGCACAAAGATTACTTAGCCTTTTCTTTGTCAATGTTTATAGTGCAAATCTTCGCTATGTACTGCCCCCCTGAGGTTTGGAATTAAGACTGTTCTGTCCATCTTGGCTTAAAATGGTGTATTCATGAGAAGTTCAGGCAGTATTTACTAGTGTCCTGGATATAGAGAGGTACAGAGAGTCCACAGTGAGAGGTTCCACTGTGTTAGTATGGGATTAGAACCAGTGTCCTGGATATAGAGGGTGTCCCTTAATACAGAGAGTCCACAGTGAGAGGTTCCACTGTGTTAGTATGGGACTAGAACAAGTGTCCTGGATATAGAGGGTGTCCTTAATACAGAGAGTCCACAGTGAGAGGTTCCACTGTGTTAGTATGGGATTAGAACCAGTGTCCTGGATATAGAGGGTGTCCTTAATACAGAGAGTCCACAGTGAGAGGTTCCACTGTGTTAGTATGGGACTAGAACCAGTGTCCTGGATATAGAGGGTGTCCCTTAATACAGAGAGTCCACGGTGAGAGGTTCCACTGTGTTAGTATGGGACTAGAACAAGTGTCCTGGATATAGAGGGTGTCCTTAATACAGAGAGTCCACAGTGAGAGGTTCCAGAGAGTCCATAGTGAAAGGTTCCACTGTGTTAGTATGGGACTAGAACGAGTGTCCTGGATATAGAGGGTGTCCCTTAGTACAGAGAGTCCTAATCAACCAAAAGATTCCACCCCAGCATTAGCACAGGACCAGAACAAACATTTACATTCTATTCCCATGCCCAAGAGCAAATCCACCCCCAATAGATGATTAGAAGCCAGCCAGTGCAGCTGCATGCTAATAACATGATATAAACAGTAGACAATCCCCACACAAAAACCATATACAGCTCATTGGCAGAGGGATAAAGATATCCACACAAAAACACAAAAGGAAATTTCCCCTTTCCTTGACTTGCATGCTATGTTCATGGAGATATCCATTGGCTAATTTGAGAGGTCACAGGTGTTAAGCGTAAACATGTCTGTGGGGAATTCACCTCAACACCATTCAATATAAACAATGCATTAGTGATACAATACTTAAACTTCCTGCATATTTGTATGGAATTGAACACTAATTCTCGGAAGTATATGGCTTTTGAAACGCATAGTAATTGTACCGCCTAATAATCCCACACTTAAATTTCAGATGGTATATAAAGAAGTTAATATACATAGCAGGAATTATATGCCTGGTGAGGGGCAGTACCTCAACAAGGGTAACATGAATTGTCAAGGTAACTTTGAATAATGGCACCAGTAGTAAACATGTAAAAAGATCTCTTTTCCCCTATCCGCTCCCCCTGTGACTCCATTAATATCCAGGAGTCTCTACAAATATATCATATTCTCCCTCCCTCCCTCCCCCTAATTAAGAGTAACCCAACCTAAGAGTAACCTAACCCTTCCAATTTACCTCACTGATTGGACGTCCACTGGAGCTGCTGATTTCAGAGTCACCACTCCCTGACTTCGTGACCTCCTTGCCCCCATCGACCTCACTCTGCATGGAATTCAACTTCTTCTGGAGTTCAGACACCTGTTGACTCAACAAGCTGCAAAATCTGTCTTTAACCTAATGAAAAAATATATGATGAATTTATTAATTAAGATCTATTTGCACTCAGTTCATCATTTGCTATAATCAATCCTCGACCAAATTTCACATTTAAAATACCAGCAGAGAGTTATCACCCACACTCTACCAGCTGATTTTTGAAACTTAATTTAGAATTGATCGAGTTATAGCAGTTATAATGAATGATCAAACGATAAGTGAAGGCTAATATTGAAAAGGGGAAATTATGAAGCCAACTTGCTGAAGCCAGTTCAAGGCGTGTTGCATAGCAACCATCTAATCACTGCCTAATTTCTACATTGTCATCGATTTTTGATTAATCTTCTTGTACACAACCATCTTCATAACAAAGTATGAATATCAAAGAAAATGCACCCTTGGGATTAGTGCAACAGGAAAAATAATGACCTTTGAGACTGGCTGTATCAGGAATACTGTGGACAGGACACTCTGAAAGAGGATGAACCTCTTAACCAAAAGGTGTCAGTGTATATATACACTCTATATAAAATAACCTCCTAAAGAGGACAACCTCTCAAGTGTGTCTATTATTTGGAGGTTCTACATCAGTAGTGGTCCAGAGATGGTGGCATCGCACAGAATAGACTTAATGGACACGGGGAACTGTACTAACTTAGGGGACGCCTCTCCATCACATGGAATTCCAAAGAAGTTATCCCTTTTAAAAACGTACCGCTGCCATCTGCTGCATCTTTATCAATTGTCTCTTTAGAGGACCTGTATCAGTCACACTGGCCGGGAGGGACATCCCTCCCCCCTCTAACGCACTCTCCTCCTCTCCGCTAGAAGTGAGCTCCATGATCTGATTACGAAGCGTGTCTATCTCCTTCTTCTGCTGCTCGATAAACTCTTCCAGCTGGGTAGTTTTCTACATCAGAAAAAAAAAAGAAAAAAATAGAGTATATATTACGCAAGTGTGAAGTGGTCAGAAAGATCAAAAGTCCCTCTAGGACCATATTGTAAAGTATCTCATCCCTCTAGGACCATATTGTAAAGTATCTCAAGGGTTAAAGTCCCTCTAGGACCATATTGTAAAGTATCTCAAGGGTTAAAGTCCCTCTAGGACCATATTGTAAAGTATCTCAAGGGTTAAAGTCCCTCTAGGACCATATTGTAAAGTATCTCAAGGGTTAAAGTCCCTCTAGGACCATATTGTAAAGTATCTCAAGGGTTAAAGTCCCTCTAGGACCATATTGTAAGGTATCTCAAGGGTTAAAGTCATATTGTAAGGTATCTCAAGGGTTAAAGTCCCTCTAAGACCATATTGTAAGGTATCTCAAGGGTTAAAGTCCCTCTAGGACCATATTGTAAGGTATCTCAAGGGTTAAAGTCCCTCTAGGACCATATTGTAAGGGTTAAAGTATGTGAAAAAGGCCACCTCAATCCAAATTGGCTTTAGTTTTCTCCCTATGGTTTTTATTTTTTGAGGAAATAAATTATAATCACAAAAAATCAAAATTCCCATTTCCTCCTTAAAAGTAGTGGTACCAGAGAAAGCAAGCAGTGATAATTATTGGATAAACAGTAGCTTAACTGACAGCTGTGATAATTTACTGAGGCTGGGAGGTTATGTCCCTTGTGGGTTTGTTTGGGTCAAAAAAATTAAATTCATGGGTCTTCAGGAACGGATGGTTTGTATTGCCTACAACCTTCACTTTCAGAGTGTAAGTAGTAACCATGGCATTTTGGGGGTATCCAAGAGCAGGCTGGTCACGTACAAACTTTGACCTCTTAGATAACTGTTAGTATAAAAAGTGGAATGCATTCCCTCATCTTGAAATACCTCAAGGTGGGTATCAATTCTGAACTAAGTGAAATTTTCATTTGGGGGGGGGGGGGGGGGGGGGGGGGCAGGTATTTCCTTTTCATGTTAATTCAAGTAGAACATGTTATTGCTACACTTAATTAACTCTCAAGCTTTGATGCAAAGGGAGGGGGAAGCTACTTACTGGGTTTTCCCCAGGCTTTAATCCCACTTATTACAGACTCATTAACCTCCAGGCTTTTAGTAGTTCTTGGGCTGCTGGAGACTAAATGTTGACAGGATCCCAACATCCATTAGGATGAGCATATTAAAGGATACCACTGTTATGTAGTGCAAACCATACACATGATAATGCAACATCTACTCTTTCTCTCTTACCACTGCTTCCAAATAACCAGTCGATCCCTTCTTCTGTAAACTATTAACAGTCTTCTTCAGTTCTGAATTCTCCTGCATCAGAGTTTCCAAAATTTGCCGGGAAGGTCCCGGTATGAACGGGGACTGCCCGGGCTTTGCGCTGGGGATGCTACTGTTCTTTTGCGACTTGATCTGCCTTTCGAAATTGGCACATCTGTTTTCCAAACGCACCACAGAGACTTCTAGTCTCTTATTCCTCTCTTTCAAAACTGTGACCAACTCGTTCCGATCTTGCAACAAACGTGCAAGCTCATTCACTCCGAGAATTCGCAGCTGTAATTGATGGTTTTCCTCTCTCAGCTTCTGACATTGATAGTCCAACTCCTCAACAGTCATGTCTGACTTGTTCTGAAAGATGAAAGAGGGAAGCTCGCTCAGCGGATAAGCAGGGGCCTTCTCCATATCGGTCATTTCTGACGTTCTCTCTCTTTTTTAGAGTTTATACAGTGGGTGATTTTTTTTTCCTGAAAAAAAATATTTCAGCTTTGAAATTGAAGGTAGCTATTTTTGTTTTTGGTGAAGCTAGAAAAAGAAAGAGAAACAAAACTCGTCACGACATACCTTCATTATAATCATCATTAACTACATACACATGTAAGAGTTCAAGCAATTCCAGCTTCTTTACAGTCAGCACTGTACTGTTGCCAAGAAGCCAAAAGTATGTAAACAATGGAGTTGCATATCCTTATCATATCCTCCCCAAGAGAGGATATTGAGATAAATCTCAGACATAACCTTTCTCTTGGATCATTCCCTAACACAGAGCCAGTATGCTGCCTGTACAGCCATTGGGGCTATAAATGAAATCACAATAGGAACAGTACCCTGCCTACTACGCTATTAGTCAATGGTCTGAAATCACAACAAAATTAGAGCTGAATGATAATTTTTCAAGAAAATATTTTGCTAGGTAGATGTTGGCCATCACCTACACAGCGAAAAATCTACAACTTGTAACAGGTCTGGACTGCCCCACATACCAGTTATAACCTGTACACTGTAACAGGTCGAAGTCTGTAACAGGTCTGTATTTTTGGACTGTATCAGACCTGTTGACCCACCAACTGCCTACAGATCAAAAATTAGTATACCAGAATGTAGTAGATTTTTCGCTGTGTAGGCTACTTATTGCCCCTAGTCATACAGCTTACAGCTAACGAACAAGTGATTCAGGCCCTCTTGATCCTAGCCATTACAGGTTGTTGAATAACCCTAGACCTAATGATAGACTTGTTACAATGCCCCCACAGCTTAAAGTTATGCAGGCTGTCTTATCAATGACCTATTGTCTACTCACTAGTAATTGTGTACTTACACTTACCGTTGGTTATACAATAGCGATGATTCAGCAGCTACTGTAGATTGATAGCTTGAATCCTGAGAATTCGAATGGCGAAGCTGGGATATCGCACGATATTATATCCACCAGCAAGTGCTGACTAGTTCTGACTTCACCCAGGTGGTAAGATATGATATATCCAGCTAACAAACGAATAACGCAAGCACTTACAGTCTTAGGCAGAGATGATAAAATCCAGTTCAGGGGAGGCCCAACAGATGATCTTCGCCTCGCTTTTCCTCACAGGGATAATAAATGTCTGAGGTCACTTGCCGCTACGACCAAATACTGTCTATGACCTCAGACTCCCGTACTTCCCCTGGTTCCCACGCTTTCAAATAACACCATTCATAGAAGAGGGCCAAATTTAGTCACTGACTTGTAAGCTAAGCTTGATTTATACGAGTGACTCAAGTGTTCAGTAAGACTCCGATCTTATTTCAGCTATTAGTTTTTGGCTGTAAACCTACTGTACTATACTAGACCACCTGCCCTTTAATACATCACACACTTTCAACTTTGCACGCTGCCGTCTAGCTAATTTCCCGGGGGTCCCCCAGCTAGCTAGCTAGAATTAGATCATGCATCGAGCGCGCACGCGCGAACGCGCGCGCTTACCCGGTACGCGGTACCGGTACCGTACCCATGCGCAGAATAGTGCCGAGTCAGCAAATAATAATAATTATCAAAAAACGATTTTTTATGTTTTGAAGCTAGAAATATGAGCTTATCGGAGTATCCAGTCAATATGATAGGGTTGTAGTAGTTCTACTACATCATACTTCCCATATGGAGAACAATGACTCTATTAAGAAATAGTTGCTAGCAAAAGATGAAGCTGTATTTAAAATTTCTTCTTTCTCTTATCATCACATCTACAGTTGTCTTGTTATTAACTGTGAACCATTTATCTGGCAGCAAGGGACTTGGGGAAAGACTTGGATCTATGAACATCAAATCAGATGCGATCTTATTTCTACGTAAGTATCCAGATGGAGCCACGTCTTTCAGGAAATCAAAATCCAATATCCCTTCACTTGGTGTAAATTTCCGCTCAAAGGAACACTTAAATGGCATCTCTGGAGCAAATTTTAATGAAACCAAAAAACGGCCTCTTATTCACACCAGTGGCAGTATCCCTGGCATCAAGATTGGAAGCCTTAGAGCAAGTCATAGTATGGGTGTATCGAAACAGAAGAGAAAGGGTATCCTTATTGATTCTACTTCCCACTCCTGTAAGGATGCTCTGTGCACAGAATATTTATCTGACTTTGAAAGGAAATCATTCCTCAACTGTCAGAAGAATGCTACAAGAAGACTTGAGAAGATGCTGAATATAAGCAGGAACAGAAGTAATTCTTCTCTGACTCCATCTAATGTAGTAGCAGAGGAATCTTATGGAGGTGTTTTGGCTTCTGGGGGTTGTAGATTCATGAATGGGAAAGGTGTGTATCTCCCTGACAGTGTCAAAGCATTCCTTCTGCACCAGTCCTAGTGGTAAAACAGAAATTTACGCTTTCATGGTCTCCCCACATTCAATAGCTGTACTTCCATTTCAGGGTGTTGGAATTGAGGGGTTCCAGGTGTCTCCATTTCAGGGGGTTTGAATAGAGGGGTTCCACTGTATACAGAGGTGTCTCCATTTCAGGGGGGTTGGAATAGAGGATTCAGAGGTGTTCCATATCAGGGGAGAGGGGGCTCCACTGTATACACAGGTGTTTCCATTTCAGGAGGGAGATGTCTTTTCATGGGGGTTCCAATGTACTGTAGTAATAAATTCTTTCTGTACAGGAAGAGGTCCAGTGGGTTTGGTTAGTTTTCCAGGCTCAGGAAACACATGGGTCAGGGGACTGTTACAGCAAGCCACTGGAATATGCACAGGTAAAAAATGAGCAGGTTTGGTGACTAGTTAATGTGTGTGTGTTGTATGAGACGTAAGTATCCTGTGCTACGATAGTATCAGTGATTTTGTGGAGTCAAGGGATATCAATATCTAACATTTAATAGCATTATAGCTAGTAGTAGTTTGGACGCACTTGGGACCCAGCCTTTCATCGAGAAGTTGTCCTCTTTTGGAGGTTATTTTGTATTTAGTGTGGATACAAAGGTACGTTTAGATTGTCCATTGTCGAGAGGTTTGCCTTTGCCTTATACAGGAAGAATCCTTTTTACATTGCAATGATTCTGGAGTTATTGTATTTGCATTCACTTGTTCCCTTGATCATTCACTATATCTCCTTTAACTTTCTCAATTCTTGACCACACCCACTCTATGAGTTGTTTTTTTTGCTTTTTTTTTTTTTGTTTTTTTTTTTTGTTTTTTTTGTTTATTGTTTTTAATTAGTTGGTTAAGAATTGAGAAAGCTATGACAATAAAATCAAGGTTTTGGAGTTTAGTGTTAGTGTAGGAGGACTATTCATGACCATTGTGTGTTGGTTTTGTGGATATACTTAATGGTTGGAAGCAGCTGAAGCATTTATAAGATTGCCAAGTGTAACCTTGTACCACAATGTGGCAAGCCGCTTGTATGGGGAACATCATGCTCAACATTCTTGGAACCAAATATCAAAGCCTTGAAAGGTTGAAAGGTTGGCAGGTTGCTTTTTGAAGTGAAATGAACTCTTGTATTTAAAACATACACTTCTAGAGATTTCAGTGTAGAAGAATTTTCCCCTCTAATTGACCTCTTTGACCCTCTTGGGTTGACAGGTTGCTTTTGAAGTGTGAACTCTGGTTTCATTGTAGTCGAGTTTTCCCAAAGCCTGCCACTGCAAGAAAGTATGGCACTTGTTATGTCATTTCTTGATATTTTTTTTTTTTGGTCCATTTTCCTTCATTGTGTTCCATTCTTTATTTTCCATTCCACTCCTCACAAATTGATAGTCTCAATGTTTATGATTTCTATTCCACTTCCACTGTTTGTATTCCAGTTCCAACTGTTTGTCAGTGCATTCCATTTGTTATCATTCCCCCCTCCGTTCTTTATAATACATTTCCATTCCAGTTCTACTACTTGTATACATTCCTTCCACATTCCCATTCCAGTTCCACTGTTTGAGTACATTCCCATTCCAGTTCCACTGTTTGTGTATAATATTATTCCAGGTGCAGTGTACTGTGATGCTTCCTTGCGTCTGGGGGGGATGGACGGTGAGGGTATCCAAGGCACCTCTGTGCTCATCATCAAGTCCCACTCCTCGAAACCAACATGGAGTGCCAAATTGAATCACACAGAATTTGGTGGATGGAAAGTGAGTGATGTAATTATTGTATTCAACTATGAGGCCACAATGTAATTAACTACAACACTCCATTCAAACCTCCCAACAAAGGACAATCTAAAAGTACCTTTGTATATACACTCCATACAAAATAACCTCCAAAAGAGGACAACCTCTCTACAAAGGACAATCTAAAAGTACCTTCGCTACACGAAATAACCTCCAAAAAGAGGACCCAACACTTGCAAGTGTGTCCATTATTCTGTGGTTCCACTGTACACATGATATGCCATAGAAGACTCTGGCTCTCTTCCTCATCAACGAACCATTAAAATTAATCTTGTTCAGAGCCCAAAGAGTAATAGCCATTGAGATTTTGTTGTATGTTCACTAAAATAGGAAAGGATTTTATTTGACTCTGTGATTTTCATCATCCGGAACCCATTCCACGCTTTGGTATCAGAATGGAACCGTGTACTTTCCACCAAACGATACAGCCGTGGGAATCAGATGGGAATGTCCCATGTGGAGCAGCACGGGAAGGAGCACTTTGGCTGGAACAGGAACTGGACACGATTCATCAGGTCCAGGCTCAAGAAGTGGGAAAAGCAGTTTAACTGGATCATAAATTGTCCTAAAGATCGTCGGATTTTCGTCATCAGATATGAAGATCTCAGGAGGAATGTATTCCATGAGGTGCAAAGGATGCTTGCCTTCTTGCAGTATTATGATTATTCACGTAAGATTTGAGGTGTAGCTTAAGATTAGAGGGTGTGGTTTATAATTAGAAGGTGTGGCTTAAGATTAGAGGGTGTAGTTTATAATTAGAAGGTGTGGTTTAAGATTCTGATTAGAGGTTGTGGCTTAAGATTAGAGGGTGTGGTTTAAGATTCTGATTAGAAGTTGTGGCTTAAGATTAGAGGGTGTGGTTTAAGATTCTGATTAGAGGTTGTGGCTTAAGATTAGAGGGTGTGGTTTAAGATTCTGATTAGAGGTTGTGGCTTAAGATTAGAGGGTGTGGTTTAAGATTCTGATTAGAGGTACTAGGTTGTGGCTTAAGATTAAAGGGTGTGGTTTAAGATTCTGTAGAGGTTGTGGTTTAAGATTAGAGAGGTTGTGGTTTAAGATTAGAGGGGGTATGGTTTAAGATTGAACACTTTGCTGTGGATCTAATCAAAATTTTGACAATAACCTGAATAGCAAGGCGAGAAGTCAAGTCTAGAATGGTTTTTAAAAGTTGAAATTTGGTTAAGAATTGAAAAAAAAAAAAAAAAAAAAGTTATAGGAGTGATCAAGATACAAGATAGACTTAATTATTATGAGTAGCCTGAATAGCAGACTGTTTCACAAGTTGAGTCAGTATACATGTATAGAGTGCACATCCAAGCATTACATAATATGGGAGAGGTGGCCCTCATCTGCTTGTAGATAATGGTTCTCTACAACGGTGCATGTTCTTGGTCTCAATTCATTTTAAAAGCATGCACTGTTAGAAAAGTGGTCTGTTGGCAGAAAGGTGGGTTAGTAACTACATAATCAGCTTCATTGTTAGTGACTACTCTTTTGACAATACATTCAAAACACAATAAGCTTACACACTTTTTTTTCTTTCTTTTTTCACAGACTCACAGCTATTGAGAAGGTTAAGACATGGTTTACAACAGAAGACCTTTCAGAGACCAAAGGGGCTAGAGTTTGAACACTTCACCCCCGCACAGAGGAAACTGGTAAACAAGGTCATTCAAGACGTGATACAAAAACTCTTACCCAAAGTTGGAACCGACTATCACATAGAAGAATACATCCAATCTCAAGTTGAAGACTAATTCTCATCAATTATTTTAAAATCATTAGCTGCTAGTTCAACATAAGAGAATCACTAGTTTGATAGCTATCAGCATTATGGCTACTGCACATACATAGAGTATCCCAGGTGGAAATCAAATCAAATGTTGGCATTCTTGCTCTTTATAATCATCCATTTTAATTTATATTATTATTTTTGTATTAATAAAAAAAAATCTAATTAGCTATAATATAACATCTGTGAGTCTGTGACTATTGCTACTGTGTTACCTATGGCAACTGTATGATAATAATGATGGTTTCAAAGGTGAATGATTAAAAAGATTAGTAAGTATATTGAGAACTGCATGATCCTGAAGAAAAAAAAAGAGTAGCTAACTAGCTATAGGGTAGCCCAAGAATAAGTAAGTATTCTAGTGATACTTTCCATCATTTATACTTCTCTGAAATCCGCAAAGCGATTCTCTGATCAATGACTGTCACTGCTTCTACCAATGACTGCCACGTTGGAGGAACAGTCACTCGTTTCAGCCAGAGTTTCAACATCTCACGCAAACAGTTCTGTGGCTCATCATAGCTGCACTTGATATTGGCTAGTTCATCGCTTGATATCCCCAGGAAGACGCCGAGGTTCTCCCAAGCGTGTGCAACTGGGTAGAGAATGCGAAACGCCTCACTGAGTGATGGGTTTGCCAGAGTCTGTGAGGTTAGGGTTAGGGAGAGAGGAGGAGAAGAAGTGTCACTGGTAGAAGTCTGTGACTGTGGTGGATTAGCCATGGAAGATTCAGAAACTGTATATGTATATGTAATGTAATGTAATGTAATGTAATGTAATGTAATGTAATGTAATGTAATGTAATGTAATGTAATGTAATGTAATGTAATGTAATGTATATGTAACTGTATATGTAGAGGTAAGTAATGAAGATGACTTTAGCTATATACAGTAAAGCCTCCGAATAATGGACACACTTGGGACCCAGCCCTTTTGTCCTTTGTACAGAGGTTATCTTCTTTTGGAGGTTATTTTACATAATTATAGTTACATTAGAGCCTGTCCTCCATTGTTTAAAGGTTTGTCCCCTTTTGGAGTGTCTTTTATTGCCATATTAGTAGCTAGCTCGTGATCCGGCACAGATCACAAGTGCTCTTTTTCGTTAATCATCATGTGATCATCACATGTCCTCACTTACCTGGTATAGGGACTTTGATGTTATAAGAGAGATTTGTATCCAGTCCAGAGACTCCAAGCCTAATGCTTGCCTGAGGCTGGATCACAGAGTATCGAATGGAAAGAGTCGGAGGATAGGGGTACTTTGAGATGTCCCTGTGCAACTCCTCAGGCAGATCAATATGTCTTCTCAAGATCTAAATATAAAGTCATGTGACAGTCATGTGATAGTCATGTGAAAGAAGAGTAAAGATGCAATTGAGACAGTGAAATCTCTGAATAATGGACACACTGGGGACCAAGCATTTTGTCCTTTGTAGAGAGGTTGTCCTCTTTTGGAGGTTATTTTGTATAGAGATATACACTCAGAGGTACTGTCCTTTGTTGAGAGGTTTGTCCTCTAGCTTTCAAAGTGTCCTTTGACAGAGGTTCCACTGTAGTATTTGGAATGTTACAAGCTGCTTCAACTAACAGTAGCAGGTTCAGTTTCAAAGATGATATCCCATCCTTTCCCATCCACCACACAGAGAGTAACTTCCTCTGATTCAAGCTGAACAGTGCGCTCACTCAGTTCCCAACCCTGAGCACTCTCCTTCATAACTGTTCTGTCACAATGCTGTATGCATGCATCATGATAATATGTGACAGTCTATAGTTCCATGTAGATTTATCCACTTTTTAAACTTTGGCTCCCCATAACTCATGACTACTAGTGGCCATAGTCTGGAAATTTGGTGTAGAGATAGCCTAACCATTATAGAACACATGACAGAAGTTTGGAACTAATTCATCAAAGCATATTTGAGAAATAAGCAGTATAATCAGGTATATTAAATTAATGCCCACCAACCTTCTACTATTGCAATATAAATTAAGTACCTCAGTGTACACTTCTTGGTATAAACAGACACAGAATTTCGCTAAGTGTCTGGATAAGTTCTTGTAAAGCCTCGCAGAATAGAGCGTTTCTATAACCACACACACATAATACATACATACATACATACATAGATACATACATATATACAATTGCAAATCAAATTTTATAGAAAGCTGTCATTTTTATGAATAAGCTAATACAGTGGAACCTCTGATGAAGGACACTCTGAAGGAGGACAAACCTCTCAATAAAGGACAATCTAAAAGTACCTACACTCTAACCTCCAAAAGAGGACAACCTCTTTACAAAGGATAAAAGGATGGGTCCCAAGTTGTGTCCATTATTTCTATGTTCCACTTTTTAATCATTTCATCTTTATGATTTACCGTTGCTCCTCTTAAATCCAGGAATTATTGAATCAGATTCTCGTTTTCGTTTACCCACTCTGATCAACAGAAATGCTTGAGGGCAATCTCTCCCACTTGACATCCTGGTCTGAACACTCCCTTGGGTCCTTTGATTTCTTTGAAGATGTGCATTGATTTCGACTCTCTCAAAGCTGGTGTGGAGCTGGCTGAAAGAAACACCATATCACCACAGTCTTCCTCACTCTCTAGGCGAGCGTAGTGATCTATTTTGACTGTTACGTCATTTAAAAACTCGACTTTTCTGCTGTATTTGATCATGTAAACCGGGCTTGCTGACTTGTAACCGTCTGGTAATTTGAATGGCCCGCCGATACAAGGATGAACGGACAGCGTGACACTTTCCTCTGTAGGACCGAGAGAGTTTTTAGGGATGGTTAGGTGAATTCCTGGTCCCTTAAGAGACACTTCTTTGAACGATGTTATTTCACACTCCATGGGTTCCTGATGGAATACGATTTCAGAACAAGTGCCTAAAAGTAGAGAAGAATAGTACACAATTAGCCATTCTTTAGTATATTATTGTTACTGAACCATTGGACCATTGGACTATCTTCACATCAAATTTAAGTCTACAAAGCAAGTGTGTTCTGTAATTGTTGGACTATTTGAGTTATGGAGAGCTAAAGTGTGAAGAAGTGAAAATGTACTACCTGAAAACATGCAGAGTACTTACCCATATCTTTGCCTCCTTCTTCTCTTTCTCTGCTAATTAATGATCATTTTACTCCATCATACAAAATAGAAAGAATACAAGATTGGGAAAATGAAGTGTGCAAGTGTGCTTTAATAAATAATTATTTAAGCAAAAATGGGATGATGGTCATTTTCCACGAATTATACAAAGAGTGTTCCCAACTCGACATTCTTCACCAAAAAACTTTCATAGTCATGCCAAGATAGCACTCACTGTCTAGATATGGTACAATACCTAATTGATACTCTGACAAGTGCCAGGGTGACATTTTGGGTGACATTTTGGGTACTGTAGGTGGATTAACTTAAGCTTACCTCAAAATGGCATGCTGTGTTCCTCTATGTACTCCGGGTCCCACTCTCTTGGGGGTAAATGAGGACAACGGATAATAATGAGACCTTGTACCAAAAACAGCATGCCCTCTATTTCCATCTCTCTCCCTATCTCCATACATAGGATGAGTGAATATGCCCCCAACGTTCCTATGGGGCGGTGGGATACCTAAAGCAGAACCTCTAGGAGTCACAGAATGAGGGGGAGATATTTTTTCTTTTCCTCTCTGTTCCATGTCTGGATGCATGTAAGTTGATGGTCCATACATAGGATGAGTGAATATGCCCCCAACGTTCCTATGGGGCGGTGGGATACCTAAAGCAGAACTTCTAGGAGTCACAGAATGAGGGGGAGATATTTCTTCTTTTCCTCTCTGTTCCATGTCTGGATGCATGTAAGTTGATGGTGGACTGTTGAGGGGAAATGTCAGATACATTTACATATATGTAAATTCACATGCATGTTGTGTACAGTATACTACTACATGCATAGGTACATGTACATTAATGTTATGTAATTACCACATGCATGTTATTATTATACATAGCATGTTATGAACAGCATGTTATGTAACACAGTGCATGTAGCCATACATGCATGTTATGAAACTTATGATACAGCATGTTGTACATGTAACTACCACATGCATGTTGTTAGTATATGTACAGCATGTCACATGGGAATTCACATGTACATATTACATACATGGATGAGGTTTATTATGCATTATATGACACAATACCTCATGCTTGTCACATGAATACCACATGCATGTTACATGAATACCACATGTATGTCACAGGGACTCATCTTAAAACACACCCACCCTGAGTTTGATGGTGGTAGCTGCTGAGGCTCTGGCTCTTGCAGAGGAAACTTGCTTTGACTTATGAGGCCCGGCTGGAAGGAGGGAAAGGAATGGATGACCTGATTATAATGGATGGCATGGTCCACATTGATTGTAGCAGTGTACCAAAGCACAAAAAATTTCCACACAATTCTTAACCACATGAAAATTTTGTATGTGTTGTTGTTGTTGTTGTCATCATTGTTATGGTTGTTGTTGTTGTTGTCATCATTGTTATGGTTGTTGTTGTTGTTGTTGTTGCTGCTGCTGCTGTTATTTGTACCTTGAGTTTTAGGGAGTCCACATTGGCATGTATGTATGTACCTTGATTAGAGGAGGATTTTTTTTAATGTGTACCTTGAGTCGGTTGATTGTGTTGCTCATCTCAAATTTCTTCATTTTCATCTCTTCAGTGGTAATTGATAAGTCAGCCTGTAAACCAGCAACCTAAACATGGAGGGAAAGAGAGAGGGAGGGAGAGGGAGAGAGGGAGGGAGGGAGAGAGAGGGAGAGAGAGAGGGAGGGAGAGAGAGAGAGAGGGAGGGAGGGAGAAGTAAAATGAAGTCACAGTGTAATGGGGACCTTTATTCCATTGACTTACTAGATCTGCTACCTTCAGTGATTTACCTTCAGTGATTACATACGTATATACATTACCTGAGTTTTCAACTCTGAAATTTCGATCTCTTTCTGTTCAAGTTCTTTCTTGGATTTATAATTTTGACTCTCAGCTATCATACAATTCAAGGAAGAGTCTTCCAGCTCTTTTTTCATTGAGCTCAATTCCTTTGAGTAGTCTTCAGCCTAGTGAGTGAGTGAGTGAGTGAGTGAGTGGGTGAGTGTGTGTGTGAGTGAGTGAGTGAGTGAGTGAGTGAGTGAGTGATAGCCTCGTTCCCAGGCCTTCCTCTCTCACTGGTATAGTCTCTCATGAAGAAAAGCTAAAGTATTGCGGAGACTACCAATGAGAGAGGAAGGCCTGGGGATGAGGCTAAGTGAGTGAGTGAGTGGGGAGGGAGAGAGAGATTAAAACTGTTCTGTTCCATTTCTTAAAAAATCCTATCAAACCTGTTTGTCCATGGTCTTCTGTAGTTCCAACAGCTCCTTCTGTAGACTCCCCACGTCATCTCCCCTAGAATCCACCTCACGTGCCCGGTCCAACTCAGACTTTAGAGACTTGTTTTTTGAGTGAAGATTCTCACACTGAAGTAGAGTATCAGTACGGAGTTGCACCATCTCTTCAATCTTATCTTCAAGTTCACCTGAGAGGATCAAGTTGTGAAAATGACGTACATAGAAGCTTTTAAGTTACATCAAGAGCACCTTTTTCCTTAGACAAATTCTTTATGTCTTCCTTGAGCTGATGAATCTCGCCGAGATACTTGGCCTTCATTTTAGTGCAGATATATAATACATTACAGGTCACATATCTTAATTAACAGGCCACATATCTTAATTAACAGGTCACATATCTTAATTAACAGGGTTCTCCTCATAATAATATGTGATAGTACTTGAGAAAAGTGTGCAAAACATTAAAGGCTGTTAAATGCTTGTAAAGTTTACAAGCTAGGTATACATGATATGTAAAATTCGATTGAGTATAACTTGGGAAGAAAATCTTTAGAATGATACTGATAACTCCGTTTTGAATTTTTTGCTCCATAAGACCCCTTTTCTCTCAAGTACTAATCTTAATCAACAGGGTTCTCCTTATATTGTTATGATACGATAATGATCAAAGGAACATGTGCTAGATTGATCCTTCACCCTCTCTATTCAATTAAGAGAAGACTACCTTAAATTTACCTCTATATCAACATCAGTGTCACCACTCCCTGACATCTTGACCCCAGCCACCTCACCCTGCATGGATTTCAACTTCTTCTGGAGCTCAGTCACCTGCTGACTCAGCACACTGCAAAACCTGTCCCTTACCTGATAGGATATGGGTCTAGTAGTAAATAGTAAAAGTTATGCACCTGTATGACTAACGTACTGCCATCATCTGCTGCATCTTGATCAATCGTCTCTTCAGAGGACCTGTATCAGTTACACTGCCAGGGAGGGACAATGGTCCTCCTCCTTCTCCTCCTTCTCCTCCTCCTAATGCACTCTCCTCCTCCCCACTGGAAGTGAGCTCCATGATCTGACTACGTAGTGTGTCTATCTCCTTCTTCTGCTGCTCGATAAACTCTTCCAGCTGGGTGGTTTTCTACATCAGGAAAAGTAAGGTCATTACCATGGAGATAAAGATCAAAAAGGGTTGTTATACATACCTCCATAAAAGGCTAACACAGGTTAAAGGTCAGCACAGGGGTTAAAGGTGAATATAGCTAGCAAAAGTAACTAACTAAGCCATTTCCCCCTCTCTTACAACTGCTTCCAAATAACCGGTCAATCCCTTCTTCTGTAAATTATTAATAGCCTTCTTCAGTTCTGAGTTCTCCTGCATCAAAGTTTCCAAAATTTTCCGGGAAGGTCCCGGGATGAACGGGGACTGCTCAGGCCTTGTACTACTAGTACTACCACTCCTTAGTGATTCAATCAGCCTTTCCAAACGCACAACAGAGGCTTCAAGTTGTCTATTCTTCTCTTTCAGAACAAAGACCGACTCATTTTGGTCTTGCAGCAAACGTGAAAGCTCATTCACTCCAACGTTTCGCTGTCGAAGTTGCTGCTGAAGTCGCTGGTTCTCCTCCCTCAGTCTTTGGCATTGAGAGCTCAAGTCCTCCTCATTAGTCAACCCAGAATCCTCCTCACCCGGGGAAGTCATCAGGAAACTGTATGACACACCACACAACTAAGAAACAGCCTTTCTGTATCAGTCACCCTGAGGGATAAAAATACATGTTTACTAACGATAATTGATAGTGAAGAGGCTGTGGTTTATGGGTCTTATGATATCCACCGGATCACAAAGTATAGTTTGTCCCTGGACATTGCATCAGTGTGCATTTTGATCAGTACTTCTTGTCCTGACTAATTGGCCGTCATAAGCTCTGCTCTAGTTATGTAAACTGCTAGTGCCGGCAATGTATTTAAGAGATTATAAAATGTTTGTAATAGAGGAATGGACTAATAATTATCTACATAAGTGAAATAGGGGGACACTATCCCAATTATTTTACATCAGGAATCCAAGGTCATAGGTAGAAGTGGATGGGGGGAGGGGGGCACACACAAGACTATCAAAGATCAGCATTGCTAAGCATACATATCCCTCTGGAATATGAATCAACAAGATATCTCTCAAAATCGCCAAATAAAAAATGTAACCAGATTAGGCCTTATCTACTTGATGTAATTGTTTCACAGATTTCAAATAGGGTCGGTAGGCAGGCTGGGAGAAGAGATGCAAACTTTAGACACAATTCATCACAAAACTTGGCTTCGGCTTTCTCTGATAATGTACTCACTGGATTATGTAGCACCCCTCTGAGAATTAAAGACCTTTAGCATTGCAAACACTCTGCACGTGACACCGATTCAGCCATCTAGCAATGTTGCAATGTCAGTACACATAGCTATGCACGTCATTTTTTTTCTCTCCAAGGGCAAGGTCATTTGGATCTGTGAAATAACTAATCAAGTAGGTATGGCATTATTACTATAACAACAACAACAACAACAATGAAAACAACAACATAAAAAACCTGGATGGCACATAATTCAAGACTTTGTTTTATGCTATATATAAGACAGACTATTTCTATCACATTACACCCTGGATTGCATGACCCACCCCAATGCCATTCATAATAATCTCGGAGGTCACCTCAAAAATGCTAGACCCAAAGCTATAATATTGGTCAATAATCAGACCCCCCTAGATGGCGCGCTTCGCGCACTATGGTACAACCCCCCCACTTTTCAGTAGCTGTCTGCACCCCTGGCCCTGTATAAAGCTTCTAATGTTAAACTTACTATCTCAAATTCTGGCTGTTCGATCGATCGTCGACAAGGATGGGGAAATCCCGAAAACTCGACCACGAACAACTATAGCTCCACCCCTGCCCCTCCCTTACTGCTCCTCCCCCTTCGTCAATGGTGGAAAGATTGCAATGGAAATTCGCTCCTTCCAAGAATCCGTGGTTCCGCATATTTTATGGTGCTATCTTTCTTCCATTTAGGCCACACCAAGTCAATTATTAGTTTCTGGTCCCCCGCCCGCCTGCTAATCGCGCTCGCGGGAATTTGGGACTATAATGATATGTAGCAAAAGAAGTAGAAGAACAGAGGACCTCGTGCGTGTTGTGTGAAATAATTATTGTGAAATGTTGTACTAGTTGCTCCACCAGCCATGCCTTTGATCAACGTAGAACTGTTATATCTGAACATTCTACCTAGTCTGGCGGCGCAGCCCCGAGCGCGCGCGAGCGCGAGGGTCTGGAATCACATAATACTTCGAGTTGTTCCTTTATCAGAAAACCTGATAAATGAATGAATATCATTAATTTACGTGTTATGAGTCATAATGAGTCACGACATAGAATGACCTATTGACCTTTCTGAACGTTATGGCAACTAACCCAACTAACCTGAAAGAAGCAGCTACCCATGCTGCAGCGAAGCTGGGATATCAAGGGTTGAAGGAAGAGCAACTAGAGGTTCTGATAGCATTCCTATCTGGGAGAGATGTTTTTGCCGTCCTTCCCACAGGATTCGGGAAAAGCTTGTGCTATGCATGTCTTCCTCTTGCTTTTGAAGAGATAGAATCTTCACCAGCTGATCAGAAACCTATAGTGATTGTTGTGAGCCCATTAATTGTTATCATGAAAGATCAGGTAAATACTAGCTGTAAATGAGCAGATTAGTGCAGCCGGTTATGCAGTTTTTAATATTCATACTAAGCAAGTCAAAGATGTGTTTATCTCTCATGGCACTGCAGGTGGATAGCTTCAGCAAAAGAGGGCTTTCTGTTGCTTGTGTTACTGGAGGTCGTGAGGATACTTCAATGAAGAAAGGGGTGCATGCTGGAGAGTATCAGTTGGTATTCATCACTCCAGAGTTATTGCTAGATAGCAATGAATGATCTTTGAGATTTTCCTTCCATTTCTTTACCTTGATGTCATGGTTGGAGCCCAGCTGACTTAAAGTACGAATTACTGTTGAATGTGACATGCAGATATTCAGTCTTTGAAGCCTTATATACACCTTTCAGAGTAATATTACATAGAGTATCATATCTTAATAAATGTAAGGTACACACCTGTTTTGAAGTATGCCCAGCATAAAGAATGATAGATATTATTTTTTGAATAAGGCTCATTCTGGAGTAGCGATGCTTGAGGAGAATAGAGGCACACATGCCAATGACAGCTTTTTCATTAGAACATTTGGTTTTTGTTTTGGTGAGGCATTGAAGTAAATTAATAAAGATAGGAGCATATTTGTTTAATTCATTCAGAAGCATATCCCATTTAAAATCTTCCAATTTAGAACTCTGAAGAATTGAGTTTGATTCCAGTGAGACCATTGTTTTTATTTCTTTGCATATGATATTACCAAGGTAATTAAGAACAAACTGCCTGGTTTTGGGATCAGTAAAGCACTCTCTAACTATAGCATATTTGCTCCCCCTGGCAACAGCTTTACCAATCTTTTTCCTAGTTGGAGTCAACATATATACCTACACAAAAATATAATGTTATAGCTAATTATGCTTTTCTTTTATTGCAAGATTCATACCCCAACAGCTGGAGAAGAGCTTGCAGAGGAATCAGTTGACAACATAACAGGACTGGGGTCAAGTTTGATTCGCTTGGGTGTAGTGCTTTGTTCATCAAAATATTTCACTAAATTATTTTCTATTTTTTTCTGTAGGTCTGCATATCGCTCAAATGCCAAGAAGCAAGATCTACACATGTACTCAAAGCCTTCACCAAGGTTGCAAGAATAGTCTAAATGGGTTACAAAAGCCTTCCAGAGAGAAAAGACATGTTGTGATTTGGAAGAACGTAGCAGTCTCCTGTTTGTCTTCTTATCTGTGACATCATTGCCACAACCACAGCAACGGTCACACTGACTCATAATTAACTCACCACGACATCGACTATCACATTGACCACGTGGTCATGACGTGACGTATATATTGTATCATTTCCGTCATGCTACGTATTCAATTAACTTTTGACGCGTGCGCGTAGGGAACAACTCGAAGTATTATGTGATACCAGACCCTCGCGCTTCGCGCTCGGGGCTGCGCCGCCAGACTACATTCTACCCTTCTACCGTGGAAGATTGCAAACTTGCAGCAGCCATGATAGTCGCAATTACCGCCCGCCCGCATGTTAATTTAAAAGGGGAAAGACCAGAAACTAATAATTGACTTGGTGAGACCTGGAAGAGCATGAAAACAATGTTAATTTTTTTGTGTAATTTTTAGAAAATGGCACAAAATGGTAGAAATTGGTAGAAAGTGGTAGAAAATGGTCACCTAGGGCATGGTATAGGGAACAGTGTGTTGAATTAAATTTCCCATAACCATGTTATGATGGTTATGATGGTTATGATTTCATTGGAGAATTATACACTGTGTTAGCTATTACATATCTTACACAAGGATGGATGAATAATTTCATTGAAGAAAGCTATTCCATATCTTGCACATACTGGCTATTAGGTTATAATTGTACACTATGGTGATGGTTATGAAAAATCGTACATCATGGTTATAATTGGTTATACATGGTTATTGCTGGTTATGCATGGTTATTCATGGTTATCCATGGTTATTGCTGGTTATCCATGGTTATTGCTGGTTATGCATGGTTATTTATGGTTATTCATGGTTATTTATGGTTATTCATGGTTATTGCTGGTTATGCATGGTTATTCATGGTTATTTATTTATTAAGCTAGACAAGGGCTTGGAAGACTTGAGTATGCTGACCACATGTAATAAAGACACAGGTGAAAAGAAGAGACAGCAGCAGTGGACCAGGGGTGTGTGGTTTTGTGTCAGTAGTGGAGGTCACATTCAGATGTGGCAACCTCTTTATAAGTATGTGAAAATATGACATTTGAATGCTATCTACCGTGCTAATGTTACACAGATCTGAAGGTCCAGCACAAGTGTTTCTCCTAGTCTTGAATTGGCTTGTGGCAGCTTTTGGCAATGCAACAAGGGATGATTGGAGAAAAATCATTGTCAGTTACGACAATATGTGCCACCTCAACAATCTCAAAGTAGCTAAAGAAGCACTGCCTTTGCCCGGAGATTTGAAATATATATGGTTGGATGTAAGAAAAATTATTGACTCGTTGCATTTAAGGAACCATAAGGACGATCGTTGCAAGTCAGAGTATGATCCAGCAAATGTTCTAAGTGAGGGTATGAATACAATGTCGTGTGAGCAAACCTTTGCTTGGCTTTCCAGGTATGTTGTCAATTTTCTACTATTGCCATCTACTCCTGTTAGCTACTCCAGGTATAAGAAGATATTGAGCGCGATGCCAAAGATTCACCACCATTTCTACCTGCATAGAATGGTGAAGAGAAGGAATGAATACATCTCTCGGTGCTATGAATTGAAACGTAGACCGTTAAGGATTAGAATAAAAGGATATGAAAACTAGTGACTTGTTGTATTGTATACTGTAATTAATTACTGCATTAATGATATTATTTGCACATGCAATACAGTGGCATGTCATGACTGTAATATGTATAACATTGTATAAATCCTTAACCATGTATAAACCATCAATAACCATCGATAGCCATATATAATTAACCATATTAACCATGTATAAGCAACTAACTACCATCAATAATCATAATATTATGTATAATTCCTTAACCATGTATAAACCATCAATAACCATAATAACCGTCAATAATAGGCTACTAATGTACTATCATATATATAGGCTACTAATGTACCAGCAATAACCATGGATAACCATGAATAACCATGCATAACCAGCAATAACCATGAATAACCATGGATAACCACGGATAACCATGAATAACCATGAATAACCATATATAACCATGCATAACCAGCAATACCCATGGATAACCATGAATAACCATGCATAACCAGCAATAACCATGAATAACCATGGATAACCATGGATAACCATGGATAACCATGGATAACCATGGATAACCATGGATAACCATGGATAACCATAAATAACCATGGATAACCATGGATAACCAGGAATAACCATAAATAACCATGAATAACCATAAATAACCATGCATAACCAGCAATAACCATGGATAACCAGCAATAACCATGGATAACCAACAATAACCATGAATAACCATAAATAACCATGCATAACCAGCAATAACCATGGATAACCAGCAATAACCAGCAATAACCATGGATAACCAGCAATAACCATGGATAACCATGAATAACCATGCATAACCAGCAATAACCATGAATAACCATGGATAACCATGGATAACCATGGATAACCATGGATAACCATGGATAACCATAAATAACCATGGATAACCATGGATAACCAGGAATAACCATAAATAACCATGAATAACCATAAATAACCATGCATAACCAGCAATAACCATGGATAACCAGCAATAACCATGGATAACCAGCAATAACCATGAATAACCATAAATAACCATGCATAACCAGCAATAACCATGGATAACCAGCAATAACCATGGATAACCATGAATAACCATAAATAACCATGGATAACCATGGATAACCAGCAATAACCATGGATAACCATGAATAACCATGCATAACCAGCAATAACCATGAATAACCATGGATAACCATGAATAACCATGCATAATCAACAAATAGGATTTCTAAATTAACTTGCAAGGAATGTACAATAACCAAAAAACTGGTTATTACTAAAATAATTCACACTTTGTTTTCCCTATATCTTGACGGGTCTAAAAATGGTATACAGAATGGTAGAAATTGGTAGAGAATGGGTGGTAGAAAATGATAGAAAATGGGTACAAAATGGAAAACACATAGCTAGTCGCTGGCATCCAAGCACGCTTCATTAGTGTCATCCTTGGCGAATTTAGGAATATTTTCTGCAACAATTCCTAATTAGGCGGAAAACTCCCTCCACTTGCAAGCAATTGGTGAGAGATCATTTAACTGGTTAACAACAGAAATTGATGTAAAAAATGATAGAAAATTAGAAAATGGTAGAAAATGGTAGAAATTGGTACAAAATGGTAGAAAAATGGTAGAAAATGGTAGAAATTGGTACAAAATGGTAGAAATTGGTAGAAAACGGTACAGAATGGTACAAAACGGTACAAAATGGTACAGAATGGTATAAAATGGTACATAATGGTACAAATACCAAATTTCAGGAGTAAGGCTATAAACTAGAATCATGATATATAGCTAATGTATGGAGAGGACACCCTTGTTCTTTGAGTTGGGGACCTGGAGGGACAAAATAGCTGATGCCCTTTGAAGTTTGAACTTTCGGATGATAAGTGCAAGATACAATTACAGTGAAACCTGTCAAATCAGTCACCCATTTCTCCACTCCCTAAAGAAGATGCTAGCTATTTTTCAAAGAAGCCACTTCTCTCCACCATGTCCCAACACAGCTATAGCTAGCAGAAGTTTTTTTATCACACATATCTTCTGTCTTCCACTACCAGGGAATTTGGAGTAATTTATGTGGTTCAAAATTATACCCCACAAATATTTCATCTATGAGCGGGAAGGCTTTGTTTCCTGGACAGAGAACATGGTCACTCCCATTCATAATCATCCAATCCTGTTTAGACCCAAAATCCGAAAAATGTTTAAACCAACTCTTTCATTGTTGCTCTCTTATTGTTGGGATTTCTAGCTACTGGCATCAGCAGTTATTATGGAAGGGTTAACTTTTTTCAATGTCATTATGAATGTATAGTACAGAAACTCACAAAACAGAAATCATCCAATGAGATAGCAAAGTGTCACATTAACAATTACAAAGTCTACAAGATAAAAATAAACAACAAACAACAAAAAATAAAAACAAAAAACCCTAGAGCTATAATTATAGATAAAAAAAGAGCTGTATGCAGAAGTTTAATGATGCTTTTCGATCTCCAATGCAACATCATTGCGGTGAACCAAAACATCTCTCAGGGCCTTGCAGAGGTTGGTCCATGATGGTGACTCACTCCCTTTCCTCTTGAACCATTGGTCTACAACTTCCTTTACACACTGCCTCACATCGCCAGGGTTATTAGTCTTAATGGTGTCAATATCTGATTCGGATAATCCAAGAGCTTCTGCTAAGTCATTCCATTCCTTTGTTATGCCCTGCAGTGCTATCTTCACACCACGACGACCTTCATTAAATAGAGTTGTGTGAAATATGGTCATAATTTGTAGAGAGTATAGTTGACCCTTTACCAACCATAGTTGGTAAAGGGTAGAGAGGAGGATAAGTAGCATACTAGGATGCAGAATAATAACTCACTTATTGGAGAATTTTCATCCTGATGATCTCTTATAGGACCTAATTTAAAAAATATATATTGTAGCTATAATTATAGTGGTTAATAATTGAACATCCATGGAAATTTCCAACTTCTCTGGAGTTGCATGAGTGAATACACTCTTGTAGATAATATCATTGTAATTTATTCATCAACAGAAAGAATATCTATATCACTAAGAGTCTAAGACTAAACATTCCTGCAGCAGCAGTGCTGTAAGTACTAACATCTTTAACTGCAAAGGGTCAGAGGAAGAAAAATATTGCTTAGTACATACCTGGTATGGATACAGATGTATCATCAGCAACAGTTATAGTGAAATATTGATCCTTTTCAGTAGTTCCCAAAATATTCACGTTGTACTCCAGTGGGTTGACAATAGACACTTTCTTCAACCATCTGGCCTCTATCTCACAGTGAGGTACAGTTTCCTTCACATTTTCAGTGTCATCGACATCCCTCTTACGTACCTGATATGTTGGGTGAAGTTTATGCAGTTAGCTACAGGCTCAAGATGAAATACCTTTGGGAATTTTGTAGGATAGAGTCTCCATTCATCATGTAGAGTGCAGCCTGTTGTAGGCAGATCTAACTTAATCTCATCACCTTCAAAATACAGTGGTTGATCCGTTCCAGGCTGAGCATTTTTTGAGGAATACTGTTTCCTAACAGTCTATATTACAAAGAATACAATAAGATAGTATGCCATGCTACAGGGAAAGAGTAATAATTTTGGTGAAGAAAACTCTGAAATCTAGCTATCCCTATACCCCTCAGTTGTGGTAGCCAGATCCTACAGCCCAACAGAATCATTCTGGCACTCTAGTATTTATATAAACTTACAATCACATGTGCATCATCATGCCATGTTACAGCAAAATGTATTTTTCTACGTATATGGGGTCCCATGTAGAATACACTTGACCAGTAGCGGCGTTTATCAGATCCCTCCTGTACTACAGCAAGTCCACTAAAGCGATCCAGAGGTATGACTCCATAGGAAGTATATTCATTGAAAATCCCTCCAGGAATGACTTTGAAGGAGTATGGAAGATGTTTCTGGCTACACAAAGCTCTGGCCATGGAGAGACGGGAGGTATTTTCAGGTGGAGCACAATGCTGAATCTCCAAAATGAGTGGCTTTTGGAATTTACAACTTGGCACACATTTTAACCAAAAGACTGGACTGACTAGCACCATTTTCTCTGGAAAGGCATACTTGCCACATAGAGAGGCTTTTATGGTGATTTTGCAGGTACTAATATCTTTTGGTAGAGCATTGACAGGGATTGTAAGCCTTAAGCCATAGTCTTCCCAAAAAAAGTGTTTGGAAAAGCCATTAAAGACATCAATAGTTACTGTTTGGATCACCATCACTCGTTTCAAATCAATATCCATACTAGCTGCTAAAAATTAATAATACAAAACATAATTATTAATGAGACCAAGGTAAGTAATAGTCTGAGATGCCTACAATAATGCAGTGGTGAACTTTTCTATTAATTATAACAGACTCTGAGGAACCTCTGGCTAGCTACAACCCTAAGGCACAGATTGATCTTTTTTTTCCTTCCAGCTATAGAAAAATGCAATTCAAAAGTATTTACGAAGGATAGCCTCTCAGACTCTGTGTAAATTATAGATCATGAAACCGAGTAGTACTCACTTGAGTGATCTAACCCAGCTTAAAACAATTAAAGCATTCACTGCAACAACACAGCTCAATTGTAAATGAAGACATAATATTAATACTTACATGAAAGATAAGGTTTGAGTAAAGGAGATTGTGAGTCAGTTGGGATTCCTTTAAATGCAACAGTGCCTGGAAGTGAGCAAGAGGATTGTTACTCAACCCGGCATGCAACAGGCATTCTCCAATTACTTACTTGGCATGTTATAAGAGAGCTCTCTATTTAATCCAGTGACTTTCAGTTTGATACTTGGCTGCGGATGAGTCACAGAGTAAGAAATGGAGAGACTTGGAGGATATGGAACATCCTCCTGTGACTGATTAGATAGATCAACATCTTGTCTTGAGATCTAAGAAGAATTTAAGCACCTTATTATATAAATTACTGCCTATAGTCTAGCTATAAATGGTCAGAAGACTAACCATGGCAGGTTCTCCTATAGTGATGTCCCACCCTTTATGTCCACCGTCTACACAAAGAGAAACTTCCTCCGATGTTAGCTGAACAGTGCATTCATGACTTAACTGCCATCCTTCCTTCATAACCACTTCGTCACAATGCTGTATGCACATAATACGCAAAAATACTGACAATCATGCTCAAAAGATTGAAGAGGGAATCTTGCTTGCATTACGACTATATACCTTGATGTATACTTCATGGTATAAACATATGCAGAATTTCACCAAGTTTTGGGATATATTTTGGTACATCCTTGCAGAATACTCTATAGATTGAAAAGAATGATAAACATGACAGTCATGTTAATCGTTATTATACTTTTTTTAATCCCAGATCCAGGAAATGGTGGTTCCCTTTTTCTCTTGCCTAAGCATAAACAGAAATTTCGACATTCAGGTTTGAACACTCCATTGACTACTTCTATTTCTTTGAAGAAATACTTAGACACCCTTAAGACTGGAGCTGAGAGAAATACCATATCTTCACGGTCCTCTTCACTCTCCAGACAAGCATAGTTATTGATCCTGACTTTTATGTCATTCTGTAATTTTACTTCTCTGCCAAGTTTGATCAGGTAAACAGGACTTGCTGCTTCATAACCATCTGGCAATTTGAATGGCCCACTGATACAAGGATGAACAGACACTGTGGCACGTTCCTCTGTAGGATTCAGCGAGTTTTCAGGGATGGTCAGAAAAATACCTGGTCCCTTGATAGTAACTTTTTCAAGTGAAATTTCCACTTGTATGGGTTCCTGAAGGAATATTATTTCCGGAGTACCTACGAATAACAGTTACTTTGTGGTAAATGATTTAGAGGATCATGCAGCCATTATAGTATTACACAAGTTTCCCTACATGCATCTATAGTTAACTTCCTTTGTAATCCTAATACCCATTATACATACCTGTATCCATAATTCTCTCTCTCAGTCTGTACACAGTAGCAATAATCACTTGAAGAAATTTCAAATACTCATAGTGAACTGCTAAATACATTATCATAAGTAGAGGGAGGAATAGTAGCACATATAGAATGATTGATGCAAAAAGAGGTGGCTGACTACTTTGAGATGTGGCATAAATAAATACGTTGACAATGGCCAAGTCAGCTAAGATACAAGTAGTCACTAGATTCAAGACATTGTTTTCTCTTTTATATGGCTGACAATAGGCTATAAGAGTGGCCATAAGTATGGTAGCTATCTGTTGTATAGCGAAGCTTTGTAACCATGAGCCACTCAAAACAGTGGAAACATTGATGGTTAAATGGAAAAGAAAAAAAAATCCAGCAAAGAAACGAAAGTGCTTCTTGTAAAATTCTAGAAAGTTGTCTATATGTGCAACCTTTCCCTGATCATCATCGATGAAATAAGCATAGACCAAAAGAAGTGTTGGAATAAATAAAACAAGTAAAATAAAGGCTAGAACTAATATTAGTATAGGCCAACCTTCAGGTATAGTTGGTTCTTCATGTTGCAGGTACAGGGACCTTTTGTCTAGACCTAGATTAACTCCTATGATATACGATGAAGCGAGGCTGAACTTGGAATATGAAAGGAGAAGAGAAGTTGGTACAAGTGATTCAGTGTTTTGTACCGCAGGGAAAAAAATCAGAAAATAGTTATTCAATATGGAAATCCAAATCAGGGGAAATAGTGCAATTCCATCATTCAATAATAAAAAACTTGTAGTCCAATTCAAACAGACCGTGGGGAAAATTTTTTCAATGAAGTCAAAGTTGAATAAGCCATAAAAAAATTTATAACTATTCATTATTAAATCTTGACTTCCATCTTCAAAATCGAGAGCACTTGTAACCACATGTGAGTAAAGAATAAAGGCATGAGCTGGGCCACTAGTAAGGCGAATATCAAATAAGGCAAGTATTAGAAATACAATAGTATAAGAGAAGCCTTTTAAAACAAAGTATAGAGCAAGGCTACGGGTATGGATATTAGTACAGCCAATTGAAGAGTCATCAGTAAACGTGCTTGTGCGTTTGAAAATGATAGATCCTGAACTAGTGAACCTGCTATCAGTGGTGTTAATAGGTTCTGATGCTACCATATCTATAACACCACCTAGTTTACCCAAGTTGTCTTGAAATGTTACATTTGTTATTTTCAGAAATATTTCCTTATAAGCTGCTTCTTTCAGACTCTGATCAAGAGCTGTCGATACTAATAGACCGCCTCCATACATTGCTGTATTAGAAAGAAACTCACTGTGGGCTATTTCAATATAATTACCTGTGTGATTATTACTTGCAAGATCAAAGCTAGACATGTATCCAATTCTCATTCCACCTCCAGTTCCAGTACCGGGACACTTATTGTGGCTCAAAGTACAGTTCGTAACATAAGCTGAGTTATTTGCTGCACTATCGTGAAAGTCTATAAAAAGTCCACCACCCCACTGTGCCATATTGTTCGTGAAATGACAGCCAGATATATTAAATAGATTATTCATAGCAGCCCCTTTCATGAACACAGATAACCCTCCCCCTCGGCCAAAAGCCTCATGGTATATACTAGCATTCTTTTCGATTCCATTCCTTTTGGCAATATTGTTTAAAAAAATTGAATTTCTGATGGAATAGTACGCTCCATCAATTTGATTTCTACTGCCTTGGTTATGGTATGAAAATTCCACATAGACCCCACCACCTCCATAATGATGATGCGATACACTATTGTTCATAAACACACTATCTAAGATAGTGTTGGTTCCTGTCGTATCATACATAACCACACCTGTTGCATTAGGACTGAAACTAACATTTACTTGTCTCATGCTGACATTGTCACACGACTCGAAGTAAAGGCCGACTTTAAACTTAGAGAACACTAATGAATCAACACTTACATTTCTACTCGTGCTCTCTCTTGTTGCAGCACAGTGCAAGAAAGTCACATTTGTGATGTCAATAGTCATTACATCAATAAAGGCTAATCCAATTTCTTCTCCATCGCATTCAATAACCGATCCCTTACCTCCAAGAATTGTGAGAAATTTGAGATCTTTAAAAGGAGCCACTGTTTTTTTAAGTTTGTAGATAGTATCTTCCTCAAGAATAAAAGTGGCCATTGTGTTCTTTGGATATAAACTAAACTTAAAGGCATAATCAAGAGTCTCACATGCGACACCAGAGGAATTTGAAGTCAGACAATAGGAGTCGTCTATTCCATTGATTGGATCGATGTAAATATTATTGCGGAACATATACGGCGGTATCTCACCATTTGTCACACAAATCAGCTCAATAAGAGCAATAATACTAGCAAACAGACTCATTTTTTGGGGCTTTTGTAGTTAATCGAGCTACACCCCCAAAAATGGCACGGCAATGTCACGTGATGATACTGCGCAGATGACGTCATGTCAGTAGAAATTTATGGGCGCGCGCCAGTTTGCAGTGCATCTGTTGGAAGATTGTTGTGTTGAAATGCTGTCAACAGCAAAAAAACATTTGGTTAAGCATACAACCACCCTATCAGTTTTACAAATAAACATCACTCGGGAAATAAAGCAGACCTGTGTACATTAACAGGGTTGTGTACATTAACAGGGTGTATTGCTTTGGTTTCTCAGAGTAGGCAGTCCAGCTTTGTCTAGGAGATCATTGTAGCCACAATCCAACTGACACAGACACATCCTCAATGCAAACTTCTTTATTTTCGACATATATATATATACTTGAGGTGAGGACAGACCATAGTGATATACAACTGTAAAAGACCCTCATCCATACCATAAAACCTCCGGTAGAGTAGGCCAATTAGCTTTATACAGAAGCATGTCATCAGCATATTTCACGGTATAGAGGAATGTTGGCCATGTCATTATAGATCAGAATCACTATTACCGTTATGTTTAAACTTCGTTGTATTAGGGAAAAGGAATCACAGCATAATTGTTTTTGTAAGCATGGCACATGAAAACTTGCCATGCCCTTGTGTATATCAAGTTTTCTACACTAATAGGTTTCAGGCTACAATATCAGTGTTTCTTTTACACTTGTGTTCAGTGACAAGTGATCTGCAATCCACAGTAATAATCTGATGTGTCCATCAGTCATGTGACAACTTTGAAGTTTTAGCAGAATAAAGTGGACACACACTAAGGTTATAGCTACCAATCTTTTAAACAGATCATTGGCATAACCACTATGATTAATAAGAGATTTCCCTTGCATTTCCAAGAGACAGTGTATTTTTGTAGGGCATGGCATAATTATTTAAAGTTGAATAGGAAACTTGCTATGCCCTTGCATATCCTTGATGAATTTCCTTATTATTTTAGTACATCAGCATCATAATGAAAAGGCAGCTAGTGATACGCAGTTGAAATTTTAAAAGAGAGGTATAAAAAGTACAGCCGTCTAATGACTATTGCTAACTCTCTGGCTGTTGATTACACAAAATTTGATTTCTTTTTGCTTGCCATCTCCACTGAGAATGTTCGTATCTGCATGGGACTCAGGACAACACTAAAGCCTGGAGGAACCACTGGGATAGGTGCTTGGACACCCTTGCGCTTTTGTTGAGGACCTGAGGGATATAAATAAATAAGATACCCTTTTGGACAACAGCGACCTCCAAACTCCGCAAGTTCTCTATAATAGCCAAACTGAATGGAACAAAATGCTATAATATTATACCAGGGCCAACCTCTCAGATAATTATTATCTAGCTAGCTACAGAGTGTCTAATCTGTACCCATAAAGAGACCACTCCACCTCTACCTCTCAATTAAAGCCACTCCACCATGTCCCAACAGCACCCATTCCAGCTATTTCAACCTATACTAGCTATAGCAGTAACCTTCTGTCTTCCATTTAAGCCTGTCAACTGAAGCCTCCACATTTGCTGCCAGACTTAACTCACTGACAGATGTTATAGCATACTCACTAAACAAGTCCTACAAACATAATCATCAATATAAAAAAGTGCTAAGCTTATATATTATGTGACAGTCCCAGGTAGAAATCAGACGCATTTATTCTTGGCATACTTTAGCTGTCCATAACTCATAAAGAAATTTAAATAGCTTAGGGGCTTCTGCTTACTATGTATACTTATTATGGAGAGCTAAAATTCTAAGATTATTACAGCTTAGGCTTTTCTCAAACACACTTGAGAAATGAGCTACCTATGCACTAAAGTCTATTTGTATTCACCTTGCCCCTTGATCATTCACTATAAATGCTATAACTTTCTCAATTCTTAACCAAATTTCAAACACCAGCAGAGTGAGTGGATCATCAGCTCCCTGATGATGTATTAAACTAGAAAGTCATAGTAGTTATTAGTGAATGATCAAGGGGCAAGGTGAATAACAGATTATAGCTAGCTAGAATTACATACTGCTAATGAAACATTGGCTGGTGTATTCAGTGGAGCTTCATCAGCCTCGAACTGGTGTTCCAGACGTATCAGGTACTTCCCATCATTCATCAGCTTGAAGGTGAGGAGGTGGACATTGGGAGGGAACTCAGTGCTTGTGAGCGAAAACTGTAAGAAAAACGGTATAGCTGATATTGATATTTCATCATGACATGGAGTTAACTTTGAAGTTTAGAACTAAAATGCTGGAAAAATGGCTACTGATTCTACCTGTACAGTGGAACCTCTATATATAGTGGACAGTTTGGGACCAGCTATTTTTGTCCTTATTTTCCTCAATAGAGAGGTTTCCACTCATCAGAGGTTCAATTTGTATTGGCAGTATGTATGGTTTGGTTTCTTGAAAATATCTCTAATAGGGAGGACTTTTGTACTGTGTCCTGAATATAGAAAGTTCACCAAGAGAGGTTCCTCTGTAAATGAACTCACTGAAGTTGGAAAGTTTTTAATCCAATTTTCCACACTGGAGGTGTCCCGGATGAATACTGAATAAGGACGTAACATTAACGCTTCTCCCACCAAGCGATGGTTAATGGTGGAATTAGTGATGTTGTCCAGGAGAACAAAATGCCTTCCTCGAATTATCAGCCCCTGTCCATCAAGACCAGTCTCATTGATTGGTTCGGCCACTCCTCGTTTATCATCATACAGAGTTCGTCTATGAAGCTAGAAGAATAATAATAGCTATGCATGTACATGAATGGGTGATGAGGATGGTCAAACAGCAGTTACCACTCAATGATACCAGTACAGTGAAAACTTGTTGCTACTCTACTAAGGCCAACTCTGCCATTCCCAACAGCACCTATTCCAGCTATTTTAATAAGACCACCTTTCTATTATGGGCACTCCTCTTAATTAAGCCTACCCCACCACTATGGTACTCCACCACTATGGTATTCCACCACCATGGTACCCCACCACCACCACCATGGTACTCCACCACCATGGTACCCCACCACCACCACCATGGTACTCCACCACCATGGTACCCCACCACTATGATACTGTATACATTACTATACCATTATCTCCAATTCTCCATCGTTCAAACTAGCTCCTCCCTGGGACCTGTCTGTTAGGACCGTGAATTGAGCAGGACCAAGTTGATCATCATTATACTAAAGAAAGATATCAATATTACATGACAATGACATCCTTATCATGTAGTTTACTGACTTATTGGCCTGAATATCCTACAGCTTACTGACTTACTTACATGAATATCCTAGAGTTTACTGGGTAGCATAGTACATATATTGACCCTTTAATATCATGTACATGTATGTAGTTTACTGACTTACATAATACACATACGTATTGACCCTTATCATACACATAGTTTATCATAACTAGAGATGCTCGTATAGCATTAGTTAGGCGAGCAAGCAGCCAGTGGTCATTTCAATGTGCTCCTCCCTCACTTATGATTATATAGCCCCAACAGTGACTTTCGATATCTAGCTATTCAGGTTGTTAACTGACTTGGTGCATTCCCAGTTAGCATTAGAGTGTCTTCTCTGAACCCAGGCTACCACTCCTGTTCAGACTCAGTAGCTAGTCCTCCTTCTAGCTCTGTCTCTTTCATTTCTTTCATGAGGTCTCGCTCTTCTTTGCTGGTCAGTTTCTAGAGGGTGTTTTGGGACCCTCCTTCGCTTGTTTTCTGGTTCTCTGGGTTCCATAATACTCGCTACAATAGTGTTTCAACTTCAAGCTTAACGAAAATGATTGCTTATTATGACGTTGCTTAGTAGCTATTTCATGCGCATGCGCATTTTGAGTGACGTACGTGTAACATATAAATATCGCAATTTTCCATTTTGACCAATTAGTGTGGGGCTTCGCTCGCTTCGCTCGCTCGCCAATTATTACGTATACATAGTTTACTTACTTACTTGCATGAATATCCTAGAGTTTACTGGGTAGTAGTTTCCAGCAACAGGCTCAGTGTTATTGAGTGTCCAAGTAGGTCGGAAGTTACGTCTAAAAAAAAACACCATAGTTTAAAAATCGATTATTGTGTACAGCACATGATCATCAACTATTGTGCACATGTACAACACATGATCCTTATTACACATGATCACATGCACTATTAAGAAGTATGTACTGCAGATCCAACCAAATTCAGCCTATGACTGAATCAATCGAATCTTTCTTAGTTTGGAATAGAATTGTGTTTAATTGACTCACACTCTTTTCTGCATTTCTCTTCCATTGGCATCAGTGTACCAAGTCTTATTGGTGACAGCATTGCTCGAGTACCGAGTGATAATCTCTTTACCAAGATCATCCCTGCAACACAAAAAGATACAGTTTTCACTTCGAAGTACAAAAAAAAACAACAACTATCGAGAAGCACCCCTATGGTGTCACTGTGTGCACTAGAACCAGGACAGGACAAACTTCTCAACAAAGGACAATCTAAAGTACCTTTGTATATACACTCTATACAAAATAACCTCCAAAAGAGGACAACCTCTCTACAAAGGACAAAAGGCTGGGTCCCAAGTGTTGTATAATGCACCATAATAAGCTAGTATATGAAGGGAGGGGTCTTTGGGGGTAACATTGAGACTGCATGACAACTTACTTGAAAGGAATAGGTCCAATGATGTAATCGAATTCCACGAAGGGGAAGTCCTTATGGACGCGGATGCTCTGTTGTACCCAATCGGAAAAGGTCTGCTGCACTTCTTGAAAGAGAGGCCCCTGTGACAATTATAATAGGATAAATATCCAGGTAATACTGGTTTTTCCTGTTGGTCTGACACTAATTATAAAGAAGTACGTAAAGGAGGTACTTGAAATCCAATGGAGTGCTATATGCCATCAAATGTCAGGTCGACTGCATGTTTGAAATCAGTCCCAATCTGTTATATATAATTGTCCCTATTACATACAATATTGTACCTTGATGGTGTTGATCTTGATTGTAGGGTTTGACCCGTTGACGTACCATGCCGTAGTACCATTAGGTCTACAGTTAAACAGAATCTCTTTATTCAATAGCCAATTAAAAGTGCCCCTATTATTAATACTATTTCAATCAAGACACGGAAAGTATCTAATAAAATGCTGCATTTCAGGGGGTCCACATTGAATTATTGAGGGGCCTAAAGTGCAATGGGATGTATTATGCCAATATGATGTCAGACCAAGACTGTTATAATCCTCACTGCACTGTACATGGGAAAAGCGTCCAGGTTTTGGGGGTTAATGTCTGTTGAGATACTTATTTTCTTCAGGGGGTCTATGTATCTGTGTACGTACATTGAAGAGTAATACTGTATACTGGGCCTATGTACCGTACCTAAAGATGTAAGCCCCTGAGGGCTGAGTGCTGTTGACGTTCTTCCCGTCACTGGAGTTGTACCAGTAAAAACTCTGGTCCATCTTGAGACTGAGGAGGCCATAACTGTTCATGTACTTGAGTCTGCCCGTCGTACCATCAACTGCCACTTGAATTATCTACAGTATTGAAAAGTAATGCTCATGATTATAGGCATAGACGAGTTCTTAATTGGCCGCCATATTTAGAGTTTGCTTTGATAAAATACTATCCAATGTCATGTGTTCTATAATGGTTGAACTATCTCCACACCAAATTTCAGTCCCCAAGGCTACTAGTAATCATGAGTCATGGAGAGCTAAAGTATCCCATTTGTCCTAAACTTCTGTCATGTGTTCTATAATGGTTGGGACTATCTCCACACCAAATTTCAACCCCCAAGGCTACTAGTAATCATGAGTTATGGAGAGCTAAAGTATAAAGTACTCCAATGTATCAATATTAATCGTAGGGATATCCCCTTCCAAAAATATTTTGAATCCAACATACATACATCGTTTCCAATGACACTGTCATTCTCCTCATGTGGTTGGACAGATTCAGTTTTGGAGAAGGTTGTCTTGGATGTCGAGGAGTTGGAAGGTGTTTTCCCACGTATAAAGTAAGTCTTCATTCCGAGAGCTGGGAGTGTGTCCTATGAAGGGGAGGAGGGGGAGGAGGAAGAGAAGGAGTGGAGAGGTGGAGGAAGGGGGAGTGGAGAGGGGAGGAGGGGGAGGGGAAGGGGGAGGAGGGGAGAAGGAGAATCATACAGTGCTATAGCTACGTATATATTATAAGAAGGCAAGAGAAAGCAAGCTTCACTGATCAGTCGACTCACAGTGAAGTATAGTTCATATTCAGCGTTTCCTCTCTTCCCCCTGACTCTGGCAACAGCCTCAGACACTGGAGAAATCTGGAGAGGGGAGAATAAGTGGCCACTTCTCTATTACTCCACCATGTCCCAACAGGACCTATTTCAACCTCCCTAAAGAGACCACCTCCCTATTAAGATAACTTATTCCTAGATTTCTCTGAACTACGAAATGTAATAATAACTTTCTCTATGGCATATGTAGCATACATTACAGGAGCTACCACAACTGTAGTAGCAGCCCCTCCCTCATTCAGTGGGTACTTGACTTACCTGTGCTTCCATCTTGTTCCCCTTATCATCATAGACATCCGCCACATTGGTAGTCATAGGGACGACGACAACATGGGGCACAGAACGACCAATCGGATTATAGACAATAAGATTGAACTATATACACACATAAATAAAGGAGAGAGAAAAAAAATGTTTGTGTATCATAATATGGCATGAAATTTAATTTCGGAATATCGTGAAAAATCCGCTATAATAATAATTGTACATGAGAATTTACGAAAATTTAGCCCCCACTAAAATTCCAGTGGCCCACTCTATACTACTGCAAACTCACTGAGTTAGTCTCAGAAGGAGCACACAAGCTGACGTTGAGGTATTCGCAGGTCTCCATGGGTGGAGGGGAGGCACCCGTCTTGGACTTGAGGTACTCTCCGAGGTAATCGTGGATCAAGGTGTCACACTCCATTGCCCCAGCATGGAGACGCATGGCGTAGTCGTATGCAACATGCTGTTTTTCAGTTCCTCTGTAGAAAAAAATTAGCTACAACTTTTGTGATTAGTTACTGTTGATACTAGCTAGGCCCATGCCTTCACCTTTCAAGTAGGGACAATATCATTTTATGAACTTTGAAATGGCTATCTTCTAGGTACGTTACTTACATCAGTACATAACAGTAAGTTAAATTTATATTCAGTAGCCCCAAAATTGGATGATACATAACATGACCAGTTATACTAACAATGCATATGTATCGTATAGCGTGATATTTTCGTGGGTAAAATTTTCCGTGGATTTCGTGGTTTGGAATTTATATAGTTCACACGTCAATATTTGCAAAACCACGAAAATTTTGCGCTATACGGTACTTATGATAGGTCAACTTACGATACTGCATCATGGTGCTGCAACACTCCCATGGCTTCCTCTATAGAAATATGTGTGTTCTAATTAAAGAGGATCCACCAAGAAATATTGAAATATTGTTTAAGTTTGAACATGCAGTGGAACCTCACAGGACAAACTTCTCAATATTCAAAGGACAATCTTTGTATATACATGTATGTACACTCTATACAAAATAATTTCCATAAGAGGACAACCTCTCTACAAAGGATGAAATGCTTGGTCCCAAGTGTGTCCATTATTATGAGGTTCCGTTGTAAATATACTTACGAAGTTTTTGTGGAGTTGACTCGCTGATCTGTTTTCCTGTCTTTGCCATGCTGAATGCTTCTATCTGGGAACAGGTCTGAAGCAAACTGTTCATCTGACGGACATATCCCTTCAGGGCAGGACGAGATGTAAAATAACCTGTTAGTGTGTCATGTGACATAACAGTATCATTTAGTGTTAAGTCATGTGATTAGTCATGTGATCAGTATAGTGCATGTACCAAAGTCATGTGATCACTGTACTTAGTACATGAACAAGTCATGTGACCAGTATACCATTATGTACATGTACCACTTCAGAGTTAAGTCATGTGATTAGCACATGATCATATGTACCTGTCCAGTAGCTGTAAGGTCTATCAGCATAAGGGAAGAAGTCGTCAGTCTTGATGGGCCAGGTTTTGTCGGCACTGTGCAGAGCATCCATATAGCGGGAAGGGGTGGAGTAGAAGATCTCTATGCTGGAATTCTGAACAATAGGGGATGGGAAGGGTTAATAAGAAGACTACGCTAATAGCAGGCTGGTGAGAGGAGAGGGAGGGAGGGAGGGAGGGAGGGAGAGAGAGCACACCTTCATTCTAGTGTACTTCATGATCTTATCCATGTTGTCAAAGTTGAGCCTGGCGTTTTCATACTGGAAGTCCTCACCCATGGTGAACATGATGTGATTAGTGGCATAGACTCTGGCATACTTATAGATCTGCTCTATGAAGAGATCTGTTTCCTTGTCAACATTGTAACCATAGAGATTGGGGTCATCCTGTGTGCATGTGTATAAAGGACTGATTCCACACTGTCACATGACTATCATGTGATGGAGTACGTGTTATAACCATGGTAACAATATTGACAAGTACGAACTGATCTTTCTTATAGTGTTGCTTCTGCATATGTACGCTCACCATGGGTGGGTGGATCCAATTTCTCAGTACGACATTGCCAGGTTCAACTTCAACGACATGAGAGGGCAGTGGGAGGGGAGGGTGTGGATGGGGAGAGGAGGGGTGTGGATGGGGAGGGGAGGGGTGTAGAGGGGGAGGGGAGGGGAGGGTGTGGATGGGGAGGGGAGGGGTGTGGATGGGGAGGGGAGGGGTGTGGAGGGGGAGGGAAGTCGGTTATTACGTATAATAAATTATTTATCTTGCTCTAACGTTCTCAATTCTTGACCAAATTTCACATTAAAAACACCAGCAGAGAGCAGATCAATCACTCTATGAGCTGGTCTTTGAAATTGGAACAAGTGAATGCAAATAAACTTTATACCTTCATTCGAGTGTACTTCATAATCTTATCCATGTTGTCAAAGTTGAGCCTGGCGTTCTCGTACTGGAAATCGGATCCCATGGTGAACATGATGTGGTTGGTCACAAATGCTGCGGTATACTTATAGATCTGCTCTATGAAGAGATCTGTTTCCTTGTCAACATTGTAACCATAGAGATTGGGGTCATCCTATGTCAAGGAGTATAAAGATTAAAGGGTCACAGGTCACATCTGACCATTCAAAGGGAGTGGTCAACTCTATTTTAGCATCCATTGTATTAAGGAGTGAAATTTAGATCACTGAGTCATGTGACTTAAAATGAATTAGTCATGTGACTTGAAAAGAATTGGAAGTATATATATATATATGAAGCTATATCGGATAGAAGATACAATTTCAGGTCTTCTATATGTACTAACTTGTATCTAACTAAGAGCAAACCTGAATGAAGTCGTTCTGACACACAGTATCGAAACAGAATCCCTCAGGCTGGCCGTAACCATTGTACAAGACCCCAGTGAACAGGTCCCCACTCTCCCCCAAGCTCCTGCTTGGCTGCCACACCATCTCCAGTGTGGAGTGGTTCAACCTGATTTGGTGGTCATTGTAGTCCTGTCGTCCGAAGAAGAGGCCGTCGAAACCCATGGCAGCGAAAAGGGCAGCCATGGTGGAGGAGTGACCAAAAGGATCTATTTGCCAGGCCACACGAGGTCGGGCCGCCTCACCAAAGTTCTCTTCGATGAATTGTAGACCTGGACGTGTACATGCAATGGAGAATTCAAGAGCAGGAACATCAAGTCATAAAACACTTAAACAGTGAATGTGGATCAATGGAGATAACAACAACAATACCAATACCAACAAGGTGTTCCCAACAACAACAACAACAACAATAACACCACCACCACCAACAACAACAACAACAACAGCAACAACAACAACAACAACAACAGCGGACACTTTTCCATGGACCATTGCATTATACTTTGAAATGAGGACACCTCTCTAATCATTTTCCCCTGAAGTTATCACTAATTACCATGGTTACGTACATACCTAAAGACATTTGATCGATGATGGCATTGTAGTGTGTGCCAGCTTCATCATTCATACACCAGCCACCATTCACAAACTCCAGCTGTTTATTATCAACAAGCTTCTTCACCTACAAACAGCAAACAACAACAACAACAAATAAATCACATCCTAACACACACCAAAATAAAAACATCTCTCAATTTTAAATGACCACTTTGATTGGATTCCATAGGTGAGATTTCAGGGGAGGATTAATTAGGTTAGGACAACTGGCTGCATGGCTACACTATTAACAGTATAGCAAGCAGGGTTTCATCTAGGGATGGACCAAAGTGGGTGTGGTGGTTTGTCCACTCCCACCAAGAAACTCAACTTCCTGAAGCTCACGGGATGAAACCCTGGCAGGTGTTTGAAACACGTACAAATTATTAAAATCAATGTCAGGTCAAAGGTGATTTAATAATTGGCCCTGTGATTTCGGATATCCTCCCTAATGTCTCCCTAATGATTTGGGCTCATAGGTAGTTATTGTAGAGACAGGTTTCATGGTATCCATTAACACTGACCTCTCTCTCTCTCTCTCTCTCTCTCTCTCTCTCTCTCTCTCTCTCTCTCTCATTTATATATTCACAGGTTCCCACATAATGTCAGGGGTTCAAGGAAAGTGAATTTTAGTCCCCAACCAATTAAGTCATATTTTCATTTGTGAAACAACGAGTCACTAGTGAACTGAATAGCAGTACAAACAAAGCATCTTTAGTCTCTTGCACGCTCAATAAGTGATTCAGTCAATCAGCAATTGATGTTCAAAATCCATTCAGCCATTGAACTGAGCTGTTCATAACATGTTAGGTTTGTTTCTCTCACTCAAAGGAAAAGGCTGAGCCAGCCTCTTCCATGATACTATTTTACAACAGGTTATGACAGCATAATTACATTAAGCCATTCTGGTGTTCAGAGCCTAGACATCTAGAGCAACTAGCTAGCTAGCTAGAAGCTACTTGGAACATTGTGTCAAGTTTGATCACTGCTGCCTAACAGTAAGTTCCAGCAGGGAGAAAGAGAGAGAGAGAAGTACATACTGTGGAATCATGACAGACAGCATTGAAGGTGAGTTTGACTTGTAGATTGAGCAATGAAATCTTCTTGAGTGCACAAAATAAGGAGATGTGGTTCTCTCTTTGTAGCAGCTGCATGCATAAGTGTGTCTTGCCTGTGGCAATTAACATGGAAATTAAGAACTGGAAAGAACTGGTTCTATAATCACATTTATCTACCTATTTGTAGAAGTAAATTTATTCTCGATTCTCATGTGGTATAATTTTCCCGTCTATATAATATATGATGTGTAAGAGCATTTCTCTCTGCACAGTAAATCTTTGCAGCATACTTTCACACACAATTTCTCCACATGTGCTATTCTATAGTTAACTTTCAAACCAATAAAGACGTGCGAGTAAAACCCTTGAAGAAAGGATCGTTTCAACTCACTCCCGACAGTGGAAAAGAAATAACATTCGACATCAAAGATGCCGAAGGAGAAGCAGGGAGCGGTGACGTCAAAGGTTAGCAATATGGTTGTTCACGAGTGTTATAGTGAATGCAGCTAGAGCTTAATTAATGCCAATGGCCCACGCCCACCAGGTGACAACACGCTCATGCCTTCTTTTCTTTCTTTTTTGCAAAAAAAAAATTTCCATTTCTGTTGCAGTTATCAGACACTCTGAAGATATGACTAAAGTAGATGTTAACATCAGAAGAAATGGACAACTCAGAGTGTCCCTAGGTGACATGGAACTTGCCTTCAGTGTTGAAGTTGAAGAGAAGGAAAAGGTAAGTGTATTGTAGTAGTTCAGGGTTTTAGCTATCTACTTATGTAGAAGGAAATGGTATGTTATAATTAAGTGTATTGTGATTCAGGGTTTTACTCCTAGTACTGTATATTTTAGCTATATACTTATGTAGAAGGAAATGGTATGTTATAATTAAGTGTATTGTGATTCAGGGTTTTACTCCTAGTACTGTATATTTTAGCTATATACTTATGTAGAAGGAAATGGTATGTTATAATTAAGTGTATTGTGATTCAGGGTTTTACTCCTAGTACTGTATACTTTAGTTATACTTATGTAGAAGGAAGTGGTATGTTATAATTAAGTGTATTGTGATTCAGGGTTTTACTCCTAGTACTGTATATTTTAGCTATATACTTATGTAGAAGGAAATGGTATGCTATAATTAAGTGTATTGTGATTCAGGGTTTTACTCCTAGTACTGTATATTATGTATGTAGAAGGCTATTCAAGAGTCTGGAGAATACAACGCAGAGAAAACACAGCTGGTTCACTCAGGGAATCATTAAGCATATCTCTCTACTTCACCCTCATACAACTGATCTATTATTTGAATTAGATAACCTCTTCTAGGACCATTGCCTACTTGTAAGGCTCTAGCTATGAGCTTCATTCATGTGACATAAATCAAATATCATCTTTCTAATCTTAATGGTTGAGCTATATTATATATAGCTGCACCAAATTTAAGCCCCAAGGCTAATTTCAGCCCCAAGGCTATTAGTAATCAAGATATGAAAATATGGAGCCATTCTTGAGAAATACCCAGACAGACTCTTCCAATGATGTGGTGAACTATAAAGCACATCTTTTCACCATGCCAACGGTGGCCATTTTGCAGATAGCAGAGATATAGGCCTTATTGAGTACAATCACTATGAGTCTTTGATTCAGGACTGGAACCACATTAGAGGTCTTCCAGCATGTAGGGAAGCACCCTGTAGTAATGGATAGATTGGTCAACAAAGGTGCAATTGCTAGGGCTGTGCCTTTGAGCATCTTAGCTGAGACACTCCATCAGGACCATTGGCCTTACTTGAGTCCATAGACATTATCAGGTGAGCCATCTCATCTTCAGAGCATAGCATCTCTGCAGGGCAGACACATGTTGGGGACAGGTTCATATCTTTTTCCGAGAGCAAAGGACAGTCTTTATTAAAGCAATCAGCAAAGAAACTGTTAAGCATATTTGTGTTTTTTCTTGGTTAGTCACTGCAGAGATACCATGCAAATTGAGAGTTGGGATGCTAGTCTGTTGTTTGTTCACGTACTTCATACTTTTCCAAAAAATTCCTTTTTGATCCCGTGCTCATATTCTTGAAAAAGGTATACTTAGCCATCCTCATCATTTTCACAACTTTATTACATAGATTTTTATATTTTGACTTAGCTGACTCACTACATGACCTTTTTGCTGATTGAAAAGCATTCCTTTTCCTAATAGTGCGTATGATACTTTCTGTGAGCCAGGGGACATCTTTCTGTGAGCCAAGGGATATTCTTTCTGCGAGCCAAGGGATATTTCTTTCTGCAGGTTCACAACCTTTTTTGTGATATGCATTTAGCCATAATTTCTAAGAATTTTGTTGACCAGCATAATCACATTAAAGCCACTCTGGTGTTAAGAGTCGATCTAGACATCTAGAGCAAGTAGCTAGCTAGCTAGAAGCTACTTGGAATATTGTGAGTCAAGTTTGAGCACTGCTGCCTAACAGTAAGTTCCAGCAACTCGGAAGAGAGAGGAAGAGAGAGAGAAGTACATACTGTGGAATCATGACAGACAGCATTGAAGGTGAGTTTGACTTGTAGATTGAGCACTCCTGCATGATGCATAAAATCCTCTTGAGATGTGGTCCTCTCCTTGTAGCTGCATGCATAAGTGTGTCTTTGCCTGTGGCAATTAACGTGGAAATTAAGAATCTGAAAGAACTGGTCTTCATATCTTACCTATGCAACCTAAATCTACTAATTTTGTAAAAGTAAATCTATTCTCGATTCTCATGTGATATAATTTTCTCATTCTATATATCTACATGCTGTGTAAGAGCATTTCTCTCTGCGCAGTAAATCTTTACAGCATACTTCTCCACATGTGTTATTTCTATAGTTAACTTTCAAACCAATAAAAACGTGCGAGTAAAACCCTTGAAGAAAGGATCGTTTCAACTCACTCCCGACAGTGGAAAAGAAATAACATTCGACATCAAAGATGCTGAAGGAGAAGCAGGGAGCGGTGATGTCAAAGGTTAGATGCCAATGGTCATTACCTGCCTGGTGACAGCCTTTTTTCCTTTTTCTTTTTGCAACCATTTCTGTTGCAGTTACCAGACACTCTGAAGATATGACTAAAGTAGATGTCAACATCAGAAGAAATGGACAACTCAGAGTGTCCCTAGGTGACATGGAACTTGCCTTCAATGTTGAAGTTGAAGAGAAGGGAAAGGTAAGTGTATTGTGGTTCAGGCTAATATGTAGAAGGAAACGGTATGGTATAATTAAGTGTATTATGGTTCAGGGTTTTACTCTTAGTATTCCTTCTATATACATATAAGGAAACAGTATGTTATTAATTAAGTGTATTGTGGTTCAGGGTTTTACTCTTAGAGTATTCCTTCTATATACATAATTATAAGGCAATGATTAAGTGTATTGTGATTCAGGGTTTTACTCCTAGTACTGTATAATTATTATGTATGTAGAAGGCTATTCAAGAGTCTGGAGAATACAACACAGAGAAAACGCAACTGGTTCATTCAGGGAATCATTAAGCATATCTCTCTACTTCACCCTCATACAACTGATCTATTATTTGAACTAGATAACCTCTTCTAGGATCATTGCTGTTAGGCTCTAGCTATGAGCTTCATGTGACACTTTCAGGCATAAATCAAATATTATCTTTCTAATCTCTTCTGTATAATGGTTGGGCTATAGCTGCACCAAATTTAAGCCCCAAGGCTACGCAATTTCAGCCCCAAGGCTATTAGTAATCAAGATATGAAAATATGGAGCCATTCCCAGACAGACTCTTCCAATGATGTGGTGAACTATAAAACACATCCTTTCACCATGCCAACGGCGGCCATTTCGGTTTTGGTGCACAATAATTGTATTATGCTCTATGGAGGGAGATTGTGCACCAAAATGGCCGCCATTGGCATGGTGAAAAGATGCATGCTAATGGTCCACAAAGTACATGAAAGACACCTTTTTGGAGATCAAGAGAATCTATCTACCGTAATCGTATAAATTTTCGATGGGGTTTTATTTTCGTTTTTTTCGTAGTCGATCAGAATCCTCGAAAATAATAAATGAAGTCTTAGTACTATGACGTCATATATGACGACGATGCGCATGCGTGTGTGATATCGATAGCAGCTGGAAAACAGATAGTCGAGAGTATCATGCTTCATTACCGCCGTTACCTGTCTCTCTTGCTTTCCATAGCAGTCTAGATTTTAGTTTGGTCGTCGCCAGCCCAGCTTTTCTTGCATGTCACTCGGCCCCAGCAGCAGGCAATGATATAGCTATTAATATACGCGCATGTGCTTGCTACGTAGGTACAAAAATTAGACCTGCGGAAATTTTTTATTATAGGAACAATCCGGAAATCACGAAATTTTAAACCTCCGAAAATTTATACGATTACGGTATAACTTACTATGGCCTTTGTTGCATCATCCTGTTGCTTCCACCACCTGGTGAAGAAGGCCATCTCGACGTAGATGAAGGTCCTATTTTCATCCTTCTGCAGTTCACTGATGACACTATCCAGAATGTATTTCACTGCAGCGTAACTTATAGACCGGTTCCCTTCGAAAAAAGAAAGAGGGGGAAAATGTCATTGAGCTGGTCATAATAAATTTGGTCAGACGTCACATCTTGTATTAAAGGTTAAGTGGGAGAATTCAGACGAACCTCTCAGCTTGGTAGTTAGCACACTACCACTTAACCACATACACAACCATAAGTATGGGCAGAAAGAAACAACAACAACAACAACAACAACAATTACGTTACTTTTGTTACATTCTTCTGTACCACATGAGATTCATCTTTTTGCTTCCATACTATGCACAGAAGGGGCACATCCCCCTCCCACACCCTCCTGGGAATCTTCGCCTAGACATTATAGCTGTCCAAATTTGGAATGGTAAATATTAAAAAGACCTTGAAAGTTAGTACAAGCCAAAGTACAGTGCAATACGGATGTGTCACGTATGATAGACATCTTTGAAGTGACACGTGCATGGTCATAGGTGTGATTGTTAAAGGAAATAATAGTTTCAGAAGCACTGGTCATTCATAAGGATTGACAGGATGTGGACTGGTCTGGCAGCCTCCCATGGCCGGGCCCTGAGCCTGAGGCTAATAAACATAATCTTTAATCATTAATAGCAACACTGCATTTAGCCACATAAGGCAGTTGTATTTTTCCTCTATTTGGCATGCTACAGTCTGTGGTCACTCACTGAGCTACTACTTTACCTCCGTAATAGTATTCGTCCACGGTTTTCAGCCATCCCACGTCGTCATGCGTGTGGGGCACGACGTGAACATACACCTTGTCATCTTGGTAAGTGCGGGGGTTTCTCCACGGTGCAGCACAACCCTCAGCAACCAAGACGGACAGAAAAAGTGCTCCAAATACCTTCCACATCTTTAAAAGCTGAAATTTTGATATTAACTCCAATTCGGATAATTAGATCGAAGAGCACTCTAGCTAACTTTACCACAAGATTTACGCAAGACTAATCACTCCAAATAAATAAAAATAACAACATGGTTTTTAGAGATTTGTGTGTTTGAATTGGGCCACAGCATGGAGTACTGTGATTTCTGAAAATCAGTGTATGTACGGTATTCAACAATTTGGTCTGCTAACTAAGACTGTTCCTCTTCTTCATCACTTGAGGAGAAAGGATCGTCCGCATCTTCACTGTCAAAGAAGCCATCATCATCATTAATGTCATTTTCCTCCATAGATGATTTGGCTACTGCTTCTTTCTTCTCGGCTGATGCTGTCTTTGCTGTCTTTTCTATAGAAGTTCCTTTCTTCTTGGTTCCTTCCTTCTTGGTTGTGGTCTTCTTAGCAGCAGTTTTTTTTGCTTTTGGTTTCTCTATGATAAAAGAAGAGTAAAGTAAGTACCTCCAACTCTGAATAAAGGACCACCTCTAAATAAAGAACAACCTCAAAATAAAGGACAACCTCTAAATAAAGGACAACCTCTGAATAAAGGACAACCTCTGAATAAAGGACAACCTCTGAATAAAGTTAATAAAGGAAAACCTCTGAATAAAGTTAATGAAGGACAACCTCTGAATAAAGTTAATAAAGGACAACCTCTGAATAAAGGACAACCTCTGAATAAAGGAAAACCTCTGAATAAAGTTAATAAAGGACAACCTCTATTATAAAGGACACTTGTTGATTTTTAGCTTCTGTTTTTACACGGAAGATACGCTTCCCAACTTGTCTGTTGACAGGGCTCCCACCGTGCGTACGTACTCTTGACATCACACACTCTTACTTTTTTCCTCCACCTTCTTTAACTGCAGCTCCTCTGGTGTTGGGTCTAACTTCATTCCCTTGGCAATTGCCTCTTTGCGACGTGCATGAAATTCACCCAACTCTTTCTCGTTCAACTTCAGAGCCTTTTTTTCATACTCCTACAAAATCCATTAACACGATAACTTGTGTCTAAAATTGGAACCTCCGAGAAAGCACCGACCAAAGGACGACAAATCTCTCAACAACATACAAGTTAGGTACGTAGGTGGGGCACATGGTATGATAATATCACACGGTGGAACATGTTGAATAATGGACCACATCTTTGTAGACAGTTTGGGGGATATTTTACTGTGCACACTAACTTGAGGTCTGTCCTCTTTCAGAGTGTCCCTTATATATAAGAGGGGGTCACTTACTGCTTTCTGTTCCTCGGTCAGAGAAGCCCAGTTCTTCGATGCTACAGAGACTGCATCCTGGACACACACACACACACACACATATGATAATAACTACACGAGGATTTCACATGTGGTAAGCTTGACAGAATTGTGCCCCACAAAGTTGATATCAGTAGTGTTACTTGCAGCGTGTACTAACGTACTGCACAGGAGCCTACACTACTCTGGATAAATGAGGTGCAGATCCACTGTACTATTTAGCAGAGGTACAATGCAGTAATGTACTGCACAGGAGCCTACTATATACAATAGTGGAACCTGGACACCTTTGTTCTTCCAGGCTGCCAGAGTCCTGAAGTATAATAATGTTGTGGTTATGCTGCGTTTGATCAGAATTTTTTCATAGCTAGCACTACACGATGTGGCAATGTTTGCCTGTGCAAAGAAAAAATTCTCGAAAAACAATTAAAACCAAATGAGGTTCTAGTGTGGATAACCCTGTAGTAACTCTACTGGAAACTAAACGAATGAGTGAAATTGAAGAAACCTGATTCTCTACGGAGTGGCAGAATGGATTGATTTACCATTCCATGACGATGTGACTAGTTACATGCATAGGGACGCACCTTTCTCTCCTTTTCATCCTTGACTTCCTTGTTTCCTGATAACTGTTCCTTCATGTACATGTTGAATGCAGACTTCTTATGTGGCTGGGGTAACCAAAAACCAAACAACCAATGATTTTACAGTGAAAACTTCACAACACTAAGAAATAAAAAAACCATAAAAAAAACTTGCCATTAGCAATCCTGATTTCTTTAGTCTGTAGTTTTTGAGGTATTCTTTCCTCTTTCTTGCGTGATCTTTCAGGGATTTCTTGTACGCTTCACGTTCTTCTTCCGTTTCGAAATGCTGAGTCAGAAAATTCTGGTACGTTATCTCATACTCTTCTTTCGATTTGTCGTACTTTGACCTGTAAACCTAATCAAGACAGAGCAAAGAGAAATGATGGTGAAAATAATAATTTCTCCTACATGGACTGTTGAACATATACGTTTTGTAGTAAACAGTGTTCCAATGTTTCCCCCAGTATACTAAATGCAGGGCTGGGAGGGCCACCTTGTTTGGAAAAAAAAATCTTCAAAGAAAGTGGGCTGGGTCTATGGCATTAATTGAACAATATTATACTTAAGCACTCTGTTTGAAGTGCAGCTAGGGGAGACTCTGGTGTTCTGGACTAGCTTGTAATAAGCTTGTAGTAAGAAGTATTTCAACACCTAATTACTGGTGCTCGAACACATTTTTTCTGATTTCCTTTGATATTTACCTTTTGTTCGGACTCTGATAATCCTTTCCACAGACTTCCAAGAGCCTTCATCTTCTCCACGACACTCCCCTGTGGTACTTCCAAGTCTTTACCTTTCTCCTCAACGAACAAGAGGAAGGGACCACTACATACAATATACATACATACATACACGAAAAGGTACAAGTGGCAATCACAAACCATCTCTATCAGAGCCAACCCAGGGTCTGAGCAGAAATTGACATAGTTACTAGCTGTACCTAATCTTCTTATTCTGCTTAGTTAGCTAAGCATGGCTGAACCTCCCAAAGCTAAGAGCCATTTTGACAAAGAATGGATCAAAGAATTTCTGGGAATAGGTACCAGCTCTAAAGGTAAGGCATAGATAGATACACCTTCAGAGCTGCTACTACTGCTACATCCAGGTGATGGAGCAACTATTCTGTACAACCATCTCTATTATAAGCCATGTTAAGGAGTCCCCCACTGCCAAGCCACAGTGAATAAGAACAAAGACACTAACAAAAAGACGAACAAGTGTACACAGTTTCCTCCCTCTACAACAGAAACAAAATAATGTGATTCTCTTTCCTGAAAATTTCCTGCATTGAAGTTTTTTTGCTTTACAAAAATTAAGTTCCCTTGTTTTTTCACTTTGAAATCTCCCCTGTAATTAAGGTTTATTCCCCTCACTTGCAGGGAGTTAAATGAAACACATCACCACAAGCTTAAGAGTTATTATTTCACCTTTGTTGTAAACAATTAGTACTAACCACAACACTGGGGAAGGTAAAACTGGAAGCAATGCATTTTTCAATCCCTGGGGGGGGGGGGGGGGGGGGGGGGGGGGGATGTAACATGGAGCTTGAAACAAATCCATCCCTTTAGCTAGGGAGGAATAAGTATCATGGAAATAATCCTCTCAGCCTTGCAATCTTACTTGTATTGGGTAGCACAAAATGGCTTCTAATCAGCTGAATGTATCATAACTATACAACCACAGAGGGAGGGTAAAGTCAAATTTTTTGCAGCATTGTGTGTGAAGCAATTCGAACAATGTGACCCTTATTCAATCACACAGACTTTTATTGAGAGCTGTTAATAGTTATAATTACATCAACTGACACTGGTTTCTTTGGAGGTGTGGGTCCTTCAAATACGGGTCTTTTCAGCTTGACACAATTGGTGACAGAGATACTCCTCACAGCAGCTAAACTCATGGATGCACCCAGCACTTGCCATGACATAAGTTTCCGAAGTTGAAGAACTACTGCCATTTTTTGCACAACCTCGACACGTGGAAACGAGGCAGCAAAGGAAGAAGTTGAAAACATTGCGAAAAAAAGGGGTGTGCCATGTAAGGGTCGACCTAAAAGATGTCTCAAGGGAAGAAAAAGATTTTGCAAGAGGTAGCTCTCTTTGCAATACTAATGGTGCTGATCATAGCGCAAGGTAGGTCAGATTAATTGCTTACTAAAGCTCTGCCCTTAGCTAGGGCTTAAATTTCCCTACAGCCTCATGGTGTGCCTTATCACCCATAAACATAATCACAATATGCTTGCAGCCTTTCCTTCATCGGTAATCTCGTGGGCTTTTTTCATCAGTAGTCTCATGGGGAAAAAAAGCAGTCTGGCCTATGAGACTACTTCATCAGTACCTTCTTCCTTAAATGGCTACAATCATGCCTTTATATAGCTGAGATTGACTCTTTTTTGCTTGAGTTTTTCACTTAATGGTGTGATATTCCCATACAGTGATGGTGTACAGATTTGACGAAGGAAGGAAGAGATATGGACTCTCGTACGATCATGCCAAGCTTGTTTTCACCAATGATCTTTCCACCAGTGAAGAGAGCATCACAGTCTATGCTCTCTCCAGCAACTGCTACAAGGCAAGTGCATGAGAATGCAAATTTGATTGACTTGGCAAGAGAGTCATAGCTTTTTCCTTGCTAGCTATACTAATCCACATAATTATCTTGCTGAATGCAGTGTAATCCAATGGAGATCGGGACAGTGGGTCCAGGGGAGAACATGACATACAAAGCCGAAATCTCTTTCCCAATGAAAATAATCTTGAGAAATAGCACAAATACGTGTGACCACACCTACCACTTCAGAGAGTACGGACTCTACGTCTTCAGTGTCAGTGAACTCAACTGTATTGCCGCCATCGAGGATAAAGGAGATGATGCTTATCTGCGTAAGTGTATAGAAATAAGACACATACAGTGGAACCTCCAAATAAGGAATAAAGGACACTCTGAAAGAAGACATCAAACCTTTCAACAAAAGTGCAATCTAAAGGTACCTTTGTATATACACTCTATATGAATGACCTCCAAAAGAGGACAATCTCTCTACAAATGATTGACGAAAAGCTGGGTCCCAAGTGTGTCTGTTGGCTATTTGGAGGTTTCACTGTACTTAAAAACACCTTAGAATGTGGACTTCTTGAAATATAAATTAATAGTATATGTAGATCAAGGCACCTTTTCCACTGTCCCATTGCAATAGAATTCACCCATGAAATAAGAAAGTGTAATTTTTCGGTCCCTAGAGTATCTTACTGATGACCTTGCACTCTTTTTTTTCCCCTTTCTTTACAGCCATCCTTTATGCTGCCATTGTACTTGGCATTCTGTCCATTGCTTGGATAGCAGTGACTCTGTTTTACAAGTACGTGTGCAATAATACTCTGTAGCTAACAGCAGGGGGCTACTTAGCTAGATTACTACAGCAATCATGATATTACATGCATGTCCTGCATAAGTGGATCCACAGATAAAGAACGCTCTAAAAGAGGACAAACCCTTCAATCTAAAAGTTGCTACCTTTGTACTATATACCGTATAGCGCAAAATTTTTCGTGGGTCAAAATTTTAATGGTTTTGCAAATATTGATGTGTGTATTCTCTTTTCAAAACCACGAAACCCACGAAACGTTTGACCCACAAAAAAAATTGCACTATATGGTACACTCTATATAAATAACCTCACCTCCAACCTCTTTACAAAGGACAAAGGGATAGGTCCCAAGTGTGTCCATTATCCAGAAATTTTGCTGTCTTTTACCTCAATTGTCTTGGTAATAATCCAGATTTTTCGGAAAGAAATATTTTTCCAAAAATGAGAGTGGAAATGAATCCATTCAAACCAACACAGAGAGTGTAAGTTTTTTCAGTTGTAATAATGATTATTATGCTTCATTCAGATTCCAATTCTAGGATTTTAAATTCGTTCCCATTCTGCATGTCCATTCGGTTCCATTCACTGAGCCTTTGATTCAGATTCTAATTCTAAGATCAAAAAAACTGCATGATGCATAGCCCATTCTGCACAAGTCATTCACAATCCCATTCGATTCAAAGATCCACAAAGTTTCATTCCCATTCTGCATGAGTCTGTTGATCGACTAATTGAATTCGTTCCCATTCTAGGATCCATACGAGTCCAAAGCAAAATCAGATCCTGTCATTCCAGTGATGTACGGTTCTGTGGAACAAAAGAAAGAAGGGAAAGGGAAGAGAGAGGAGAGTAGTGGCGGTAGTCCCAACCTGAAATCACGATTGGTATGAAAATATAAACATACAATCAGCAAGTGGCAGTATTACATACTGCTCCACAATACTGCAGATAACAAAAGGAACCAGTGATGATTCCAGCAACCTCACAAATCCCGTCAATAGGAGTCCCGTGAAGCCGAAGCGGCTGGTCTCCCTGGATACATTCAGAGGGTACGTAAGCAATCACATAGTTAGCTCAATTGAAATCATTTCAAACCTCAATGGAATGGTTGCACTATTATTTCTATGCTGCACCGATTTATAATAAAGAGACTTTCTTCCTTGTTCCCAGGCCTTCCTCTCTCACTAAATAGTCTCTCATCCAAAAAAAAAAGAAAAAAGACTATATCTAGTGACTGGAAAAGAAGCTATACATGGGCAATAATATTTTTACTTTTCTCTTTCAGTTTTTCCTTGCTTATCATGGTCTTTATCAACTATGGTGGAGGTGGTTACTACTTCTTCCAGCATAGCAAGTGGAATGGTCTGACAGTGGCTGATCTCGTGTTTCCATGGTTCGTGTGGATCATGGGAGTGTCTGTTGTCTTCTCCTTCCAGGGAAGAAAGAAGGACTCCTTTCTTCATCAGCTGTATCAGATCATCAGGCGAACCGTGCTTCTCTTTGCACTGGGACTTTTCCTCATCAGCAACAATAGTGGTACATAATAGTTAACTGCATTGATGTAACTATGTATTATTTGGGTACAAAATTTAGTGATTTTACAACTTTTTTGCGATTTCAACGTCCAAAAATTAATAACTATGGAGAAAGTATTTTACTAATAGATAATTTTGAAGCATTATTGACGCTAGTTAGGCCCATGCCTTCACCTTTATGAGTGTACCTATATCAATTTTGAACTATGTAGCTAAAGTACCCATTAAGAATATCAACCTTAGAGGTATGCATAGTTATGAGGCAAAATTTAGATCTTTCGATAATTGCATAAAATAAAAGTGTGAAGCATTCAATTCGAAGTTTTCCCACATTATTTTTTTTTGCATGATTGTGTTTCAGATACTCCACTGAGCCAGCTCAGGATTTGTGGAGTCTTGCAGCGTCTCTCCTTCACTTACCTGATAGTGGCATTAACAGAACTCTTCACCAATCACCTTTATCAGAGGAAGAATGTGAGTGGCTAGATTGTACGTACCAACCAACCAGGCTTTTGGGGGGTTGGTTATAGTTCGATGCAATTTTCAGCCATTGAATTTCTACTTAGCCATCTTTGTATGTATGTACTGTAACTACTCAGTTATACTACATGGATAAATGGAAAAGGATGAAAAGTCCCTAACACTCACTTCATATTAAGTTTGTTTTCATTTCACAGTTCACTCTGTGGAATCCACTGAAGGACATCACTAACAATTGGGTGCAGTGGGTGATGGTGTTACTGTTGGAGGCTCTGTGGTTGATGCTGACTTTCCTAGTAACAGCCAAGGGATGTCCTAGGTATGTATATTATTTATTATTACATCTGACAGCTGATATAATTTCAGGGGCTATCTTGGTCCTGGGGGGCGTTTGGCTGGAGGCAATCTGTCCAACTGCACGGGGGGTGCAGCCAGGGTCATTGACTACTGGATACTGGGGGAGGAACACCTCTACCCGAGAAATACTGCAAAGGTAAGAGTTCAGAAAAAAATATAGAGGTGAACCAAAATACTTACACTCCATTATTCTTTATCTGTAGGACCTCTATCAGTTGGAGTTGAGGTTTGAGCCTGAGGGCATCTTGGGGACTCTCAATTCGATTGTGCTGTGCTATTTGGGGGTGCAAGCAGGCAAGACTCTGCTACATTTCAAGGGCTGGCATAGAAGCATCATCTTCAGATTCATTGCATGGGGAATGGCTTTGGTAAGTCTCATCTCCATTAATTTATCTATCATTCTCTCTCTCTCTCTCTCTCTCTCTCTCTCTCTCTCTCTCTCTCTCTCTCTCTCTCTCTCTCTCTCTCTCTCTCTCTCTCTCTCTCTCTCTCTCTCTCTCTCTCTCTCTCTCTCTCTCTCTCTCTCTCTCTCTCTCTCTCTCTCTCTCTCTCTCTCTCTCTCTCTCTCTCTCTCTCTCTCTCTCTCTCTCTCTCTCTCTCTCTCTCTCTCTCTCTCTCTCTCTCTCTCTCTCTCTCTCTCTCTCTCTCTCTCTCTCTCTCTCTCTCTCTCTCTCTCTCTCTCTCTCTCTCTCTCTCTCTCTCTCTCACAGAGTGCACTTGCCACTTTGCTATGTCTTGGACAGAAGAATGGAGGAATCATACCAATCAATAAGAACATGTGGTAGGTTCTGCTAACAACAGAGCTTGAAATTATTATGATTATTATAAGGCAGGAATTGACTGGTCAAATTGGGACCAAATGTAAAATTTTGTTTAGCATAGTTACAGAACTTCATACTAACTTGTTATGTCCTTCCTCAGGTCCCTCTCATACATCCTGCTAATGGCGGGCTTTGGCTACTTGGTACTTGCCACTTTCTACCTCATGATAGACGTCTTACCAGTGTGGAATGGAGCACCATTCAAGTATGCTGGTGAGTAAGTAGATCTCTGAGTTTGAAATGACACAAATGTAGTATGAATTCCATAATAAAGGATAACTATTGGTGCCATGAGCTGATGCTCTGAGTAATACTAGGATCTTATCCAGCTCATTCACATACCCAAGTCAAATTGCTATCATGTGTACTTTAATATTTCTCACACTGCCGACAATACAACACCTCTTTTGCATTTCATGTAGGTATGAACTCCATCCTACTTTATCTTGGGCACGAGATTCTCCACCATTACTTCCCCTTCAGTGTGTACGACCAAGATCACAGTCACCTGACTTATCTTGCTGCTAACCTCATAGCTCTTAGTGTGTGGAGCCTCATTACTTACTACTGGTACTGGTCAGGGTTTTTTCTTAAAATTTAACATTATTAAATCATTGGCTTTTATAATAGCTCAGCAACTTGGTAATGATTTTTATAATTATTATAACAAAGAAAAATTATTTGGATTGGCAGTCTCACGTAGCCGACCCATTACCAACCGCAAGGAAGGAAAGGATCTCGGCTGCGTGTCTATGCATAGACATTAGAAAGCACGATCTATGGTCTATGGTGCCCCAGAATAAATTATAAGATTAAAATTTCCATAGCCTGCCCTTATCTACATAATTTGCTGAACTCTCGTTTCCTAGTCTCGCGGGCTACGTACTCGTTTCCCGGTCATTGCTCATGCGCGCGAACGTACCACATGATATGATTGATTGATATGCTGCCACACCCTTTCGATCCAACAAAACAATGACAATGTCATCTAGTCGCATACTTGTTGAAACTGCATTATTCTTCGTTCTCTTATCTCTAATATCTATTCAAGGTAAGCTTAGCAGGAGTAGTTGCTAGCAATATCAATATAGATAGATAGAATCCAGCCTTCCAGGGCATACATTCTGCAGGGAGGCTATTTAATAAAGCAGGGGCAGAGGGTGGGGAGGGGGGTCCAGGGTCCTCCTTTTTCATTGGTTTATCAGTACCTAGGGACACATCTCTCCCCTTCACCAACCATAGAGGCTACATAGAATTGGACCCCTCCCTTTTTTGAATATGCTAAATCGCCACCCCCACCCCCACCTTTGTTAAGGTAGTTTCAATATCCTTTGTACCTTTGTATCTATGGCAGTGGTGATCTACTGGGCGTGCTCAAGAGATGCTGCTATTAAAATGGGAGGGGAACAGAGACTGGGGATCAATGAGGCGTGGCTGGTGTTGGAGAACACTTACTACACCCAAACGGGAGCCAGTGAGGTCCTCAACTTCACCTTCAGCCAAGTGTCTGACAATTGCTACAAGGTAAGAGATAGTTATCATACGGTGTTGTACCAACCACACTAGAATTGATCACTGTGTCCTTATTCATATGCTCTCTCTCTCTCTCTCTCTCTCTCTCTCTCTCTCTCTCTCTCTCTCTCTCTCTCCCTCCCTCCCTCCCTCCCTCCCCCCCTCCCTCCCTCCCCCTCCCTTCCTCCCTCCCCCTCCCTCACCTCTTTGGTTCATCTCCTCTTCCCCATGTCCCCTTCCCTCTTTTCCTCATCCTCCCCCACACTGTCCCCTCCTTGCCCCTCCCCCATCCATCCCCTCATCCCCCCATCCCCTCCTCCTGTCCCCTCTCTCCCCTACTCTCCCCCCTTTCCCCTTTGTAGTGCAACTTCACTGACATTGCCACTATACCTTTCGGCAAGAACTTCACCTTCATCATGGACACCACCTTCCCCACGAGACTCCAAGTCCGGAACGACAGAGGAGAGATAGTGTGCCACAGAAACAAATCATACACCTTTGACGAGGGGAGCCTCTATTATTACACCGTCAAGACAAGCACCCCCAACAATGTTCAATGTTTACTCTCTTGTGGACGGCATGCAGACAATGCCTTCTTGCGTGAGTTTGTAAATGATTATTTATTATTGAGGGGGGAGGGGAGGGGATTTTGAATTAGGGCTGCATTTGAGGAGGCCCTCCTCAAATGCAGCCATAATTTCAATCCGAGGGGAGGGTGAAGGGACACAGAGTGGATACCTTTGAGGAGGAGGAGGAGGAGGAGGAGGAGGAGGAGAGAGAGAGAGAGAGAGAGAGAGAGAGAGAGAGAGAGAGAGAGAGAGAGAGAGAGAGAGAGATTTGATTTGAGAAGGGAGGGAGGGAGGGAAGCATGGGGAGACAATGCTCTCTGATGGGAATTGGAAGAAGCTTCATGGACCATTACATTCTTAGTGTGTATGTATGTATACTTAATTAAGAACTGGCTCATTTGAAATGATGTCCATTCATTTGTTGCTCTTATCAAAACATTGTACTTGAAGTGTGTACCATTCATTCAGCTGTTCTCATTGAACGTCTCTGTTTGAAATTACATTCCTTTTCATCGCTAACACACTGATATTTATTTCCAAGTGCTCAGAACGATACATATTATGTCACAGTACCACGAACCACTTTAATTGGATTAGCCATTTCTCAGGTGCAATCATACTTACTTTGATGAAATTGTCCTAAATGTTCTGTAATGCGTTCTATAATGGTTGGACACATATTATGTCAATATATTATTCTCAAATAAGGTATTTAATTCCATTATGGTAATCCTTTATTTAGCAATCTTGTATGCTGCTGTGGTCATCGTATCTCTCTCTGTGGTGTGGGTCGTTTTAGTCTTCACTCACAGGTAAGTAACATCTGCTACGTTCTCTATAATTATTATAATAGTAGTAACCATCACTTGTGGACCATAATGAGATTCATAATGATCAAGGTATGAATAGCACCCACCCACCTTATATATTTGTACCCATAAGGTGTGTACACTATTATACAGGGTTTTGTAGAATCTAATTTGTTGTGATAGAGCTAAACAGATCTTCAATCTTCTGTTGCAAAGATTCTGCAAAACCCTGTAGTATGCTGAGCTCCTCTCATAGCTCAGCTGTGGTCATCGTTGGACAGGATGTGGCGAGGGTAGCAAGAACAGATATGAGGTCCATTAGTGTTTATTGTTTGCACTGATTAGCATTCTTAGAGCATTCTTGAATATCTACATCGTTGGTCAGTCCAACTGGAACTTATTCATCAGTTTTATTCCAGCATAAATTAATATCCTTCATAATGAAATTAGACCAAAAAAATTGAAATTTGAATTTTTAAAAAATTATTTGAAATTTGAAAATATCATTTTGCAGGTATATGAAAGAGAAAGGTTGTTTCAAGTCCTTTCATCTGAGCCTGGTGGATAGACTCACTCACAGGGTATGTAAGATAGAAATTCCATTCCAACCTCACTGGTCTCCATTCCAGGATCTGGGCTTGCCTAGCACCGTGGACTCGGGGAAGAGGTACAGGACCAAGGGTACAAAGGGGGAGAAACATCCCATACTCAACTCCAGTTATGCGTCTTCAAGTGTGGCTGTAAGTTATACATATTATTTGTGGTACTTCAGCTTCCCACTCCTTCTCCCTGCGCTACTGTGTCCGGGAGTGAGGGGACAAATTGAAACTGGCATCCAGGAAGTTCCCCCCCCCCCCCCCCCCCCCCCCCCCCCCCATATCAGATAGGATAGTGTCTGCCAAACATAGCCCATCTCATTCAAAAAAAAAACAACATGATTCTCTCTCTCTCTCTCTCTCTCTCTCTCTCTCTCTCTCTCTCTCTCTCTCTCTCTCTCTCTCTCTCTCTCTCTCTCTCTCTCTCTCTCTCTCTCTCTCTCTCTCTCTCTCTCTCTCTCTCTCTCTCTCTCTCTCTCTCTCTCTCTCTCTCTCTCTCTCTCTCTCTCTCTCTCTCTCTCTCTCTCTCTCTCTCTCTCTCTCTCTCTCTCTCTCTCTCTCTCTCTCTCTCTCTCAGGTACTGGATGGTACCAACGGGTCAATGGCTCCTTCGAATCAGTCCATCAATAGCAAACAAGAAGACAAGATGAAATCAAAGAGACTAATATCACTGGATGCATTCAGAGGGTAAATTACCCCTCCCTTTATCTCTCTTTCTTGAACCTCTAAATGTTGGGGACAGTCTGATTCAGTAGGTGTTGTTGTTGTTGCATTTAAGTTCCACTGTATGTACATTCTCCTCCCCTCCTACGTATACCCTTCCCTTCCCTTCCCTTCCCTTTCTTCTCTCCTTCTCCTCCTTTCTTCATCTTCCCCTCCCTTCTTTTCCTCCTCTGTCTCCCCTCCCTCCTTCTCCTCTTCCATCCCCCACTCCCCCCTGGGCTCATGAGGGGGGAAGAGAGAGGCCAACTTAATCACTCCATTTTTGCACACGTAGAATGTCTCTGGTGATAATGATCTTTGTGAACTATGGAGGAGGTGGTTACTGGTTCTTCAACCATAGCAAGTGGAATGGCCTGACAGTAGCAGACCTGGTCTTTCCCTGGTTCATCTGGATAATGGGCGTGTCCCTCGTCTTTTCATTCCGAGGAAGAAAGAAGGATTCATTCCCCCGCCAGCTCTACCAAGTCATCAGGAGGAGTGTGATCCTCTTTGCTGTTGGGCTTTTCCTGAATGTTGATGAAGGTACGAACACTTGGTTATGTACGTATGTAGTAGTAAAAAATGCTTTTGTCCTTTGTTGAGAGGTTTGTCCTCTTTTGGAGGTTATTTTGTATAGAGTGTATATACAAAGGTACTTTTAGATTTGTCCTTTATTGAGAGGTTTGTCCTCTTTTTGGCCACTCACAGTTAATACTACTTAGGAACCAATTATCAAGTTCCTCTAATCTCTATTAAATTAATTTGTCTTCTTTCTTTTTCCCCTCTCCTTCTTTCTTTAGACACTCCCATTGGTCTTATTCGCATCCCCGGTGTTCTCCAGCGTTTCTCCATCACGTACTTGGTGGTGGCCCTCACAGAAATCCTCACCAACCTCCTCTACCAAAAGAAAAATGTAAGCTATAATAATGTAATACAGTGGGGAAACCCCTGGATTAATTAGCTTATTTAAATCAGCCATTTCTCCAATGAAATTATTCTTATGTGTTCTATAATGGTTGGACTATCTCCACACCAAATTTCAGCCTCAAGGCTACTAGTAATCATGAGTTATAGGGAATTAAAAAGGAGACTGTCTGTTATCGTCACATGATCTATTACATACAGTTCACTCTGTGGAATCCACTGAAGGACATCACTAACAATTGGGTGCAGTGGGTGATGGTGTTACTGTTGGAGGCTCTGTGGTTGATGCTGACTTTCCTAGTAACAGCCAAGGGATGTCCTAGGTATGTGCATATGTGCCATTGACATTTATACTTTAATTTTGTGACGCCATGAAAATTTCACCCTACAAAAACTTCTCGCAAATTTTGCCCCCACATTATCCTTGGGGTTGGTAAAAGGGTGGTATTTCCCCTGGGACTTGCCCTAATAATATTTATAAAGTCAATGCCATGGCAATTGTTTTTCGTATCTTCTAACTTGACATGCAGAGGTTACCTTGGGCCTGGGGGCATTTCCAATGGAGGACAGTATTACAACTGCACGGGTGGAGCTGCTGGTGCCATCGACAGGTGGCTCTTGGGGAACAACCACATCTACAGCTCCCCTACTGCAAAGGTACTAGATAGACAGGTACCAAGGAATAAATTTCCAACAAAAAGTACTATTATTGTTATCACCTTTATGGAAAAATATACTAAGCAAAGAGCAATACAGTTGTGTGAAAGCGTGTCCTGACTAAAACCAACGATAACTTTTGTGGAAAACTATGAATGGGTGAGGCTGTTGTTGGTGATGACCAAAACCTACAAGCTGTTGCTTACTAACATTGCACAAATACAATTCTTACATCAAGTAGTCCAACTCCAAAGCCATTTGAAAGGAGGCTATGTTCTGGATTTCATGTTGCAAGATGACTGCAATCAGCTATAGTGATTTCCATCAGGAACAACTTTGGTTGACTAGCCATGGCCATAATAAATTATTAGAGACCTACTGTGACCTACATTTGTGGAATGAATGGGTGAAGGTGTTCCATCTCCCCTAGCTGTACTTTCAAACAGGGTGCTTAAGTATATTCATGAGAATAAAATTCAATTAGTGCCATAGACCCAGCCCACTTTCTTTGAAGTTCTATATCCAAGCAGGGTGGCCAGCCCTGCATTATACTGGGGGAAAACACTGGTATTCCTATGGAAAACCACTATCATTAGTGATTGAAATAATGTTGACCATAAATAAACTATTAGAGTGACCTACAACACGTCAGACATTAATTCCATGATATCCACACCATGTTTGCAGCATCTGTACAGACTGGACTTGAACTATGACCCTGAGGGGGTCCTTGGCTCCCTCAATTCAATTGTGCTGTGTTATTTTGGAGTTCAAGCAGGCAGAACTCTCCTTCACTTCAGGGGAAAACATCTCTCAGTCTTCATCAGATTCATCATATGGGGACTCTCATTGGTAAGGGAGTACAGTAAAACCTCCGGACAACAGCCAAGTTTGGGACAGGTTTTTTGACCTTCGTAGAGAGGTTGGCCCTTCTTGGAGGTTATATTAGTATAGGAAAGGTCATTTCGTTCCATTCTGTTTGGCTGTTGTAGTGAGTTTGGCTGCTTTTCAGAGTCCCCCTCCTTGATTCAATCCAGTCTGCACTGGGGGAGCTTAAAACAATATATTGTCCAGCATGGCAGAGTTTTGAGGTAAACAAGATTCGATCCAGGGGGAGAGCTTGTAGTACTCTGACCCCCTTATATTAAAATTAAAGAGTCTGCGCTTAATTGTTGTAAGGCAGTGCTTGGGCCTCAACATTTCATTACTATAATAGTACCGTACATATGCTGGTTGTATTGTTGTGCTCCACTTTCACATGTATCATGGGCTCACCACAGTCGGGGTTAGTATGAAATCATATGTAGTGAGGCAGATAACCTGCCGATAATACTACCCCCGAAGATGCCAAACTACATTCAAGAGCTGCCAAAATACCAACTACAAATCTATGCCTATTCAATACTTCATTAATAGGTGTACTTCTCCATTCATGCATATATATTCGTCAAGTAAAAATTTATTGCAGGATGTGGTGGTATCACAGTACCTTGTATGAGTTTGATTTACCTTCAGGCTTTTTTATGAATTTGATTTACCTTCAGGCTTTTGTATGAATTTGATTTACCTTGTATGATGGTCATTAATTAACTCTAGTTTTATTTTCTTGCAGAGTGTGCTTGGCACTGTGCTATGTCTAGGGCAAAAGAATGAAGGAATCATCCCTTTAAACAAAAATTTATGGTAATTCTTCCAACGGTGCATGGCAGTTTAATGAGCCATATGCAATTGAGCGTATTTAATGAGCCATATGCAATTGAGCGTATAACAATCCTGGTCCTTCTCTACAAAAAAATGCCATGGCTTCATTTTTGAGCCCAGCATCATTATAAATATACCAGCACATTCTCACAGTGTTGCTCAAACAAGAATAGTTAAATTGATTTATAACTTTATAGGTCTCTGTCTTTTATCTTGGTGATGGGAGGGACAGGGTACCTGGTATTGGCTCTGTTCTATCTCTCCATTGATGTCATTCACTGGTGGAATGGTTCTCCCTTCAAATATCCAGGTATATATCCACATTCAGGGGAGCAAGATTTGGTGGGGCCGTGCAATTGTGCACAGAAAAAATTTTGACCTGCCACCCCGATATTTTTTAACTAAAGAGGCTTGGGTCCTTTATGCCAATTCAAATCTCCGGCAATATCCCAATATCCTGTCACAACTTGATACTGTACAGCAGCAGATCATTAGGCCACACCAATTCGATTTTATGTTACTTGGGCGAAAATATGCTGACTGATGGGTAGGTAGGTCGGTTTGAAAATGATAATGATAATAACTAGGAAAGTTTAGACTGATGGACAGAATGTGATGGAGGAACTGCACTTTCTTCATCATCCCTGTCCTTGGCATGCTAAAGTTCGGCCGAAAGCTCAGTACTGACTGAGGTAGTAAAAATATATATACAATCCACAGTAATCATCATAGTACTTTCAGGCCTATATTGCAATGGGTATGCTTGATTGGTATGGTCTTACAGCTGTATGATGGGTTTACATTATATCATGCCTAAAATAACAAGTGATAACATGTAACCACGAATTTGAGCTGCAGGATCAAAATGCATCAATTCCTTCACAATCAGTGCAGTTTTTGTGTCAAATTCACATGGCATTTTGACCTAATTCTGTTCCAATTCACATTTTCATGACCAGATTGCCATCATGTTCTTGTCTCATTGACACAGATATTATTTATATTATTTACAGGAATGAACTCCATCATAGTTTATGTCGGGCATGAGCTGTTTGGTGAATACTTCCCCTTTGGTGTCTACAACCAAGAACAGAGCCATCTGACTTTCCTCGCAGCTAACCTTGTTGCAGTGTCCATATGGATGCTCATCTCTTACTATTGGTTCTCCATTGGCTTCTTTGTCAAAATCTAAATCACTAGCTAATTATTTTAATATAATTATCATTTCTGTCATAACTAATTTTGAAGGAGAAAATAATTACAAAAACAATTCTCTTCAGTTTTACAAAAAGCTGTTCGTGTCATTCAATTAGTTTTGAGCAACACAATTGTTCATTCTGTGCAGTCCAGCCATTTCACAAGTTTTTTTGCCTCGTGACACTGATGGATCTGATTCTTGCACAGCCACTTCAACAGTCACATTAATGCAGCAGCTGCACTTGAAGTCTGCATCCATCTTCCTGTAGACATAGGGGGTGGCATGTGATGAGAAAGTGCTGGACGTTGCAGAGTGACAGTGATAAACACTGTGGCTAACCACGAATATTCTAACTGGACCCTGCAGCGAGACTTCAGGAGTGGGGAAGGAAGAGTAGTCCATTTCTTTTGTGCGTTTCTCCGTCTCGTCTCTCACTCGTTGCCTTAGCAAAGTTTGGTAATCAAAATTATACTTCAAAGGTTTATTATAGCTAACGGGGTTCTGAGCTGCGCATGCCCATGCGATGATGAAGAATTTGGCAGGAAATTGCAATGAATATACTGAGGTTTTCAGGTTGGTTGACACAAGATTTGCCAACAGTGCAGAATTAAATTCGTGCTCGCAAAATTTAAGAGCATTGCACTAGTATGACAGTATTTTTGCTCGCTTGAATTTATCTCGCACATGCGCAAATTCTACTGGTCAACCAACCTGAAAACTTCAGTAATTATCAGTCTGCAGTGAATCACAAGGTCTCAGTGAATCCACCAGCACAGGAGCAGTAGTCACTGGCATAATCACCAACCTTCCAAAATCAAAAGGAGGGAGATAAGTGGGAAATAGGGCAAATATTTTGTCTTGTTAGCTAGAGGGACAACAATAGAAATGCTGACATTTTCGGAGGGACAGGCTCTACAAAAGAGGGATTGACAACTATGCAGTGTACAAGTCAGCCATGTTACTCTCTAGTCTGGCGTAGTGGCGACCCTTACTAACCCAAGGGAAGGGGAAGGGTCTGGAGACATTAGCATCTCATAGATATTATAGACTAAGTATGTAACTGTAGTCTATGATACATCTATAGATGTGGCCTAAATGAACAGTGGAACCTCTCTATTGTGGACACTTTGGGACCTTGGAAATTGTTATCTTTAGTATAGAGGTATCTTCAATACAGAGGTTGAATGATGCACTAAAGTACAGTGGAACTAATAATAACATTCTTCATTCCCTCTTTCTTGCTCCATCTTAAGAATCTTTGCTGCTGTTGCTGACATGCTTTGCTCAAATGACCTTTTTTTTTTTTTTCGCATTTCTCTCCTCTCGGGAGGAGTTAGCAATAGAACCTATCATCAGATGTACATGGCAACTATGAGCTCCCATCCACCCCCAGGCTTGAAAGTCTTGAATGGTCAGGTGTTACTGTGGACACAGTACTGATTTACAAACCTGAGTACTGTGTTAGCTACTGACTGTAAAACCATGAATATCAGTTGTAGTCCCATCCCTAGATTCCTAGGGATCTAGGGATGGGGGCCCAAAATTAGGGGGTCATATCACTTTGACACCAGCACAGGATCCTTTAACGCCTGGATCCTGTGCATAAATTGGATCCATTTTCGGGCACACTTGAAAAATCACAATCCATTGCAGCAGCTATTGACATACGAGCATATACAAAGAACCACCTATAGCGAATAAGATTAACACAATTTTATAGGTGTCAAGCCATGGACTGATGACCCAATAAATGAGCCAATTGTGATTTCACTTATAAATTATGCGAGTGGTTATTCAATTTTAAGTTGACATGATTATTATAGCACCACTTCACTTTGTCATAAAGTACGTAGCTAGTAGGATATTGAATCATTATGTTAATGAGATTCATTGTTGTGACTGGAGAACGACCAGAATATTCATCAGTGCACACCAATATTATGTATACCTCACACACTCAGTGTTGTGCTATCAGGAGCATTCCACTTCCCTGTGGTCAATTTGACTGCAAAGTGCTGAACCTTCTCTAATTGGTCAATGTTGTGGATGTAATAAGGGTCCCATACTGTACATCAGTGTTCTAGGACAGGTCGCACGAGATTCTTGTAGAGATATGCTAGGCAGCCTGAATCAGCCTGCCGAAAATTCCTATAGAAGAAACCCAATAGGCATCTAGCTTTTCTACACACATTAGAGATGTGCTGAGACCAGGAGAGATCACTATAGTGATTGTTACACCAAGATATTTTATGCTGCAATGTCAACACCATGATCTTTTGTGATTGGTGAGGCACAACTGGTATTGCATGAATACCTTTAGGGTACTACTGTACATATGTAGCTAATGAATGTCATCAACTAATGCCACATAAATTCGTTGGAATCTTTCTGATAAGGACATCCAAAACTGCACAGCCAACCAATAGCTACTATACTCCTTGTAAGGCCAGGGAAAACTTGCAAAATTGTCTCAGTAATGCATTCTCTTGATGATATATAGGTAATGGTTGCCTACTTTCACTCTATAGCTAAATCAATTTTACAGCTATGATTGAGCCTGCATGTATGCATGTATGTATGCTGTGGTCATCAAAATTCTCTGCATGAGTTGTGGGGAAAAAATCCCTGACTAGAAGTTGTAGTGGCTTTACATTAACTTAAAAATAGCAGCTTACAATTCCAATAATAATTATAATTATGTAGCTAGGATATACCTAGATATATATATCATTTCACTAACATCACTTTACTGTGTAGGATTGTTTGACCCTCCATGTCATAATATGGAGGGGACGTAGCTGGGTTTCCATGCTTAATTAATCAGCAAAAATGTGAAACTTTCTTGACTAGTGATTGTCTCTAGCCAGTCAAATTAATGACCCGATTGTCATCACCAGAGCTCGTCACTGGCTAGAGACAATCACTAAACCCAGCTACGTACCCTCCATATATGACATGGAGGGTGAAACAATCCTAGCACAGTGAAGTGATGTTAGTGAAATGATATAGTTTGGGTTCTCGTCACTGACTAGAGATCTGGTGATTCGGGGCTCTGGGTATAGATCTGGTGGTTTGGGGCTCTGGGTACAGATCTGGTGGTTTGAACCAGCTGACCTGTTCTTGTGATTTGAGTAATCAAATTATACTACTATAGGTATACCTGTATTCATAATGATGTTGTCATGGTATTATGGTTGATAACCATACAGTACAATTAAGTACATTTGTAACAACAGAAACAGATTATACAAAAAGTATGTGGATGTACTACTGACCACTTCAAGTAGGTGCAATGATATGCAGATCACTTTCTATTATTAGGCCAAGTCGAATGTGAGTTGTTGTTTTTTTTGCTCAATTTAAAATATTATAACTAGCTAGGTTACATCTAGAATTAATGGTCTTATATCTAACCCTCCAAAATGTTGAGAATACTAATTGGAAAATTCTCTCCTTTTTTATAATCGTAGGAAGGGATATAGTGCAGGTAATTAGAGGAAGGGATAGTGCAGGTAATTAGAGGAAGAGATAGTGCAGGTAAGGTTAATAGTTGACAACCTTATGAAATAATGTTATTGTGCAGATTATTATTGTTTATAATTATAAATGCCTGAATATGAAACTAGTAGCCACTGCACAAGACTTTCCATTGGTGTTCGGAGAACCTTACCCCCATTTCCACATTATCAAAATGTTACCAAACCAAAAAGTGCACTCTCTGAATAAGTACTGGTATGAAAACTTGAAGGGTTTCATCAGTGGTTAACATAGACAGCAGCCCAACCTACCTGTAACCATAGCGATTTTATCATCATTACAGCAACTGTCTTCAGCTATAGTCAGACTAGAGTCAGAGTTAGTAGTTGTGGTAAATTGGTAGGAGTGCAGGGTTTCATCTAGGAATTTCACCTTGGAGGGGAAGCTCATGTGGCCATAAGGCCATGGTGGGGGGATGTGCACAGAGATGCTTAAATCCTAAAATAATACTGTACCGTTGTAGGCCGAGTTTTACGTATTTCTTAGCAGCAGAATAATTTTTTTGGAAGGAGAGAGAGAGCAAATGAGACTACTCTGACAACTCTTTTATAGCTAGTGACTGACACAAAGGTGATCATGGGGTGATCATGAGGTAGACAGTTTTTGACTACATTGAGGCTATCTACTAAGGTCACAACGTTACAATACTTAAAATGCTTGGATCCTAAAATATACTACTTAGAAGTATTCTTTTTCTTTTGGCAGTATCTTCGAGGAGGAAGCTGGGTCAAGTTGGAGGGGAAGTTGAGCTGTTCGGGGGAAGCTTCCCCTGCACCCCCCTCCTTAGATGAAACCCTGGACTGTGGTAAATTGGGGTTGTCAGTGTACAGTTGTGGTAGTCATACTCATTATAATATGGGGTTGATTTCATTGAGTTTGCTACTGTGTTAACTCTAGGAACCTGGTGGGTGATTAAAGTAGTCTTAGCTATGTGTAAAACACTGGATAGTACCTTTATGTGTATATCAGTGATATAGCTATTATGTAACAGCTGCATTTCCCTATATTCATCAGCCTATGACACAACTACATCAAAGAAAAAACAAATATACATCCACTTCCTCATATCCCACATCATCCAGTTCTGTGTCAGTGAGTGATGGGGGGGATGGATTTTTGGTCTTGCATTTCTTCTCATAGCTCAGCTGTGGTCATCGTTGGACAGGATGAGAACAGATATGAGCTCCATTAGTGTTTATACAGATTTTATTTGATGCATTCAGAGGGTAAATTACCTCTCCCTTTAACTCTCTTTCTGGAACCTCTAAGTCTGATTCAGTAGGTGTTGTTGTTGTTGTTGTTGCATTTAAGGGTTCCACTGTATGTACATTCTCCTCCCCTCCTACGTATACCCTTCCCTTCCCTTCCCTTCCCTTTCCTTTCTTCTCTCCTTCTCCTCCTTTCTTCATCTCCCCCTCCCTTCTTTTCCTCCTCTGTCTCCCCTCCCTCCTTCTCCGTCTCCCCCTCCCTCCTTCTCCTCTTCCATCCCCCACTCCCCCCAGGGCTCATAAGGAGGGAAGAAGAGAGAGGCCAACTTAATCACTCCATTTTTGCACATGTAGAATGTCTCTGGTGATAATGATCTTTGTGTGGTTCTTCAACCATAGCAAGTGGAATGGCCTGACAGTAGCAGACCTGGTCTTTCCCTGGTTCATCTGCGTGTCCCTTGTCTTTTCGTTCTGAGGAAGAAAGAAGGATTCGTTCCCCCGCCAGCTCTACCAAGTCATCAGGAGGAGTGTGATCCTCTTTGCTGTTGGGCTTTTCCTGAATGTTGATGAAGGTACATACGCTTGGTTATGTACGTATGCAGTAGTAAAAAAATGGCACCCATCCTTTCGTCCTTGGTAGAGAGGTTGTCCTCTTTTGGAGGTTATAGAGTGTATATACAAAGGTACTTTTAGATTTGTCCTTTGTTGAGAGGTTTGTCCTCTTTTTGGCCACTCACAGTTAATACTACTAATAGGAACCCATTATCAAGTTCCTCTAATCTCTATTAAATTTCGTCTCCTTTTTCTCCCTCTCTCCTTCTTTCTTTAGACACTCCCATTGGTCTTATTCGCATCCCCGGTGTTCTCCAGCGTTTCTCCATCGCGTACTTGGTGGTGGCCCTCACAGAAATCCTCACCAACCTCCTCTACCAAAAGAAAAATGTAAGCTATAATAATGTAATACAGTGGGGAAACCCTTAATTAGCTTACTTAAACTCCAATGAAATTGTTCTTATGTGTTCTATAATGGTTGGACTACCTCCACACCAAATTTCAGCCTCAAGGCTACTAGTAATCATGAGTTATAGGGAATTAAAAAGGAGACTGTCTGTTATCGTCACATGATCTATTACATACAGTTCACTCTGAGGAATCCGCTGAAGGACATCACTAACAATTGGGTGCAGTGGGCAATGGTGTTACTGTTGGAGGCTCTGTGGTTAATGCTTACTTTCCTAGTAACAGCCAAGGGATATCCTAGGTATGTGTGTATGTGCCATTGATAACTTTAACATTTATACTTTAATTTCGCGACACCATTTCATCCCACAAAAATTTCTCGCAAATTTTGCCCCCACAATATTATTATTATCCTTGGGGTTGGTAAAAGCCCTGGGACTTCCCCTAATAATAACTTAAGTCAATACCATGGCAATTGTTTTTCATACACCTTCTACGTAACTTGACATGCAGGGGTCACCTTGGGCCTTGGGGCATTTCCAATGGAGGACAGTATTACAACTGCACGGGTGGAGCTGCTGGTGCCATTGACAGGTGGCTCTTGGGAAACAACCACATCTACAGATCCCCTACTGCAAAGGTACTAGATTGTCAGGTGCCAAGGAATAAATTTCCAACAAAAGTACTATTATTGTTATCACCTTTATGGCAAAGAACAAATGGTACTGACCAAAACTTAGCCTATTCACCTGTGGGAGGAGCATCCTAAATTATTTTCCAACAAAAATGTGGATGAAGCTGTACAAGCAAACCAAAGTTGACTAGCTGATTGTCATGATAAACCTACTGTGACCCCCAACAAGTCATATATTTATTTCATGATATCCACATCATGTTTTTAGCATCTGTACAGACTGGACTTGAACTATGACTCTGAGAGGGTCCTTGGCTCTCTCAATTCAATCGTGTTGTGTTATTTTGGAGTTCAAGCAGGCAGAACTCTCCTTCACTTCAGGGGAAAACATCTCTCAGTCTTCATCAGATTCATCATATGGGGACTCTCATTGATAAGGGAGTACAGTATAACCTCCGGACAACAGCCAAGTTCGGGATAGGTTTTTTTGACCTTTGTAGAAAGGTTGGCCCTTCTCACAAGTTATATTATAGGAAAGGTCATTTCGTTCCATTCAGTTTGGCTGTTGTAGAGAGTTTGGCTGCTTTTCAGAGTCCCCCTCCTTGATTCAATCCAGTCTGCACTGGGGAGCTTTTAAAAATGCATGGCAAGTGTTGAGGTGAAAAAATACCACATCATCGTACGGAGTAAATACCCACAAGATTCAATCCAGTCTGCACTGGGGGAGCTTTTAGTACTCTGACCGTCCCTTATATTATGGCATCAAAATTAATGGAGTATATAATCTGCTGGTTGCAAGATGGGAACTAGATGTAGTCAACATCCACATCCTTAACCATAGTACTGTACACATGCTGGTTCTATTGTTGTAAGGCAGTGCTTGGGCCTCAACACCGTACACTTTCATGGGCTCACTACAGTTAATGAAACCATATTGGTGAGACTTCAATGATTCATGCTGCTAGCAATAACAGGCAAGATACACTGGGTGTAAGCTTTAAGATACTTCTCCATTCATATTTGTCAAGTAAAAATTTATTGTTTTTGACTATCACAGTACCTTGTAGGAATTATTTGATTTACCTTTTGATTTACCTTGTATGAATATTTGTGGTTATTAATTAACGTAGTTTTACTTTCTTGCAGAGTGTGCTTGGTACTGTGCTGTGTCTAGGGCAAAAGAATGGAGGGATTATCCCTTTAAACAAAAATTTATGATAATTCATCCAATAGTGCATGGCAGTTTAATGAGCCATATGCAATGGAGTGTAACAGTATTTTTACCTTTTAGTCTAGGACACAAGGTCCTTCTCTACAAAAAAAAAATTGCCATGGTTTCATTTTCGAACCTAGCACCATTATAAGTATACCAGCATATTCTCACAGTGTTGTGGTCTGACTTATCATAAGAATGTGCACAGTGGTTGTACACATTGTCACTATAGAGTCCATGCTATTGGTAGGCTAGGCTAGGCAGGTCTATTCTTGAACAAGGATAATTTATCACTTTACAGGTCTCTATCTTTTATTTTGGTGATGGGAGGAACAGGGTACCTGGTATTGGCTCTGTTCTATCTCTCCATTGATGTCATTCACTGGTGGAATGGTTCTCCCTTCAAATATCCAGGTATGTTATCCACACTCAGGGGAGTAGCTAGAATATAAAATTTGGTGGGGCCGTGCAATTGTGCACAGAAAAAATTTTGACCTGCCACCCCGATATTTTTTATTTTAAACCTTCAAATCTTGTCACTGTACAGCAGCAGATCACAATATCCTGTCACTGTTGTGTGGTGGGTTTACATGGCATGCCTAAAATAACATGCAGAGAACCACAATAATATTCATTGCTGATCATTAAAAGTAACAAATAGATTATTCATGATCATTATTCGGTTAAACCTAACTCCACATCTTACAGGAATGAATTCCCTTTTTGAAGCCAATGAACTGCCTTCTTTTTTGAAGCCAATGAACTGCCTTCATTTCATTTCATTTCATTTGCCTTCTGCCTTCTTTCTTGAAGCCAATGGAGAACCAATAGTAAGAGATGAGCATCCTTATGGACACTGCAACATGGTTAGCTGTGAGGTAAGTCAGATAGCTCTGTTCTTGGTTGTAGACACCAAAGGGGAAGTATCCACCCAACAGCTTATGTCCAACATACGTACACTATGATGGAGTTCATTCCTGTAAATTGAATTAAAATGGAGACTGTCTGTTATTGTCACATGATCTATTACATACAGTTCACTCTGTGGAATCCACTGAAAGACATCACTAACAATTGGGTGCAGTGGGTGATGGTGTTATTGTTGGAGGCTCTGTGGTTGATGCTGACTTTCCTAATAACAGTCAAGGGCTGTCCTAGTGCCAAAATAATTTTTAATCGACAAAAAGTACTTATTGTTACTACCTTTATGGAAAAATATGTATGGGTGAGATAATCCAGCACAAGCTACCCGACATATATTTAGGGATTGTTGGCTGGATATACAGAACAAAGATTGATCCCATTTCCATCCTTCTTGTTTCCTTACTTTTTTGAGCAGTGGTCATCCCTACATCTTTTTTCATTTCACGAAATGATTTTTCCCTTACTTGTTCCTGGTTTTTTTCCCTCTCTTTTATGGTTTTAGCTATGTATAGAGTTCATTCTTCTATGTGTATGCAGGGACAGATGAAAGAAGAATAGTTCTCCAATAGCTCTCCAGCATACCAGCCCAATCATTATCAACAAGTCAAGGTGTTGTGTTATTGTTGAGCTATATTTGGAGGTCGAAGATGCTGAAATAGAGTCTACCGTGGTGAATCTAAATCCCCGAGTCGATACAGTAGTCTATCATCATTATATATCTAGAGCTAGCTATTTTTAAAATATTTTTATTTAAATACTGATCATCGAACCGAGCATGCTCAGTCTACGAATGGGCACTATGGTGAGGATCTGCTATCTATATCCGTCGTTGATTCTTCTTGTTTTCGGTACTATTTTGTCTTATTCAAATGGAGCACAATCTCTTCCGAGTCACAATTTTATAGAGGCAACCTTTTCAGAGAGAGTATCACTGATGCAATTTTAATAGAAGATTCTAGCAAAGGGGAACACATAACTGAATCAATTTCTCATGGCAGATTGAGAAGTCATACATCTGATCTAATACGAATAGGAAACCTTCCATCGAGAAATCTCCCATCCGAATCAATGATTCTCAGCCTACACATTTGGGAGCAAACAGCAAATGCTCTCAACAACCTGTGTGATCTCCAATGTTGGGCCCATTCTGTGAACATTTTCAAAGTAGTGGAGCCATCAGTGAAAGAAGAAGGAGCTAATATTTTTCACTTTGAAGCGAGTGAAGAAAGCTGCCTAACATTTTAATTAGTCTCGCGAACCAGCCTAAATATTTGTCGATTAAATTTTTGACGAAATTGGTAACACAAAAATAATAAAATAGCACTAGGATATTTTAGAATGTACATAGTCTGTTCAAATAAAAAGAGAACAGCATGTTTGTGGTGTGGCTATATTGTTACATCATTTCATTTTTAGAATGACAATAGTGATGATGATGATGACCAAAAAACACCATAAGATTACGTTCAGACCATTCTCTGGAACCGAAGGTAGATGTTCTGAAATACAATTTATAGTATTTATTAGTGGGTGCATGGCTGTCTTTTTTAATAATGCACTATAGCATGGTAGCCATGATCATAATGCACTAAATAAAGCATGGTAGCCATGATCTGATGCAAGCAAATTTGCACAGCAAAACTGTACAGTCTAGCAGAGGTCAGTAGCTACCTGGATAACTTTGAGCGCCTTTACTGTTAAAGCATACCTTCACAAATCGGAAAAAGTGATAGAAGAATAATTAGGGAAAAGAATATTGACATCTTAGACGGGGAACCAGATGGATCGTTCAGAAAATCGATTTCTGTTCTTGCAATGTCGATGACGGATAAAAAATAATGACTGCACCGCCAATAATTTATTCAGAGAATGGGTGGGTAGTCTCGTACACGCGAGATCATGGGGGCGTGGTCTGATATTAACAGGACGTGATGGTTAATTATGCATGCATGAATATAATTAAGTAATCAAGGTTTAACTGTACTTTGGATAGCCAAGCCTACTTGAATTTTAAGGGCAAAAAACCTTTACCAAAATTTTGGTTATTAGCATAATTTTTTGTAAATTCAATAATTTGCTGACAAAATTGGATTGGACATAAACTCAGTATTAAGTTTGCACAGCCTTATAGCTGCAAAAAATATGCAAATCTGGATATTTTAGTTGCTATTCATTTCTACTTCTTTGTATTTTACATGTCCTTTTGTCCTGAACTTATTAACAGTGTTCTGTGGTGTTATTACAGGCAGACTTGAAGAATGGTAGCTCAAGAATCTGTCATGATACAGAAAGGACCAAATACGTATATAGAAGACAATCACTGTTTCATGCAACTGATGCTACGGCTAAATTCATCAGCAAATGCATACTGCAGTTCTTCCTTTAGCTTTGGTACTTTGATGAACTCATACTCTTCCTTTGAGGGATGAGTTCTCTCATCTCATAGATCACATGACCTGAAACAAACAATGGTGAGCTAGCTATACTGTTTCATGCAACTTATGTCACTGATGCTATGGCTAAATTCATCACCAAATACATACTGCAGTGCTTCCTTTAGCTTTGGTACTTCAATTCTTCCTTTGAGGGATGAAAATCATCTCATACAACACATGACCTGAAACAAAGATGAGTTCTCTCATAAAAATCATCTCATAGCTACAACACATGACCTGAAACAAAGATGAGTTCTCTCATAAAAATCATCTCATACAACACATGACCTGCATGAAACAAAGATGAGTTCTCTCATAAAAATCATCTCATACAACACATGACCTGCATGAAACAAAGATGAGTTCTCTCATAAAAATCATCTCATACAACACATGACCTGAAACAAAGATGAGTTCTCTTATAAAATCATCTCATATAACACATGACCTGAAACAAACAATAGTGAGCTAACTATATATTTTTACATACCAAACATGATGACATCTATAAACTCTTCTCTGCAACTTGAGTATAGATTATAGCAACTTGTCCTGTATCCTGTTCTCATATCCCCCTAGTCAAGATGGGGAAACCCATACAAGTACACTCCATTGCCTGGTGAGGAATATGTGAATGAAGTGATCGAGTTAGCTTTAGCTGCATCATGTCATTTACTGTTAGAATCTGGTGACCAAAGCTTGCAATTTGTTGTGGAGTTAGTGGATTTCGTCTTCCTTCTTCGATTGCAGTCATCTTACTCTCCCAACCATCCATAGGTTTAGTCTGGTAGCTAGATAAACTATTATTAGAAAACTTGTACTAGCTACAACCTGCATGAGGGAGCCCTCTTCCTGAAAAGGGTAGAGCGGCGATTTCCATTCACCTTCTTATACTTACACTCCACCAGTGGAAGGAGGAAGGGACACTGTACAATATCAGTGCAAGCAATGACTAGGATTCAGCTAGATTCCACCCACATACTTACTAACATGCACCTTGTACCATTTTGACAAGCTTTTTTTTTTTTTATACGAAAACAAAATTGAACAAAATAATAATTAGTAATTACAACAAGTGCTGTACACACCTGGGAAAGATCCTGAGTGAGTTCTGATAGTGAGATATTAGCTCTATAAAGTAGCTGGTATGTATGCTCATATTTTTTTTCCTTCCATGTCACAGATTTTAATGAATGCAATATTAACAATGAGAAATCTGTGTCAACACATGTGGAACTCATTCCTGCAGATGCAATGCTGGATATGTTCTTGACTCTGACATGAGGGGGTGCTCAGGTGAGACATAATTATAGCTAATAGCTACATAGGCGTAGGAAGCAATTTCACTTTGGGGGGGCTAGATTTTGAACTATGTAGTTCTAGTTCGGCCATGGCGAGGGGGAAGGTGCAGGAGGGGATGTGCCCCCTCCCACGTGGAAAATTTTAACCACCTCTTGGAGGCAGATTTTGATTTTGCACTTCACCTTTAACCCTTACACAATAATTATCAGTATAGTAATAATAACTACTGATTAGCTAGAAATATTGATGATTAGCTAGAGCCCCCTCAGCCCCCCTGGTTCCTATGCCTATGTAATAATAATTAATAACAACTCTACATGTGGTTTATATGGGACATGTCTGGGGTACATGTATCTTGGTCTGTAAGAATTGTAAAGTGTCATTATAACATGATGCACTTTGAAATCATACAATAGTTTGCAGGTGAGATAATCTTCCCTGATCATCCAGATTCTCTCACTCCTTCGTCCTATAAGGATCATAAGTGACAGATGGATCAAGGTCATGCAAGCCTTACCTATCTCAAAATTTGGGTATAAAATATCTCCTTAGCAGCTGCTATGTTATCAGGTGTTTTCCAGCTTTCAGTTGTCAGAGTAGGAACCTTTTTATCTCTCTCCTCTTTCTTTCTTATTTTCTCTTCCCCCACTACTTTATCTCTAACTTGTTTAAGTAAATCATTAGCTCCAGAAGATAAAGCCTATAATTATTATTATAAAGTAAACCAGTTCTGCTATGAACTAACTTCAGATTCTGTTGTACTTGCACGTTGAGTGGCAATGAATTTGTGAAAACATGATAGTTAGCTTTAGTAATAGCTAAATGAGTGTAGCTACATGCAGTGGATGTTTAGTCTCGTCAGAGCTATGTAATCCTTTTTGCTTGTGATTATAGCAAAGATTCTTCTGAGAACTTCTCTCACTTCATCATCCTCCACTTTCTGATAGTCTTCATCAGTAGGGAACACATGCCCAGGTTCAAACCCACATGCCATTTCAGATATCACATGACCTGAAAAAGTGCCACCAGTGGTACTAGGACAAATCCCTTATGCACTCATGCTCACCAAACATAATTCCATCAATCTGTCTAAGGCGGTCTTTTTTCTCAATGTCTCGGTAAAGGCATGTCCTGTATCCTAGCAACACATCTCTTCAGTGATGAAGATGCTTAATTCCAGTACACACACTGGATGATCAAGTATGTGTAGTTTTGGCAGACATGAGATGATATGACAAAAACCTGTAGATTAGCTATCATGCTATTTCCAGAAGGCTTTAAGCAATACGTAGAAACCCAGCAACCTAGCTTGAAGTTCTAGTTCTACATCTCTATTGAAATGCCTCTCTTCTGAAGTTTAGTTAATGTGAAGTGCTTCTTTTAGAAACAGCTCCTTATGAACATATGAACCAGGGATCACTAATTACTTAATAGGAGAAGCAGACAATTGAAAGGATTGATCATCACACATTCAGTATATTGACAAGGACTACCAAATTCAATGCAGGGCCGCCGGAACCGCTCCGGCTGGTCAGGCCAAAACCGGACCACTCGTCGATCGAACAACATTGGTAATGGTCGTCAACATTAAAAAATTGCCCACGTGTTCAACCGTTAATATAGGCGGGTGTGGTTATAAAGTGGGCGTGGTCAGTAAAATTTTTTCTGCGCGCTTACGCGCGCATATTCAGCCTGACCATGTACCACCTCAAAATTGCTTCCGGCGGCTCTGCTGAATGCCCTCCAATAATCTCTCTAAGTGATTTCACATTGCAAGGAGCTAACATACATTACATAGGTGGCTACTCTAATTCAGCAGTTTATAGCTACAAAGGATCTCAAGAGTCAACATCAATACCTCCCCCTGGAAGTCTATTATGCCAGCATTGTGCTGGGAAACAACCACATCTATACAGCTCCCCTACTGCAAAGGTACTAGATAGACAGGTGCCAAGGAATAAATTTCCAACAAAAAGTACTATTATTGTTATCACCTTTATGGAAAAATATACAGAGCAAAGCAAAGATACTGTGAGTGGCCAGTTGTGTGAAAGATACTATTTTTGTTACTACCTTTGTGGAAAAATATATACAGAGCATCCTGACCAAAACTAATTATTTCCAACAAAAATACTACTACTTTTGTGGAAAAATATGAATGGGTGAAGCTGTTGCTAGTGATTTTCCATCAGGAACAACTTAGGTTGACTAGCCATGACCATAATAAATTATCAGTGACCTACTGTGACCTACAACAAGTCAGACATTTTATTTCATGATATCCACACCAATGACACCATGTTTGCAGCATCTGTACAGACTGGACTTGAACTATGACCATGAGGGGGTCCTTGGCTCCCTCAATTCAATCATGTTGTGTTATTTTGGGGTTCAGTCTTTGTCAGATTCATCATATGGGGACTCTCATTGGTAAGAGAGTACAGTAAACCTCCGAACAACGGCCAAGTTCGGGACAGGTTTTTTGACCTTTGTAGAGAGGTTGGCTCTTCTCAAATATTATAGGAAAGGTCATTTCGTTCCATTCAGTTTGGCAATTGTAGTGCTTTTCGGAGTCCCCTCCTAGATTCAATCCAGTCTGCACTGGGATATTGTCCAGCAGACCCCCTTATGGCAGAGTGTTGAGGTAAAAAAACAACAAAAAACCACATCATCAAAGATAAGAATACCCACAAGATTCAATCCAGCCTGCACTGGGGATAGGCTTAGGTAGATTATGCCAGCATAATTTTGGGAATAATCGGGACTTCCTGGAATCAAGCATAATGCCGAGCTTCTGCAAGCCTGAAAACCAAGACTTCTGTCACTCTTAACTGCCTGAGATGGTTTCTTGCTACACTGTGACAGTGTCTAGCTATACCAATACCTAAGACCTGAATCATTATTATGAACAACTACTTGCAGCTGTTAGTTTATGGCAATGGCTAAGCTACTTCTAGCTCTGCTACTGCTACTGGTGGACTGGGCAAGCATAATCATTAGCTTATTTTGAGAATAATAGTGGGAATAATTGGTGTATTTTAGGGAATAATTGGTGCATTTGAGGGAATAATTGGTGCATTTGAGGGAATAATAGGTAGCATTTTGGAGCATTATGGAATAGAATAACTGGAGAAATCTTGAGCATAATCTACCTAAGCCTAACTGGGGAGAATTTTTAGTACTCCAGCACTAACTGTATGTGGGTAGGCAATCAATATTCATTGCTGGAATTTACAGTGGCAGAGTCAACTGGCCATTCAATAATCATGATAATTTGTTTGTCATCTACCATCTGTGATTGTAGAGAGTGCCAATAATAAAACCAGCATGTTTATGGTACTATTTTTATGGTAATGGTTCAAGATGTGACGCTTTGGTTGCCATGGCAGTTGGTGTGGGTGGTAAGGCAGTATTTCCAGAGCTAGTGATCTTTTCTCCTACACAACATAGCGATTGCAAATCTATGCCTCATCCTTAATATTCGATACTTCAATGATTCATTCAATAACCCTGCTAGCAATAACACTGCTTCATTAATAGGTGTAAGCTTTAAGATACTTCTCCATTCATGCATATAGCTATATTTGTCAAGTAAAATTTAATGCAGGATGTGGTCTTTTAGCTACCTTGTATGGCTTGGTCATTAATTAACTCTAATTTTATTTTCTTGCAGAGTGTACTTGGCACTGTGCTGTGTCTAGGGCAAAAGAATGAAGGGATTATCCCTTTAAACAAAAATTTATGGTAATTCATCCAATGGTGCATGGCAGTTTAATGAATGAACCATTGCAATTAATTCTTCTGAATTGAGTGTATAACAGTTTAGTCTCTCGATCCTGGTCCTTCTCTACAAAAAATTGCCACGGTTTCATTTTCGAGCCCAGCACCATTATAAATATACCAGCACATTCTCACAGTGAAGAATAGTTAAATTATTTATGACTTTATAGGTCTCTATCTTTTATCTTGGTGATGGGAGGGACAGGGTACCTGGTATTGGCTCTGTTCTATCTCTCCATTGATGTCATTCACTGGTGGAATGGTTCTCCCTTCAAATATCCAGGTATGTTATCCACATTCTGCTCTTACTTCTTGGGTTGTTCATGCCAATTTCTGGCAATATTCTGTCACAACTAGATGCACAACTGTACAATATAGCTGTGTGATGGGCATGCCTAAAATAATCACAACGTAGGGCTCACACTAACACTATTTTTGTCCGGACATGATTATCTATGCAGTTTCTAATGTATAGCTATAATAGAAGATTGACCTGCATTACCTATTCATATCTGGTCATGAATATGAATCTCATTAAGTGTTAATGAGATTCATATTCATTACAGTACCAGGACTAGGCTTAGGTAGATTATGCTCAAGATAGGTTTCTCCAGTTATTCTATTCCACAAAGCAGCTGGAGCATGTAGTGAGGTACTGCGAAGATTAAGGCCACCATGACTGCTGGGGAGGCTTGCCTTAAGCCATGACCAATCAGATAAACTCAACTGTCAGCTAGTTAGCTAGTAATGATAAAAGCTAGTTAGCTAGTAATTCTTTTGCACTACATGCCAAGTCTTGCATGTAGTGAGTTGCATATGAATAAACTATAAAATTTAGTACACCACAACTGTAGCTATAGGTATCACATAACAGAGAGAAAACCTGAATGTTATAAGCCTTTGCTTTCGTCTTTAAAGGTGCTCCATTTCTCCATCATGCTCTTCACCTGCTTTTCCTTGGAGCCTGGTAAAGAGAACTCGCCCTTCTTTGAAGCCTTGCTCTCTGGAGTGACAGTCGGTGTCGTAGTCACTGGCATGCTGGATGGGCTCTGTGGATAAGTGGGCATGGTACCATAATTTCCATAGTAGGGATAGTTTCCATATGTCGCTGCTCTGTACATCCCCTGATAGTACTGAGGCTGCATTCCATAGGCGGCACCGTATGTAGCAGCAGCTGCTTGCTGCATGTAGGCCTGAGCATAGTTGTAGTTTTGTGCATATGCAGTTGCTCTGCAGAATACCATACATTGGAGCAGACATGGATGCTGAGACCAGATGCACTTTTGCTGCAGCAATGTGTTTGTGGAGCAAACAACAGAGTAAGTCTAGAGTCACAAGAGATGGAGGATCTTCACTCCTCCTTCTTGCTCTTTGAAGAGACTCTTCATTCAGTAGCGTTGCCAGAGGGAGAAGCTGTAATGACAGACGACTTAGGAGTACAGATACATAAACGATTCTTTCCGAAGAAGTGGAGATGTCCTTGCCTAGCACTGATGTTGCTAAGCGTTTTTATTGCAGTTGGAATCACCTTCGTCCCATTAGTGTATCTAGTAAGACCTCATTTCAATGAATTGGCCTTAGCAATACACGCAGCAAGGCCTTAGCAAGCACTACATGCCGAGTCACTAGGCAGTAGTGACTGCCTAGCAAACGCAAACTGAGATAAACTCAGTTTGCGCAGCCTTATAGCTGCAAAAAATATGCAAATCTGGATATTTTAGTTGCTATTCATTTCTACTTCTTCTTTGTATTTTACATGTCCTTTTGTCCTGAACTTATTAACAGTGTTCTGTGGTGTTGTTACAGGTAAAGAAGCAGACTTGAAGAATGGTAGCTGATATAGAAAGGACCAAATATATAGAAGACAATCACTGTTTCATGCAACGTACGTCACTGATGCTACGGCTAAATTCATCAGCAAATGCATACTACAGTGCTTCCTTTAGCTTTGGTACTTTGATGGACTCGTACTCTTCCTTTGAGGGATGAGTTCTCTCATAAAAATCATCTCATAGATCACATGACCTGAAACAAACAATGGTGAGCTAGCTATACTGTTTCATGCAACTTACGTCACTGATGCTACGGCTAAATTCATCAGCAAATGCATACTGCAGTGCTTCCTTTAGCTTTGGTACTTTGATGGACTCGTACTCTTCCTTTGAGGGATGAGTTCTCTCATAAAAATCATCTCATAGATCACATGACCTGAAACAAACAATGGTGAGCTAGCTATACTGTTTCATGCAACTTACGTCACTGATGCTACGGCTAAATTCATCAGCAAATGCATACTGCAGTGCTTCCTTTAGCTTTGGTACTTTAATGAACTCGTACTCTTCCTTTGAGGGAAAATCATCTCATAGATCACATGACCTGAAACAAACAATGGTGAGCTAGCTATATTTCTACATACCAAACATGATAACATCTATAAACTCTTCTCCGTGACTTGAGTATAGATTATAGCGACTTATCCTGTATCCTAGCAATGTGTTCTCATATCCCCCTAGTCAACATGTCCCCCTCCACAAAGATGTTCCCAGTGTGCACATGTCCAAGATGGGAAAACCCAGTCCATACAAGTACTCCATTGCCTGGTGAGGAATATGTGAATGAAGTGAGTTAGTTTTAGCTACATAATGAGCCAGAGTATAATCCTCACCAAATGCTAAGATGTGCTAGTTAGGTGGTTAAAGTTTTCCTTACCTTTATACACTCTCAATTGTCTTGAACTGGCAGTATCCCACAGAATCACACTTGGGGGGGGGGGGGGGGGGGGGGGGGGGGGAAGATAAAAGTTTAAATGAGGCAGTACAGTATGGTATCCCCACTGCTCCGGTCCCCAACACTGTGTATTACATTCATAAACTGCATCAATCATTTCTAATTATTGGTGACTGTCAGATTAAATGAGCCGTTTTCTTGTCCCAACGCAATATAAATGCCATGGCAATTGTTTTTTTTGTACACCTTCAACTTCTAACTTGACATGCAGGGGCCTGGGGGCATTTACAACCACATCACAGCTCCCCTGCTGCAAAAGTCAGGTGACAAGGAATAAATTTCCAACAAAAAGTACTATTATTGCTATCACTTGTGTGGAAAAATATACAGAGCAAAGAGCAACCAACAGATATTGTGAATGGCCAGTTGTCTATTTCTAGTCAGGTGACAAGGAATAAATTTCCAACAAAAAGTACTATTATTGCTATCACTTATGTGGAAAAATATACAGAGCAAAGAGCAACCAACAGATATTGTGAATGGCCAGTTGTCTATTTTTGTTACTACCTTTGTGTACAGAGAAAACCAGCACTTATTACTTTTGTGGCTGATCAAACTAATTATTTCCAACAAAAGTACTATTATTGTTACTACTTTGTGGAAATGAGTTTAAATGAGGCAGTACAGTATGGTATCCCCACTGCTCCGGTCCCCAACACTGTGTATTACATTCATAAACTGCATCAATCATTTCTAATTATTGGTGACTGTCAGATTAAATGAGCCGTTTTCTTGTCTCAACACAATATAAATGTGTATAAGCCGTTTATCAACCTAAATTATTCCAGACTTCTTCTGTATAGGACTATTCCTAAATATAGCATTTGTAATGGTAAACCATGGCATTGGAAGAAAAAAGCACAATTGTAAAAGAGGAGATTGCAGTTATAAGAGCTTGGGTGGAGGTTCTAGCTGCATCATGTCATTTTATGCTGTTAGAATCTGGTGACCAAAGCTTGCAATTTGTTGTGGAGTTAGTGGATTTTGTCTTCCTCCTTTGATTGCAGTCATCTTACTCTCCCAACCATCCATAGGTTTAGTCTGGTAGATAAACTATTATTATATAAAACTTGTACTAGCTACAGAATTAATTCCAACCTACCCATACGTGACATCCCTGAGGGAGCCCTCTTCGGTAGAGCATGGAGACCAGGTGATGTCCATTCACCTTCTTATACTTAGCTACACTCCACCAGTGGAAGGAGGAAGGGACACTGTACAATATCAGTGCAAGCAATGTTGAGTCCCGACTCAGATTCAGCTATAGATTCACATACTTACTAACATGCCATTTTGACAAATTTTTTTTCTAAGGCCATACCAATAAGATTTTGTTGCTCGGGCCCTACTGACCCACTAAAACCCCCAGCAGCTGTTTGTTGTACACCTGGCACAGGCTAGCTCGCTAGCTCAGCTCATTATTTTCAGGAGTGAATTAAAATAAAAACTACTTTAAAAAAAATAATTAAAGATGGAAATAAACCACAATCCAGAGATTCAGTTAATAACTTTCCATGTTTGGAAATTGCTATCACAGGCTGCTATTGGTCCTCACAGAAATCCTCTTCTACCAAAAGAAAAATGTAAGCTATATGTTAATACAGTGGGGAAACCCCTGGATTAATTAGCTTACTTAATCAGCCATTTCTCCAATGAAATTGTTCTTAACTTCTGTCATGTGTTCTATAATGGTTGGACTATCTTCACACCAAATATCAGCCCCCAAGGCTACTAGTAATCATCATGATCATGATAGTACATCATAAATAGAATCATGTTCATAGAAAATCATATTTTCTATAGAAAATATGATATATATCATGTTTATATATCATATCCAGCTGTATATACTATAATAATAACTAATTTTTATTTTATTTATTTATTATTAATTTTTATTTTTATGTGACTAATTCCAATAATAATGTATATACTAGCTGTAGTGATTTTCCATCAGGAACAACTTAGGTTGACTAGCCATTGCCATAATGAACTATTAGTGACCTACAACAAGTCAGACATTTATTTCATGATATCCACACCATGTTTGCAGCATCTGTACAGACTGGACTTGAAATATCATGTTTATTCTGTATGTAATAGATCATGATTCACATGATCTATTACATACAGTTCACTCTGTGGAATCCACTGAAGGACGTCACTAACAATTGGGTGCAGTGGATGATGGTATTGCTGTTGGAGGCTCTGTGGTTAATGCTTACTTTCCTAGTAACAGCCAAGGGATGTCCTAGGTATGTGTGTATGTGCCATTGATAATTTTAACATTTAGCTATGCCTTAATTTTGCGACGCCATGAAAATTTAACCCTACAAAAAAAATTTCTCGCAAATACATTATGTTATTTTGCCCCACAATATTATTATCCTTGGGCTTGGTAAAGGGTTGATAAAGGGTTGGTATTTCCCCTGGGACTTCCCCTATGACATTATTAAGTCAATGCCATTGCAATTGTTTTTTTGTACACCTTCAACTTCTAACTTGACATGCAGGGGCCTGGGGGCATTTACAACCACATCACAGCTCCCCTGCTGCAAAAGTCAGGTGACAAGGAATAAATTTCCAACAAAAAGTACTATTATTGCTATCACTTTTGTGGAAAAATATACAGAGCAAAGAGCAACCAACAGATATTGTGAATGGCCAGTTGTCTATTTTTGTTACTACCTTTGTGTACAGAGAAAACCAGCACTTATTACTTTTGTGGCTGATCAAACTAATTATTTCCAACAAAAGTACTACTATTGTTACTACTTTGTGGAAAAATATGAATGGGTGAAGCTGTTGTTATTATTAAAAGTCTGTTGCTTACTAACATTGCCAAATCCAAAACCATTCCCAAGTAGTGTAAATCTTGGTTTTGCTGTTCTGGATTTCATGTTGCAGATCACTGCAATCTGCTGTAGTGATTTTCCATCAGGAACAATTTAGGTTGACTAGCCATTGCCATAATGAACTATTAGTGACCTACAACAAGTCAGACATTTATTTCATGATATCCACACCATGTTTGCAGCATCTGTACAGACTGGACTTGAACTATGACCCTGAGGGGGTCCTTGGCTCCCTCAATATTCAATCGTGTTGTGTTATTTTGGAGTTCAAGCAGGCAGAACTCTCCTCCGAAAACATCTCTCAGTCTTTATCAGATTCATCATATGGGAACTCTCATTGGTAAGGGAGTACAGTAAAACCTCCGGACAACAGCCAAGTTCTGGACAGGTTTTTTGACCTTTGTAGAGAGGTAGGTTCTTCTAGGAATGTTGTAGAGAGTTTGGTTGCTTTTAGGAGTCCCCTCCTTGATTCAATCCAGTCTGCACTGGGGGAGCTTAAAAAAATATATTACCCCCTTATGTTATTGAGGTAATAAATACCACATCATCAAAATTAATGGAGTACGTATATACCCACAAGAGTCTGCACTGGGGGAGCTTAATTGTTGTAAGGCAGCAACATTTCATTACTATAATAGTACCATACATATGCTGGTTGTATAATCATTAAGCTTATTTAAGAATAATAGTGGGAATAATTGGTGCATTTAAGGGAATAATTGGTGCATTTGAGGGAATAATAGGTAGTATTTTGGAGCATTGTGGAATAGAATAACTGGAGAAATCTTGAGCATTGTTGTGCTCCACTTTCACATGTATCATGAGCTCACCACAGTCAGGGTTAGTATGAAATCATATGTGGTGAGGCAGATAACCTGCCGATAATACTACTCCCGAAGATGCCAAAATACCAACTAAAAAGCTACATTCAAGAGCTGCCAATAAAGCAGTACAAATCTATGCCTAATCCCTAATATTCGATACTTCAATGCTAGCAATAACAGGCAAGACACACTGCTTGATTAATAGGCAATTTATGGTAATTTATCCAATGGTGCATGGCAGTTTAATGAGCCATATGCAATGGAGTGTATAACAGTTTAGTCTCTCTGAGTCTCAATCCTGGTTCAGACTTTCTCTAAAAAAAATTGCCATGGTTTCATTTTCGAGCCCAGCACCATTATAAATAATACCAGCACATTCTCACAGTGTTGCTCAACATGTAGTACTTGTTAATAATATTCATAATCCTGTTAGCTAATGGTATTCATGGTAAACAAGAGATTGTTATTATTGCTCAAGCAATTTTGAATAAGCAACAAAAACAAGAGAAGGTTGTAACCTCCAATAGCAAAATTTTGAGGGGCTGTGGCTATAGCTTGCTTGCTGCACACATATCACCTAAAATAGCCTCCCTCCCTCTCTCATCCAATTTGAGCAAGTGAAGGACAGGAAACAAGGCATTAAGTCACATTGGCCTTCTGGGTTTAATATCCAGTGGAATCACAATTACGCAACTGACCATTTCAGGAGGATCTTGGGGACAGCATGAATAGCTTCAGCATATGTTGCTTCGCATAATGAATTCATGGCTAGCTATTATGTAGCTATCATAGACCTGCAGTACAAAAAAAAAATCTCATGAGAAAGGCCTAGGTACAAGACTAGCAGGTTCAAACAATATTGATAAGTATTTTTACTGAAATTTGGCCAAAAATACTAAAAATGAGAGCACTTTATTATTATACTGAAATCAAAGTTCACAGGTACGTTGGAGTATGTCTCTTTACAAATTAAAATAGCAAATGGACCTTGAGTTTGTAGTGATACAAATATGAACGAGAGTTATTGTCCTTTAATGATTATTCCAGCGTAGAGTGGAGTATTTCTAGTGCTGATACTTGCCACTTTGGCATCTACAACCAAGAACAGAACCATCTGATTTTCCTCACAGCTAACCTTGTTGCAGTGTCCATTATGGATGCTAATCTAATCCACTTTTATTATCCATTCTATCCCATACCTGCAGACCATCTGATTTTCCTCACAGCTAACCTTGTTGCAGTGTCCATTATGGATGCTAATCTAATCCACTTTTATTATCCATTCTATCCCATACCTGCAGAGTTAGCTAAGTGATGATGTATAAATGAAGCACCATGACCTTCAAGGATCATGATCACACTAGCAGCTAGCTATATCGAAACTAAGTGGGTGAAGGATAAAGTGGGCATGGCAATTCCACACACAGGCACACTGGGCCTAGCTATAACATAACAATAAGAATTTATCTGATGCATGGCAGTTGCACTGGCTTGCTACAAAGATGTAGCAAAACTTTAAAATTTGCTACATCTTTGTACTAGGAAGTACACAATAATGATATGGTCCAAGATCTTTTTCTTTTATATACAAGTAGCTAGTTACCACTAAAGAAAAGGGATTTAAGTCCACTTATAAAATTGAAAAAGGAAGGCTATAATATGGCTAATTGGAGGAAGGAATAGTGCTAGTTAATTATAATTATTATTCACACCTGCAGTACTTCATTTCGAATAAGGACAATTTCCAATTCACAGTGAGGTGTTACTTCTCAATGATAGCTAAAGAACAATATTCACATTTAGTGGTATATAAAAAATATGGAGATTATGTCTAGAGTTAATATTATTGTTTAGTCAGTAAATTCAATATCACTATAATATTGTATTTTAAATTTACACAACTATGTAGCTAACCCATTTATAAATAAATAATTTAGCATAAATATATAGCTGCTGTACATATGGTGTCATAATTATGTACTGAAAAGGAAGGTAAAGGATCATCAATCATCTAGGGTATGTACCTTATCAAGGGACCAAACATTAATTTTTGTGCAATGGAGTATTATGGCTTCCATCAACGTATCTATATAATTGACAACCAACCTGAAATCCACGGTAACCTCAAGTTATGTGACCATTCAGTACAAAACAGCTGATTCTCAGAAATGGGGATTGCTAATGGGGATAGGTGATCTGCAGTACAATGCATGCCTTGTTATGGTGGTGGATTTATTTTTTGCACTTGTATATTATAGTGAAAAGAGAAAAAATTAAATTTTGATTTGTAATAGCTATCATGAGGTGACTCTTGGAGAACACCACATCTACAACTCCCCTACTACTGCAAAGGTAATAGCTAATATAAGAGCGGTCAGGTTCCAAAGAATAAATTTCTAACAAAAAGTACTATTGTTAATTACCTTTTTGGAAAAATATACAGAGCCACTAACAAACTCTGAACAACTTGAGATTTCTAACTACTACTGTTACTACCTTTGTGAAAAAATATGAATGGGTATGGTTGAAGCTGTAGTTGTATAATCTGTTGTCACTTGTGGTTGATACTCATATGCAAGTAATGATGCTATTGGAGATTGTATTTAGCTATACATACATATGGATGATAATTGCTAATAAAGTTATTTTACTTTTATATTGACCTAAATGCATGTCTTTGAGTTCTGGCAATCCTAAAAAGTGCCAGGAAATAGCTAAATGGGCACCCTTATTTTAGGGGGAAATGTCACATTTGAGTTCAAAATTTGAACTTTGACCTCTCACGGTCAAATCCAACATCTGAAAATAAACTCTATGGTATGAACTAACTATGCTAGAAATTTCATGCTTTAGTCACAAAATGCACAATTTTTTGCTATGCTATATCTGGTATCTGGTATCTGAAATGCTTCCCTGACCCCTGTATCATAGCTGCCTTCCTTGTCATCATTTTGAGAAGTCAAAGGTCCCCCAACTGGAAGGCCATATTTTTTACCTTGTACACATGGTTGTTCACTACATAGAATATAATGAATTAACCCTAAGTATAACTGATTAGTGCTGGTCACATGACTTGTGACCAATCAGATTCTCTGAAAAGTGTGCTTTAAATCTCATAAAGCACACTTTCATGTGCACTAAATATTTAGTGCACACTTGAGAAATTGTGCTGAAGGTACATAGGAGCCTAGTGGAAGATCCACTAGGACTATGACCTTCCAGCCTCAGTCCCTAGTGCTTACAGTAAGTCTATGTCTGAATGTCTCCTTTTATAGACTTTAGCATTTCACTTTTTACATTGGGTTTCAAACAGGAAAACCTCAGGAATTTACCTCATTTATTTTTTTGAATATCATTAAATTAGAGCATTCTTACTGAACCAAAGTGTGTCAGAGCTTGCTAGGTACTAGGGCTAGCTAGGGTTCTGTAAGGACCAACTGGAATTTGATTGGTCACAAGTCATGTGACCAGCACTAAAATGTTTAGATCACTCTTTTCTAGCTCCATGTGTTTTAATGCATGGTGCACTCGAATGATGCTATAATGCTCGTGCAGGTGCATTAAAACACTTAGAGCTAGAAAAGAGTGAACTAAATATTACTTAAATCATTTTCTATCTGCTAGACTGCATGCATTCTTTTGCCACATACATAACTGTTTTAATTAATGCCCTCCTTTTCTTCCTCCTTCTATGCTTGAGAGGGAGGGACTGGGAGTCAGTTTTATCAGAGTAATTGTATACACATGGATATACCTCCTTTAGTACAGACCACAGGAGTATTGTCTTTGGCTGGCAATCGCTATCTGCAAACACACACTCTTCAAAATGTGGGTTATGATAACATCATCAGGTATGTAAACACCCACAAGTAGGCCTAGGTAGATTGGGACATCCTGGAATCAAGCATAATGCCAGAATAATGGGGCATATTTTGAGCATAATGAGAATAATTGGAGCTTCTGCAATTGATCATGATTATTAAGATGTAAAAATAAGGTAGTGGGACGGGATGCATCTCATTTATGGCCATAACACGTACTTTATTGCATGATCATCATAATCACAGGCACCGACTGCTGATGATGATATTCATGACCAATTGCACCTAATGAATAACAGAATAACAATTTATTCACCAATCATTAGCTTAGCTATTTAATAATAATAGTGGGAATAATTGGTGTATTTTAGGGAATAATTGGTGCATTTGAGGGAATAATAGGTAGCATTTTGGAGCATTGTGGAATAGAATAACTGGAGAAATCTTGAGCATAATCTACCTAAGCCTACCCACAAGATCCAATCCCCAGTGCATTTTTACCCATGCCTGTTGTGCTCCACTCTCATGGACTGCTGTTACCTCTGGCTACCTCGCCACAGTCACAAATGGGGTGTTAGTTCTATGAAACTGGCAATATCTCCAGGGCCCATGAGGCAGTAACCACAATCATTATAGCTACGATAAGATTGCTATACCTCTAATATTTGATCACTTCAAACAATTTCAATGAGTCATTTTATAACCACAATATTCTTGAACTTTTTACAGGAATGAACTCCATCATAGTGTATGTCGGGCATGAGCTGTTGGGTGGTTACTTCCCCTTTGGTGTCGAACAAAGCCATCTGACTTTCCTCATGGCTAACCTTGTCGTAGTGTTCATATGGATGCTCATCTCTTACTATTGGTTCTCCATTGGTATCTTTGTTAAAATCTAATGTTTCATTAATAATTTAAACAGATTGTACAAAGGATGTACCACTGACAACACTATCAAAAAGTTACCTTAATGCTCTCTGAATAAGTAACTAATTAATTAGCTAACCCTATGGTGGTTACAGGTATGCAGAACTTGAAGGTCCTGTTACCAGATTTTCTGCAGGAACATTATCAGTGAATATAATACCATCAAATAACTTCCCATGCAACTGAATGATTATTTGAGAAATTCATTGACTCAAGAGGCTGTGATTAAGATAACTACTTGTAGGCTGTGATTAAGATAATTACTTGTAGGCTGTGATTAAGATAACTACTTGTAGGCTGTGATTAAGATAACTACTTGTAGTATAGAGGTCACTTCCGACATGAATTATTGGGTTCCCGGTGGTATCCAAAGTTTGTCATCATGGATTTAGCTATCTATGAGGTGGGATTCATGTTCAGTCAGCATGGATTTATTAAATCACTGTTATTTTCAAACCATTGCTATGCTGTAAAAATATAGCATAGCTACTGGAAATTTCCATTATAATTATAGCTAGCTAGTGACAAAAATAATACAATAATACAAATCATGACAATTTAAAAAACAAACAAACTATTATACAAGAAAGGCAACTCTATAAGGAACCACATAACACAGTGCAGAATTCAATGCCATCAGCTGAAATGTAAAGTTTTCAGTGGAAAGTTAAACTGATGTTCATTTTGTGCAGCCCAGCCATTTCGCTAATTTTTCCCCCGCGTGAAACAGATGGATCGGATTCTTCCACAGCTACAGAAGATGTTGCAGTGATTTCTCGGATCTCAGTACTGCAGCAACTGCACCTCCGATCTGCAGCTGCATTCACCACCTTTCTGTAGACGTAAGCTGTACATGATGACGAATCGCTAGACGTTGCCGAGTGACAGTGATAAACATCGTCGCCAGCGACAAATACTCTATTATAAACTGTAGTTGCACCCCGAGAAACCTCAGGAGTGGAGAAGGAAGAGTCCATTTGAAGATAAGCTTGAGCTTGAGCTTTTGTGAATTAAATTCTTGTTCGTTTGTACTGTTTCGCTTGCAGCTTGTGTTTTTAAAGCCGCAGGCTATGAATACCATCAGTGTTAATCAATGATAGAGAATGCACCGGAAGTCAATAATATCTGTGCTTTATTTTATGAAAGGTTTACTCAAGAAGGTAATGATGCATGCTTATATGGCAGCAAAGAAGTCAGAAATTGTGTTTGATCATGCATGCACACACTTCATTGGAAAAGTTTGATTTTTGATATCAGATAATATTATATACCTATTGAGCCAGTGCATGTCTTACACTGAACAGGAGAAATGGTTTTTGATTGCAATTAGTATTTTCATCAGCCATGATTTCATGCACCGAGAATTGATTTAAAAAGGTCTAGTATTATTTATCAAGAGGAGGGTGAAGAAGTTGTTAAAAAATTTCATATAAAAAGATTTCAGAAGTCATGATAGCCAAAAGTGGAGAGTAACCAGCACATCAACACACCTGCTTCTTTAAGGAATAAAGAAGCAGGAAATAACCACAGTGGGAAAGTGACTATATTTTCTCCTGTGTCCGCCTGCCATCAGCAAAATTATTTGCTTTGTTTTGTTTTGTTTAATTTGCTAAACAACAGAAATGGTTATGATACAAAAAGTCTACTGACAACCCCAATGGTGTGTAAACCCATGCAGTATTATTAAAAACTTTCTGGAATCTCATCAGTCTTTGGTCTACACGAACCTCATCCCTATTTCTAATCGGATCCTAATCCACACTGTCAAAATCAAAATGTGCCAAGACTCTCTAAAGTAGTGTCACAAAGTCAACTGGGTGCATTTTCATGGCTTCTGTTTCTGTTATCCCTGAATATTGCAGTTCTTGATGGTCTAATTTGTGTCATTGTTTGTGCAGGGTATGAAGACTCATGGTGCTCAGATTCCCCCAGACCTTCATCCACCCAAACTAATAGAGCAGTTGACCAGAGTCATCCAGAGAGCCAAGGAATTAGGTAAAATCCCTGTACCCATGGAGGCCAAGGCAAAATTATGTAGGCCTGACCAAGAGGCTAGTGATGCTGTATACTCTTTTAAGACATGGTCTTCTAAAGCACTTTTTTTCTTAGTCTTTGGATGAGCCTTTATCGGGAGTGATAGACGAAGGAGAGGTAGGACAAGTTTGATAACAATGTGTTGTCCATGTTCACAATTTGCTCAAAATTTTATGCTTTTTAACATTTTTTGCTCATGGAACCAGCCTGAGCATTTTCTATAGCCTTCCTGTGGACTCAGTTCTCCTTCACCAGCGTGGTCACCCCACTGCCATTCTCTCCCACCTACACACAATGTGAAGAAGTGAAGAAGTTTCTCCCCAGGTAGAATCTTTCCCTTTCTCCCACCCCAGCCCCCTTAGTTTGTGGGTGGATCTGCTCCCCTACTTTCCTCCATTGGTTGGTGTGGATACCCATATAACCAGTTAGCTAATGACATCAACAGAACCAATTACCAGGTATCACAATACAGTTTGCCCTGCACCCATATGGGGACCAGAGGGGGCCCGGTACATACATATACTCTAGGCTAGGTGTACAACGTAGTATCTGTTCTCTGCAGTGGCAGGAAGACTTAGTTGTTGTAGCACAATCTACTAATAACAGCATGGAATCAGTCTTGGCAGACTGTTTGTACTGCTTCAAATCAATACTTACAAATTCAATTATTCCCAATTATGACAGGAGCTGGAATTTATCAAAATGGTGCATACTTAATTAGCAACTGCACAACAATGTGTCATTTTCATGTAATTATAGCTAAATTTGATTACTCTCAAACCCTATCCTACTGTGGTCCAGAGGAGTGCCTTTCATTAGCCTTGCTCACTTGATATCATTCATGAAGTCTAATGTTATACAGCAATTCACAGCAGGTGTGAATAATTTCCAGAATTGTTACTAATACACATTTTCAGTGTTGTAATAATAGTGTCTTCTACTTTAATTATTTGCATGTCTCCCTATTCCTCTGATTCCCTGCAATATACTTCCTCACTATATTTTTTAACTAGCACTATAATAGCAATCCACAGGTGCATCTACGTATAGCCTTGTTTACACGGGCGCCCAACCCGGGTTGAGATTCAATCCGGATTCCAATCCACCTAATTGATGTGGGTTGGGCTACCCGGATTGGAATCCGGGTTGGTACCATTCACACGCGAAGCGAATCCGGGTCGAATCCGGGTTAGAGCCCCTGTGTAAATGGGGCTTATGGGGATATCACAGTTGACAATTCGTGATCCATCATGTATTTTAAAGGTGTCATATTGAATGTCCCTTCCTCTAACTAACTGCACTATTCCATCCTCTAATTATCCATTCCTCTGATTAGTTGAACTGTGCCTTGCTATAACAGAGGGAGTTAGCTATAGTATTCTGAATTAACAGTTCATAATTGAGTGGCAGAGGTTGAATGATGCACCGAAGTAGAGGCTGCAACCTCAGCCTAGTATTAGTCATGGGAGTAAAAATGATAGAGATGGTACAACTTTAGCTCTCGTCATGGGAGTACAAAACGTTTCAACAGGAGTTAGAGATGACTGCTATCCAATATGCTAAAAGACAACAACCAAAAACAATAGCAAAGAAACAGAGAAAGGGGACTTAACCATCCAACATGATAATGCTTCATGTAGGTAATTAAGTTGTTTGAATCCCTGTCTTGAAGAAGTGTTGTTGTTGTTGTTGTTGTTGTTGTTGTTGTTGTTGTTGTTGTTGTTGATGATGTTGTTGTTGATGTTGTTGTTGTTTCAGTGTGTGATCTAACTGTAAGGTTTCTGCTGAATCAGGTCCCTCATAAAACCCTTGTCCTGCAAGACTTCATACCCTGCATGACTTGAGGTTCCCCATCCCACATGACTTCTTGTCCTGCATGCATGACTTTAGGTCCTCCATAAAATCCTTGTCCAGGTTTCCCATAAACTCCTTGTCCTGCATGACTTTAGGTCTCCCATACACTCCTTGTCCTGCATGACTTCAGGTCCCCCATAAACTCCTTGTCCTGCTTGACTTCAGGCCCCCATAAACTCCTTGTCCTGCATGACTTCAGGTCAGCTGTAAGATCATGAAATATCATGCCCATTATTAGGGCTAGGGGCTAGGGCTAGGGCTAGGGCATAGCTAGCATTTGTGGTCACATGAATAATTATGCAATATATTCACCCTTAGAGAGTAATAAAATACATTGACAGACTGTTATGAATAATAGAGTGAATAGGCACGTGCCTCATGGCCTCCTCCTAATTAAATATGATAGAATTCTGTCCGATGAGTGACAGAGTGTTGGCTATTATTTTATTCCTATTAGCTAATTTTGTGACCTTGGCACATGTAGGTAAAGAGACTTGTCAATCTTCGTCAGATCATGAGCATGCCATGTAAGTGGAGTCATGTTGTCACACTTGCAGCTACTGCGAAGTGTCTAGCGATGTATTTGCGTAGAAGAGGTGCTTGGGGGCTCCAAAATAATAATATGTTGGCTGTCATAGATGAGTTTGCATGCTGCCACCTACGAAGACTCAATATCATCAGACGAATAATCATATTCTTACATGTCAAATGGGACAGTGGAACCTCCAGACACTCTGAAGGAGGACAGAAAGGACAATCTTAATTTGTATAATTACAGACTCTATAAAAGATAAAGGATTAGAAGCCAGTCTAATCAGACCACCCTGCATGTAATGAGACCATGGACACTGCAACAAGGTTAGCTGTGAGGAAAGTCAGATGGCTCTGTTGCTGGTAGACACCAAAGGGGAAATACCCACCCAACAGCTCATGTCCAACATTAGTCTAGCTGCTAGGCCCTTTTTTCCCTTCTCAAAAAATGAAATTATTTCATTTTTTGAGAAGGGAAAAAAGGGCCTAGCAGCTAGACTATACACAATGATCGAGTTCATTTGAGACCTTGGGTGTCCTCAATACAGAGGTTGAATGATACATTAAAGTACAGTGGAACCTCTCTTGTCCTAAGTATAGAGGTGTCTTATTCCTCAACAATTTGATTTAGGTGCTACGTACAAGATTCTTCTTGCCCGTGCAGAAATTGTGTAGGAGTAGTTTCATAATTTTTACCTCACACCTAATATTAACTGCACTATCCCTTCCTCTATGATTATACAGGAACTCTTTTGATTTATGGCATGGGTCTCACATTAGATGGAGTGGATACAATGGCAACATTTAATATTTTGCTGATCAGCCAGCCTGTATATAGCTGATGGGTAGTCACACAATGATGGGCAACCATCGAAGTGCAATGTTTTGACCATCAATATGTCATTGTCAAAACACTTGTCAGAATTTGTACACCATACTGCTAATATCCACTTCATTTGGGTTCTCATTGAGTCAAAATGGAGTGTGGAGGTCACCTTGTCAAGCTAGTTGTAATGTATCCTGGCTGTAACATGTCACCAGGGTGATCACTTAATATTCCAGTGGACCTACACTGACACCATAGATATTCCTTCACTCCCCCAAATTAGGTCCTCAAACATCATCTTCATTGACTCTAGTAACTATGTTATGTTAATGAATCCATGGAAAGTAGTAGCTGAGCCAAATTCAATGTCTGTTCCAGGCCTGGCGGCTCAATGGGCTTGAGCCCCCCCCCCCCTCCCTTTGATGGAAATAATTGCTTATAGTCACTTGCATTAACCTAGTTCTTACACATTAAAAAATCTTAGCTGAGAATAATCATTATAATCTTCCCTTTTCTAAAATTCAGGTGTGTTCTGCAAGGAATTGATTATCTGTAAGGAATTGACACAGCTAGTGCAACGAATATGGAAAATGCCTGTGGACTCTCACTGTGAGTTTTACTGTATGCTCATATTATGACCTAAAAATTTAATATGTATTCATCCCTACTGACTGTATACATAGTCTAAATACACCACATAATTATGTCTAGTTGCACCAGAGTCCCAAAGGCAACATATAAGCATCAAGATTATCTTGGATCCTATAATACTCCCTCTATTATAGCAAGGGACAGTTCAGCTAATTAGAGGAATGGATAATGCAACTAATTAGGGGAAAGAATAGTGCAGTTAGTTAGAGGAATGGCTGATTAATTACAGGAAAAGATAATTTTCGTACAGGAATAAGTGTATAAAAATATTTTAACAACAAAATAAAAGTATAGTGAGGAGAAGAATAGGGGAAGAATGTAAAGTTGGAGGAGGGGCAGCGCAAGTAATTAAAGGAGTCAGGGGTTATTAGAAAAGACACAATCAAACAACAACTAGCATAATAATAGTGATGTCATATCACAAGTAGAAATTGATTTTTATGACATTTTTGTAACCTGCTACAGAGGAGCCCCTTGGGTTGATTAGGTATTTCCCCTGGGACTTCCCCTATGGCATAGCCACTACCATTGCTGTACTTACTTTGGGCCTTGGGGCTCAGCATTTCTAATGAAGGATGGTATGTACCAGTGGAGCATTGACAGGTGGTGAGGTTTATTATCCAAGTAGGCGTGGGGCTAAAATGCTCTTTTTTTGGTATTCTATTCTGCAGTAGACCCATTATTTTTTATAGTAGCCTATTATTCTATATATCAAAATGTCATGAAAGAGTACTTTTTGAACTGTACATACGTAGCATTAAAGATGTACAATTTTCTTGCTGATCCCCAAAAGGATACTTTTAAAATCTCACTCAGAATGCACACACCAGTATCAATTTGTGCTTGACAATCAGGCATTCACTTTCACAGGCACTAGCACGGTCCACCAGTACACAAGCAACCAGTGGAATTGATATCAACATCAGCAAAAAGAATTGAGCATTGTGTGGATTGTCCTGGTGGCTGGAAGATCCCTGATTATATAGCTATACCTTTGCAATAGGAGAGTTGTGGTCGTTCCCCAAGAGCCACCTGTTGATGACACCAGCAGCTCCACCTGTGCACCTTCACTAGAAAGTTAGAAAGTACTAGAGACAGTTGCCACAGCACTGACTTGCTATGTTATACAGGGGAAGTTACCTCTTGCCTACCAACCCTTCACAAATTGAAGTATGAATGTGAACAACTTAAAATTTATCAATGGCACATAGGACATTGTCCAGTACTTCCAAATAAGGCAAAGCATGCACCCTTGGCTGTTACAAGGAAAGTCACATCAACCACAGAGCCTCCAACGACAATACTATCACCCACTGCACCAAATAATAATTGTTATCAGTGGATTCCACGCTTTATTACTCTGTCACAGAGTGAACTGTATGTAATAAATCATGCGTAGATGATAGATATGTGATGATGCTATTTACAATGTCTTCAACCAGTTTCCAAAGAATAACAAAAGTACTATTATTGTTGCTACCTTTATGGAAAATTATGAAATGGGGAAGTTGTTCCTTATCCTCCTCCTTCTCATCTATGTCTTCTGGATCATATTTCTGTCATAGAAATATGAAAGTATGAATATATTTGGTCAACCTCCCAATAGATGTAATTTTGTGAAGAGTTTTCTTGCTGATCCCCCAAGGTGCAGGAAGAGGATACTATGTCATGCAGAGCTTGAGGATTGAATGCTGTATGGAAAAAATAGTTCAGCTATAGGGGTGGGGCTCACAGATAAATAAGTCATACAGTTAATATGGATATGGTCATGAAATAATGATATCAGCATTGAATATGGTATAGCCAACTTTGTGCAGTCTAGCTACTCTGACCTTCTAGTACCATTTTCCATGAATTTTCAAAGGCTCTATAATTCATCATTCCTTTTCTCTCACGTATGACATGTACCACAATCTCTAGCCACAATCTCATCTTAACCACAGCTTCTTAATTGAGTTGAGTTGAGTTGAGTTGTAATTCCATTATTAACAAGTTAGTCTTTTAAAAAGACTAGGAATGCCTCGGCACTTAAGTGCAACCTCTATTTAATTTTAATTTTAAATGCTTTATAGTGAATACGACGTGACAGTGGTATATAAGAGACGATAAAGATACACTGAGGATCACCGGCTTGAAATCAGAGTCCTACAAGGATGATTGGCTGAACACTCATGGGCATAATTAATGAAAAGTGTGGGAGGTTGTGGGGTCAAATGTTTCTACAATAAGTGGAGTTCAGTTTGAGCAGGATTGGGTACTGTCACTTGTGGTTGACCATAATTATTATCTCCAGGCCCCCCAAAACATGACCATGGGCCCATGTGAAACCCACAGACTTTTGGATTATTTTGTCAGATAAGAAATATTTACTGGAGGCAGTAACCACATGATACTATACTCTTCCTGTGGCCACTATGCAGAAACAACAGTGAGAGAGGGTGACTCTTTTCCAAAATAATAAATATCTTCTCTGATAACACTACTATTCCTCACTATCCATTCCTCTAATTAAAGCCATAATTCCTTCCTCTAATGAATTACTGAGTAGTGTGATACTATAATAGAAGGAGTAATAATAGTCAGTATTCCTCCGACACATTCACACTAACCCACATACAGCTCGACATGTAGGACCCTGCTCATTCACTTTTGCTAGAGATTGATTATACAGTCTCCTCCTGTTGATTGATATTGGTGAGTGATCAGATTTTGCTGATCTCTATGGCTATGGTTGTAACTGTGGAAAGAGCTTTTTCAATCTATTACTGATAAACAAGCTAGCTCACTCCAAGACTGTCAAAGGGAGCAAAAGGTTGGATAGAAGGTCAGGTAGAGTTGCTGAATACAATCTGTGCTGTTATATAACTGCCTTGGGGAATGGTCATATCTACAATTCCAAGGACATTTCAGGGAAGGGGCTTTAGAGGAAGTGGTTAATTAGAGTGTGCAGAAATGAGTAGAGTTGAAATGAACGTCACATACTACACTGAAAAAAGTGGAGCATTTAGAGGAATGTGTTACTCTGTTGGTGCACATAGTCTTGAGTAAGCCCTACATTTCAGCTATCTATAATTTTATAATGCACTAATTTGTAATAATTATTTTGTGTAGTAGCTATCTAGCTCTTTATCTTATTATTATACATCTTTTTATTGTTTGAATATTAAGCAAATAATTATTATTCAAGTGATTTTAAAAATCCACGCTGAACAATGATGAACAGTATATAATCTCACCACAGATAGCTCTTACTTTCTTCGATCATCTGCATACATAGCTACTGCTGAAAAAGACATGAATGTCCAACTTGCACCGAGGATCTTTTGTAGAAGTGTCTCAAACTTATTCTCAAGAGATGCAATAGTATTAATTATGTCCTCTGGAACTAATACAGTGATTTAGAGGAAAGGTAAAAGAAAATCAAAGAAGTACTTAATCAATTCAAGTGCCTTCCTGACTTAGGTATGAGTAGCTATGACTGTAAAAATACTAGTTCAGGGCATAGCAGGGATGGAAGTGAAGATGTATGTAGTGACAGGACTGATGTCACTTATTAAAAGTTGCTATGGTAACATGATTGTGGTCAATATTATATGTTGCAGAAAGGGTCCTTAAAGTTTTGCCTGCACTACAGAAACCCTTCAAGCATACCTGACAAATGAGACAGTCTGTTGTTACACAGAATATATATAGAAGCTACAAATAAACCCTTTATCCAAAATAAATCCTAAAAACTATTCCTTATAATCAACACTATAATTATTAGTGTAACATATACCCATTCCAGACCTTGAATACAGCATACCAATTAACAAGTGGCAATTCTTGAGAAAAACTGTCCAATGAAATTCAAATCCATCGCTGATTCCATTTTTAATATCCTACAGCATTACTGGGATATATTAAATTGTAATTTGTCAGAAAATCTGACATGTTGCCTGTATGGTTCTTGTGCTCTAAAGATAGTTACCAAAGTTCACAGAAGTATACCATCAGTCACTACAAGTGGTTTCTAGTGATTGAGAAAAAAATCAACATTAAATAGGTTGTGCCCAATTCAGTGGATACATTTACGCTGATGGGTTGAAGGGTCACTTCAATCACTAGTTTCTCTTTTCATCCTTGGAAATGAAATGGTCACTACCTGTCGTGATTGCCTCATGTCTACATTTCGAGGATGTTGACACTGAAGGATTATTACTGAATCACATTCTTCTACAAATGAAGGAAAAAATCAAAAAAATTATCAAGAAACTAACGATGAAGAAGCATCTCATGAAATTCATCCATCAGAGAACTCCAAGTGTGGGTAAGACCACATTCAGAACTCCAAGTATCTGTAAGTAACAACTCTTCTTGGCTTCTCTCCACTGTAAACGGAGTGGATTGATATTAGCAGGTATGGTCATAGTAGACTTGGAAAACCGTGGCACTGATTAGCTACCCACAGTGACACTTGGAGTTCTGAATGTGGTCTCATGCACCCTTGGAGTTCTGAATGTGCTCTTACCCACAGTGACACTTGGAGTTCTCTTACCCACACTTGGAGTTCTGAATGTGGTCTTACCCATATGGAAGTGAGGGAATAAGGAAATGAAGGAATAATAAGTGACCATAATTATGTGGAAGTAAGTAAGGAAATGAATTAAGGGACTTAAGAATAATGAAGGAATAATTATCGATAATTATAATTATGCATGGAGGGCATAATTATATTAAGTATCCTATGGAAGTAAGTTCACTTTCATCTAAGAGGTAAAAGAAAAGTTATCTGTTTTGTCTGGCCTGAAAAATATGACTCCATAGTTGTTACCAGTCAGCTATCTCATTAATAAAATCTGTCAATTGATGGCTCAAATAAAAGGGGAGGCTGATGACAAAGAAAACTGATCTGCTCAAGCTCATTTTATGATACCTCAATGAATATTTTTGGTGGTAAAATGAACTTTTAAAAATACACTACCAAATTCATATTCCAAAGTGGTTTACTTCCCAGTTAGAGGGCATCGATGATTTTGGGAAAAGGCTTTGCCATTCAAATCACATTAAATCAATGAAGTATGAGCACCGCTGTCCACGTCATCCCTACATAGAGAGAGCTACCGCTCTCTCTGATAATGTAGCTACGTACCTTCATAAAGTAGTGATCCTTCTTAAACCTCTTGTAGATATTTTAGCAGTTGGAAATAACCACAGTGGGAAAGTGACTGTATGTGTCCGCCTGTCATCAGCAAAATTATTTGTTTTGTTTTGTTTTGTTTAATTAGCTAAACAACAGAAATGGTTATGATACAAAAAGTCTACTGACAACCCCAATGGTGTGTAAACCCATGCAGTATTATTAAAAACTTTCTGTCGGTCTTTGGTCTACACCGAACCTCATCCCTATTTCTAATCCCTAGTGAGGCAGATCCAAGGTGCCAAGACTCTCTAAAGTACAGTGTCACAAAGTCAACTGGGTATGTACATTTTCATGGCTTCTGTTTGACCATTCCCCAAGGCAATCATAGATTGGATCTCAGTTACAACCATAACCATAGATGCTTGTGGTTCTCCATTGGCTTCTTAGTCAAAATCTAATGTTTCATTAATAATTTCATTTGACAGAAACAGATTGTACAAAAAGTATGTGGATGTATAGCCTCGTACCCAGGCCCGCTTTTTTCGCGGGGGGTGGTATGAGGCTAGTGGATGTACTACTGACAACACTATCAAAAAGTTACCCTAATGCTCTCTGAATAAGTACCTAATTAATTAGCTAACCCTATAGTGATTGCAGGAAGGTGGAAATCTGCCTGTGACTTTTATTACAGCAAATAGCTGACTGTAAACCTAAGAAATAGATGTTATTTTCAAACCATTGCTATGCTACAATAACCTATTGTTAAAATATAACCTATTGTAAAAATGGTTATATGGAAATTTAGTGACAAAGATTATTTTTTTGACTTTGACTATATATATAGCTAGCTACAGTATAATCTATGATACAAGAAAAGCAACTCTATAAGGAACCACATAACACAGTGCAGAATTCAATGCCATCAGCTGAATTGTAAAGTCTTGGAAAATTAGGATGTAACTGTTAAATTGATGTTCATTTTGTGCAGCCCAGCCATTTCGCTAATTTTTTCCCCACGTGAAATAGATGGATCGGATTCTTCCACAGCTACAGAAGATGTAGCAGTGATTTCTCGGATCTCAGTACTGCAACAACTGCACCTCCGATCTGCAGCTGCATTCACCACCTTTCTGTAGACGTGAGCTGTACATGATGATGAAGTACGATAAACATCGTCGCCAGCAACGAATACTCTATTATAAACTGTAGCTGCATCCCGAGAAACCTCAGGAGTGGAGAAGGAAGAGTCCATTTGAAGTTTGAGCTTTTGTGAATTAAATTCTTGCTTCGTTTGTACTGTCTCTTGTAATTCTGAGCTGCTTTTAATATCAAATTGCAAAGCGCGAGCGCCGCGTCACGTAAGGCGCGTGCGTAGATTGGGCTATGCTATTAGTAGTAGCTTTATGTTCTCGTGAGCTGTTACTACTGCATCCGGATCCATGTACACTTCTCTCTATTTAATGCTAGGGAGCTGTTTATTGGACTAACATTTCAGCCTTTTGTCTATATTTTGTGTTGTTTTTTTGTTGTTTTTTTTTCCTACTTGGTATGTAATTTTTTGCTTATTTCTTATTATTTAAGTTGTACATCTGTTTTTGAATACTGTTTATTTAGCCTGGATTCCACTGAAACCCTAATATGCTAGCCTCATGCCTAATTATTCCCCACTAGTACTGATACGAAAGTTAAACTTGAAGTGGTTGTCAGTAGTAGTTACAGTACTGTTTTTACAAGGCAAAAAATTCAAGCTCATGGACTCTTCCTTCTCCACTCCTGAAGTCTCACTGGATGCAGCTGCAGTTTTAAAATATTCTGATCAGAGGTGCAGTTGCTGCAGTACTGAAATCCAAGAAATAACTACTGTAGCTGTGGAAGACAATACTGAGAGCCAAGAAATACCTGCTACATCTTCTGTATATCCGTGGAAGAATCTGATCCATCTGTTACATGTGGGGGGAAAAAATTAACGAAATGGCTGGGCTATGTCTTGAGTAAACTCTAACTTTTATACATTTCAGCCTTTTGTCGCTATCTATAAATGTTATAATGCACTAGTTTGTAATAATTATTTTGTGTAGCTCTTTTATCTTATCTATTTCAACTAGCTATGGCTACATCTTTTTGTGTTGTTTGAATATTAAGCAAATTATTATCCAAGTGATTTTAAAAATTCACGCTGAACAATGAATAATCTCACCACAGATAGCTCACCAATGCCTACTGCCTATGCCCTGAACCAGTATTTTTACAGTCATACTCTACCTAAGTCAGGAAGGCACTTGAATTGATTCTACCTTTCCTCTAAATCACTGTAGTTCCAGAGGACATAATTAATACTATTGCATTGGACAGCATCTCTTGAGAATAAATTTCTACAAAAGATTCTGCCTTCCTTGAACTCAGTGCAAATTGGACATTCATGTCTTTTCAGTAGTATGCAGATAAGTTAGCAGCAGGGATGGAAGTGAAATCTTATGTAGTGACAGGACTGACCCAAGTTTTGATGGAAGCAGTATTTAATGGATGTAGTGGTAGTGCAGGCAAAATTTTAAGGGTTTCTGCAACATTGGCCATAATCAGGGACATTGGTCACAACCTGCATGTTACCATAGCAACTTTACAGCTAGGATGTACTAAAGCAGTCAGGGTTTTAATAAACCCTTCAAGCATACCTGCACCAATTATTAATAACGTAGCTACCTTCATAATGGGGCATTAATTGTAGTAGTCCTTCTTAAACCATCGTAGATATTTGGGCAGTTGGAAATAACTACATTAGTTTTGACCATCGTAAATAAATCTGTCAGGGATGAACAGAAACAGAAGCCATGAAAATGCACCCACTGTATACTTAGAGAGTCTTGGCTGCCAGGCACCTTTCGATTTTGACAGTGTGAATAAGGAAAAAACGAAAAGAAAAAAAAATAGCTAATGATAACAATAATTAATGAATCAGCAGGCGGACACAGAAGAATACAGTCACCTTCCCTCTGTGGTTATTTCCAACTGCCCATGTCCATAAGTTTAATGTGTTGTCCATGTCCACAATTTATGCTTTTCAGAATTTCCAGACATTTCACCTACATTTCACCAGACATTTCACCTGTGGACTCAGTTTTCTCCTGTCAGTAACTTCACCAGTGTGGTCTCCCCACTGCCATTTTCTCCCACCTACACACAATGTGAAGAAGTGAAGAAGTTTCTCCCTGGGCAGTTCTGTTCCCTTTCTCCCACCCCCTTAGTTTGTGGGTGGATCTACTCCCCCTACTTTCCTCCATTGGTTGGTGTGGGTATCCATACAACCAGTTAATGACATCAACATGCAGTCAACAGAGCCAATTACCAGGTATAATCTGATGTGGGAGACCAGAGGGGGCCCGGTAGGCTAGGTGTACAAACCAGTATCTGTTCTCTGCAGTGGCAGGACGAGCTGCATTGCTGGACACTTATTATGAAGGAGTACATGTATGGCCAAATTAGCATGCATGCAGGCGGTAGACAGGAAAATAATGGATTTAATCACACTGGCCTAATAATAGTGTGTGGTGATTAAAATCATATGCCCCACACCACTATATTTTGGTCTCTCATATGGTTTCTTATGTACATTATACTCAAACAATGCAGAGAGCACCTAATAATGGTGTGTGGTGATTAAAATCATATGCCCCACACCACTATATTTTGGTCTCTCATATGGTTTCTTATGTACATTATACTCAAACAATGCAGAGAGCACAGTACAACAGCAGTCGAAATTTCTGCTGACTTGCTACAAGTGGTAACTTGGTATAGGATCGTCAACTTAGCTAGTTACAAAGCTAACTTGGTATGAGATCGTCACCTTAAAAAACAAGCCTTATAAATGTTTGTATATTTGACGACCATTACCAGTTATATATTCTTAATCCTGTCTTGCTCCTGTTTAGTGTTTTTGTCTTAGTATAATTAGGTGCATAAAAGACTCTTAAAAAAAGGGGGGGTTCAGGATAGAGTAAATGTGTAGGCTATAAAGTAGGGGGATTAATCCCCCAGAATTTGAGAAAAAAATTTAGCACTAAATCCATCAAATAGGGGTTCATTGAACCCATGTACGTATGTAAGTTCGGTATCCACCACCACTTCTTTAGGGTCATGACGAAATTTTGGTAGAATTGACAATGCTTTGAACTTACCTTATTCGACCAAGCACCCAGTGATCCTTCCTGGGGACCATCATCTCACAACCCTGTATATTTGTCAAGCTCATGCCAGAATACTTCACAATGGAGTCAAGAAACTCTTTCAGAGTTGAGGTCACAATTCTGGGTGATCAAGGGCCGGAGTGAGGTGAAGCGTGTTCTCCATAACTGCTTAATCTGCCGGAGATATGAAGGGAAATCCTATTGTGTTCCACCCCACCACCTCTACCTGCTCAAGAGGTTCCTCCGTTCACTACAGTAGATTTTGCTGGGCCCTTGTATATCAAAACCATGGTGGACCTCAATCCAAGGTGTGGATTGTGCTGTACACATGCTGTGTTACCAGAGCCATCTATCCGGACATGTCCGCCACACTTTTATTCACAGCTTCAAGAGATTCAGCTTTTTTTAATTACCTGCCCTGATGGTTTCCAACAATGGCAAGGCTTTTCAAAAGAAGCTGCAGCCAAATTGATCAAGAGTGTGGTGTCTAGTCCGGAAGTTCAGAGATATTTTGATAGGGTTGGATACAATAGAGGTTCAACGTTCCATGAGCCCCATCGTGGGAAGGTGTATTTAAACAGCTTGTCCGATCCACCAAGTGTTGCTTGAGAAAGATTTTAGGTCAGGCCAAGTTCACTAATTTACCATCAGCAAGCATTATTCTATGCCATGAATAATATTAAAACTGTGCTCTTAGAATCTAGCCACATGGCTAGTGCACGCTGATGATGAATCTCGTTAGGATATGTTGGGCATGAGCTGTTCCTACTTCCCCTTTGTCTACAACCAAGAACAGAGTCATCTGACTTTCCTCACAGCCAACCTTGCATATGTGGCTTATTACAGGGTATATTTTAAGACTGGTTTATACAGAAGTTACAAAGGTTACAAATGTCATCCTAGTATTTTAATATCATTTCTGCCCATAAACTTTATAATTTGAAGGAGATATAAAAATTAAAAATTAATTCTCTTCAGTTTACGAAAAATAATGAACTGCTCTAATACATGCATTGTTCATTCCCATAAACATTGACAGTAGTTAGACAAACAGTAGTCAGCTAGTTTTGACATAGCTACTAACTACATCAAAACATGTAGTTATTTTTGACATACATTGGAAGTGATGACATTGTTCATTCTGTGCAGCCCAGCCATTTCACAGGGTTTTTTGCCTTGTGACACTGATGGATCTGATTCTTGCACGGGCACAGAAGACATACCAGCAATTTCTTCGACAGTCACACTAATGCAGCAGCACTTACAGTCTGCATCCATCACCTTCCTGTAGACATAGGAAGTGGCTTATGCTGATGATAATGAAGATGAATTGCTGGATGTTGCCGACGAGTAACAGTGATATACATTGTGGCTAGCAACCAACACTCTAACTGCAGCTGCACCCTGCAGCGAGACCTCAGGAGTGAAGAAGGAAGAGTCCATTTGATGTTTTGTTTCAGTTTCGGTAACCTTAGAATGAAGAAGCTAAAGTTACTGAAAAGAACTCTAATCGTTAGCACATGTAAGCAGTCTTTATTTTACCACTAATACAAGAGGCATTCACTTACTAAAGCGCCCAAAGGCTGTTGAAACTGCGGTCCACCGGCGTGGAAATTGCAGAATCCTCCAATTCAATCAGGCCGATTATGGGCGGCGGAAGTGCTATAGCTGAATTCGAAATTAATGGGAGTTCCCATAAATGCTATCCAAGCGTTGAGAGTGGGCATTGTTTGCTTCATACATTCGTTCAAAGATTTCAAAGCTTGTTTGAATATTAAACAAATAATTTTGATTTACACTGAACAATGAACAGTATAATAATCATAGCTCACCAATGCCTACTGCCTGCTAACTTTCTTCGATCATCTGCATACTACTGAAAAAGACATGAATGTCCAATTTTCACTGAGTTCAAGGCAGGATCTTTTGTAGAAGTGTCTCAAACTTATTCTCAAGAGATGCTGTCCAATGCATGTCGTCTGGAACTAATACAGTGATTTAGAGGAAAGGTAAAAGAAAATCAAAGTTGCTATCTAAACATGGGTCATGTCACTACATAACTTAGACTTCACTTCCATCCCTGCTATACCCTGAACCAGTATTTTTGCAGTTATACTCACACCTAAGTCAGGAAGGCAGTGGAACCTCTCTATTGTGGACTCTCTATTGTTGGAAATTGTCCTTGCATAGAGGTGTCTTCAATACAGTGGAACCTCTCTATTGTGGACTCTCTAGCTATTGTTGGAAATTGTCCTTAGTATAGAGGTGTCTTCAATACAGAGGCTGAATGAGTACAGTGGAACCTCTCTATTGTGGACACTTTGGGACCTTGGAAATTGTCCTTAGTATAGAGGTGTCCTCAATACAGAGGTTGAATGATGTACTAAAACAGTCAGGACAATAAACATTGCTACGGAGGGTTTTTCAAGCATACCTGCACCAATTATTAATAATATAGCTACCTTCATAATGGTAGTAGTCCTTCTTAAACCATCGTAGATATTATACAGTATAGCTAACAAGACCACAAACAATTAAGTTACATGATACAAGGACAAGTGACCTTTTCAACAGATATTTGGGCAGTTGGAAATAACCACAGAGGGAAAGTGACTGTATTCTTCTGTGTCCGCCTGCCATCAGCAAAATTTTATTATTATCATTATTTTATGATACAAAAAGTCTACTGACAACCCCAATGGTGTGTAAACCTGTGCAGTATTATCTGGAATCTCATTGGTCTTTGGTCTACACCATAGAACCAACCTCATCCCTATTTGTAAGGCGGATCCTGTTAAAATCGAGAGGTGCCAAGACTTGTGTCACAAAGTCAACTTAATACAGGTGTGTGTATTCTGAGTGAAAATTTTAAATGCATCCTTTTAGGAATCAGCAAGAAAATTGTACATCTTTAATGCTACACTCAGTTCAAAAAGTACTCTTTCATGAAATATTAGGCTACTATGAAAAGAATAATGGGTCTACTGGGAGAGCACTGCAGAATAGAATATTAGGCCCCCCCCCCCCCCCCAAAAAAAAAGCATTTTAGCCCCATTCTTGGCATAACAGTTACTAATTAAGTGTGCACCATTGGATGAATTACCACCAAATTCCAGCTCCACTAGCTACTAACGGTTCTTCAGCTATCATAATTGAATTTGTAAGTATTGATTTGAAGCAGTACAAGCTCCACACTGTTATTATAGTAGATTGTCCTATCAAGGTTAGGTTGTACACCTAGCCTAGAGTATATGTACCTACCGGGCCCCTCTGGTCTCTCATATGGGTGCAGAGCAAAGTGTAATGTGATACCTGGTAATTGGTTCTGTTGACTGCATGTTGATGTCATTAACTGGTTGTATGGGTACCCACACCAACCAATGGAGGAAAGCAGGGGAGCAGATCCACCCACAAACTAGGGGGGCCGGGGTGGGAGAAAAGAGAAAAGATTCTACCTGAGGAGAAACTTCTTCACATTGTGTGTACGTAGCTAGGTGGGAGAAAATGGCAGTAGGGAGACCATGCTGGTGAAGTTAGCTACTGACAGGAGAAAACTGAGTCCACAGGAAGGCTATTAAAAAAATGCAGCATAATGGTTTTACAACACATTGTTATCAAACTTGTAGAACAGAAACAGAACAGAAACAGAAAATTGCACCCAAGACTTAGTTATTGTTGCCTGAGCACAACAACAACTATAGGTCTTGGGTGATAAACAGAAAATGCACCCAAGACTTACGTAGTTATTGTTTCCTCGGGCAGAAAAGAAAGCAGAACAAACTAACTGCAAAAGTAACTGATGTAACCATTTTGTATTATAATCTTGTTACTATTATTTTCTCTTTTTGGGGGTTATAGTTTCTGGATTTTGGGTGCATTTTCTGTTTCTGTTCATCCCTGACATGATATGAGTCTACAAGTTTGCATACTCAAGGCTATAATGCTAAATCCTAATCACTTCATGGTTGCTGTAGTTACTGATGATGTCATGCCACTATGAATGTGATTAGGATTTAGGATTTAGCATTATAGCTAGCTATAATGCTAAATCCTAATCGCATTCATAGTTGCTGATGTCTGATGTCAATTTTGTGTGTCTAGATCTCTCGTTCACTGCCTTTGCAAATGTTTTGATAGTTATACTGAGTTGACGTTCTGTGCCAGTCTATGATTGACACCCAATAAATCAACAACCTCATTTGATCATGAAAACTGGTTACAAGTGGCCAAGTTGAATGTGAGTTGTTGTTTTTTGTTCGTTTGTTTATTTTATGTTTGTTTGTTTTTTGTTCAATTTAATGAATTAATGGTCACTTATCTAACCCTCCAAAGTTGGGGACATTGAGAGTACTAATTGGGAAATTTGAATATTCTCTTTTTTCGTAATTGTAAGAAGGGATAATAATGCAGGTAGTTAGAGGAAGGGATAGTGCAGGTAATTAGAGGAAGGGATAGTGCAGGTAATTAGAGGAAGGGATAATGCAGGTAATTAGAGGAAGGGATAATGCAGGTAATTAGAGGAAGGGATAGTGCAGGTAATTAGTAATTAGAGGAAGGGATAATGCAGGTAATTAGAGGAAGAGATAATGCAGGTAATTAGAGGAAGGGGAAAGGATAGTGCATAATAAGGTTAATAGAAGAATAATGACAAGTTGATGTTAATCCCTTCTAGTTTGTGTAATAATGTTATTGTGTAGATTATCAAAATACTATGCATGTGGTTCAAGTCAAAGTGATGCATGTTCACATTTTACAAGGTGTATCTGGAGGATCAGTTTGTGTCACTAGATGCTGTTTGGTGTACTGCCAAATGAGAATGGAGGCACTGACGTGAACATTGAGGGAACGTATGACACCGAACTGAGGGATCTCAATACAGTCATCCAAGAGTTATTGACTGGCCACATCTTTATTGATCTTAGCGGGGATGAAGCTAATGAAGATAAAGGAATGGACAAATGCTATTGACAGAGGAGGACTGTGGCATGTCTATGACGATACTTACACTATATTTGCAATAATTGAAGAAGAAATTTGTCATCACCTCAATGTAGAAGCTGTGCAGTAGTGGTACATATTAACCAGTACATTTCCACACTATCAAAATGTTACCAAACCAAGTAGCTAGTGCAGGTATGAAAACTTGAAGGGTTTCATCAGCTATGGTTACCTGCCTGTAACCATAGCGATTTTATTTTATTATCATCATTACAGAACTGCATGACTCTAGTCAGACTCAGGAGTTAATAGTATGGTAAATTGTGGGGTTGTCTGTACAGTCATTATAATTATTGAGTCTAGGAACCTGGTGGGTGATTGAAGTGTGTGATAGTACTTTGTGTGTATACCCATCCCCGCTAAGATCAATAAAGATGTGGCCAGTCAATAACTGGTACATATTAACCAGTACATTTCCACACTATCAAAATGTCACCAAACCAAGTAGCTAGTGCAGGTATGAAAACTTGAAGGGTTTCATCAGTAAAGATGTGGCCAGTCAATAGCTAACTGGTACATATTAACCAGTACATTTCCACACTATCAAAATGTTACCAAACCAAGTAGCTAGTGCAGGTATGAAAACTTGAAGGGTTTCATCAGCTATGGTTACCTGCCTGTAACCACAGCGATTTTATTTTATTATCATCATTACAGAACTGCATGACTCTAGTCAGACTCAGGAGTTTTATAATTATTGAGTCTAGGAACCTGGTGGTTGTGTGTATACCAGTGATTAGTATATGTAAAATATCGTTAGCTGTTATTTGGGGGGGGGGGGGGGGGGAGTAATAGCGCGAGGCAAAACCGAGTGCTATTTACTGCATTAGAAGTGCAGCTATCACAGTATTCATAATAGCCAAAGCAGTAGCTCTTCTACTGCTTCTGGTTAACTTAGCCCATCTAAAAATGACTGTATTTCTGGGCAGAAGAATATTCATTCCAACAATAAATATGTTTAATTTCTAAAAATGACTGTATTTCTGGGCAGAAGAATATTCATTCCAACAATAAATATGTTTAATTTCTAAAAATGACTGTATTTCTGGGCAGAAGAATATTCATTCCAACAATAAATATGTTTAATTTCTCTCTTCCCGCTTTGCTGGTCTGATGAGGACATCCGAAACTGTACACTACATCCAACCTGGTAATACTATTCCTTGTAAGGCCAAGGAAGGTGTGCATTCTCTTGGTGATGAGCAGCTATTTCACAATGGTTGGACTATCTTCACTCTGAAGCTATGATTGAGCCTTATTGGTTTCCAGGGGATGTAATTATCATTGTATTGGGTGATATCTCTTGAGAACAAGTTTGAGACCTGTTCAGACCACATTCTCTCTGGACAGTGTTCTTAAGTGCAAATTGGACATTCATGAAGAAATTTAGCTTCAAATCCAGGCAGCTGACACTGCATCCTTCGGAAGGGATGTAGAGTGGGAACCTGTTATAGTATTAGCCTATGGCTAGTTCAGGTTCCTCGTCAGCCATTCGGTGGTGAATTGGTTATGTAGCTACATGTATAAAGAAAAAATGACCAGGCAGATAGCATTAATTTTGGTCATCATGGGCCTTACCTATGAGGTGTCCCTCATACTGTTCACTGTTCAGCATGAATTTATTAAATCACTGTTATTTCAATGAATTGATATTCAAACAATAATTATAAAAATATATTTCTGTTATAATATTACAAGATTAGAAAAACTGAAGCAGTAAAAATTATCATTATCTACAAGAAAAGCAACTCTATAAGAACACCACATAACACAGTGCAGAATTCAATGCCATCAGCTGAAATATAAGAAAGTTGGGGCTTACTTTAGACATATCATGATATTCAATTTCATTCTGTGCAGCCCAGCCATTTCGCTATTTTTTCCCCCGCGTGAAACAGATGGATCGGATTCTTCCACAGCTAGAGAAGATGTAGCAGTTATTTCTTGTACCTCAGTACTGCAGCAACTGCACCTCCGATCTGCATTCATCACCTTTCTGTAGACGTGACCTGTACATGATGATGAATTGCTGGACGTTGCAGAGTGACAGTGATAAACATCGTCACCAGCAACGAATGCTCTAACTGCAGCTGCATCCCGAGAGACCTCAGGAGTGGAGGAGGAAAAGTCCATTTTAGCTTTTAGCCTTTAGCATTAGTGTGAATTGAACAGCTGCTTTTATATCAACGCCCACCTAGCCCGCATGCGCATATGCATATTCGATCGATCTCTAATTAATTAATCACATAATTATGACGTCACAGGTAATACCGGTACCGGTAAACCACACTGCAATCCAGAGATCCACACTGTTTATTTTCGAACTTGGGGGTTTATTTGAACATAGATAAACGAAAGGGAGGGATTGGCAACGCAATGTTGCTGGCCACTGCAATCCGTGTCTCGCTGACGTCACTGGAATGTTGAGAAACCACAGGGCGGGAAAGTAGCGCGTTTTGAATGCAGTGCAGTGCAGTGCAGTATCTGCTGGAGAGAGAACTGAGGCTAAAAATGGCCAGTGGACTTGTCAGGAGCGCTATCTCTGAAGTTGCAGAGGAGAAGGAGTTACACTTGAAAGCCCCTAGGGCTGTTTTAATGAGAGAAACAGCCTTGATTGTTCTAGAGAAGGCAAGAGTCGGAGAAGCCTTTGACAAATTTAGTGAACAGATGGTGTCTGCTATCAGAGGTTTGTTTGATCCTACAGTCAAATACAGGTCATTGGCTACCAAAAGGGAAAAGTTGTGGATAGCATTTCAGGTAAAGCTCAGAGTAAACGAGCTTCCAAAGATTTGGTCGGTGTTTTTGAAGGCAATTGAAATTGAAAGTAGAGATCAGTTGTTTCAACAATCTGTAAATCAAAAACTATTCGAGTTGATTCTGAGGGAGCACTTTACACCCCCTGAGCCAGCTATTCCCAACCCCACTGTAGACATGACAACTGATGAACTAAACGCATTACAATATGCTGCTGGTTATGTGCCTCATGCTTTGCTAAGACGATTTGAGAAAAGAACCGGAAATAAATATGAAGCCTTTATTGAATGTTTGGGAGATATGGCAGTATCATGTGATGACACAGAATTCTTTGCGTACACTAAGAAATGGATAAACATTGTTAACAGAGGAGGCCTGTTTCCTGTAAATAGCATCACATACCAATTCTTTGTAGCCATTGAACGGCAAGTGAAAATCTTACTTCCTGAACATGCAATCAAGTCCTCAGGATGCACAGAGGATTTCAAACAGGACGTCATCAAGAAAATTATGAATCAGGAAGATGTACAATGGCATTGGACCCTTATTTCCCAGTGCATAGATTCTGAGGAGGATGCAATCGAGCTGTTGTATGAAATTGTGTTGCTATGGGTTACTGTAAGGGGGTTTGCATTGGCGGCCACCTGGATGGAGACGTACAAACAAATGACCAAAGCAACTACAAAAAGAAGTGTAGCATTAAGGAAACAATTAAAATCTTCATCAGAAGAAAACAGTCAATGACTTTAAAAAAAAAGACTTATAATGATCATATTGTCACCTTTTTTTATTTATTATTATGACGCTTTCTCTTTGGTAATGGTGTACTGTCAATAATAGTAGACTCTGGTTCTGGTGGTAGATGTCGCTTCCTACGGCAGTTGCCTTGTACACGATCCAGCTCAAGGGATTTCTGTGCCCTGATAGCAATAGAATTTTGTAAACATTCTTTCATGTTGGGATTGTCACATCTCCTCCCCCTAGCTCGCTGCATCCCAAAATAGTTCTCCAATGGGTCTTGATTAATGCGTTCACTGAGCAGAAATAAATCTTCTGCTCCTGGTTGAGACAGAAGGTATTTGGACATTTCAACAAAAGCCTTCACTGTGAGAAAAAGTACGGAACCTAACAATTTTCCCGAAATGAAAATATGGCCCAACTAATAATGTACCCACAAGGTTATACACTGCATGCACTGGTCATTATACTTATATACAGGACACCACAATAATTATGAGTAAGGCAGCAAGGGAGTAATTCCATTTAATGCACACCAGATTGCCAGATATTTCAATCATAATCCAGTAATACATACCAGTAATGCGTAATCCTTCCACAGTTTCCTTGCTTAGACCCATCCTGTTCTTTTCCTTCCGCTCAAAGTTGGTTGATGCAATCTCTGACTGCCAATCATTGACATAACCAAGAAATTCATTTTCTAACCACTAAAATAATAATAGCTTATTCACACAATGACCAAAACTTATTGATTAGACTCACATTGAACCTACTATCTTCCTTGGAGGAGTATGGCTTCAAGTCTGGCTTTCTCTTATGTTCCCACTCTGACACACTCCGAACATTTAGGCAATCGAAAAATCGATCAAAATGACGGATAAATTGCTCAGTTTCCTTGGTGGACGGATCACCAAAATACATCAAAGCATCTGCCACAGACTTACTCAAAACCTATTAAAACACCAAAACATAAACTAGCATTCAATAACAACCAACACAGATATACTTACTTGAGCAGCTAGGTCAACACGCATACGGGAATATGATGTAAGTTGAATATGTTCCAGTTTTAACTTCGGAAGCAAGGAGAGTCCTTTGGATTGCACAGCCATCCCACTTGTCTTGTCATACAAATTCTTTACATGCTTCCACAAAATAAACAGGCCACGTTGCTGTAATAATATTATAAACACATAGAAGACAATAATTTGGAGGGTAAAGTTTAGAACTATTTAATGCACCTCAAGATTTGGGGACGAACCAATTAATTCAGAGGGTAATGTTTCTATTTAATGCACATCAAGATTTGGGGACCAACCAATAGAAGATAATAATTCAGAGGGTAATTCTATTTAATGCACCTCGCGATTTAAGGACCAACCAATAAAGGTTCATGCATACAAAATTTAAATTTTTAGCACTACAGTAGTTACCGTCATAAGTCTCGTCCCACCATCTCCAGAATGAGAAAGACAATTGCGAGTCGTTTTGATTAGATGTGGCGGATCTGATATCAAATAAATCCATCTGTCTCCACTCTTAGAATAAACATTTCTTGCTCTGTAAGCAGGTGCTGGCTCACCACCTTGCTGCATCCGAAAAAATCTTCGATTTGGACTAGCTCCATCGGCAGTTACAAAGATAACTTTTAGACCAATTGACTCAATTTGTCGGACTGCCTCCCAGACAATAGGCTGAAGGAGGTCTGCTGTAATGTTCTCAGCAGCAAAGTGCACATACGGGAAATCCAGTTTTAAAAAAATGCCTCTCACCATCACCACCAAAAGATGCTTTGCCACAGCAGGATGATCCATATCTCCATTACACTTCTGTTCGAGTTTTAAAAGTTCGTTATTTATTTCCCCAAGTTGAGTGAAACCAATGATTTCCCCACAAAACTTGTCGTATACAAGATTTTCTTTCAATTTCATTTCATCTATACAAATTCCACAAAACCTTTTCGATTCACTAACTTCATTGACTTTAGCTTCCTTTTCAAGTTGCTCGTTAAGTTCCAATTGAAAACCTGCTTTACACTTAAAATAATTTGAATAATCACGTAATGTCCTTTCAGACGGTAAAGAGACAAACCCAGAAGTTCGTAAGGCATGATAAGCAGAGGAAGACATCAATTTTAGATTGAGACACCATCTTATGATGAGTGGATGCCAACGAACTTGACGGGAATCCTTTTTGCTAGCAGCTCGAAATTGTTCTTCCCAAAATAAGCGCTTAAAACTTCCTTCGGGGTATGTGCTTGCAATTTCTGGACTTTTCTCCTCCATAATCTTCAATAAGTCATTATGCAACCCAGTGTCAACTCTTTCTCCCTGCTGTTCGGTCATTGCCTCAATCTTACGCTGCAACTTCTTTACCTCATTCTCAGCAACATTCACACGTCTCTTCAACCCAACGACTTTAGCCTTCTTTTCTGGGGTGTTCAAATAACGAAAGTTGGTGTGGCTAGACACGTCACTATTAGAATCAGTAGAACGATCACACCAGCGATTGTACAACTTGCGAATAGTTGCTCGATACGTGCTACAAGAATGGCATCTTTCACTAGTTGCAAGGAGCTCACACTTCACACTTCGAATAGTAGAATTGTATACCTCATTCTTTGTAGTAACTACCGGAGCATAAGTGTCTAGGAATGCTGAAATAGAACCATCCTTGCCTTTGAAAACACCTTTCTTCGCAGTTGCCATGTCCACAAAATGATGATCCGGCTGACCGATGCATACTCGCAAACTTCCAATGTAATGAATAAGATCGTTTAGAGAATCAGCTGATTGTAGTCGTTCAGCAAACTGATTCAAGGAACTAGAATGTTTAGCATCACGATTGTACACATAGAGAGACCAACTGAGTGACATGTCCACTTGTAAGCAATGTGTTACCACAATTGGTGCAGCTGAAGAAGTTGAAAGCTTACATACACGGATTAAACTGTCCGTACTCTGATCCGACCATGAAAAATCTGGTAATTTGATATTTCGATGAAGTTCCTTGAGAGTCACCGACGGGTCACTACTGCCACAAACATCACCATTAGAGTCATCAAGATTCACACCAGGCAGGATTTCAATATCACTGGTTGCATGGCTTATATCACTGGTTGCATGGCTTGTATCACTCTCAACCTCACTTTCAAGTACACTGTTGCTAATACATTCTACATCTGATGATGAAACGACAGGTGTAGAGGATGAAACATCGGAGGAGCTCCGGACATCAGATGAACTCCGGACATCAGATGAACTATCTGATTCGTCTGTCCGAGCTTTCAACATCTTTTTTAAAAATGGTATAAAGTATCAGGTAATATGCAGTTAGTATCTACCTGTCGTTTTCTCTCATAGTTCTTCTTCGAAGACAGCTTAATTTCCGTGGCATTGTCAGAGTATAGAATACGCACCTACATAAGTTTAAAGAATTAACAGACCCTGTTCTCTATATTTTGCTAATCACTACATTTTGCTTGCGTAAACCTGTGAAATTAACTATAACAGTACCCATTTTTTGGTACACAAAGGTGATTACACTACATAATAGTCACTACCGCTAAACAACAGCTTTCTGATCACTGTAACTACCAAAAGGGGGGCTAGATCCACTTTCAAACACAAATTGTTCAACTAGTGTAAAACACAACTTGAAATCAGCTGATCTGGCAAGTATACAGGAACACAAGTAGTCCCAACATGGTCCCAATCAAGGTCTGGCCCGAGAAAGCTCCTCTAGCAGGGCTCAAACCCAGAGCCTCGCACTTTGAACTAATCTTTAACCTCACCTACCAGATAAAGTCCACCTACAACAGAGACCGAGAGCAAAAACAGTCACAAAGCCCTAAGCCGCCATTTTGTACAGCCGTGACACGGATACAGATCAAAGGCATGCCGCCCAATACAATTTTCAATGGAGTATTACGCACGCGCGAAGCCGTTGCCAATCCCTCCCTTTCGTTTATCTATGATTTGAATGAGTTCTGCACCTTTCCTTTCCTATAGCGCTAGGTGTAGATAGGCTTAGGTAGATTATGCTCAAGATTTCTATTCCACAGTGCTAAGTGCCTAGATACCTAGCTACCTAAGACCTGATTTTCTCACATGATATGGACAGCTACATGCAGCTATCACTATGGCAATGGCTAAGCAACTTTTAGCTCTGCTACTGCTACTGGTGGACTGGGCAAGCATAATCAGAATAATAGTGGTGGATTTGAGGGAATAATAGGTACCTCAGGCAGTAGAGAGTGAAGCCTTTATTTTCAGGCTTGCAGCAGCTCCAATTATTCATATTCATATAATTATACATACACAATAAACTATAGCTAGCAGTTAAGGTGGGAGTGGCAGTCCTCTAGGGTCCAGGCGAATCCCATGCTCCGTTGACTGTATACATATAAAATACGATAAAAGTGGTATCATGGAGATTGATGGTTTAATTGAGAAAGTTCTGTAATGAGTGATTGAATAGTGGTTAATGGCCACAAGTAAGGAAGGTTTGACTCTTAAAAGTGCAGGTACATATATACAGCTACTGACATACCAGCATATTTATGGCCTGCTTCAGACTCTCCCTCTCTTCCTTGATGGTGTGCAGCTCTGCCTGAGCTCTCTCTCTGTCTGACCTCTCAATCTGAAAGTCCTCTTTGTAGGTTGCCACCTTCAGATTCAAAATTCATAAAAATACATCTTACCAGCTAAGCTATCACTATTATATATTGCTTTTCCCAAAATAAGGCAACTAGTTGTGGGAAATTTGCTTATTGAAAAAATAATGCATGTTTTACATTAATTGAAGCCTTACCTTCAATTTTATTATGGATCTACAATCATGTAGTTTATCATAATAAGTAGAAGTATATTGATTAATCATAACAGTCGAACCACTCACAACATGCGTACACAAGAACAATGTGGAGTGAAGCCAATTCAGTGACACACTTAACCAATAATAGGTGAATGCATGCATTCTCCATGCAGTATAATACTAGGGCAATATTCAACATTCAGTTGACAGCGAGCGAGCAAGCATTCTTTAGTGCTACAACTCTTTAGAAGATTAGTTTATACAGGGGTGTATCCACCACTCTGGTTGGTCCGGTTTTCACCAGACCACTTTTATTATCCAATTAATAATTATAATTTCATCCCATGCCTACAGAGTTAGCTAAGTGATTATATGAACCTTCAAGAATCATGATCACATTAGCATCCTTGTGATAAGTGGGTAAAGGATAAAGTGGGCGTGGTGATCCCATACACAAGCACACCCGGGCCACTCAAAATTCTGTGGATACACCCCTGTTATATGTATTAGATAAGCTACAACTACTATTTTAGCTTTAGACAGTGAGCAAGTGAGCATGATAGGCTTCATATTGCTTCAGAGACAAGAGTCATGTAAGTAACCAAAAAGCTCCACGCAACAAAAGCTGTAAATACTTACCACAAGGCACAAGCACTTAGATAAGCTAAGTGCCTACAATTCACTTCGATAAGCCTAGCGCCTCTACGACAAAAGGCTGTAGAAAACAATTAAAATTATTGGAGCATGCGTATTATGCATACGCAGGCGCTACGCTACTATACACGATAGATAGGTAAGGTACATAATTATGCCTGGGGCATTTTGGAGTGTAGACCTAGATATATTTAAAATTTCAATGAGTCATGACCTGAGAGTCAGCTCACTCGCTTCGCTCGCTCGCTGCAATTATTGATGTACCTGCACTTCCAGCATTTCTATTTTTGACTTCAGATCAAAATTCTGCCCTCGTAGGGTATGTGTGGGTATTATGAGTCAGTCCCTATTATGGGTTCACCACTTTATAAGAATCTACAAGAATTGATACTTTAGATATGAAAACTTAATAATTTTTTTGGTCTTTTGATCAAATAAAATCATCCAGAAAATGCCTTATTCATGCATAAACACAATCTTAAATAAGAAGTTTAAAAATTGGTATAATCGTGACCAATCTGAATAAAAAAAAAGTGCAGGGAAGCAATGATGCTACAAGATGGAGTAAAAAATGAATTTTAAAGTAAGGCCACTATTAATAGAATGATTGTTTCCTGTCCACCGCCCGCGTATTGAAAATGTCACCGCATCAAAAAAAAATATTACTGCCTAGCGCCTGCCATTGTTCATGCGCGCAGTAGAGCCCGCACATTTGCAGGAAAGCCCGTGATGAATGACTAGTCTCGCGGGCCGCGAGACTAGTGAATGATGAAGACAGGACCCTTGAGATAAACAACGAAGCAGTAATAGAATAATTATAATAACCGCCCGCCCACAGCACTTGTGGATGTTTTCTTGGACAGGAAACTAGGATTCTATAAATAGCGGCCTAATCTAAGGTTATTGTTTCTATTTTGTAGAAATCTTAGCTACATTATCAATTCTTAGAGACAAAAATCAAGCCAGTGACTCATAATTCATACCTATGACTCATAATACCTTCCCGAGTGTGTCATGTAAGATCATGCCTCCTATCTACAAGATGCAATATTTTTATTACTTTCTCCACACATTAGTTCTACATAGCGTATTTTATATCTGGAGCAATTTTCAGCATTCTAAGACAGTCCATTTCCAAGAAAAGAGCAACAATACCTAGCTGACTCATAATACCCACATCTACCCTAAATTATTGACTTCTGTTCTGGACTGATCGTGCTGTAAAACGAACATAAACTAACTGAAATTGTCATCTTTTCAATGGTATCTCAGATTTGTCTAAAAGTCTATTGCATTCACATGACACCTTAATCATTCACATATTTCTTAACCAAATTTCAGAGAGAGAGAGTGGATAATCAGCTCTCTGTTGATTGGAAAAGAATTGAGTAAGTTATAACAGTTATAGTGATGTATCATCCCATCGGGACAAAAAAAAATTGGTCATCAACAGTTAGTGTAAAACACTAGTTACTCTGCCGGCATGTTAGTCTCAAGTGAATGTGCAAAGCTATGTAAACAAATTTATATTGGCAAATATAAACAAAGCTATATAATTCTAATTATGGCTTCAATAGTCTAGTATATGTAACTGTTGCATAATGACATGATGTGATTAGATATATGATACATGTACATAATGATGTGATTAGATGATACATAACATGATAATAATTAGTTGTTATAATCAGCATGATAATTATGCAACAGTTCCATATACTAGACTATTGAAGCCATAATTAGAATTATATAGCTTTGTTTATATTTGCCAATATAAATTTGTTTACATAGCTTTGCACATTCACTTGAGACTAACATGCTGGCAGAGTAACTAGTGTTTTACACTAACTGTTGATGACCAATTTTTTTGTCCCGATGGGATGATACATCACTATAACTGTTATAACTTACTCAATTCTTTTCCAATCAACAGAGAGCTGATTATCCACTCTCTCTCTCTGAAATTTGGTTATTTCAGTACACTAGTACTTAGGGAAGTGAGACTATGACATCATACTATTTTCCACCCCAATTAAGTGAATAGTATATATTAATTTTATATGTACATACTTTATGATCATCACTGCTTTATGATTGGGCTTCTCCATTTAATTACACATGTGACAGTCAAGGGTAGAAATCAAAGTTTATTCATATTTTAGTCTAAGTTTACTTTTGTCATGACTGATGCTTTACAATAAAAATTTAATTTTCTGCCTTTTGAACTTTTTTTTTTCAAAAGTAGAAAGCGCTGATTTCTACCCTCGACTGTCACATATATTGTTCTTATTACCTGCATAGCCCCTCCCCATAAGGGTTGCTGTTGGTGATGTTGCAGCTGGTATTCCAGTTGATCATTTTTCCTCCTAGACTCATCCAGTTGCCTGCGTATGTCGGTCACATGACGACTCAGCTGTTCTACCTGCGTCTGTAGCGCCATTTCAGCTGCTGTGCTTGTACCTGAATCCTACATGACACAAGCAGTTAAGAGTGAAGAGAGAATAAGAAAAAGGAAAACTTCTCTAAATGGATAAGTTGGGAGCATCAATTTTGTATCCATTGTAGAGGTGTCCTTCAAGGTGATTAAAAATGTCCTTTATTAAGGGGTTATCCTTTATTAAGAGGTCGTTCTTTATTAAGGGATTGTCCTTAATTAAGAGGTTGTCCTTTATTAAGGGGTTGTCCTTTATTAAGAGGTTGTCCTTTATTAAGGGGTTGTCCTTTATTAAGAGATCGTCCTTTATTAAGAAGTTGTCCTTCATTAAGAGGTTGTCCTTCATTAAGAGGTTTTATTAAGAGGTTGTCCTTTATTTAGTTCATTAAGAGGTTGTCCTTTATTAAGAGGTTGTCTTTTATTAAGAGGTTATCCTTTATTAAGAGGTTGTCCTTTATTTAGTTCATTAAGAGGTTGTCCTTTATTAAGAGGTTGTCTTTTATTAAGAGGTTGTCCTTTTATTCAGAGTGTCAAGGTTTATCAGAGGTATACCTGTATTCATGATGATGTTGTCATGGTAATAATATTGACAACCATATGTTGCATTAATGGTGCGCGTACTCATACTAATAAGTTCGATATACTTTAATACATGTCACCAATGTTTGTCTGGAGACAATTTGGGAGTTATTTAGGACTGGATGAAGGTTTCTACCTTCTCACCTTAATCCCCCAAAAATTGGTACACTTATGAATGATGTCAAAAAGTTAGTGCACTTTTGCCACAGAATCTCAACTTTAGCTATGCCTTTTCCTCCAACACCAGGAAACCAAGGGTAACTCTTCCTGTGGACCATGCAGACAGCTAACCCTTCAATGCAGTGTTTGAAACCCTTCAACAGGAACAACAGTGACTACCAAAGTATAGTTGTAACGTGTTCAGGGGGTGACTCTTTTCCAAAAAAAAAAAGTTTATTACCTGCATTCCTCTAATCACCTGCATACATTATTTGCACTACCACTCCTCAATTATGCATATTCCACTCTTCCTCTTATTTCCTCTTCCTCTAATTATCTGCACTTCTCCCTCTTAATAACACTACTATTCCTCACTATCCATTCCTCTAATTAACTCCTTCCTCTAATGAATTACTGAGTAGTGTGAGTAATAATAGTCCAGATGACAATTATAATATTTCCTCCGACACATTCACACTAACCCACATACCCTGTTCATTCACTTGTGCGAGATTGCCTTATACACATAGGCGGAGGAAGACGATTTTGAGTATGGGGGCAATATTGACAAGGCTATCCTTAATATGTGGCTGGAGGCCGGGGAGAGTGCGGGAGGGGGATGCTTTGGGTATTATTGAATACTGGATGCCCATTTCAGACTACAAAAAGCCAAGCAACAATTTAATACGTATCAGTACATCTTTGTCGACGATAATTTGCTGAAACAACAATCTTATTAGCTAATATCTATCCTATCTGTAATATCATGATAGCATGACATAGTCGAGTCTTGCCTCGGACATGGTGCACTCTTCCTGCACATACAACGCACATAGTGTGGAAGTCCACACTGCTAATCAACATCACTTGAAGTTGTTGAATGAGGAAAGGCATCCACTCAACTCCATAATGAGTTTCCACTATGGGCTGGTGGTGCTCTACCAGACTTCAAATAGCTGACTCAGTGCATCAGCAAATATAAAGCCTTACAAGTAATAACAGGAAGTTAGATGACTAACTAGTGCATTTCCTGTCTGGAGGGTATGACTAATAATTATACTGCAACTAGCGGCACTGAGTGCAGTGGCTAAGTAAACATCCCCGTTGCTAGCAACGAATACTTTAACTGCAGCTGCTGCACTCCGTAGGGAGTCCATTGAGCTTTCCCAGTTTTGATGGGTTAACACGCACACAGACTTAAATACACACACTGATCTCATGTCACAACCATAAATGACTGATCTGATTGTGACATGAGATACAAATGAATCATGCGTGGGCGCAATGTCGAGGGTGTGATGGCTGATTTTTGGTATACAGCTTAGCTATCTCCATAAAAATTACATTTAGTTTTTGTAAATTCATCAATTTATTTTTATAGGATCTAGTGTCCTGCACATTCTGTACTAGGCTATAAACTAAAGCAAAATGTAACTTTTTAGACCATGTCAAGTATAGTTGCCATGTGTAAAACATTCCCATGCATAGTTCCTGAGTTGCAGTGATTTGTTCATTATTCATGCTAAAGGGTTGGCTATGCCAGACTATATCACTAGTCTCGCGGGCCCGACCCTCCCGCGAGACTACTATATCACAGGGTGAGGGCCTAGTAGTCTGACAGACCATCAATTGTATTAACAAAAATTCATATTCATAATAATTATACATACACAATGAACTATAGCTAGCAGTTAGGGGGGGAGTGGCAGTCCTCTAGGGTCCAGGCAAATCCCATGCTCCGTTGACTGCATACATATATATAAAATACAAAAGAATGATAAAAGTGGTGTGCCTGAGTTCTCTCTCTGTCCGACCTCTCAATCTGAAAATCCTCTTTGTAGGTTGCCACCTTCAGAATTCAAAAATCCATGACTTACGTACCAGCTAAATTGCTAACATACAAGATAATGTAAAACTAGAAAGTATGTTTTAATAAAAATTGATGGTAAAGCTTGCTTACCTTGAAAAATAATAAAGCTTGCTTAGCTTAATGTAATAGCTATATGTATTATTCATTAACAAAGCAAGAAGTATTTCTGCTATTTCAATGTAACTAGCTATACCTAATTTTTAAAATCACATGCGTTTGAGTGCAATTTGGGTATAATTGCATGAGAAACTGGCTAGTTAATTGCACAAGGAGAAGCTGAGTGGAATTTAGACAGTTTTGAATGCAATAAGGAAGAACAATTGTTGACACAAGAACACAACCACAACTAGAGTGAAGCCAATTCAGTGGCACTCTTGAAACTGACTTAGCCAATAGGTGGATGCATGCAGTATAGTAACTGTCTGTTATCGTCACATGATCTGTTACATACTGTGGAATCCACTGAAGGACATCACTAACAATTGGCTGCAGTGGGTGATGGTGTTACTGTTGGAGACTCTGTGGTTAATGCTGACTTTCCTAGTAACAACAGCCAAGGGATGTCCTAGGTATGTGAAAGTGGGCGTGGTCAGCTAAAAAATTTTCTGCGTGCCCGCACATCATATCACCACATGTACATCAGCCCCCCCAACAGAAAACATCTTCTTGCACCCCTGTAACAAGAGATAAATTCACCAAGTGCCATGCTCAAATTTCAGCTTGTTGACATAATTTTTCTTGTTGCTAAGGGAGAGTCTATGTATATGGCTGCAGAAGCTGTCTTTACTATCAGTTTACTATCAGAGCTAGGCTTACAGTAGTTCCAGCTTGTTGCTAAGGGAGAGTCTATGTATATGGCTGCAGAAGCTACTATCAGTTTACTATCAGAGCTGACAGTTTGCTTTTTTTTTTCATTATTATACATAGCTGCCATGGGAGAAACCACAGGCTTACAGTAGTTCCAGCCTATTATTATGCATACATGGATACCATTACATCATGATTGGTTGTGGTAGGTACGTAATAGCTCAATTACCACTGGCATGCAAATTCTGAAGTGACTGCTACACCCTCCATGCAAAACATTTCATGACTAGTGTCTCACAATAGATCAAAACTCAGTCTGGACACAACTTTGCTCGCTCACCTTTTGCATTCCCTTCATAGTTTAAAATTCCAATTTATAATCATTCAATTACACATTCGTATTTAATTTTGTGAAACCATGAAAATTTTAACCTACAAAATTTTTCTGGTTATCCATAAAAAAATAATAAATTCCCAAACCATGGAAATATTGCCCCCACAATAAACTAAATAATAAACGTCTTGGGTTGGTAAAGGGTTGATAAAGGGTTGATGAAGGGTTGTTGATAAGGCAAGAAAGAGGGGCTGCAGCTCTAGATATTTACAAAGTCCCAGGGGATAATGAATAACCCACATAAGGGCCCAACTAAAGCATGAATCCCATTAGCTTAAGTTACCAGTGACATAGTAGGTAGAGACATGCAAATTATGCTCTCTTTTTTTCTATTATGCTATGCTCCAATAGTTTTTTTTTGTTGTTGTTTTTTGTTACCACCACCAATTACATAGGTGGCTACTCTAATTCAGCAGTTTATACAAAGGATCTCAAGAGTCGACATCAATACCTCCCCCTGGAAGTCTATTATGCCAGCATTGTGCTGGGAAACAACCATATCTATACAGCTCCCCTACTGCAAAGGTACTAGATAGTCAGGTGCCAAGGAATAAATTTCCAACAAAAAGTACTATTATTGTTATCACCTTTATGACAGAGCAAAGCAAAGATACTGTGAGTGGCCAGTTGTGTGAAAGATACTATTTTTGTTACTACCTTTGTGGAAAATATATACAGAGCATCCTGACCAAAACTAATTATTTCCAACAAAAATACTACTACTTTTGTGGAAAAATATGAATGGGTGAAGCTGTTGCTAGTGATTTTCCATCAGGAACAACTTAGGTTGACTAGCCATGACCATAATAAATTATCAGTGACCTACTGTGACCTACAACAAGTCAGACATTTTATTTCATGATATCCACACCAATGACACCATGTTTGCAGCATCTGTACAGACTGGACTTGAACTATGACCATGAGGGGGTCTTTGGCTCCCTCAATTCAATCGTTTTGTGTTATTTTGGAGTTCAAGCAGGCAGAACTCTCTTCCATTTCAGGGGAAACATCTCTCAGTCTTTGTCAGATTCATCATATGGGGACTCTCATTGGTAAGGGAGTACAGTAAAACCTCCAAACAACAGCCAGTTTTTTTTTTGTCGTTGTTGTTGTTTGTTTTTTTTTTGTTTTTGTTTTTGTTTTTTTGTTTTGTTTTTTTTACCTTTGTAGCCCTTCTCAAATATTATAGGAAAGGTCATTTCATTCCATTCAGTTTGGCTGTTGTAGAGAGTTTGGTTGTTTTTAGGAGTCCCCTCCTAGATTCAATCCAGTCTGCACTGGGGGAGCTTATATTGTCCAGTCAGACCCCCTTATGGCAGAGTGTTGAGGTAAAAAAAACACATCATTAAAGATAAGGTACAGAGTAAATACCCACAAGATTCAATCCAGTCTGTTGTCCAGCAGGCCCCCTTATGGCAGAGTGCTGAGTAGCCTCAAACCCAGCTTCCTTTTTCCTTGCCAGTTGACTGTGCCACTGCGAATTCCAGCAATGAATATTGATCGCCTGCAACTGTCACATTTACGGTTATGGCAACCCATCTTAAACCATTACCATTTTACTATAAAAATAGCACTGTATGCATGCTGGTTCTATTGTTGTGCTCCACTCTCACCATGATGCTCCATCAAACATCTAGTTAGTGGTCTCAAAGATACCAATATGGTTAGAGAAGTTATGTGCAAACAACACATGGTACTTCCTTTGGTTTATTCCCAATACAGTATGGACACAGCTAAAATTTCATCCTAATGACACAAAGGCCAGATTCTGGTCTCCTTTATGGCTTGTTTGGATAAGAAATGGCTTCCCAACATGAAGAAATAGAAGTCCACTTGGTGGATGGGTTAATATGAAACCATGTGGTGGGCTAGTATCTCCAGAGCTAACAATTTGTCAGTAAAATTTGAGAACAATCACAGTACACAGTACCTTGTATGGCTTATGACGATAGGACATTAATCAACTCTATAGTTATATTTTCTTGCAGAGTGTGCTTGGCACTGTGCTGTGTCTAGGGCAAAAGAATGAAGGAATTATCCCTTTAAACAAAAATTTATGGTAATTCTTCCAATGGTGCATGGCAGTTCAATGAGCCATAAGCAATTGAGCATATAGCAATTTTAATGAGCCATATGCAATTGAGTGTATAACAATCCTGGTCCTTCTCTACAAAAAATTGCCATGATTTCATTTTCGAGCCCAGCACCATCATAAATATACCAGCACATTCTCACAGTGTTGCTCGAATAAGAATAGTTAATTTAATTTCTGACTTTATAGGTCTCTATCTTTTATTTTGGTGATGGGAGGGACAGGGTACCTGGTATTGGCTCTGTTCTATCTCTTCATTGATGTCATTCACTGGTGGAATGGTTCTCCCTTCAAATATCCAGGTATGTTATCCAAACTCAGGGGAGTAGCTAGAATATAAGATTTGGTGGGGCTGTGCAATTGTGCACAGAAAAAATTTTGACCTGCCACCCCGATATTTTTTTATTTTGAATAACTAAAGAGGCTTGGGTCCTTTATGCACAATTTAAATCTCCAGCAATATCCCAATATCCTGTCACAACTTGATACCCAACAGCAGCAGATCATTGTGGTGAGTTTACATAGCATGCCTAAAAAGTCTGCAAGCAAAAATTATTACTCAAAATATGGCACTCGCGACGGACAAAATTCATATTATTTCCTGTCAAATTGGGTGCATGGTGGCTAGTGGCTAGTGGTTTGCCATTATAGTGGCATGACAACTATGAATGTGATTATGGCTAACCATAAATATCCTAACTGGGGAGTGAGGGAGGAATGTGCGTCAACATGTCATTCTATGAATATTGATATATAAGATGGTAAACCATAATACTGCTAGCTAGGACATTGCTCAATATCAAATTCACACAACAGAAACATTAGGTACCATAAGTGTGTGCTACTGACATATCATTCCATATATAATGATCCTGCAAGTTTCTGTGGGTGTATAAAATAAGGGCCTAGGGAAAGTTGATGTTCTGTGCCAGTCTGTGGTTGACACCCAGTAAATCAACAACCTCATTTGATTTTGAAAGCTTACAAGTGGCCAAGTCGAATGTGAGTTGTTATTTTTTGTTTGTTTGTTATTATTTTTTATTTTGTTTTGTTTTGTTTTTGTTTTTTTGTTGTTGTTGTTTTTTTGCTCAATTTAACAGATCACATCCAGAATTAATGATCACTTATCTAACCTTCCAAAATTGGGGACATTGAGAATACTAATTGGGAAATTGGAATATTCTCTTTTTTTGTAATTGTAGGAAGGGATATAGTGCAGGTAATTAGAGGAAGGGATAGTGCAGGTAATTTTAGAGGAAGGGATAATATAATTAGAGAAAGGGATGGTTAATAGAAGAATACTTGACAACCTTGTGAAATAATGATTATCTATTATATAATTATAAATACCTGAATATGCCACTGCACAAGACTACTAGTTTCCATTGGTTTTTGGTGTATCTACAACTACCAGAACCTTACCCCCATTTCCACATTATCAAAACGTTACCAAACCAAAAAAGTGCACTCTCTGAATAATGAAGTAACCCTATACCTATAGTGGTTACTTCCAGTGCAGGTATGAAAACTTGAAGGGTTTCATCAGAGAGGCCCCAACCTGTCTTTAGCCATAGCTATTTTATTATCATCATTACAGCAGCTGCATGACTCTAGTCAGACTAGAGTCAGATTCATGCAGTAGGAGTTAGTAGTTGTGGTAAATAAGTAGGTGTGGTAAATTGGTAGGTTGTCAGTACAGTTGTGGTAGTTATTATATGGGGTCGGTTTCATTGAGTTTGGATAGGTCTACTGTGTTAACTCTAGGAACCTGGTGGGTGATTAAAGTAGTCTTATGTGTAAAACACTGGATAGTGCTAATTATGTTATGTAACAGCTGCATTTCCCTAGTTATTTTCAATCTCTAGAGTTGTGTGACAGTTAAGGAATCCCATGCTCTGTTGACTGTACACAAACAAGTACATAGCTAAGAAGTGACCATAATCATCAAAATTATTGAGGAAGTTCTACAAGTGTCTCTCTTAGAGTTGGGCTTACGTAGCCAGCATAATTTTGGGAGTAAGCCGATGTTGGGCTCAAACTGTGCACATGAGATATATTTATTATTAAGTGGTTTTACTTATCCTACCATTCTTCCCCCTAATCACCTGCATGCCCCTCCTTTAATTATCTGCACTACCACATTCCTCCAATTATGTATATGTTCCACTCTTCCTCTTAATCCTTCCTTTAATTAGCTACACTATATCTCTTCCTCCAGAGTAGTATTCTGTTGACTTAATAGTTCATTGATATAGATAGCATGGGTCTCATATGATGAGTTGGCACAAGGGGGACACTTGTTCCCCAAGGGTGTGTGGACAACCTCCCAACAAACATGGTGAATAGCAGATAATTGTACTTAGCACTGTGTTGACAACTTGTGTCTAGGCAGAAGAATGTGAGCTATAATTAGAGGAAGAGCTGAGTGGATAGTGCAGGTGATTAGAGGAAGGGATAATGCAATTATATATAGAGGAAGGGATAATGCAGGTAAGGTTAATGGAGGAATAATGACAACGCTGGTATATATGTACAACTCCATCTACTGAGTCTGACCTTAGTATGACTAGAGTCATGCAGCTGAAGACAGTTGCTGTAATGATGATTATAAAAATCACTATGGTAACAGGCAGGTTGTTTTGATAATCTGCACAATAACTCTTTCACAAACTTGAAAGCAACCATCCAGATTTCCCAGGATTATCCAGGGATTGATTACGTAGAACTAAAGACAAAAATGTCCAATTCTACCTGGCTTCACTATGCATGTGCGTCCCATTGGGTGTCAAATCCAGACATCCAGGAAACAACAGAAAAACCCAGTTGATAGGTTATAGACAACGGCTGATCTGAGAATGACAGCTAACCTGTTATCCAGTGTTTCTTCCGGGTGGGAGTTTAAGTTAGCGTGTACATCTACACCTTTTCTGTAGGATGCATAGTATTTTACCTTCCTGCAGAAATGATTTGATCCTTTAAGTAGTTATATAATTATATTGTCACTATGAAGTTGGAATCCTTCCTATATGCGGCAATAGTGGAAATACAAGTAGTTCAATAGGAAAATATAAACTGATCAGGAACTTAATTGCACACGTATTAGAGTTACTGTCCTAATGTCCTATTATTTTAATGGTGACCTATTGGCTATCTTGATAATTAGAGTTAGTGTCCTTGGCTATCCTGATAATTAAAATAATAGTGTCCTGTTAGCTCTCTTGATAATTAAAATAATAGTGTCCTGTTAGCTCTCTTGATAATTAAAATAATAGTGTCCTGTTAGCTCTCTTGATAATTAAAATAATAGTGTCCTGTTAGCTCTCTTGATAATTAAATTAGGAGATCAAACCAAATCTTGCAGGTTTTTATTTATTTCTATCAGCTAAATTGATAAAGATTGTCCTATTAGCTATTGTGATGAATTAGAATTAGTGTGTCCTATTATTTTTAGTGTGTCCTATTAATTGATGGACTATGATTATGTGTACACAGATAGGAGATTTCGGAATGGCACGTGATCTGGAAGAGGAAACAGTCTACTTCTCCCAAGGAGGGAAAATGCCACTAAAATGGACGGCTCCTGAGGTACATACCAGTTTGCTAGCAAGCTATTATTAAGGACTAGTATGTGAATGTCTGACATCTGACATCGTGTGATAGTTAAGTCATGTGCAACTATTGGGGACTAGTGTTGTGTTAATGCATGTAGTATAGCGCCAGTCCACACTGATCACAGGTCCCCCATGCTCTATACAAAATGTGGTCAGGTCACACACACTTTTTTCTTAGAATCTCATGCTCTATACAATGTGGTCAGGTCACACACACTTTCTTCTTTTCTTTGATCTTTCCCTAAATTTAAGACTCCCTTTCTTTGTTTTGCTGATTGCAAACATTCTGCAAGCCCAAATCAGTGGAACCTCCTACGTAGCTATATTAGTGTCACACTTTGAGAACAGCTAGAGATGTTTCCACTCTTCAGAGGTTCAATTTGTATTAACAGTATGGTTGGTTCCTTAAAAAATGTGTGTAGCTCTAAACATATCAATTTCTCGATCATACCTTGTTCCAAACTTTAGCCATCTGCTCCACAAAATTGCAGGACCACAAAAGTCACTATAGTAGTCATGAGTTATGTGGAAGCACATGCACCTAAACCCGACCAATAGGGTTACAGCTTGCACAGGAGATTATAGGAGGAAAAAATTTGTTTGGCTATAAAAAAAAGTAGCCATTCCACTTTTTTAACACACACACACACACACACACACACACACACACACACACACACACACACACACACACACACACACACACACACACACACACATGCACGTACACGCACTAAATGACCCTGGATGGTCAGGCTTTCGTATTACAACAAAGTAGAGAAATTCCTTGGACCTCTGTGGTTGCTATGTAAAATAGTTTACTAGTTACTTGCCAACCAATTTATTAATTAAGTGAAGTCTTTTCCTTCGAGGGGATTGGACCAAAACCAACTCTAACCACTGTAGTAACAATAATGCGATTAGCTCCATCCAAGGATACAGTAAGTTTGTACTTATACATGACACAAAGAAGCCACAGTGATCAATGAAATGGAACCCTCGATGTTCTCAGTTGGGCGAGCAAGGGTGATCAGGCATGGATTAGAAGAAGGTGCTATAATAGTGCATACAGTAGAACGAAGGACAAACCTCTCAACGAAGGACTATCTTAACCTCCAAAAGAGGGGGAAAATTTTTTTGCTATACTGTAAGAAGGTGCCGTAACTAGAATTTGAACATCTTCTCTGCATCAATTGACAGATATTAGCACATTCAGCTGTAGATTAACACCTGCTCAAGCTGGAGTGAGAGATAACAAGCTGCTTTAAATCTCTCATTATTGTATGTCCTGACTCGGACCATCTCCATGCTACCTTTAAATGTTACTAGGAAAGTGCTAGCATTATGGGTGAAAGCATGGGTGTAGTAGTGCATTGGAATTTACTTTCTCCTTAGCTGCTAAATTAATATGTAGAACAGCTCACATCACGCTTGATGAAGCATGAGACTATCGAGTTCACAAACAGCTTATGGCCAGTACATGCTCCAGTGATCGCTTGAATGGCACCTGATGGTGTTATTGAGGTGCACACTGGATGCTTACATACAGGACTTCCCCAATCACCTGCATACCCCTCCTTTAATTATCTGCACTACCACATTCCTCCAATTATGTATATGTTCCACTCTTCCTCTTAATCCTTCCTTTAATTAGCTACACTATATCTCTTCCTCCAGAGTAGTATTCTGTTGACTTAATAGTTCATTGATATAGATAGCATGGGTCTCATATGATGAGTTGGCACAAGGGGGACACTTGTTCCCCAAGGGTGTGTGGACAACCTCCCAACAAACATGGTGAATAGCAGATAATTGTACTTAGCACTGTGTTGACAACTTGTGTCTAGGCAGAAGAATGTGAGCTATAATTAGAGGAAGAGCTGAGTGGATAGTGCAGGTGATTAGAGGAAGGGATAATGCAATTATATATAGAGGAAGGGATAATGCAGGTAAGGTTAATGGAGGAATAATGACAACGCTGGTATATATGTACAACTCCATCTACTGAGTCTGACCTTAGTATGACTAGAGTCATGCAGCTGAAGACAGTTGCTGTAATGATGATTATAAAAATCACTATGGTAACAGGCAGGTTGTTTTGATAATCTGCACAATAACTCTTTCACAAACTTGAAAGCAACCATCCAGATTTCCCAGGATTATCCAGGGATTGATTACGTAGAACTAAAGACAAAAATGTCCAATTCTACCTGGCTTCACTATGCATGTGCGTCCCATTGGGTGTCAAATCCAGACATCCAGGAAACAACAGAAAAACCCAGTTGATAGGTTATAGACAACGGCTACAATACCAGATTTTGCCTTGAAGCATATGATTGTGTATATTATCTGAAATACACATTAAATTAATTTCATCCAGGGAAATTAGTTCAAATCCTGGGGAAAAATATCCCGTCTTGGGGGGGGGGGGGGGGGGGTAAGTATGTTAGTAGTTGTGGTAAATTGGTTCAATAGTTGTGGTATTACCGTAAATTGGCTACAGTGTCATTTACTCATTTACTAGAGCAGTATCTATGATCTGAAACCCGAATATGCCTTTCTGAAAGCACACATTAATTTTGTATATCTCTCTTCCCACTTTGTTGGTCTGATTCAAAACTGATTCAAAACTGTACACTACATCCCATCTGGTAATACTACTCCTTGTAAGGCCAGGGAAGACTTGTCTCTCAGAGATGCATTTTCTTGGTGATGAGCCATGTCATATAGCTAGCTATTTCACAAGGGTTGGACTATCTTCACTCTGAATCTATTATTGGATATGTGAAGGTACGTAAGTGTGTTCGTTATTGGTTTCCAGAGTAATTATTATTGCATTGGTGCATTGGATGACATCTCTTGAGAACAAGTTTGAGACAAGAGATGGCCACATTCTGTTGGACAGTCAAGGTAAGTGTGTTCGTTATTGCATAGTTTCCAGAGCATTGGTACATTGGATGACATCTCTTGAGAACAAGTTTGAGACACTCTGTACAAGAAATGGCCACAACTGTTGCCAAGGATCACACATTCAGTATATCCAATCTGAATCATCACTAAAGCTGATTCCGCATATAAGACGAATACAATCGGATCTGATTTCTTCAGACTCACACACTTGATACTATAATAGCTAGAAGGAGTAATATAGTCAGATGACAAATATTTCCTCCGACACATTCACACTAACCCACATACATGTATATGTAGGACCCTGTTCATTCACTTGTGTGTAGAGGAAGATGATTTTGAGTATGGGGGCAAGGTTATCCATAACACGCTGCTGGAGGCCGGGGAAAGTGCAGGAGGGGGATGCTTTGGGTATTATTGAATACTGGATGCCCATTTCAGACCACAAAAATCCAAACAACATCAATACATCTAAAAAAATTGTGTTGACAAATACGTATTTGCTGAAACAACAATCTTATTAATATCTATCCTATCTGTAATATCATATGTGTATGTAGTAGCATGACATAGTTGAGTCTTACCTCAGACATGGTGGAACGTAGGTATGTCTTGACTCAACGAAGAACTGAAAAAGATTGTTCATGGTAAAATATATTTTCAGTAACTTGTCAAGCTCAGAAAACATCTAGCTACTTTGCTAAGGGAATTGCTAGAAGCACATCAGCTAAAGTCCTCATAGATGTTACATGAAGCTGAGACAGACTATGTGTTGATTTGTACAACTTAATTAAATCAGGTAATATCTCTTGAGTATGCATCTACATAAATCTGCTACTTCCACCAGAGAAAAAAGAACCAAGTCTTTGCTGTCTTTTATGGCTAAAGCTAGTCTAAAGCGTTAAGCATGCATGAAACTACATGCACAGCTGATTTATTACAGGGCTTGTGGTTGGATTGTGGTTATAGACATTATACCTAGCACCTCTATTGCAAAGATGGTAATATTCGTAGCATTATGATATCACACTTGTATTTTGTATGGCCCTATATATTGCAAGGGTGGAACGGGCCACTGCATGCCCCCATGGTTCCTCCGCCTATGTATACAGTCTCCTCCTGTTGCTAATCATTAACCTCAGAGCCTATGGCTGGTTATTCAGAAAGTGCTTTTTCAAACTATTACTGATAAATGACAAAGGGAACAAAAGGTTGAATAGAATATGAACTTCCCATTCATATTATATAAGGTTCTTCCCATGGATCCAAGATTAGCTTCTCTCCACACTTGCAAATAACTACTAGCTCCTTGATGTCCTTCTGACAACTCCGATCATTGAAAAACTGTAAAGAAGAGATCGGGAAGACTCAGAGGCTTGTGGTAAATGTTCAGTAGTTGTGGTAAATAGGTACAGTTGGGTTCCCAGTGGTGTGGGTCCCATTGAGTTCAGATAGGTCTACCATTTTGGGTTTAGCTATCTATGAGGTGGGATTCATGTTCAGTCAGCACGGATTTATTAAATCACTGTTATTTTCAAACCATTGCTATGCAATAACCTATTGTAAAAATATAACCTATTGTAAAAAATGGTTTAAGCTACTGGAAATTTCCATTATATAGCTAGCTAGTGACAAAATAAGACTTTGACTATAGCTATAACTTTTAAAAATAACTCTATGATACAACTCTATAAGGAACCACATAACACAGTGCAGAATTCAATGCCATCAGCTGAATTGTAAAGTCTTGGAAAGTTAGGGTGTAACTGTTAAACTCATGTTCATTTTGTGCAGCCCAGCCATTTCGCTAATTTTTTCCCCGCGTGAAACAGATGGATCGGATTCTTCCACAGCTACAGAAGATGTAACAGTGATTTCTCGGATCTCAGTATTGCAGCAACTGCACCTCCGATCTGCAGCTACATTCGTCACCTTTCTGTAGACGTGAGTTGTACATGATGATGAAGTGCTGGACGTTGCAGAGTGACAGTGATAAACATCGTCGCCAGCAACGAATACTCTATTAACTGTAGCTGCACCCCGAGAAACCTCAGGAGTAGAGAAGGAAGAGTCCATTTGAAGATAAGCTTGAGCTTTTGTGAATTAAATTCTTGCTTTGTACTGTCTCGCTTGCAGCTTGCTGCTTTTACCTTACGTATTTACCACGCTAGACCGGAAGTAGATATAAATAAAATCACATGCGCGTTCCGTTGGCGATGCAGGTCTAGAAATCCTTCCAGAGGAGCAGTCACGGCTGAAAGTAGCAACTCCTAAATGAAATATGTGTTGCTTGCATGAGTAATATGGTCTATTGCTATAATTTTTGTGCCTCTATATACTGAAGTTTCCAAGTGTCCACAATAGAGAGGTTCCCAGTGAGGATTATAACGGTCTGCCATAGGCCATTTACCGGATTTAGCTAAAGGTCAAATATCTGCTCAAAGATTTGCTATCATATCGGCACAACACACCAATTGCACTTAGCAATGTAAAGGCCATATCATAATATGGCCTTAAAATAATAATATAATATTTATATTTATATTTATAATTATATATATTTATATATTTATATTTAAAAGATAAAATAATATGATCTGTACACTATTGTAGCGAGTATTATGGAACCCAGAGAACCAGAAAACAAGCGAAGGAGGGTCCCAGAACACCCTCTAGAAACTGACCAGCAAAGAAGAGCGAGACCTCATGAAAGAAATGAAAGAGACAGAGCTAGAAGGAGAACAGAGTCAAAGGAACAGAGAAAAACAAGACTAGCAAAGAAATGCGACAGATAGAGCCAGGAGGAGGGAATGTACAGAGTCAGCAGAAGATAATGCTGCAAGAGCAGAGCAAATGAGAGCCAGAAGGAGAGCAGAGTCAGCAGAACACAGAGCTGCCAGATTAGAGCAAATGAGGCCTCATTATTTGAGAGACTAGCTACTGAGTCTGAACAGGAGTGGTAGCCTGGGTTCAGAGAAGACACTCTAATGCTAACTGGGAATGCACCAAGTCAGTTAACAACCTGAATAGCTAGATATCGAAAGTCACTGTTGGGGCTATATAATCATAAGTGAGGAAGGAGCACATTGAAATGACCACTGGCTGCTTGCTCGCCCAACTAATGCTATACGAGCATCTCTAGTTATTAGCATAGACTAATTTTAGCGATTTTTGCTTTCGGTTAAAATTTTAGGGTAATAATTTTGGCGATTCTGAGGAGCAGCTCAAATCAAGTCTGGCGTTGTTTAGGCGCTGAACAATATAATCTCACCACAGATAGCTCACTTCGATCTTCTGTGCCTGGTAACTTTCTTCGATCATCCGCATACTACTAGGCCCAGTGCTATACTTCATTCCAGAGAAACAATGCATTTCATATAGTCCCATTGAAACTCTATGTATCACACTGGAAATTTATGGTTAGTAATTACATTCTTTTGTGACCACATGGTTACTATGTCTGACCACCCTAACAGACTGGTCACTGGAGTGGGATAGTTTCCCTCACTCTTTATCAAATCTGGTTTCCTTTATTGTGTGTGGAAGTCTGATAGCTGTGGTCTGTGGAGGGAATGAAATGTGTGTACTGTGCCGCATACTACTGAAAAAGATATGAATGTCCTATTTGCAAGGCAGGATCTTTTATAAAGTGTCTCAAACTTATTTTCAAGAGATGCATGCTGTCCAGTATTAATTATGTTCTCTGGAATTAATACAGTGATTTAGAGGAAAGTACTTAATCAATTCAAGTGCCTTCCTGACTTAGGTATGAATATGACTGCAAAAATACTGGTTCAGGACATAGCAGGGATGGAAGTGAAGTCTTATGTAGTGACAGGACTGACCCAAGTTTGGATGGAAGCAGTATGGAATTTCAACATTTTGGTAAATGTAAAGTTGCTATGGTAACATGCAGGTTGTGGCTGATTGTGGTCAATGTTGCAGAAACCCTTAAAGTTTTGCCTGCACTGCCACTTTAATAAACCCTTCAAGCATACCTGCACCAATTATTAATAATGTAGCTACCTTCATAATGGGGCATTAATTGTAGTAGTCCTTCTTAAACCATCATAGATATTTGGGCAGTTGGAAATAACCACAGTGGGAAAGTGACTGCTTCTGTGTCCGCCTGCCATCAGCGAAATTATTTATTTTGTCTATAATTTGCTCTAATTCATCAAACAACAGAAAATGGTTATGATACAAAAGTCTAACTGTGAAAATCTAAAGCCACTGCATAAGTGTTTACTGGGGGATTTTGAAGTGGCTGCTGTGGAGGATTTGACAAAACAGAAACCATTCAGTTCTAATGTTATTGATCAGTTATTTAATAGACAAATGTAGTAATTTTGTATTTCCCAAAGTGTACACTTACAAAAAGCTCATTAGAACCTCATCCCTATTTCTAATCCCTAGTGAAGCGGATCCTTATCCACACTGTCAAAATCAAAAGGTGCCAAGACTCTCTAAAGTACAGTTTAAAAAAGTCAACTGGGTGCATTTTCATGGTTTCTGTTTCTGTTCATTCCTGATAAGTTTGATAACAATGTGTTATCCATGTCCACAATTTGCTCAAAAATTTACCCATTATGCTTTTCAACATTTTTTGCTCATGGAACCAGCCTGAGCATTTTATATAGCCTTCCTGTGGACTCAGTTCTCCTGTCAGTAACTTCACCAGCGTGGTCTACCCACTGCCATTCTCTCCCACCTACACACAATATGAAGAAGTGAAGAAGTTTCCCTTTCTCCCACCCCCTTAGTTTGTGGGTGGATCTGCTCCCCTACTTTCCTCCATTGGTTGGTGTGGGTACCCATACAACCAGTGAATGACATCAACATGCAGTCAACAGAACCAATTACCAGGTATCACAATACAGTCTGCTCTGCACCCATATGGGAGGTCCGGTACGTACATACTCTAGGCTTAAGTAGCTGTTCTCTGCAGTGGCAGGAAGACTTAGTTGTTGTAGGATGTATAATAACAGCATAGAATAACTGGCAGACTGTTTGTACTGCTTGTACTCAAATCATTCCCAATTATGACAGCTGATGACTGAAATGATACACACTTAATTAGCAACTGCACAATAATGTGTTATGCTTAGGTTAGTCTATTCATTATAAATTTTATCACTCTCAAACCCTATCCTACAGTGGTCCAGAAGAGTGCCTTTCATTAGCCTTGCTCACTTGACAGCTGCTAAGCAATGCACCTTTTTGCAATGAATATCATTAAAAGAGTTTTAATAATCTTGGCTGGCCGTCTGCTTTGTCTTTCAAAAAACACACAAGTTGTTATTTCCTTTAAATATTAGTACATTGCATCACATCCATTGAACGTTTATATTGCCTATCATTCATGAAGTCACAGCAGGTATGAATAATTTCAAGAATTGTCACTAATACACATTTCAGTGCTGTAATAATAGTATCTTCTACTTTAATTATTAATTTGCATATTATTCTGATTCCCCAATATACTTCCTCACTATATATATTTTTAAACTAGCACTATAATATCCCTTCCTCTAATTAACTGCACTATTCCATCCTCTAATTATCCATTCCTCTAATTAGTTGAACTGTCCCTTGCTATAACTATGGGTATTCTGAGTTAGCAGTTCATAATTGAGTGGCAGAGGTTGAATGATGCACTGAAGTACAGCGGGAATCTCTCTATCGTGGACACTTTTGAGACCTCAGGTGTCCTCGATACAGAGGTTGAATGATGCATTAAAGTACAGTGGAACCTCTCTTGTCCTAAGTATAGAGGTGTCTTATTAATAATTATTAGCTAACTGCCTGACAACAATTTGATTTAGATGTTACGTACAAGTCATGGTGCAATAATGTTTTGACCATCAATATGGCATCGTCAAAACACTGCAGCCATGACTTATTGCATACAGAACCTGTCTCATACTAAGAGCTTCTATATTTGGACAACACATTCTTGTTTGTATAAAACCTGTTTTTTGTACAAAAAAAAATAAATAATCATTAAGGTCATCAAATCAGTGGTGTATCTCTAAATCAAGGATGCGTACGTGTTGCAATATAAACAACCTCTACAAAGAACAACTAAGGCCCACACTGGTTATGAAATTCCTGACCTGTCTTCGACCAGTGTGGGCGTTAGGATGGCTTACAAGGACATGGCTAAGTGATAAGAAACTGATCCTATAGAGAATATGCAGTTGTGTAAACCTTTTGTGCAATGGCTTCCAACTAGCTTACCACAAATAATTATATGCATTCTACGCATGCTGATAAATCTAATTAAATATCATCACATATTTCTGATCCCCAGAACTCAGGAATGAAAAGCAGCTATAATTTATGAGAAATGTCAGAGATATTCTCTCTCTCTCTCTCTCTCTCTCTCTCTCTGCCAGACTGGTCTCTATTTTAACCACTGAACTCTCAAAAAAGGGAAATCCATCCCAGATTCAAAGAAGTGTCTTGGGGGGTTGGTAAGTATAATAACTCATAACTACTAGTGGCCTAGGTCTTGAAATTTGCTATAGAGATAGTTCAATCATTATAGAACACATACAGAAGTTTGGGACAATTTCATCAAAGCATATTTCTAATATTGCATGATGCCATTGAGTATTTTATAATGCAAACCTACCGATCACCAAAGGGTGTAGTCTATAAAGAAATATTTATACCTTGGGGGGGGGGGGAAGTTGGGGGGAAGTTGAGGGGAAGTTGGGCGGAAGTTGGGGGGAAGTTGAGGGGAAGTTGGGCGGAGTCATCTGCCATTGGAATTCCAAATTGGAATTGTTGAAGGAGAGCTAGGCTGTATATGACTAGGTGATTGATAAACACTACTGTACATGCAGCAGTGGAATTTATCGGTCACCCAGTCATGACTGCTTAATTCACTGAATTAAGCAGTGGCAGTCACCCAGTCATACAGCCTCTCCAGCTGGCAGAAACAACACATTCTCCTGTCAATTGGATGAGGTCAGCTTATCATCAGGTGAAGCAGTCCACTTGAACACTGCTGCTTCATCCCCTCCATTTTGTCATTGGGTATTATTGAGATTAAATGTACTTCCAGATCATTCAGCAAATATCACTCTGACGCAAATTACATACATACATACATACATACATACATACATACTGAAGCATTCGAGAGGAGTGGTGTCACACACTTGATAATGCTAGCCAGCCAAGCACAGCTTTGACCCACTTTAGTGGCACAAACAAATGTACATATTATACTGAAGCATTCCAATATGAGAGGAGTGGGTGTCACACACTTGACAATGCAGAAGAATGGTCCCCACTAGCCAGCCAAGGGCAACTCTAGGCCCTGTGGGGATATTTGGCTACATAATGCATAAAAGGGCTTCCCTCCCTATCAGCTGACTGCCAGACTGGTCTCTATTTTAACCACTGAACTCTCAAAAAAGGGAAATCCATCCCAGATTCAAAGAAGTGTCTTGGGGGGTTGGTAAGTATAATAACTCATAACTACTAGTGACCTAGGTCTTGAAATTTGCTATAGAGATAGTTCAATCATTATAGAACACATGACAGAAGTTTGGGATAATTTCATCAAAGCATGTTTCTAATATTTGATTTCTACCTGGGACTCTCATATATCCCATGCTGAACAGTGAACAGTTATAGCTAAACCCATGATGATGCCATCTGAAGCTATCACTACTAAAAAAAGACAGACGTGAGTGTCCCAATATACTATAGGAGTCTTCTACTTGAACAGTGAACAGTGAACAGTTATAGCTAAAACCATCTGATTTTGTTAATTCATCCACTATAAAAAAAGCAAAGCAAATTTCCATGCTTTTTTTAGTACATGATCCAAAATAAATTTTCAGACAGCCATGCACCCACTAGTGAATACTGTATATTGTATTTCAGGTTCACCCCCCTCGGTTCCAGAGAAAGCCTGAACATAATCTTCTGGTGTTTTTTGTTGCAGTTCATCATAATTATCATCATCATCACTATAATTGTTGTCTGAAATGATGTAATAATCGCACCACTAACTTGCTATTCTCTATTTATTGCACAGGGATGAAATTACTCATGTACATTCTAAAATACGTAGAATGTGTTAATGTGCTAGTGCTGTTTTATTATTTTTGTGTTACTTTAATATTACGTATGTATCAAGTTACCTACACAATAATTTTGTACTCTTACACATTTGTCTCCTTTCAGAAATTTCATTCCAATCTTGTTACTATGTACTGAAAGACATCAAAGATATTTATGATGAATGCGCAAGTCAACTGGCCCCCTGGCCCCCCTATTCCTAGCTACCCCTATGGACTACTAGTACCAATAGAAGGTGGGGCATAGTTCAGTTGACTGGTTCTTTTTTCAGACACACATCACCTTATAAGGCAATGTGTGCAATAACAAGGGATTGTAAACTGGAAATACAGAACAATTTTACAGATGCTACATCATGAGAAATTTGCCACTCTCTATCCACACAACTCGGTGATTCCAAAGCTTCACTACCTTGTGAACAATAGTAGGTATTTCAATAATCCAATCGATGCTTGGGAATCACATGATAGCAGATCCTCACTTATTTGTTTTGTTTCTCCTTCAGATCCAATATTGCTCCAGCAGCTCCTATTTCATGCCATCCTGGCAAAAGCGTGATAGACAGTATGTGGAAATTGCTATTTAAATTGACCGCAGCAATAGAAAGGGAAATACAACATTTTTGAATTAGCTACATAATAGCTATCATCTTTGAAGTCGTTAATATTTTCCTTGACTTCAGATCAAAATTCTGCCCTCATAAGTTATTGACTTTTGTTCTTGCTGCAAACATGCACACAAAATAAAAAAATTAATGAGAGAGTACCCCCGATTGGGTAAATCTGTTATCAAACACTTAGGTTGGAACAGATTACATACATATCATCAATGGGCATGCAAGATTTTAGGCCACCAATATTCTTGAATTGTACCCCTCCTCCAACTACTCTGATTTCTTCCCTTCTTTGCACTATTCTGTATTATCCCATCCTCTAATTAACCAGCATTATCCCTTCCTCTAATTAGCCAACACTATCACTATCATTTCCTCTAATTACCTGGATAGCCCCTCCCCATAAGGGCTGCTGTTGATGCTGTTGCAGCTGGTATTCAAGTCAATTGTCATTTTTCCTCCTAGACTCGTCCAGTTGCCTGCATATGTTCACATGATGACTCAGCTGTTCTACCTGTATCTATAGCGCCATTTCAGCTGCTGTGCTCATACTACATGTACATATGCAGTTAGAATGAGGAGAGGAAACACAGGGAACGTACCTTCTCTAAACGGATAAATTGGGAGCATCAATTTTGTGTCCATTGTAGAGGTGTCCTTTATTTATAAACATGATTCTTTATTAAGAGGTTGTCCTTTATTAAGAGGTTGCCCTTTATTAAGAGGGTGTCCTTCATTAAGAGGTTGTCCTTTATTCAGTGTCCTTTATCTGTTGGTTTCATCAACTCATCCAATTGTCAGATTTCATAAATTATGCATATAGCTAAGTTTTTTGAGTTGCCGAGGAACACACTGTAATATTGATGTTTTGTGCAGAGATGATCCTGGACATGTAGCAGATAGCTACAGTACTCATCAACACAGAGACGAGCCTGGACATTTATTTTATTTATTTATTTAACTTTATAGTAAAAGTAATTACCAAATAAACCAGTTTTAGCAAGGTATGTAAGAATTTATCTACAACATAAAAATTAATTAGCCTTCAAGCTGCTCATGTAGTTAGTTGGTATACGTACAACTACATTTGAGGTGATATGTACTACATTTGAGGTGACATGATGTAGCCTATCTGCATCTTCCTGTAGTGACTGACATTAAATTCATTGTGAATAGCAGTGTGCACTCTATTGTTTATCAGAAAGTCATGGCAATAATTAACACCAAAGGTCACAAGACCCCCAAGGCAACTGCCACTCTACAGTCAGTTTTACCTCATAATGTCATTCATGCAGGAAAGAACATGATGCAAATGCCGTGCAAAAATTTTAAGATGTTGCATGACTTAAGGGGGTTGAAACCCACGGAAATAAATATTTCGTTGAACTTCTAGGCCTCATACTGCCTTCATACATGCCCCCAGAACCTTTTTTTTTTTTACCACCAAAATGCAGCTTTTTTTAAAGAGTCTATTAAATCCCCCCAAGTCCAACCATGACCGAGATAGCAATATTTTGGAAAATTGTACAGCTGATATCTCAAAATATATACATTTATAATACATGCCAAACACTACACAATGTATGAGGGAATTCAACATAATTATGGTTGGAAGCTACTCAAGTGCCACTGGTACATATGTAAACAGCTGAGGGAAGTACATTGTGTAGTGTTTGGCATGTGGTTATATTTTGAGATTATCAGGCAAACAAATTTTTGCTATCTCGGTCATGGTTGGACTTAGGAATAGACCATTGGAAAGCTCTTTAAAAAAGCATTTTGGTGCCGGTGTCGCGTAAATTTAGGGACCCCATAAATTTGGGGACCCCCGACCCCAAAATTATCGTAAAATCAGGGTCCCCCCTGTAAAATTAGGGACCCCATGCATGCTCACCGCGCGCCCATTCACGCATGCGTATGCCAACTTTGAAAGCTGACAAACTATATAGCCCTAAGAAAAAAGTGCAAGTTTTTCATGCTGAAGGAGGCTGATCTGTACTGGTGGGCTAACTGGGGCATAATAGTTGTAAACTCTAGTCTACTATAATAAAGCAATAATATTAAACAACAGTTGCATGCAGCTAGCCTTGTCTTATAATAATATTATATATATTATGTAGCTAGCTATGAGCCCTTAGGCTTATATTGATCATCCATGGAGAGAGAGAGAGAGAGAGAGAGAGAGAGAGAGAGAGAGAGAGAGAGAGAGAGAGAGAGAGAGAGAGAGAGAGAGAGAGAGAGAGAGAGAGAGAGAGAGAGAGAGAGAGAGAGAGAGAGAGCCCTTTAATAAAGTCATGAGACCCTGGTGCATTAACAACCCATGAATTGGTGCACAACTAACATTTCCATTGCCCTATAACTATGAGGGTAGAGTTTATAGTCATGTGCAGGGCATTTATGTCTAACCTACAGGCGATTATATGACTTTATTTGAGTAGGTAAGGCAAATTCTTGAGCTAAATCCAAGGCTTGTGGCAGGTTGAAGATGCTGCAACTATTAATGATGATATATCCGCACCGAACCAATGTAAAAAATATTATTGGCCTGGTTATATATTTCAACCTATGTAGCTATAATAGCTATCGTGGCTAAGCAATTCATTTGTATTAAAGTTTTCCACAGGTTGGAACACGTCAACGTAGATTCATGAATAATTTTATTGTAGAAAGAATGATCTTGTTTATAAGCCTGTTCAATATTAGAAGAAGGATTTAATGAGGACAAAACTGCCTTACTGGCAAGTGGCGGACTAATGCAGTTGGTACTAAGTTTCTCAGGGAAAGTTTCCAAATATGAAAGGATTACAGCCCACTTCACTAGCAGTGGGCATTCTGGATTTGACATTCAGAGAAGGGAGTGCCTGAATGTGTATGGCTCTCACTGGATAACTATAGCTAGCTGGTGGTAGTTCTCCTGAGGACTGTCATAGCCTTCCTAATCGGTGTGCCCATGTACCACAAGATTTCTGGAAGAACAAAAAAGAAAAAATGGTGTAATACGTATGTGTGCTAGCTAGCTATAGCTACAGATAAAAAAAATCATTAATATCGATAAATTGTCCATATCAGGGGGTCCCCAAAATTATTGAGGAATCCCCATATTTATGATTAATTTGGGCATGGGGATCCCCAAAATTACTTAAAAATGGGTATGGGGGTCCCCATTTTTACATGACACCGGTACTGCACATTGGGGGGTGTCACTATAGAGATGTTAATGGCGCACTAAAGATTTTAAAGAAAGAGAATAAAATTAATAGCTATAGCGTTTGCATGCATCCTTTTACATATACCACAAGGTGAAATCCTGTTCCTGTGGTTGCAGGACTACATTGCTTACACTTTCTGCTCGGCATATTTCCACAGCTGGACTACTCAACAATAAATCTTGCAGTTTCCGCGCTATCTCAGGGTTCCCCTTCCAATTCAGTCTTGAGAGAGCAAAGCCTGCACGGATTTCATCTCTAGTAAGTAAAATTGCATCACTCTTGATATTAAAATAAGTAACGCTAGCTTGTGTGCATTATATTTAATAGTAATAATTATTGCACTCATCAGCTCAGCATCTATTAATAGTTAAGCTATAATAATAATCAATGTTTTTAATTGTCAGTTTTACAGCAATTTTTTACATTGCCATGAAGAAACTCAAGACAAGTAGGAAGACACCAATGGCAAGGTTGATCTCTGTCTGAGGTATGGCAGCAGCAGTCCCCACTCTAGCACAGCAGTTTTCAGGTTGAGAACTACGACACTTATTTGGAGCCTCATAGGGACACTTGGTTGTGGGGAGACTTACATTTGTTGTCAAAAAACGTCCCTGTGAAGAAGAAAAAAATTACTTGAGGGAACAGTATCCCCGAATAGGGGAACAGGTATCATTAATTACAACAGATTATTAGCTCACATTTTCAGTACGGCAGTATCCAGCAACTTTACTATTCAGAATTGAATTTTGTAGAGTAGTAGCCAATAGAGGATTGCCTTCCCAATTTAGGTCCGTCAATGCCTGACCAGGATTTGTAAGAAACAGTTGAGCAGCACTCGGATTCAGAATTCCAACGGAAGTGTTGAAGAACCAATCCACGACCTATGTACATATGATACCCGGGCCTCAAAATCAAATTTGGGATTTGATGTATTTGTATAGCCACTCACCAGCTAGATGAGTGTGCAAAAAGTCTCCAAACACTCGAATTCCTTCTTCAGGGAGGAACTGCAACATAACAATATCAGAGTACTCTCTATGACTATGTAGGGGTGGCAGGTCAGAGTAATTATTCAAATGCAGTAGAGGCCATTTCAGGTGCTTCAAAATCTAATCAGTTTAAGAATTACTGGTATGGACAGCCAGCTGATTTCCGAAAAAATAAATGGCTAGCTAAAGGATTAAATTGAAGATGCTTCTAGCGAGTCAGTACGTCGATCGTAAATTTTAGCTATGAACAAACCTTTTTAAATGCTCACTTGTTAAAATCTGAAGTTAATTTTTGTTAGGATAATGACATACTTTTTTAGTGCAGGATGCAGCACACACTCCTGCAATGGTGTAGTTTCTTATGTGAGGTGGAACAATCATGGCTGGATTTACAGCATGACCTATCGAAAGCCCTCCAGCTCTATGAACAGGCTCCTCTAACGTGTAGTAAAATCTCAGACCAGAGTTATCCACAACACCTATAATATGGAGTCAGAAGATGTCTTGTGTTATGTAATGGATGCATGCATGTCACCTTAGACACAGGCTTCTTTATCAGGCTACTGCATGACTACTTACCAACATCATTGTTAGGATTGTCATAGTGCAGCTGAAGCACTACAAACTGTTCTTGTCCTATTCCTCCCACAGGGTAAGCAATTCCGTTTGGGTAAATGAAATCCTGTGTTTTATATAAGAGACATGCTTATTCCAATCTCACATGTGCAACTGCAATCTAATTAGTTGCACATAATTAGATTATTTAGCTATACAGCAGATAATTTTAATTTTCATTATTCATAACTTACTTCTCCACCAACTGCCCAGGCTGTGATGGAATGTATCACATTACCATACATCGACATTTTTGCTTTGCATGTGTACTGCATACAATACACAATGTCATGTGAGACTTTGATTGTGGCTTACATTGGAGGCTATGGTTTCAAAGAATGGTTCACCATCTAGAGAAGTAACATCCACATTGGGGTCTCCTCCAACGAGGTTAATGGTCCTTGAGCCTTTGTAGTTGTGGACCATAGCATCACTCCCAGAGGGATCACTAGGGTCAGTAAGACTGAAGCTCCACACCACACGATCACTGGATGACTACATCATAAATCATTTTCATACACACAATTAGCCCACTTCACTAGCAGTGGGCATTCTGGATTTGACATTCAGAGAAGGGAGTGCCTGAATGTGTATGGCTCTCACTGGATAACTATAGCTAGCTGGTGGTAGTTCTCCTGAGGACTGTCATAGCCTTCCTAATCGGTGTGCCCATGTACCACAAGATTTCTGGAAGAACAAAAAAGAAAAAATGGATTGGTATTGTAATACGTATGTGTGCTAGCTAGCTATAGCTACAGATAAAAAAATCATTAATATCGATAAATTGTCCATATCAGGGGGTCCCCAAAATTATTGAGGGATCCCCATATTTATGATTAATTTGGGCATGGGGATCCCCAAAATTACTTAAAAATGGGGATGGGGGTCCACATTTTGTGGGGGTCCCCATTTTTACTTGACACCGGGTTAAAAAAAGGCATGTATGAAGGCGGTATGAAGCCTAGAAGTTCAATGAAATATTTTCGAAAATCACCAAAGCTGTGGGTACCAACTCCCTCAAGTCATGCAACATTTTAAGTAAAATTAACTCCTAATCCACCACTGTCAGCGGCACTGAGTGCAGTAGCTAAGACTCTCTGATACCTGGCAGTGCAACGATCGAGGGAACTGCACCTCAATCATGGGATCCTGCTAGCTATGGGCCAACACTAACCTTCCATGCAAAACACATCAATCACTTACAGTCATGAAAAATTAAGTAGCTAAATTGGGGAAGATGAGCTGTTGGGTGGGTACTTCCGCTTTGGTGTCTACCATCTGACTTATATACCTCACAGCTAACTTTGTTTTATTGATTCTCCATTGGATTCTTTCTGTTAGCTAATTTGAAATCAATTCACAATCAGGAGATAACAAAAATATATTTAATATTGAAGGTACAAAAAAATAACAAATCTTCCTTCAATTCTCAACACAAAAATTAATTTCAGTTAGTAGTCATGTAGCTGGCAATGTTAATAGCCTTGTTATAAGCTCATTTTTGACGACATACAGATGAAATGACATTGTTGAATTTGTGCAGCCCAGCCATTTCACACGATTTTTCGCCGCGAGACACTGATGGATCTGATTCTTGCACGGCCACAACAGAACCAGAAGTAGCGGTAATTTCTTCGACGGTCACATTAATGCTGCTGCAGCTGCACTTGCACTCTGCATCCATCTTGTAGACATGGGAGGTAGCTTTTGATGAATTGGACTTTGCATGCGCAAAGTGACAGTGATAAACATCCCCGTTGCTAGCAACGAATACTTTAACTGCAGCTGCTGCACTCCGTAGGGAGTCCATTGTGAGCTTTCCTAGTTTTGTGGCCTACGCCCACGAATAATAATAGTCATGCGTGGGCGTAGGCCACAAAACTGTTACTAAATATATGTACCATGACCATGACCTCTCAAATCTGTTACTAAATACTATACTGTACATTATAGTATTTAGTAACAGATTTGATAGGTCATGAATAATAATAGTTGTGAACAATCATGCGTGTGTATGTGTACGTGCATCGCAATGACCGCTTGTGATTTTTGGTTTGTCAATAATTCATCTATAATAATAATTATTATTATTTATCCATAATATTATAGGATCTTGTGTCCTGCACAGCATGGATTTTATAGCCTACCCTTTACCTTTCTTTTCTTGGGGGCAAAAAGGAAGGCAAAGGGTCGACTATATCACAGGGTGAGGACCTTGTCCCTACGGTAGTCTGACAGACGATAAATTGTATTAACAAAAATTCATATTCATATACACAATGAACTACAGCTAGCAGTTAAGGTGGGAGTGGCAGTCCTCTAGGGTCCAGGCGAATCCCATGCTCCGTTGACTGCATACATATAAGAATGATAAAAGTGGTATCATGGAGATTGATGGTCTAATTGAGAAAGTTCTGTAACGAGTGATTGAATAGTGGCACAAGTAAGGAAACTAGAACAAGGTTTAACTCTTAAAGTGCAGGTATACAGCTACTGACATACCAGCATGTTTATGGCCTGCTTCAGACTCTCCCTCTCTTCCTTGATGGTGTGCAGCTCTGCCTGAGCTCTCTCTCTGTCCGACCTCTCAATTTGAAAGTCCTCTTTGTAGGTTGCCACCTTCAGAATTCAGAAAATACCAGCTAAATTGCTATCACTATTACATACAAGATAATGTAAAACTAGAAAGCATGTTTTAATAAAAATTGAAGGTATAAAGCTTGCTTAACTTGAAGCTTGCTTAGCTACCTTCAATTAATATAATATACTTTCAATACAATACATCAACAAAGGAAGAAGTATTTCTGCTATTTCAATGTAACTAGTTACCTAATTTTTATTAGTATAGGTAATCACATGCTTTTGAGTGCAATTTGGGTATAATTGCATGAGAAACTGTCTACAAGGAGAAATTTTAGACAGTTTTGAGGAAAAACAAAAACTTTAAGGATGCATAAGACCATTGCTCGAAAAATCATTGCCCAAATCATAACACATGAAAAACCAAAACAAAAACAGCAAAAACGATTACTACAACCGCGCTGAGGGTTAATCACAACATACATTTCAGTGGCACTCTTGAAACTGACTTAGCCAATAGGTAAATGAATGCATTCTCCGTGCAGTATAATAATATTATTGATGTACGTACCTGCACTTCAAGCATCTCTATTTTTGACTTCAGATCAAAATTCTGCCCTCGTAAATTATTGACTTCTGTTCTGGACTGATCATGCTGTAAAACGAACATAACAAACTAACTGAAATTGTGTCATCTTTTCAATGGTACCTCAGATTTGTCTAAAGTCTATTTCCATTCACATGATACCTTGATCATTCACATATTTCTTAACCAAATTTCAGAGAGAGAGAGTGGATAATCAGCTCTCTGTTGATGCATCAAACTAAAACTTTGGAAAAGAATTGAGTAAGTTATAGCAGTTATAGTGAATGATCAAAAGTGTACCATCCCATCCTGAATAAGGGACACAACAATTAGTATAAACACACTAGTTACTGTGCTGGAAAGTTGGCAGCATGTTAGTCTCAAGTGTAGTCAATATACAGTATGTTGCAAGTTGGTTGTCCAGTGTAAGATGCAAAATCTAATCAAACTGTGTAAGCTTGAGGCTGTTCCTTGGCTTTTCCTCAATAGATGCACGGTTTTATTGCACATCCCAAGTGGAGCCTTGTTCGGGAAGGGCTGCAGGTTTGGACAATCAACTTGCAATTCACTGTAGTATACTTTCATCAGTGACATGTTTTCTATAAACAACATGGCTTCAATGAAAATTATAGTACGCCTGTAGCATGTTTACATTCCAGTACAATAGTACTTAGGGAAGTGAGACTATGACATCAAGTGTATAGTATTTATATGTACATATATACTTTATGATTGGGCATCTCCATAATATTATTGTTCTTATTACCTGCATAGCCCCTCCCCATAAGGGCTGCTGTTGGTGATGTTGCAGCTGGTATTCCAGTTGATCATTCTTCCTCCTAGACTCGTCCAGTTGCCTGCGTATGTCGGTCACATGACGACTCAGCTGTTCCACCTGCGCCTGCAGCGCCATTTCAGCTGCTGTACTCGTACCTGAATCCTACATGATAGAGTGAAGAAAGAATAAGAAAAGGGATCCTTCTCTGAATGGACAAGTTGGGAGCATCAATATTGTGTCCATTATATTGAAAGTGTCCTTTATTAAGAGGTTGTCCTTTATTAAGAGGTTATCCTTCATTAAGAAGCTTTTATCCTTTACTTAGAGGTCGTCCTTTATTAAGAAGTTGCCCTGTATTCCTTTACTTAGAGGTTGTCCTTCATTAAGAAGTTGTCCTTTATTAAGAAGTTAAGAGGTTGTCCTTTTATTCGAGTGTCAAGGTTTCAGTGGATATGGTATCACTGAGTGGTGCTGTACTAGTGCGTACTCATACTAATAGGTTCCACAGATATATTTTAATACATGTCACCAATGTTTGTCTCCTCTAACATGGAGACAATTTGGGAGTTATTTAGGCTTTCTTGAGAGAGTTGGAAGAAGAAGAGGAAGAAATTGAAGAGAGATACTACAGTATTTTGATGGAATGGATAGAGAGAGGCAAAGGGCATGCCACTTTCCAGCATTTGTGTGAAGCTCTTAGTAGTTTTAATGAGAATGTAGCACTAAAAGATAGACTAGACAGTGAACTGATATAGTGATAAGCTCTATTGAAGGTTCCACAGATGCTTTAATACATGTCACCAATGTTGTCTCATCTAACAATGTTTGTCTCATCTAACATAGAATGTTTAATACATGTCACCAATGTTTGTCTCATCTAACATGGAAAATTTGGGAGTTATTTAGGCTTTCTTGAGAGAGTTGGAAGAAGAAGAGGAAGAAATTGAAGAGAGATACTACAGTATTTTGATGGAATGGATAGAGAGAGGCAGAGGGCATGCCATTTTTCAGCATTTGTGTGAAGCTCTTAGTCGTTTTAATACTAAAAGATAGACTAGACAGTGAACTGATATAGTGATGATAAGCTCTATTGAAGATGCTTTAATACATGCCACCAATGTTTGTCTCCTCTAATATGGAGACAATTTGGGAGTTATTTAGGACTGGATGAAACTTTCTTGAGAGAGCTGGAAGAAGAAGGGGATGAAATAGAAGAGAGATCCACATACTCTTGACCATGAATGTATTGGATGAGTCACCTATCCACAGCTAAAGTTACATTATGGCAGTGTAGAGTGACTTAGTCTTAGTCTATTTGCATACTGAACCCCAATCCCTGCCCTTGCCCTCTAGCCTAGGGGTAGCCATAACAATTGGAAACTCCACCCCTCAGCTAAAGTTGCACTATGGCAGTGTAGAGTGACTTAGTCTATTTGCATACTGAACCCCAATCCCTGCCCTTGCCCTCTAGCCTAGGGGTAGCCGTAACAATTGGAAACTCCACCCCTCAGCAAAAGTTGCACCATGGCAGTGTAGAGTGACTTAGTCTATTTGCATACTGAACCCCAATCCCTGCCCTTGCCCTCTAGCCTAGGGGTAGCCGTAACAATTGGAAACTCCACCCCTCAGCAAAAGTTGCACCATGGCAGTGTAGAGTGACTTAGTCTATTTGCATACTGAACCCCAATCCCTGCCCTTGCCCTCTAGCCTAGGGGTAGCCGTAACAATTGGAAACTCCACCCCTCAGCAAAAGTTGCACCATGGCAGTGTAGAGTGACTTAGTCTATTTGCATACTGAACCCCAATCCCTGCCCTTGCCCTCTAGCCTAGGGGTAGCCGTAACAATTGGAAACTCCACCCCTCAGCTAAAGTTGCACCATGGCAGTGTAGAGTGACTTAGTCTATTTGCATACTGAACCCCAATCCCTGCCCTACGCTGCCCCTCAGCTAAAGTTGCACTATGACAGTGTAGATATCATAGGGAAAAAAATCTGAACTGATACTACTGACTCTATGTAGAAGATCTAGAGCATCTGCAACAACAGCTTAATGCAAAATAGGGACATATCAATGCTTGTGAATCAGATGTTGAGTCTAGTATTGTGCTTAGCACTGAGCACACATGTGCAATAGCTAAGTATACCGTATAGCCTTGGTTACAATTAAGTGTCAGGCTTCATACTGAGTTGCAGAGGAACACACTGTACATACATTGTAATAGTAATGATTATTTTGGTGTTGCTACTAAACATCAACCTGCTAATAGTGCAGTGTTTCCCCCAGTACACTAAATGCAGGGCAGGCCACCCTGTTTGGATATATATAGAACTTCAAAGAAAGTGGGCTGGGTCTATGGCACTAATTGAATTATATTCTCATGAATATACTTAAGCACCCGTTTGAAAGTACAGCCAGGGGGAGACTCTGTAGTGCACCATGTATGTACCAAGACATGGATATAAGGAAAATCCAGCACAATCCACTTTAGTTCCAATCCCCTTCCCTCCCTGTTACCTGTGGGTTCTTTGGTCCTCCGGCACACATGGCCTTGTCCCTGAGCTCGGCCAGCTCGGCCTGCATGCCTGCTATCTTCTCCTGGTACTGCAGAATGTTCTCCTTCTTCTCTGTCAGGTGCATGTTCAACTGCTTGATCTCGTGGTGACAGTAGTCAAGGTCACGATTCAACTGCAGGAGGTCAAAGGGCATCACATAACAAACAGTTGTTAGCAGTTTTTGTTAGCAGTTATCTAACAAAGCAAATTCTTGTGGGTTCGTATTATTCAAGGTCACATTCAACTACAGAAGGTCAAAGGGCATCACATAACAAGCAGTTGCTAGAAACACAAAATTATTGTGGGGCAAAATATTCATACATATTATCCACTATGCAATAGCATAATCAGATCACCAATTCCTGTAGTCATCACTACAGCTCGTACTATTAATGACCCTTTACCAATGATAGTGAACACATTTGCGTTGACGACCCTTTACCTTTCCTATAAGAGCATCTTTGTCAGTGACATTCATCCTGAGGAGGTACACCTCTTTCTCTTTCTGCTGCAAAATGTTCAATTTTCCACTCTCATCGGATTTATTGCCAGGACTAACTCCTCCACCCCCTTGGTGGGAGGGGTTATGAACATGATGGTCACCTCCCCCTTGGTGAGAGGGGTTGATGTCCTGATATGGATGGTTATCATCTCCCATTTGAGAAGAGTCGAGACCTTGATAGACGTGGGGAGGGGGTTGGTGGGTGTCAACGCCTCCTCCAAAATGGGTGGGGCTAAGGACTTGATGGGCGTGGTCACCTCCTTGATAGGGGGGACTAAAAGCATGGGGATTGCTTCGGACTGAATCTCCCACTGTTGTGGTTGAGTGAACACTGCTGGTAACGTGAGCGGAGCTTACTGGAGACGAACGATACTGGTTAGCTTGCATGGATGCCTGCAACATGAGTGAAAGGTCAAGAGGTCAATAGATCTACTATCTACAGCACCATGGGTACACTAAAACAGACTACCTCTCTATTGTCACTCCACCATGTCCCAACAGCACCTATTCCAGCTATTTCAACCTCCCTAAAGAGACCACCTCTCTATGTCCTGTTTCAACTTGACTACCTGTTCATATTACACATACATCATTTTTATGGCTTGCATTAGTCCTGGGTGGGAGGGGCAATGGGTTGACCACACCTCCAGGCACAGGGTCAACGTAGGAGTTGGCATACATGGGCTGAGGGGAAGACGTTATGGTCCCAGCATCCAATGGTACCTCGTACACATGTTGCTCTATGGACCTCGCCTGCTATGCATATAATAATCATGTGATTGTCATGTGACCACCATAGAAATGTAAGCTCACCTGAAATCCATCAGAGTCTTTTCGTGGGGTTGGCACAGGATGTCTGTTTTCCATCTCCTATGAAAGACAGGAAGATGTAAGGTGTCCTGATTAGAGAGGTGTCCTGATTAGAGAGGTGTCCTGATTAGAGGTGTCCTGATTAGAGGTGTCCTGATTAGAGAGGTGTCCTGATTAGAGAGGTTTTTTTCTTATCTCAGAAAAGTAGACTACCATCACGGGAGGGGGACTGGAAGTCTCCTTAATAGAGCTACCCAAACACAGGGGAACTAGCATGCACTGAGGACGACACCTTGGAACCAAACATTGAAAGTTATTATTAAACCCAGGAACATCTCATTATCACTTATTCTCTCACAGCTGTCCATAAACCCTCTATTGTTCTTGTCCATGACACTGAGGTCACTTACTGAGAGGTAACAATATCAAGGAGACTTTACAAAAGTGCTCTCTTGCAAAGCGCTCCTATCCGCCAACTTTGAGCTCAGAAGCCTTCAGTATTTTTTGGAATTACCCTGCTTGCCAAATAATGGTTATCATCCTTTGCACACACTAATACACAATACAAAGGGGGACAAACCCCTCTTACCATCACATCTTACTGGGTAAAAGGAAGGAACACTTGCTGACTACACAGCAACAGCATGACCACGCACTTGAAACAACGAAGTCTCATGATTGGGCTTTGAAACTGGGATACCTCTAACCAATACCAAGGTAGCTGCTTATTATAGAGCCACAGTACCTAGCTTCTCCAGTGCTCTAGTACCTAGCTTCTCCAGTGTCCTAGTACCTAGCTTCTCCAGTGCCCCAGTACCTAGCTTCTCCAGTGCTACAGTACCTAGCTTCTCCAGTGCCCTAGTACCTAGCTTCTCCAGTGCCCCAGTACCTAGCTTCTCCAGTGCCCCAGTACCTAGCTTCTCCAGTGCCCCAGTACCTAGCTTCTCCAGTGCCCCAGTACCTAGCTTCTCCAGTGCCCCAGTACCTAGCTTCTCCAGTGCCCCAGTACCTAGTTTCTCCAGTGCTACAGTACCTAGCTTCTCCAGTGCTACAGTACCTAGCTTCTCCAGTGCCCCAATACCTAGCTTCTCCAGTGCCCTAGTACCTAGGTCAGTAGCTACCTAGCAAGCTGCTTTTATATACTTATACTGATCCCTTAGGGATTGCATTAGCTAAAGTAGCACGCACATCATTAGCTGTATAAACTATGACCAGAGAGGCTCAATATGTGCTCCATGCTTTGATTTATGTTGAAGGATGGCCACCTGGAGATCAATAGGTATGTTGCTAGTTAGCTACGCTTGCTGGTACAATTATCCACTTACCAACCGTTTCTTACAGATTGGTATACTCTTACACAATAGCTAGCTACACGTGAACTACCGGTATACTCACTTAGTGACAAGCTCTTGCTCGATCGAAGACTTGAACTTCGGATTCTTGCTGGCTCTACTGTATGAACGAACTGATGAATATATATGTCGAGCAGATCCTGATCCTAGCTAGCTAACTGACCATAATCTCTTAGATAAACCTTAGAAAAACAGTCAACAGTCTTTGTCAACTCAGCAGTAATTCATGATGACGTTAATATTAATTATTCCGGGAATTTTAAGATAAATTTAACAACACATGAACAGAAACGATAAAAATGAGCTATTCCTTTTCTTTAAACAACAAAAATTAATAATTACACACAAAAATTTGATTAGATAATAATTGGAGAGAAAGTTTAATCTTAATTAGACCATGCATCTTTTTTTATGCTCAGTACAATCAGTTTTCTTTACGAATTTTCTCTCGCATCGAGGACAACTATATCTCCCTTTTGTCTCCATTGGTGGGACACTGCTGCGAGGAATCACGTGCTCCTGATAAACGGGACGATTTGTGTCAATACCATTAATAACAGGGACATCCCCATTGATGATATCATGTTCCTTTGATAATCCATTGACTAGTCTTTCATTGGTTTCATTAGCACTGTATCCATTGTGTCTGGCTTGAGGGTAGGGTGTTTTGGATGCTGCTCCATTAGACATTGAAGGTGGGATGCTGGGAGTGAAGCCATTTTCTCTGCTGTTCTCTGGATGCAAGTAACCATTATATCCCGTGACAGAAGGTCCAGCATACCTGTGAAAGAAAAAAAGCATAGCATCATAGTAATCTATACGATACTCCAGTAAATCTGTAGGATATTCCAGTATATCAATAGGATACTCCAGTAAGTAAATCTATAGGATACCCCAGTAAATCTAAAGGATTCTAGGATACTCCAGTAAATTTATAGGTCCCAAAGCTTACATGGATCTATTTACTTCCGCTCCATTCATCAAAATAGGAGATCTAGATCGCTCTGATGAATTGGACAGTGCCCTCTGAGGAGGAGCAGGGTGGCCCTGAGCTGGTTGGGAGTTGCCATAGGCCTGGACAATGTCGACCCCACGGGTTAATAATCGAGGGGATGCACTCTTTCCCCTATTGGGAGGATCTTCCACATCAATCTCTACAAAGGGGTCCAGTGGCGGGAGGTGGCCACTTGGGGAACGTGTGATATAGCCCTAAGAATAAAAATATATATCTGGTAAATGGTCATCAAAGTCCAAAAATCACTATTAGTTTTAGTAAGAGTTTTACATTTGACGACCACTACCATATCATTTAAAATAGACACTCACTCTGCTTTCCAAGTGTTTCTTATATTGTTCCTCTTCACATTGGTTCTTCAATCGTAGCTGCTGACTCAGTCTGTTGGCCTCTGCCGTGTAGTGGGCAAGTTCATTACGACATCTCTCCAGTTGCAACTTCAGGGAAGTCACCTCCGCCTCGTATCTGATAGAAGCACTCTCCCTTTCTTCATTCATACGTTCCCTGTCTCTTCTCTCAGCATTAAAATCATCTTGATACATCTTAAGCTGCAATTCAATTATAAATGAATTTTTAGAATGTTTATGTAGGAAAAAAATCAATCTAATTAACCTTTGCATACAAGAGATTCTAATGCACTTCGTATCCAAGGGATTTTCATAATACCAGAACAGATTCCAAGGTGGCTCACCAGAAATCCACCCAAGGGATTCTGATCATGAGTATCCAAGGGATTACTACTTAGAATACTGAAGGGAGGCTCCATGCTACTCTTTGGAGTGCTATAGGGATTACTACACACAAGAATACTGAGTGCCTTTCACTAAGCTTTCCTAGTATACTGAATAGGTAACATTCACACTTCCAAAACTTGACCACTTTGTGCTAAAGTTTACAATGTTTGAGTCGTTATCTTTGCATTTGGAAATAACAGTTCAAATTAAATAAACAACATTGAATTCCAAGGTACAAGAAAGCACGTATCTCACTTCCCACTACGCTACAACATGTCACAAATTCTAATTTTAGAACTATTTGTTGTAAAATGAATATTCAATGCTATAAATAGTTCCAAAATATGCTATGAAGTCCATACATAGAAATGCTTCAAATATTTTGTTTCAAAAAAGAAGATTGAGGTATGAAATTGATTCTATTGCTTTAAGGAATGAGAGCAGAGAAGGCTTTCCTATTCAAACCTGAATCCAAGTTTGGAGTATCAACAACAAAAATGTAAATGTTCAATAGCTTAAAGAAGCTGAAGAGAAAACAAAACGACATACCAATTTCTGCTACCATTAAAGGCAGAGATTTGGTGACTGCCCGACTACAGCATTAAAGTGGTCAGGACTTATGAATATTTTTTTCTTCATAACTTGACATAAGTTATAGATAGGTACAAACTAAACATATGAGCAGAAAGCATATTCAAAGAGCAATAATTTGATACCAAAATTGCTATACATAGAGCCAGTATTATCAATAATCATGCCCAAAGCCTCACTTAAGTACTGCATGCAAAGACTCACTTGCTGTCTCAGCATTTGACTTTCTTCCTCCAACTCTTTCAACCTTCGCTGACTGACTATCGGCTGATGTATACCACCACCAATTTTCCTAATCTCCTCTTCCAAAGATTTAACTTTTGCTTTCAATCCAGCAATCTCCTGGTCCCTCCTTCTGATATCAATTTGAAGTTCTAAATTTTTTTCCTTTAAGTGTTCTTTTTCGTCTTTTAGTGTTGAGATGAGAGAGTGGTTTTCACCCTGAGCTTGCTGGGAGTCAATCCTGTATTTCCGAAATGTTTCTTCTAAGTCTTTAAATTCCAAATCCCATTGATTGTTGACGTGCATTAACTGTAGGATTGAATAGAAGATGATCATTGAGTTTCTGGTATTAGATATTAGAGATATCTTTTGTAAGACTAACAGGAAAAACCAGTTTGCCTGGACATTTTGTCCTGTGTCAGTAATAGCCCCTGCATACCTTTTGAGATTCAAAAGTGCTCAGATTACGGAAGTTATCTTTTTTATTTCAGGGGCAAATATTGTTTACAGATTTTCTATTACAAATTCATCACATGGAAGGAAGTAATTTCTTATAAGTTCCCTTTCGTAAAAAGATAAACATATCACTAAACATGAAGTTATTTGTAAGAATTCTAAAATGATTCCCTCGTTGGCCCATCCCAGGCCTCCCCCCTCAAGTATTGATACTACCACCTTTGGCAAACTATACATCCCCCTCAGAAAGTGATAAACACACCCTAGTCACTCCTCCTGCTAAGCATATACTCCCCTTCTGATAGATTATGTAAAAAAACTTTGCTTTCATGATTCTAACTTCATACATAGACAATGTGTATAGAGAGAGGTCTCCTGATCAAAGAGGCATCCTGCTGATCAGAGAGGGTGTCCTCATTTCAAGTGCATACATAATACCAACACAAAAACTAATCACAAAGGTCTCTGTATTCTGTCACTGTCCCATGCCAGGACACATTCTATTCTGTCTGTCCCATATTGCATACCATTCTATATAGCATAATCCAGACGAAATACATAAAGTACGAGCAATATTCTATGCACATACATTTCATTAATGGATTCTTAATGTTATCAATAAAAGAGTGGTTATACTGACAAAGTACAAAGAGGTAGGCAATATATATATAATATAAATTTCTATGCACATACATTTCATTAATGGATTCTTAATGTTATCAATAAAAGAGTGGTTATACTGACAATAGTGAAAATGCTTTTATCATGAAAGTTTAACAACAGTAACAAACGTCAAATGACGTTCACTGATTTGATATCACTATATTGATTAGCAAAATCCATTGAACTGCATATCAGTGTACATAACCTACACGTTAATAGTTTACTTTAGTGACAAGTTATAAAATCGTTGAACGGTTTACTCTGGATAACAACGATAACAGATAACAAGCGAACTGAGAAAGTTCGGATAATTAGTTTCTGGAGGAAACCCCTCACCGTTAAGAGTATTAATCACCGAGAATATGTACGACTATAAAGGACCATTTGCCCGAATATAAAGTTTCTAATTACTTGATGGATAATTATATAACATCAGTATGGTCAAGGTTCACATCACTTTTATCTTCAATATTGTGTTTTGTAAATATTCTTAGCTGATTTTTCAAGTAATGGGGAACTTTTTGTGTATAGGGTTAGCATTGAACACTATGCAAAGGGTATTCCCTTAAACTAACAGTGAAACCTCTCACTGTGGACTCTCTGTATATTAAGGGACACCCTCTATATCCAGGACACTTGTTCTAGTCCCATACTAACACAGTGGAACCTCTCACTGTGGACTCTCTGTATTAAGGGACACCCTCTATATCCAGGACACTTGTTCTAGTCCCATACTAACACAGTGAAACCTCTCACAGTGGACTCTCTGTATTAAGGGACACCCTCTATATCCAGGACACTTGTTCTAGTCCCATACTAACACAGTGAAACCTCTCACAGTGGACTCTCTGTATTAAGGGACACCCTCTATATCCAGGACACTGGTTCTAGTCCCATACTAACACAGTGAAACCTCTCACTGTGGACTCTCTGTATTAAGGGACACCCTCTATATCCAGGATACTGGTTCTAGTCCCGTACTAACACAGTGAAACCTCTCACTGTGGACTCTCTGTATTAAGGGACACCCTCTATATCCAGGACACTTGTTCTAGTCCCGTACTAACACAGTGGAACCTCTCACTGTGGACTCTCTGTATTAAGGGACACCCTCTATATCCAGAACACCTCCCAAAAACTATTTAATCTCAAGATCCATCAAAGCGTTCAGATTTTCTCCCTGACAACCACAAGGGGGGGGGGGGGGGGGGGGGGGGGGGGGGGGGGAAACCCTCAAGTTGGCACCCACTGGCACTTGTACATCACATCTCTAACTCAATTACACACATTTCTGTATAGTGATCTAATCCAACTGGCGCATTCTTTAACTGTCTGGAGGCATGAGAATAAAGGTGCAATCTGGTTGGGGACATCCAGTGCCTTGCAATACAGCACCTAATTGGTCCCAGACCACCCACTTCTTGTAGAGGTCATTTCTTGGCAATTTTTTTTTAGAGTTTTAAGTATTACAGGATACTGAATGTCCGACCAAATCTTTACAATGACCAATCAAATTGAGTGTCCTATTTCTAACTCCACCTTGGTTCGGTGGTCCTTAAACATGCATGGGGTTAGATCTGGACAACTTCAAGGAAGTGGTTTCTAGACAGTATCAAAAGATCTCATTTCCTCTCCCTATTGATCCAAGCATGATTATGCATATCACTATACCCTGCTTGCAAAATATTTAAACTCTTGAATCATAATCCCCTGCTTGCAAATATTTAAACCCTAGACTTCCGGGAGTGGGTTTTCTCTTTGCCCTCAATATAATTACCATGTTAAAGTGACAGGCAGGAAGACATGAAGAATGTACTACTTCCCCCTCCACTTCCCAAGTCCCAAGTACGAGGAAGTCTGGAACATTTCAGTGCACTGAGACTGGAAGAAGTGCAGCTGAGTTAAGGTCAAAGGTGTTTTATGTAACTGTTTGATCACTGGACTACTTTTGAGAAATGGCCAGCCGAATTCCTCCAAGCATTCGACCAAATTTTGCATAACAACTAACCATTGGGTTGTTAATTAAAATGATCTTCTTCCAATAATGAAGTCTTGTATACACCCGGAAAAAAGTCCTCGAATTCCTTTTCACTTTGAAGCAGCCAGAAAATAAAGTTGACCAAAGCTCTTTGGAGCAAATTATTTAATAGCATAACCCTGTCAAGTGTCTTTATGGCTAGAATTTCTTGGAAAAAGGAAGCACTGTGCTGATTATAAATCCCTCCCATAATTTCAATATGCTTAATTATCATTTCGTTTTAAGTAATTTTGCTTTGTAGAGGCTTTGAACTCTTGTAGAGGCTTTAGAGCACACAGAGGGAGTGATACCTATTAAGGTCACCTTATAATTTAGTCTGGCACTAGAAACAAAGTGAGATAATCAGACATTTGGGCTCTGGATATTGCATGGGGCCATGAGGTGATCAAAGACCCATTATGATTTCATGGGAGTATGATCATGTGGGTGTCCTGTGAGTATGCCATGGGTACATGGGTTCTATTAGAATGCCATATTAGGGTATTACTGCATGTACCAGTGATCATGTGGGTATCATGTGGGTATGCCATGGGCACACTGTGTTTATATGGGTATACTGCAATCACATGGCTTGTGGTGTACCAATGATCATGTGGGGGTATCCTGTGGATATCGATATGCACATGGGCACACGGTGTGTTCTATTAGAATGCTAAATTTAGGGAACACTGCAATCATGTGATGGGTCTATTAAGGTGAACCAGTGTAGTGGGTGGGAAAAAAAGATTGAATTTGCCACAAGATCATGAAAGGCTCACTGGTACATGGCATTCTAATAGAACACACAGTGTAAAGGAGGAGGATTTTGGGGGGAAAGACCCCATTAGCCAGAGAAAGGGGGTGGGTCTGGTCACTTTTAAGGGAAGATCCCCCAAGGGAGACATAAAAGGAGGGGAGGGTAAGAAGTAGGAGGTGACGGGGGGGGGGGGGGGGGGGGGGGGGATTCATGGCTTATTTATACAAGTGGTTGTCCTCAACACAACATCAACAAATACATACTTCTCCCACAACAAGATGCTGCATAAAGAATGGAGTGTGATATTACCATTGGGATATTTTTATCCATGCCTCAGAGGTAATAATGGAAGATCAGCCATCAAAATGTCCATTATTGGAGGGCCTATGTGTATACAGAGCCTTGGAACATTAACCCTATCATATCTGTGGTTTCTTTACCGAGTACATATAAAGTCAAAGCACGCCACCTAACATGCTCCCATGCATGTGACACTATTATATATAGAGATACTAAAACACTCTGGAATGATGAATAGAACGGTAGCAAAAAAAATACATATTTGGTGGTGTAATGTATGGAATGCCTTATACTATTGCTATATAGCAAAGTGGTATTCATGAAGTATGAATAATTATCTATAAGCATGAATATGTTGTACAACCACTTGTATCTGACCCTTCTATAGATATAAAGACTACTTGGCTACTTGGTTATGTTCCAAAAGTGCCTTTTGACCTCCATACAGAGGCACCTCCCTAGCCCTACCCTTTGTGACCCAGATGACCTCCATACAGAGGCACCTCCCTAGCCCTACCCTTTGTGACCCAGAGGTGGCAGGTTTCACTATGCTGGAAATATGATATCTCATATTATCCATTATTACATTCGTCTTATGACAGAGAATAATGGCTTTTGTTTTTCTGACAAATACATCCGCCGATAATGTCATCATAGAGGCACAAGTTTTCATCTAAAGATAGCAACACGTGACTCTCGAGTGTTGTCTATGATAACACAGACATATTCATGACGTCCAAAATCATAACAATTATGCCACTTCATAGTTCCAGTGGATCTACACCGACACTGATCACTGTCTATCTCCTTCGCTCCAAAAAAATAACGTCATTTTCATGGACTCTGTATTTACTAACTATGAAATTACATACTGCTGTCTATATGAAAGGCCTGGAATCTCTCTGTAATAAGTATGTCCAGGACACTGGTTCTAGTCCCATACTAACACAGTGGAACCTCTCACTGTGGACTCTCTGTATTAAGGGACACCCTCCATATCCAGGACACTTGTTCTAGTCCCATACTAACACAGTAGAACCTCTCACTGTGGACTCTCTGTATTAAGGACACCCTCTATATCCAGGACACTGGTTCTAGTCCCATACTAACACAGTGGAACCTCTCACTGTGGACTTCTAGTTCCACACTAATGAACAACAGTGAGTTTAATAAAGAACCGCCACTAAATGTGCCAAATCCAATAAACACGGCAAATAAGTCTAGCCGAGAAGACCTAACCAAACCCAACAATATCGGACAATACCATAATAATATTGAAGCCAAGATAGCCCTACATTGAGATGCAAGCAGAACATTTTGTGTGTATTTATGCATAATAGATGATCATGATTCACTAGTCTCCATTATGATTTATACTAATAACTGAAGCTTTATTGTCTTTGTGTATTCAACGAGATGCATAAACTTGACATTGTCATGGTGCGTGTGTACACTATGCCGACGCTTGCTCGCTTGATTAGTGACACAAATGCACCTACTGTGCACATATAAAGGGAACATGTGTTTTGAATGTCCTCAACATAGATACATAATGTATTACTATAGAGATTGTCTCAATACAGAAATTAGTACAAGCATTGGAACTTGGTTAATTATATACGCGTAGGAAAGGGTGATATGATCTCAGCGATGTCCTTAACATGGAAGTTCTCATTTGTATGGGTCTAGGGGGTTATTTTGTGATACAAATTACGCACCTATGTGTGGGTACATGGTGTTGTTCACATGAAATACTTTCCCTCAAATGGGATTGACTGACAAGGAGGGCAAGATAGTTGGATCCACAGGTTACAAGGAATAAACACTACTCTCTCTCTCTCTCTCTCTCTCTCTCTCTCTCTCTCTCTCTCTCTCTCTCTCCATGAGATCAAAGTAATGACTTAATGCCACACTGGCAGGCCACACTGGCATATCTTAAAATTCAGATTCAAACTTCAAAGAGTATCACTGATTCCTTAGATATTGATACCACATCAAACATCAAAGTAATGATATAAAACATGGGATGTTGGAGGATATATGATTTTCATAGAGGGAAAATCCACTCTCTTTTTTGAGGATGCTTAAAGGTAAACTGTTGGTAAATATTTCAATAGCTCAGGCCAGATCAAACTTCCTCAACACGTGGTACACTTAATATGTAAACAAAAAAGTTGCGTATTTCCAACTGCCGCATATTTCCTTCATATTTCCTCATAGACCAGAATGAGGAATCAAGTGAGGGTTACTATACATAAATCACAATATGAGGTCAGGTACTTATCCAACAAAGTCACCTGAATGAATGTATTGTACGCAAAGAAAGCCTTAAAATCGAGCCCTAAAATACAGCCATCTAATCTTGCACAGTAAGCAAGTCATGCTTGCAAGCTAGCTTACATGAGACTCAACTTGCTAAGAGGAAAATAATTATTTACTCACGATAATATAGAGGAAATCAAATCAGCTGAAATAAGACACTTCTCTAATAAAGGATCTTAAGTTTCCTAATAATAGTGTAGTCTATAATGAGACCTCGTCCACACAAAGACAGACTATCAGTGTTCTCCCTAAATATTAGGGGGTAAGTTTCACACATCAAAGGGTTATTTGTATTCAATTGACCACATAAAAGGGAAGATGTACTTGAAGGCATAGGAAGAACACCAACCACAACCACATAACAGAACTTCAGGTATTGAACTTTTGAACTTCACACCTAACAACAAAAGCTGACATCATCACTTTGCCAGGGCAACCCTGACCCGTCCCTTCCTATCTTCCAAATATGCCAGGTAGTTGCTAGACAAGGAGAATAATAGGTTAAAACATCCCAATGAATCTCGGACTACGAAAGAAAATTTTAGGGTTTGGCAGGGTTCTCTCCAACACCACTCTGGTGGGGGCCCATTTTTCTTTCATGTGGTTAAAACAATGTATTTCAATAGCCACAAGAATATCAAAATCCTTTAATGCAGTATTCTGATCAAGTTTCACTGGGGAGAACCCTGGATTGAGATCAGAAGATGAGTTTATACAGGTTCCTACTGTACCAAGAGCCAGAATCTCTATATACCAATGTATGTGACCAGACCATGTGACGTCACATCTTTTCTTTTCTTTTTTAAGATTAAAAAAAAAAAATTCCCCCATTTTGAGGTGATACTTAATCATATTACAGTACACTCTAGAAGATAACCAGATAAATCCCTCCAGATAAATCCGCACTAGTAAACACATTTTGACCTTCAACCTCATACAAAGACCTTTAGGACCTATAATACATGAAGTTCAAAAGTGCAGATTGGGCAATACCAGTCTAGGTAAATCCAGTTATTTGTAAAAAATTTAAAAAGTGAATAGACTAATCTATTAAAGGGGAATCTTGAATACCACTCAACACTCTAAAGTAAGAATGTCACACCTCAAAAGTTGAAAGTGTCGTACACAAAGAAGTGATAAACCTGTTATTTAGCACCCACTATGGGAAGGGAAAGCCCTTCGATCCATAAACATATCAGTTTTCAACAACCGTGACCACCCTACTTAAATTCTATAACCACCTATGTGTGATGTAGCTATCAAAGATTATCTCAAAGAAGCAAAATCTAACAGATAAGCTGCTACATAGATCATTTCTGATGAAAAAAATTCCCCCTTAAGAAGCAACAAAGAGCTTTGGATATGTCTCGTCCCTTGCTACTGTGGGAGATGTACCCACACAAAAGTATGTGTTGGGCCACATTGAGTTGAATTATCTATCTGCATATAGACCATTGTGATGTCAACAATGGCTTGCTCGTCTTGGCTGTGCACACGCTACAGCTTTGTAAAACAGACTAAACTCAATTCATTCCAAATGTGTATTACACACTCCATCAGTGCAATCAAAGCTCAAAGGACTAATACTTTATTGTTTTGGTTGTATTATTGTCGTAACTAGTAGCTGTGCAAAGCCTTCACTGATAGCAAAAAGCAAGAAAATAGAGCACTAATTTTTTTGAACTTACAAAGCTTTCCTCTACGTCTTTGTTAGTGTTTATACACAAACCGAAAAAAAAATCGACTGCAAGTTAGCTTGTATACACAGAAGGCAATGTACACTAAACACAGAAAATTACTTTCAAGATTGATGCATTTCTTGACCTTTTCACTCTTCACTATGGATTTGAATCTGGCTATGGAGGATCCACTTTAAGTGTAATGGACAGGTTAGGTGGAGTGTGATCAACCCTTTCTTAGACAAATGCAGAGAGAAATGGGTATCTAGCACCGATAGCCAAATGGCTGTAATTAGAGAGATGCCACTAGTGAGTAAGCTAACTAAGGTCCTATTAAGAACATGATTGGGTTGGCTGAGTATACCAAGCTAATCCCTCTACTAAGTAGTAGTACATAACTAACCTCATCATTTTGTTTCTTTAAGGCGTCCAATTCAGAACCTGCACTGGAGCCTGCCAATCTTCCTGCACCGGGTCTGTTTGTATCCTTCGTTAACTGATCAACTCTGGATCGTAAAGCAATGTTCTCGTCTTCCACGTATTTTAATCTTGCAAGTGCCTCGGCCAATGCCGAATCTGCTGAATAACTTGTTGGTTCCATGATTAGCTGTAGGTAGTATTAAACACTGTGTTCTGCAAATAAAAGAGAGACAAGTAAACAATCATTACAATTTCAACTTTCTTCTTAAATTCAGCAAGACTTTCAAATGACACATAAAGAACTTTACCACAGCTTTACTAGGAGTTTTTAGCCAAACAGCTTAAATTAATGCTGAGTGTAGCAAAAAAATGATAAAGCACAATCCAAGCTGACTCGACTAAGAGCATGACAAAACAAGCCACGCAGGCATGGTTGACACAACCTTAAACTGGTCAGCTTAGCTACTTCCACGTTCCCAAAAAAACTTCCTGCAAGCTAGTGGCTAATAGCCTCTGGACTTCTTTTGGCAGCTTGCAGACGTTTAGTTTGCTAGCTAGCATTAAAACTCGGTAGTTAGAATACCTTGAGAATGTAGACTGAAATGTTTCTCCAATGAAGTTTGATGCTGAAGCTTAGTTACTGACTAAACGAACTCTTGACATCTTATTAATCCCTGCCCTTTTAAAATCAATTACTGCATAGCATAAAACATTCGATGCGCGCACATGACAACCGGCCACGCCTACATCCTGCGCATGCGTGGAATACACTGAGCAGAGCTAGCTAGCTAGAGAGCTAGAGACTAGACATGAAGCTACCCAAGACAGTTATACTTGCTGTCCTTATTCTCCTACCAGCATGCAAGACTGAAGAGCCACCTGATCCAGTGCAAAATGCTGCAAGTTCCCTCAGAGAACTTGGGAAAGAATGGGAGGGGAAATACAGAGAGTACCTCCACTACTCCAGTAACACCAACAGAAATATTTGTGGAATGTTATCACATGGATCACAGGAATTCCTACAAGAGTGCCAAGAGGTTCAGGTGGACCAAGGAAGAGCCTTTTTAGCTAGTGCGTATAATGGAAGATCTGATATGAGCAGAATGGTGAGTGAATTCATCATTAAACATCTACTCCATCTTGGAGTGAATTCATGCTCTCGTATGCCACATTATATTCTATCCAGCCTATAGCTAGATCCTTTACTTTCCCCGTGTGTTTTAATAAAAAGGGAAAAAGAATACGTTTTCCAAGATTCCAAGCCACATAGCTTGAATCACAGTTCCATTGCAACCTTCTTTGGGACTTTGAAACCTTAATGTATTGAAACCAACAATTATCATATCACATAAAAGATGTTTATATCTTGTTGATGCATTTCATTTTCCCAAAGGGTTACAATCATGGCTACTTTTAATAAGGGAGGATTATACCATAAAAAATAAAAATTTTAAGGGAATATGAAGGGAGATGTAAAAAAATGACACTTTTTTCACATTTACCTTTTTTTCTTTGGAACTATACCCCCCCCCCCCCCCCCCCCCCCTTGAAATCCCTTCGTTCATTCAAAGCAGCTAGGCCCATAGAAGCTATGATAGGAGTATCAAAGGCCTCCTAAGTATGTGGTAATTTAAAAGAATTTTGTTAATTAATGAAGTCATGTCAGGTCTTCCATATATGGGGGGGGGGGGGGGGGGGGGGGTAAAGTTGTAACTAAGTACACCATTGGAAAGCTCTCAAAGAGAGCTCTCTTTTGAGACCTAAATCAAGCTTATAGGGGGTAGTATAATGAAGATATGGACGTTTTAAAATTTTTATTTTTTATGGTATAATCCTCCCTTATTCCTGCTTGGATAGGATTTACAGGACCCGATCACTCATTGAACCCATCTCAGTTTGAATAACTATCTCAACAATAACAACAACAAAAATAACAACAAAAATAAACATAGATAGGTAATAAAAAGACTTGGTACCAAGGAGGTGGGGCTCACTATCATGCTATTAATAGTTGTGTGTCAACTTGACCGTAAGGGATAAACATAACTTTTCTGATCTGAACTCTTGCAAGTATCATTCATGCAGAAGTGGGAAAACCTCTGTTTTTTGAACTTTCTGTTATTTTTCCACTAAAATACACCAACACTTCCGGAAGCTTCTATGATGAATTCATACTGTGGCATTATAGGAAGAGAAGGTGCTAAGGTTAGGTACAAATTTTGCTTCCAGGAATCTATCTTTGTTGACCACTATAGATGATCAAAACAAAGAGTATTATGTTCTGCATGTTAGCCAATGGTGTAATCTCTCGAAGACATTCCTCCAAAATTAAGTTAAGACTGATTAAATTTATTCTGGTCTGTCCAAGAATCAAGACAGAAGAGAAACAGCTTTAGCTATCTAATACTGAAGTTCTGATGTCATTTTGTGATCTAGGTTAGTCATGTGCATTGGAGTAGCTAAGTGCTGGGGGTACCAATGATCTCTTCTCATTGCACAACAGTCCAATTATATCAACCTTATCTTGAATCTTCATCCTGGATTACTTAAGTAGGTGATTTAAAGTTTTCTTGGAACTTCCAGCATGTAGTTAACATATTATGTATGTAGTTTCCTGTTTTGTTGGTACTACTTTTCATTATGAAAACAGTTTTTCATGCCTTATATCACAGAATTTTCCAGTATAACTATTTTTGGATTCCATGGATTAGCTACACAGTTAAATTGTCTTTTGGTCAATAATGATTATCAAATTCCATATCAAAAATCATGTACACGGTTAGCTAGCTATCTATGTGTTCAGTTTGAAGTGGTATTTTTGTTAACTCTATGGGAATGACCTTAAAGTTGCCCTAGTAATGCTGTAAGGTGTCCAGAATCGATACAACACTTATAAGGGAGTCCACATTGAGTGCATGGCTCCACTGTATTAGAAATCAGAGAACCCACATTCCACATTGAGTGGCTCCACTGTATTAGAGAGCCCACATTGAGGGGTTCCACTGTATTAGTAATTGGAGAGCCCACATTGAGTGGTTCCACTGTATTAGTAATCAGGGAGTCCACATTGAGGGGTTCCTAGTAATAAGAGAATCCACATTGAGTGGCTCCACTGTATTAGTAATCAGAGAGCCCACATTGAGGGGTTCCACTGTATTAGAAGTCAGAGAGCCCACATTGAGGGGTTCCACTGTATCAGAAGTCAGAGAGCCCACATTGAGGGGTTCCACTGTATCAGAAGTCAGAGAGCCCACATTGAGGGGTTCCACTGTATCAGAAGTCAGAGAGCCCACATTGAGGGGTTCCACTGTATCAGAAGTCAGAGAGCCCACATTGAGGGGTTCCACTGTATCAGAAGTCAGAGAGCCCACATTGAGGGGTTCCACTGTATCAGAAGTCAGAGAGCCCACATTGAGGGGTTCCTAGTAATAAGAGAGCCCACATTGAGTGGCTCCACTGTATTAGTAATCAGAGAGCCCGAGCCCACATTGAGGGGTTCCACTGTATCAGAAGTCAGAGAGCCCACATTGAGGGGTTCCACTGTATCAGAAGTCAGAGAGCCCACATTGAGGGGTTCCACTGTATCAGAAGTCAGAGAGCCCACATTGAGGGGTTCTACTGTATCAGAAGTCAGAGAACCCACATTGAGGGGTTCCACTGTATCAGAAGTCAGAGAGCCCACATTGAGGGGTTCCTAGTAATAAGAGAGCCCACATTGAGTGGCTCCACTGTATTAGTAATCAGAGAGCCCACATTGAGGGGTTCCACTGTATTAGAAATCAGAGAGCCCACATTGAGGGGTTCCACTGTATTAGTAATCAGAGAGCCCACATTGAGGGGTTCCACTGTATCAGGAATCAGGGTGAGGGGTTCCACTGTACTGAAATAATGTTTAAAACTGTTACTTCATTGTGTATAATAGGAGGCTGCCAGTGTGTGCACTTCGTACCACTTTCTACAAAACCTCTCATCACTCTTGCCAGCGACCCTCACAACTATGAGTCCACTCACAGTTACCTTTACTGATGCTCAAGGGAACTACCAAACCCGTTACTCCTCTTATGATTCTGGAGAAGATACAGCCACAACAGCAGCAAATGATGGTGGATTTCTTTGTAACCAAGGGACCTTTGACTCGAGAGGATTTGACCCACGCAGAGAACAGGTAAAGTTTTCACAGTAACGTAATAAAAGTGTTAATGAGCCACGAAAGAGAATGTTATTGTCGCAATACAATACTTTTCTTTTTTCCACAGCTATGTCTAGTGAACCGCTATGCATGTATAAAATAAGTATATCACACTCCCAGAATCTTTATATATAAATATTTACTAGCTTGATTAAGATAATGATAAATACGCTTTCTGTCATGCGTTCTATAATGGTTGGACTACCTTCACACCAAATTTCAGCCCCAAGGCTACTAGTGATTGTGAGTTATGGAGAACTAAAGTATGCAGAAAGTGGAATAATAATATCAGGGACTCTCGCTAATAACCAAAGCAAGAAACAATAATTTATTGGACACAGAAGCACTCTTGATGAGATGCTAGCTGCATGTCTACATGTCTAATGGATTAGTTTTTAGAAACACTGTGTGTTGCGACTTGAGGAGTATACCGTTTCATCCTAGCTACTGTTACTGTTAGCTAACATATAGATTTCCTCCAAGCGTTGCATAATAAATATACAATGCTTCATCATGGTGGAAGCACTTGATGTATATATATAATTGACAGGTAATTCATCTCAAATTTCATGCATGCAGCGTAATGCTATTAGTCACACTTTGAAAATTTCTCACAAACACGTACGTACCCCACTATGGAAGCCACATCATTATTAATAGTCTTGTACCATGCAATCATAGTTACCTGCACTGGTGAAAGTACTTGGAAACAGTATAGCTGATAGTCTTGCACCATGCTATCATATGTACTTGGAAATAATATAATATTTTATAGTTACTGCACTGTTGAAATTACTATAATACTGTGCAATCATGGTGAAACTGCTTGGAAACAGTATAATAGTGTAGTACATAGCTATAATTCATTAGTCATGAACCGAGACTGAGGAATTTACAGTTAAACTCGATGACCCTTGGATCAGAGCACATATGAAATATATACACCATGTGGGTTTTCCATGTTAAAGTTCACAACTCTTGGCCCGATTTTAACCTCTAGATTTATTGTCAATATAATATCTGCAATCAAAAGATGAAAAATCTCTGCAGTGCTGCGTATCATCACATCATTATATTGGTGATTTGGAATGGACACTAAAGCCGTATACTGTTGCACAAGAATGTAACACACAATGAATTATCATATTACCACTCTAATTACCCGAGTAATTCATCCTCCAATACAATGCATACAGATATTAGCTGACTCTATTGAAGTCTGTCAGTGATTATGCAACTGGCGTTCTTTGGGAAAGTCGTGCATGAGCTGGCTTCTCCACCATGCACAAGCTATTTCTCACCAAATAATTATTAGATTAGAAGTGCAATAATAATAACATCAAGATATCAAGATATAGCGATAATGCCAAATTATATCTTGTTACCAAAAAGTCATAAGTCCATGCATGGGGTTATTATCTTTAACTGTCCAACTTCCCCCAATTTCATCAGCCTTAATAGAATTCATGATCTATTTATAAACATACTACAGAAGGGAACTGGCTCATACTTGCAGTGTAAGCCTATTGCATACCAGCATTCATACCAGACTGGAGAGAAGTCAGGCATTTGTAGCCAGTCACCATGTGCTGTTATAATTATCAATTTCCTATAATATGCAATTCACCACATGATCAATAACAACTCAATCAAATTTTGTCCTATCACATTTCAGCATACGTAGTTTTAATCATTCCAAATAGTGTCTTATTACCAACTTAGGGGATTACCCACATGATTATGACATCATTCATCTGACAGCAGGCGTGAATAATTATCACTAATCTCTTCCCCCCTCTAAGTCAAACACAGGATGCATATCCTCATAATGAAGAACAAAGAATTCTGTGACATTAAACTGTATAGAGTTCAAATAGTGATTCCAGGAAAAGTGGAAACCATGCATGTAGCTACATTGGCTGTACAACTATCAGCTCTCAGTTGGAGTTGGGATGCCAGACTGGGAAAAACAGATCAGGTGTCATTACCTTACCAGGGGGAAAATGAGATTATGATGTTATGATGGCTATAACTCTCAGAGCAGGGACTCAATACAGATACAAAAGGTGCGGGAATCAATGACATAGGGATACACAAAAAGTGTAGAGTTCATCCTTGCACAGAGGGCACAGCAGGAAACTGATAACAGTAGCTCATTCCGGGAATAAAGACTGATAAATCCCCTTCCCTCTTCCCCCTCCTCCCACAAGGCAGCTGGAAAATGATACCTGTTTAGCTTTATGATACAAATAATTTCAACATCCTTAATAATGATTTCAAGACTGGTTGGGTGAGGCAGACATCTCTTAAGGTTCATGACCCCATTAGACTTTCTAAACTGTTGCTAGCTAAATGCTAAACCCCCCCTCAAAAAAAAAAAAAAAATATATATATATATATATATATATATATATATATAAAAGCAATAATACTATAGGGAAACTTCTTCACCTGCGAAATTATTGGCAAAGCAAAACAGAGCAATCAAAGCAGCACTTTCCTTTCCCAAAATCACTCTTAAAATTTCCCTTTGAAGACTCAATAACAAGAGTAATAATTGAGTCCATCCATCGAGGGTTTCTACTCTATATACCGTCATGAAATTTACGTAATTAACAACCAAGATCAACAGTAATTTACTACTAAATTTACTACCAATTTACAAGTAATTTACTGGTGCCAATATTGTTACTGCCAAAACCATATAGTAGCCATGGTAACTAAATTAGTTTTTGCTGCAGACAGTCACCGCCAAACCAAACTTAACCTAATTATTTTTATCTAATCTGTACTGACACAAGGTTGTGAACCACACTCCCTCGTTTTAAATGAACACTAACCACAGCTGCATGCTAAGTGCAAATTAGTTCATTGGAGATGAATGCAGCTGGATACATTTAGGGTGATCAGACTGTAGCATATGCAGCCAATTATATTGAGCTCTCTGTGCAATCCCCATGACCTCTGTGAAGTTAATAACTGTTGTATCAAAGCAACCCCTTATCCTCATACTTGGAAGCTTAATCAAGAGCTGCTATGTGAGGCTGTTTACCCTAAATGTATCTACCTCATTTATATGATGCATAACTTTCATCATTAGCTATGCCATATTTCATGTGGTTAAGTCACCCCCCAAAAATAATCGAATACTGCATGATTCTATAACCTCACCGCTTACTTGCACCACACATGACTAGTTGTAGGCACAATCCCTATTATCTAGCTTAGCCATATGCTCTATTGCTGTATGATGAAGTCATCCAAGACTTCAGACTCCTCTTCATGATCCCAATGTACTTATTATTGCATGCATGAAGTCATCTTTGAAGTAATCCTGCCGGCAAGCAGTGCATGCAATAGACAACCTACAGATCCTCCCATAATCATCAGTGAGATGTTGACAAAACCACGAGATACAGTAATACTTTGAAAGCAAAGCATAACAGGCATTTGTTTACTCTAGCTGTTCACTGTGTACATATGAATAATGCATGAAGTGAATACACTCGTACATCAGCAATAACATTTCTCGAGAATCCCAGCATTTCCACAGAAATAACATCTTGCCTTTTCAGTATAGCGAAAACTGTAGACCACAATACATACGTATGTACTGACGCAATGGGGAATAGTGCAGCACAGTGAGCTGGTATGTCCCGATAACAGATAAATAATCAAGTAGGGGGCCCAGAAGAAGGCAACAAACACTTACAGGCATGAATCTAGCCCCTATCTGCAGACAGAGTTCTTTTACGTAATGTGGTGAGGGCCTTCTTAGGCCCTTGAGGTGAAAATCTCAGAGAGTTATATGGGGAATTTATATATAATAAACAACATAGGCTTATGATGATGAGAAGGTTGGCCTAGTTCTAAGATTATGATAAGATGTCACTCTTACTATAGCTATGTTGATGGCACTACATACTTTCACCCTTTTTAACTTACAGAATTGGTGTATAGGTCTTTAAAGGATTCTTGTAATCTCTCATGAGCTAGGGAAAGAACAGCTAGCTACAGCTATCGCTGTTTATCTCCCTAAGATGACAAATGATTCACCATCTTCATTCTTTCTCTAGATCTTTGCAATCCGTATATGCAATAAATCAACAAAAGTCAAAGTGATCACATGCTTATGATTTAATATGGAATTTCTTACCACAGTCTAGACCTTTAGACTTATCACACTTCAGTTACTCATGATCCCATGCATGATTTACTATTGATCTTTTACATGCATGCAATTCAGTTAGCTAGCTCGTGCAACTGCCATATATGAAGTAAAGATTCAATGGCTAGATGTATATCATAATTATTATGCATAGGAGCCTGCACGAGTCTTTTGAAATGGCATATAGCCAGCTGCATGTATTTAGCACACAATACATTTGAAGATCATGGATAAAGTGTGCCAGAAACCACAACGACATAATAATTAAATCAATTCACTTTCATTTTTGAACTTAGTGAACTGCTACTGTCTAAATTGGCTCTAGTTATAGCTGTATGCAAAGTTCATTTATCTGTTAGCAAATTCAGTGTCCTTTAAAATTATCATGTCTAACTTTCAAGACACAATTCCAAGTAAATTAAGAGGAAGTTGATGATGTACACACTACTATGAAAATAATGATTATATAGAGTACGTAAATTTAATTTTTTTCCGTGAAATTGATAATGCAGAAACTATCTCTTATTTTGGACTGAATGTTCTTGTTTGTAGCTCTTTCTTGGAAAATGTTAAGAGGGGACCAATCCCCTTCTTCTTTTACACTTTATACTTTGCACTTTGTTGTTATTTTATAAGTTTACCATGTAAGACTAATAATTAACTCATGAGCTTGCAATTTATCACTTCTATTGAGCGCTTGATATAATGCTGACTAATTGAAAACAAAAGTACATTGCCTTCTAATTATTAGATACAATCCTAATTGGATAAGCAGTGGCAATGCAATTTCAATTTTTAATAAACAAGGGTTTTAACCCCAGTGCAGAAATCAATGATAATTATTACACTTTATATCAACTTAATTGTCCACCACTTTTATGTTTTAATAAATTATTAATTGATTTCTTACTGATTCAGTCATCTAATGATATTGATCTGTACCAGGACTGTCATGAGGTAATTGGTTGGCAGTAAACACAAGTCATGAGGTTGCAAGTATCATGAATCATGATCAGCTTCATTATAATTTCTACTTCCTCACTTTTATGCAATATTGAATTACATAGAGTACTTCCCCCATTGTAAAAAATGCGTCATACTTTTCTCCAATGGGATATTCATTATCTTGTTAATGATATTCATAATCCTGTTAATGGTATTCACGGTAAACAAGGGATTGCTATTATTACTCAAGCAATTTCAAATAAGCAACAAAACAAGAGAAGGAAAAGGCATGACTTTATGGTGTGCAAAATCCCTATAGAGTAAACAGACATCTTTTTGCCTTCATTCCCATTGTATGGGCCTAGCCGTTACACAAGACAACAAGACAGTGAATTAAAGTACATCATGTAGCACTGTTTTGCAGTTGTTGTTGTTGTTGTTGTTGTTGTTTTGTGCAGTGTTTTAACTCTTGCATTATAGTGTAAGTGATGTAACCATGCAGCCTCCACTGCCTTAATTGCAACCAAGGCTATTGCACATGTGTGCTCAGTGCTAAGCACAATACTAGACTCAACATCTGATTCACATTAATTCACAAGCATTGATATGCCCCTATTATGTTGCAGCTGCTCTGCATAGAGTCAGTAGTATCAGTACATATTTTTTATACAGTAGCATTATGCACAGTCACACCCCCCACCCCCAACCCACCACCAGACAGACACACTTAGATAACTACCTAATTACTATAGCTGGCATTGACTAAATGCTATAAATTCCTGGAAAAGGTTATATAGGGATGAGTTTGTGTGTACCTTCCACTTCCTCAAAGGGCATTGGGTTCCTTGATGTTTTGTATTTGTTACGTAAACAAATGGTGCACAACATATTTCATTTCCATGAATTGTTCCTGATAAGTCAAGTAGGGGATCTTCACTCTTACAGCCACACACACGCAATTAATGTATGCATATCTACCCATCTTCCAGGCTTCATAATATATTCTTCTTGGGAAGTGTTTATTGTTTACATACACTCCCCACCCACCCTCTCCATCTCTATTCCCTTAGCCCCCAGGTCCTCCCCCCATCCAGTAATATAATCAGGTCATATTTTTTTTTGCTGTTATGACCTTATATGGTTAATTTTATGCACATTATAAAGATCTCAGATATAGCTCTATAGCTATATATATATATATATATATATATTATAGAGACTTAGTTTATAGCTTACTAGTATAACATATATTGATATAGCATATTTGGAAACTGCCTATACAAACAAGATCAAAGCTATTATGTGCTTTGATCAGTGACACTATTTTGTCCTGTAACTACATACGTACTGCGCTTACAAATTACTACTTGACTAACCGCCTCAAAGAGATTCACAAATCAATGTTGTAATCAATACATAATAATGTAATGATCATCAAGCTTTATAGATCTGGTAAGGAATCATCAATCCAAATCCGATATTCTTAGATTTGCTATCATTACTCACATGGCCATGGCTGATCTTGCAGCCATATTGGCTTCAACTTATTTTCTCCATCATCTTTACATGGCATGCAACTCTGTCCATATTGCAAGGTTTAACTTTATATCCACACCATATCAAAACTGATACATGTAGCTATAGCTAGGCTAAGCTATATTCTCCATCTCTCAGCATGTACCTCTGTCCATCATGCAGGTTTACATCCGTACCGTATCACCATCAAAACTGATAACAATTCTCAACTTGGTAGACCAGACCGGGCTTAACTCCTTCTCAGCACTCAGAGCCATCCAGTACACCCTCACTTACGCCGTAGCAGTGAAGAGGGACTATGTGACCTTATTATCCCCTCGCACCACCCAGCAAAGAAACATAACAACCGAGGAAAAAAATTCAACCTCTTATTTCCATCTTATTGTTGAAGCATCTGGTACAGAACTCAAACTCCTGAACTCAACGGTGGAACGAGCATTTGAAAATCGCTTTCAAGATGTGGAAATGGGTGCTAGCAATACATCATGGTTACAAACTGACAAACTCTTTGAGTTGCTGACTGATCTAAACAGAGTCAACTTCATTCCATGTTCTCGAGTTCTGATTGTGTTTACTGAGGGTGATATAGGGAGTGATTTACACAAGACGCTAATCCAAGCATACGAAGCTAATCGTGATCTCCAAGTCTTTATCTTTGATGTTCGATCTTCCACTGATCGAAGAGCAAGTGGGAATTTGCCAAATGTGGATATGCTCCTGTGTGATATAAAAGCCGCATTTGATTCCAGTGGAGTGAATGTGATGAATATTTCTGATAGATCCAGCAATATTCAATCCTTCCTCAATTTTCTGCAGAGTCCAACAGGTTAGAAGGTGTTTGATCTCTTATCATCAAAGTATCATGCACAAAATTCCATGCATGAGAGAGAGAGAGAGAGAGAGAGAGAGAGAGAGAGAGAGAGAGAGAGAGAGAGAGAGAGAGAGAGAGAGAGAGATCACTCTCTACAACTTACAATCTTATCATATAATTTTGATTATCCTTATAGGCAATATATCGACTATTCCAATCACGTGGGAGTCGGATCCTGTTGAATCGTCATTAATTACAGGGTGCATCTCTGTGTACGGTGATGCAGGAAATGCTGAGCTAACTGTGAAATTTGTCCTTGGGACTCTATGCCTCAGGCTGAATTCAACAAATTTTGTTGTGCCATCAGCTGACTCAGAGGTATGATTGATCACTATAATAAGTAGGGATGGTGGAATAACATACATACTTTTGATTGGTCAGAAACTGTCATGCGATATATTTTTGCTTCAGGATTCTAACTCTACTTGTGAATCTGATGTGGAGGAAACAGCGAATGATCTCAACACTTACTTCCTTCTGAGACAAGCCTACAAGAGCACCTCACCCGCGTGCAGCAACCAAACTGAACCCACCCCTGATGACTTCACCTTCTTTGATTCCAATGGTTCTTCTGAATCTCCCTACTACCCCCAGACTGAAGCAGCAACTTCTAACTCAGTTCCTATCCCCACATTCAGTCTCCCTGAATATCCTATCCCTACCTCCACCGAAAACCCCACCCATTCCTCCACACCCATTCCAACCCCTAGCTCCATTCCAAGTCCCAAATCCCCCCATAACATGACACAAGCTAAGACCTTCATCGAACAAGTGGAGAACCTGGTCCGTCTACTTCGCAACGAGACACAATCTATTCTAACGAACACCTCACAGTCGCTGACTCATGGTCCATGTCCATTTGCTGAAAATTTTCGTGATAGTTGCTGGAATGGTCGCTCGGGGTTGGCCGGAAATGAGACAAGTTTTGGTTGCAGAGTCGACAGGAACCAATCATTTCTGTACACCGGCAGGCTCAACGACTCAATCGGTGACTTCAGTTCAGTAAGTAATGTAAGCTAGCTAGTATCTTTCTGTATCTTTCTGTACTGGTCTTGGAGTATACTTTGTGTTCCACTGTTTTACTGTTATTCACCCATTTCATGGTACACTTTTATTCCAAAGGAAATTAAGGAAAGAATATGCTCATCAGCAGCACTGGATAGACTATGGACAGGTCTCCCTTCTTCATACCTTCTCCCTTCTAACCTCTCCTCAGTTGTAAGGTGGTTCTATTACGCTGATGCATCCTACGGTTTTCTCAGGTTTTTTCCCTCTTCCGATTGTGGCCGTGATAATGCTGAGCTTTGTGGGACAAGAATGTTTGACCCCAGACTGACACCAGTGAGTTAATAATTAATGTTAATAATTGTGAGCAAAGCAAACCACTAATGAGAAGGGGCGAGCCACTAGGGGGGTCAAATGAGAAGGCACTACTATTACTGCAGCCTCGTATGAAAACAATCCTACTTTTACAACGGCCCATAGCTAGCTAAAGGCAGTGAATGTAAATGTAGGGATTGTTTTCATACGAGGCTGCAGTACATTATACAGTCCAGTTAGATTTTAGGCTATCCCTACTTAACTTTTTATTTAGAAGAAATTTTTGCACTCATACATATAGGATTGTGTATTGTTACAATAAAGGAATAAAGGAATATTCTAAATAAAAAAGGAAAGTAGGGATGGCTGTGTGTGGTTCAAAAAAGTTCAGCAACAAGAAAGTGAACTTCAGTCAAGTAACCCTGCCTTACCCATCACCAATATTACCAAACTACGAGCTAACTATTCCTACTTCACTCCCATGACAGAAACTATGCAAAAGAACCCTTCAATTTTCCTCCATGTCCATCTGTGTGTATCTTTTCACCTTCAAAATAACAAATACATAGCTACACCTTTATACCATATATAGCTAGCCAGTCTTTAAAAGACCGAGAGGGTTCCACACAGTTTCCTTGCTGTGGACTTTCTACTGTGTTTATCACCGATGTCAGGTAGAGTAGATGACCACTCTGGCTGGTTTCTCAGGGTAGCTAAGAATTCCCTATTACTATGACAGGAATTTTGTATTGGTGTAACAATAGATATGTAGTTATGGTAACAAATAAGGTATAAATAATCCCCTGGTTAATCCCCTCTGCAAATGAATTTACTATGCTCAGATACCAATGGTATTCAAAAAAAATCCCCCTCAAACCATACATAAGTAAGGTCTTTATAATCTATAACTTAAATCATTCACACTGATGATGACTACTGTAAAGTAGTCAAAAGCGAAAGATATTTGGATGGAAGTTCCCTGGAGGTTAATGCCTCATCTAACCAGCTGTAGTGTTAATTCCTCCATGATATGATATCATGAGTCCCCGACCTCAAATTTATCTTTGGTATCCTGTACGGAACCATAGGTAGATCCCTCAATCATGTCCACATGGACCTTTGCATATAGGATGCATGCGTAATTTCAAAAAGATTCTCAAGTTGTGCATATGCAACTATGCATATAACATTTGGAAGTTCCTGCCTCATCTAACCAGCTGTAGTGTTAATTCCGACATCATGAGTCCCATAACCTCAAATTTATCTTTGGTATCCTGTACAGAACCATAGGTAGATCCCTCAATCATGTCCACATGGACCTTTGCATATAGGATGCATGCGTAATTTCAAAAAGATTCTCAAGTTGTGCATGTGCAACTATGCATATAACATTTATGTTACTCACTCATGCAGGCTTGCCCAATAATATATTCCCCTAAAGTAGTTTATATTATAAGGCTGCACTCTATTATGGCCTCATGCATTACACAAAACACCAACTCAGCTCCTCGATTTCACAAGTTAACAACTTATAAGGTGTAAATTACATTAGTTATATAAAGCTTCCCATTGGCTAAATTTCCCCTATAGCTAGTGGTGTAACACTACATGGTGCTGGATAAGCCTTCACAAGTGTGCAGCACATACACAGTCCCACTATGGTGAATAGAGTCTGGATTTTGGAGATTCACAGTTAAGCTCCAGTAATGAATACTTAAGGCATGGATGGATGAATGGATGGATGGATGGAGGGAACCCCCTCAAGGCATGTTTACATTGGGTTTCGTATGCGTATATTTTGCAATAGACTCACAAAAATAAAACGATTCTAAAATCAAAATACGGTGAAACTCCCTATCTTGTCATTCATGGGGTAATTTTTTTTTTTTTTGCATCAAAGCAAATATCTTGCAAGCAATATTAGAAGATGCCACGTACCTACAATGAATATACCTACAGAGATGAATTATGTTGGAAGGGCATGTATATATACCTACAGATGATGCAGAACCAGTATGGAAGCTATTAACTTCCCATGGAAGCTATATGTCAGTACGTATGAGCTTCTGCCGCAGTAATTCAGCTATTCCAACAAAAATGTATACAGAATTAGGTAGATAATTCCTACC